>CM042155.1:92230893-92535893 GCA_023376005.1 Doryteuthis pealeii
TTTAAGCTTTGGTAATTATTAGCACACACTGGCATTTGTTTATATATACTAGCAAATATATGCACCCTCCGGGTGCAAGTATTTAAGTTTTAATGTAATAATATATTATATTAAATTAGAAAAGCTAATGAAACTAAATAAGAATGCAGATAAAAAGAGTTGAAACAGAGGGGGGTATAATCGAAAAATAGAACAACTGAAACTTACTCTTCCATCACTCTTGTCTTTCATTGTTATTTTTTCTAATTTAAGTATTTAGTTAAAAGAGGAAGTGAAGAATAAAATGACAGTTATTTTTTCTTGTTAACGGATTTCATTTAAGATTCATTGAAGAAATGTTTGCTTATATTCATTATAATAAAACCAAACAGTTAGAAATCAATAATTCTAAGCACATATTTATTAAAATCACATTTTTAATATCAATATGCAAATTAGCCTTCCCATTCACACTGTAAACCGGTATTTTGTTGTACATATAAATATAATTGCATGCTATTAGTATGTAGATATGGTTAACAGTATTAATAATGTAAAACAATTTTATTAATAATTGAGGTTTAAATAAAAATAAAATCATTGAGAATGTAATATAAATAACTAAGGGAATTGTGACTTGAGTAGTAATATAGTTTCGGTTACAGACAGAAAAACACATTATAATAAGATATATATATATATATATATATATATATATAATAGAGCGTTTATAGTTGAGTTAAGGTAGCGTGGACAGGGAGTCAACACGTGGTTACTGACAGTTTCTTGCTCATGTGATCTTTAGACCAACTTCGAGAGAGAATGAGCGAGAAGCTATCAGTAACCAAGTGTTGATTCCTTGTCCACGCTACCTTAATTCTCTCTCTCTCTCTCTCTCTCTCTCTATATATATATATATATTCCTAGACTGTATTTTTTCATTGTAGTAGTTTGAAACATTCACTCTTTCCTCATTTGAAACTACTCTGACCTTTCCTCCCCGAAGGTCATTAGCTCCCTCAGACGCTTACCAGATATGACGCACACGCGCTCACACACACACACACAATCTATTACTAATGGAAATTCGCTTCCGGTTTTTGTCTGTAACAAAAATTACGTCACTGCTTACGTCACTATACCCATAATCGTCATAACAGAATAAATACACTCAAAATTTGAACATGCAACATTAGACAGTCCTCATAGTTTTTTTTAAAACAAGTTTTAATAAATACATGACTGGTATTATATATCTATATATAGTTTGTTTTATTTTGATATATATTTAAAGTTTACATTTCAAATGGTTTTATTTTTTAATCCTTTAATGAATTTGATGATTTTACTTACTTAGGGTACAAACTCGCTGACACTGAATTTTTTTACTCCCACCCCTCAGGCAATATGTTTCAAAAATCTATTTTTACATCACCCGGAGGGTGTTTTTTTATTTTGCTAGTATATATATATATATATATATATATATATCAGTAATATTCTAGGGAAATTTATGAATCTAACTATTCTCTCTCTAGCAATGGGTAAAATAGTAGGGAAAGGCACTGGTCTTTAACTTTAGTATAGCAACCACTCTATGAGAAGGAATTCAAATTTTCTAAACTCCGCTCAAAATGACCTTGTTTAGTTTCCTACTCGTATGCAGGGAATAGGTATACATATCTTATTATAATGGAGATTGTGTGTTTTTCTGTCTGTAACCGAAACTATACTACTACTCAAGTCACAATTCCTTTAGTTATTTATATCACATTCTCAATGATTTTATTTTTTATTTAAACCTCAATTATTAATAAAATTGGTTTACATTATTAATACTGTTAACCATATCTACTTACTAATAGCATGCAATTATATTTATATGTACAACAAAATAGTGGTTTACAGTGTGAACGGGAAGGCTAATTTGCATATTGATATTAAAAATGTGATTTTAATAAATATGTGCTTAGTATTATTGATTTCTAACTGTTTGGTTTTATTTTAATGAATATAAGCAAATGAATCTTAAATGAAATCCGTTAACAAGAAAAATAACTGTATTCTTCACTTCCTATTTTAACTAAATAGTTAAATTAAAAAAAATAACAATGAAAGACAAGAGTGATGAAAGAGTAAGTTTCAGTTGTTCTATTTTTTAATTATACCCGCCTCTGTTTCAAATCTTTTTATCTGCATTCTCATTTAGTTTCATTAGCCTTTCTAATTTAATACGATATTTCATTACATTAAAACTGAAATACTTGCACCCGGAGGGTGCATACATTTGCTAGTATACATAAAACACACATATTTACATACACATAAGGTGTACATGTATATATATGTATGAGTGTGAATATATAAAAGTTTTGGAATAAAATCTGGCGGTATGAGAAAAGAAGACAAAGCGGAAAAAATTACATGTTTTGCTATAAGGATGATGCGAAACATGTCCATTTCATTTTCGCTATTGTCTTCCTTCTCACACACACACACATATGTGTGTGTGTGTGTGTGTGTGTAAGCGTAAACCAGGAAATGCTAGATCGCAGTAAGATGCTTGTTAGAGTTTATGCTTAAAACGTTGTAGATTAACCCTTAGAAATTTTGGATCCCCACTCAACCCCAAGACCATGGACCTCCCAGTAAAACAGTTATAGTTGTAAAACGTTGTGTAACCGTTATTTAACATCCTGATTGGCTGTATTGTTGCAAGACAATAGCGATGTAGAAATGGGAAATCACAGGTTGGAATTCAGACCACCTAGCTGTATTGCTTTTAGGAAACGTCAGAATTAGCGGTAGTTTAGTTTCTATGGATTACGGAAACATCATCATCAACAAGTCGTGACGATTCCCTTGACCCTCTCTTTTGTAATCCGTCCCTATTGACCATTCCTATTGGAAAGTCGTCTAGACAGCATCAAGTGTCTGCACAGCACTGATGAATGTCAGTTTTTGCTGGTCAGTCAACACTGGTGTGTCTATAATATAAGTCGTTTATTTGTTTATCTTAACTTTTCCAACAGTGTCCATCATGTCTTGCTCGACTTATTTAATGGTTTGCAAGATAGGGGTAAGTGGCCGTACATATGCTTTTTTTGTTGCTTGTGTTTCCAGGATTTGTTAAAAGTAACCCTCAGATTTTTATGTAGATCATATGTACCAACTGCTGCAACCATACGTTAATACTGACTCGGCTATAGAATGGAAACATTGTTATTTCAATTTCAAGTTACAATTGAAGAGCCAGCATACGCGCCGAACATCACTTTTTAATCAACCAATTTCTTGATTATATACATATATATATATATATATATATATATACAAACCCCTCCGTACGAGTAGGATGTGACACAGCTTCAATTTCTTAAATAGAGTTTAAAAGGTTTGAATTCAAAGTTTTGCTTTTCTTAGACTGGTTGCCAAACCAAAATTAAAGAGCCCTAGTTTTTACCCATAGCTGGAGGGACAATATTTGGATTCATACCTATCCCAAGAGTATTAGCGCAATGAGAAATGCAAACAGCCTTATCCAGAATTTGAACTTGTCACGTCGTATCCATAATGGTAACCATTACACTACGCGCCTCAAATGTCTTAATATAAGGGAGATATCTATGAAGGGTTAATGAGAATCATTCACTCCTTTAGATAAAAGCATCAATATCATCATAGTTGGGGCCAGGTTAGCTCAGTCGGTAGAGCGTTCGGCTAGAAACCACAAGGTTGCTAGTTCGATACCGGTCCCCACCAACTCAGCGTATGAGTAGCACAGGGATCTGTGCGGTAAAGTAAGGAGCTGATGGTAGGTGTGGCGCTCCACCTCACATGCTAAAAACAATCTCCTTGGTCTAGCGCTATTGAAAAGGGGATAGACTCCCTCGCTGACTGGCTGATACCGACTTTAGGCCGCCCCGACGACTTTACTTATACTCTTATAACGAAAAGATTATCCGAGGGCAGCATATACTTACCTGGCTTTCAGGCCCTTTGTCCAGTGGCTTCGGTCATTGAACTGGTAACATATATAATATCAGCGTGAATCCTACGAGGCCATCCCACCCCAGGTAATACTATAATTAAAGGAGCAGTGCTGGGTTTATTACCCAGTTCCTGAGGCGCCTCAAAGGACAAATGCCAAAGGGATACACGCAATTTTTATCACTGGCCCCGCATGAGCTTCGGTTCGTACTTGGCTCCTCACATTAATCGATCCTTGTGTTAAACTGACATGGTGGGATGTCAGTAAATAACTACTCTTCGGTTTAGCTTAGTCAGTAGAGCACCCGTCTTAGAATCACAAGGTTCGGAGTTCGGTAACGGTCCGGCCAACCAAGCGTATGATTAACACAGATTGGGTACTCCGATCTGTGTGGTAAAGTGGGACCTGACTGTATATGTAGTGCTTCAGCTCAGACCCCCCCCCCAAAAAAAACAAAAAAAACAACACCAATCTCCCCGGTCTAGCGCTAGCGAAAAGGAGATAAACTCCTTCACTGTTGAATAGATAACGAAAATATGCCACTCTGCCAAATTTATTTACTTATAATGAGAACCCAAAGATTTGGGGAATTGCCTCGTAGCAGCCTGGTGCCTCCTCGTCAAACAAGGAACGAAAAGGAGTGACAAAAGGAGGAAAGAAGCCGCTACAGAAAAGAGAGCCAGAAGGAAGGAGAGACAACAGCAACTCCAGGTAGCATACGCGAGTGACATACGATGGTGGAATTTAGGTCCGTTAAGTTCGATTTAACCTGTTTTCTTTCTACTAAAAAAAACTTAATACTACACTTTAACACTAGACGATTCCCGCCAAGTCGATGACAGTGTTTGAGAGTGAATTTTCGCCTCATAAAGCACGACATTTAAAAAAGCAGAAATAAATCTGCCCGTTTCTTTCTTAATTTCATTAAAAATATCGCCATTAAAAAAATTATAAAAAAATAAAAAAACGCGAGAAAAAAAAAAGAAAGAAAGAAAGAAGCAAAGTAACCCTGCTCATCGCTTCATAAACTCAGATATGTTTTTAAATAGAAAAAGCGCCCTCTATGATTTACTGACGACGACGGACAAAGACAAAATAAAATCAATGGTTTAATACTTGTTGCCTCGATCATAAACATAATCAGCAGGTTGCTTTTTCTCTGTTCAATTTTATTCTCTATTCATTTTTGTTTCTCTCATTTCCTTTCTATTTTCACACCTCTTCCGCCACGAGACTGTAACAGTTGCATAACAAACCTTAAACTACCTGACCAGAAATAGACATACTTACAATAACATTATGAATCACAAACCCCGATTAGAAAACAATTGATACAAATAAGTACAGGTAGATATACAAACGTATACAGATTTTCACAGACTTAAACGTATCTATACATATATAAAGGGCGGTTGGTATGTATGTATGTATGTCCGGATGAAACTACGAAAATAAACAATTAACGTCTATATATATATATATATATATATATATATATATATATATATATATATATATATATTAAATATCACCGGTTCTTGTGTTTTGTGTAACATTATTGTTATGTAATGTTGTTATGAAGATTTTATTCATATTCAAAGATATTGAAAAATTAAAGTATACATATTTTTTGTTTTTTTTTGTCAACGGGGCAGCCTAAAGTCGGTATCAGCCAGTCAGCGAGGGAGACTATCCCCTTTTCAATAGCGCTAGACCAAGGAGATTGTTTTTGCATCTGAGGTGGAGCGCCACACCTACCATCAGCTCCTTACTTTACCGCACAGATCCCTGTGCTACTCATACGCTGATTTGGCGGGGACCGGTATCGAACTAGGAACCTTGTGGTTTCTAGCCGAACGCTCTACCGACTGAGTTCGAAATTCTACTAAAATATGTCCAATATTTGTGAATCTTAAACGTAAACAAATCAATATACCAGGTATTTTTTCACCTCCTACCTATGTGACATTAGGTAGCCGCTTGTAGTACATTAATAAATCTCATCTCATACTGTACATATCTATCTTCCACGGATATATAACTAAGTATGTATATACAAGTAAATAAGTATAACCTTCAAAGATGCCTGCAAGATAGACATGAAGACATGCCATATCAACATAAATATGAGGGAGGCTTGTGCAGAAGACAGTGCGGCCTGGTGCCTCCTCGTCAAACAAGGAACAAAAGGTAGTGAAATAGAGAGGAAAGAAGCCGCCACAGAAAAGGGAGCTAAAAGGAAGGAGAGACAACACCACCCCCAACACCTACAGAAAGCATCACCTTTTGTTTGCAATCACTGCACCAGAGACTGCCATTCAAGGATCGGTCTGTTCAGCCACTCACGTAGCTGTAGGTAAAAAAAATTTAAAAAATGGACACTACACCATCGTCTAAAATAGACGGAAGGTTGCCAACCATACACACACACACACACACACACACACACACATATATATATATATATATATATATATATAAAAGTAATTATGTATATACAAGTAAGTAAGTGTGTATATATATATATATATATATATATATATATAAACACACACATTTGGTGAAGAAACAGGCTTAAAAATAAACCATTTTGCGGTTATAGATATATTTCGACACATAGGTATCTGTGTCTACCTATGAGTTTCATCAGACCACCTACTATATTGAAAAAATACAAATTTTGTTCAATAAAGTTGGCGGACTGATGAAACCCATAGGTACATAGGTATACACAAATAACTGTGAGTAGAAATATATCTACAACTGCAAAATGGCCAAATTGTAAGCCTTTTTCTTTACTCGTTATATTGTTCTTTTCAATAAAATTGAACATCGAGCTCTCAACTTAGACCTGAACAACTAAAAAAATCTGCCTTTGGAAGAAGGTCTAACTTAGAATCATTCTAGTAACAACTAACCTGGTAACTCATCTACGAATATATTATACATTTAACGTTTTCGTACGTATGTATCATATGTAACAGTCTTTTCATTCTTTACTTATGACATCTTACAGACGTTTGAGAATGTCTGAGTCCTGTAGTGGATTGAGAAATAGTTTAATAGGCACACACACACACGTATATATATATATATATATATATATATATATATATATATATATATATAATACTCACACCGCAAAAAAGAATATTTGACGTCATATTTCAAACCGTTCATTTTTCTCAGACTTCAAATTTTAAACAGACCGATAAACAAGGACTATTACTCGCCTTTCTCCTTATTCTGAGATAAATATTTTTTATCACCTTCCACATACCAATAAAAGCCCTGAAGATGATCTAATTAATAGATCGAAACACTGCAGCGTCAGCCAATAAACTCACCACTTAACTCATTTAAACCTGTGTTTTTTCAATTTTTCATTATACTACATACCGTCGGATTCACTTCCTTTTATTCACACACACACACATATATATACATATATATATATATTTACCAACTCCTCCGCACGAGCAGGATACGACACAAGGTCAATTTCTTAAGCGGAGTTTAACAGGTTTGAATTCAGAGTTTTCCTTCTCCTAGACTGGTTACCTAGTCATAGTTAAAGAGCCCAGTCTGCCCTGCTATTTATCCATAGCTGGAGGGAGAGTAGGATTCATACCTTTCCCAAGGGTATAAGCGCTAAGTGAAATGCAATTACCACGTCCAGGATTTGAACTCGGGGCGACGAGTCCATTTCCCATAACTTTAACCATTACACCACGCGCTTCCTAATATATATATGTATTATAAATAACATGGGTGCTATATCTAGATGCAAACAGTGCTCAATATCATTAATAGAGCATTTATATTTAAAGGTAGCGTGGACGCGCAGTTAACGGCTATGTGATCTTCAGATCCAATTTTGGTCTGAATATTCCATAGAAACTGTCAGTGGACTACTTTAACTATATATATTTATATATATAGTTAAGGTAGCGGGATATATATATATATATGGGTGTTTCTTTTTTCACTATATATGTGTGCATATGTAAAAGACAAAGTACGTATGGGGAGAGAGAGAGAGAGAGAGAGAGAGAGAGAGAGAGAGAGAGAGAGAGAGAGAGAGAGAGAGAGAGAGAGAGCAGACATACTTTATGGTTTGTTTTATTTGTAACCCCAGTTCTGCTGTCTTCTGAGACACGGTGCCCAAGAGGAAATTGAACAGAATCTAAGAATAACATTTCGAAAGCAAAAAACAGCAAGAAAAATATTCGTTGCATTCACACACACACACACACACACATTATATATATATATATAATATATATAATATATGCACGCACATACAACGCATGTATATATGCACCAGAGTTCAAACATTAACCAGTTGCTAATAAAATAAATCTATGCTTATTGATTCAATAGATGTTGACGTATGCACATACTGATCAGTAATGCTTGTGCAATTGAGCACCACTCATCTATAATAGTGTGGGTTGATAGGATTTGAAGTTGAATTGACCTTATATATTGTACTTGAATACTAAAGTCACAAGTTGTTAGCCTTCGATATACGGTAACTGGATCCACTAATACGTCTCGGGGATTTTACCAAAACTATTTCAGCCGGTGTTAAAGTTATGCAACAGAATTAGAGTTAGGGAAACAGAAGGAATAGAATCCATCAAATGATAACGCATTTTTAAAAAAAGAAAATATAGAAGGTATCTAGTGAGAAAATTATACAATTCATTGTTCAATACAAATTTGTATCAAACACCCAGATATATTGGATCAATTTTGCTAAAACAATAAAGGTAAAAAAAATTAAAAATGGATTTTATCAGATAAAGCACTCTAATTAGATGTAGTTTCTTGGATAAAACTAAGTTTTAAATCAGTGCACTTCAGTTATACCTCACACTATCACCAGACTGTCAAAGTATGAGAAACTACCCGATATATCATCAGTTAAATGTTGACGTTTCTTTATTAGATATACTAGCAAATATATGCACCCTCCGGGTGCAAGTATTTAAGTTCTAATGTAATAAAATATCATATTAAATTAGAAAGGCTAATAAAACTGAATAAGAATGCAGATAAAAAGATTTGGAACAGAGGGGGTATAATCGAAAAATAGAACAGCTTTGAAACTAACTCTTCCATCATTTTCCATTACTCCCGTCTTTCATTGGTAAATTTTCCTAATTTAAGTATTTAGTTAAAATAGGAAGTAAAGAATAATATTAGTTATTTCTTCTTGTTAATGGGTTTCTTTTAAGATTTATCTCAGAGATTTTTGCTCATATTCATTAAGATAAAACCAAACAAATAGAAATCAATAATACTAAGCATATATTTATTAAAATCAATTTTTTAAGATCAATATGCCTTCCCATTCACACTATAAACCGCTATTTTGTTGAATATATAAATACAGTTGTATGTTATTAGTATGTAGATATGGTCAGCAGTCTTAATGATGTAAAACAATTTTATTAATAATTGAAGTTTAAATAAAAATAAAATTGTAGATAATATGATGTAAATAACAAAGGGAATTGTAACCTGTATAGTAATATAGTTTCGGTTTCAGACAGACAAACCAACAATCTCCATTATAATAAGATATATATATATATATATATATATATATATATATGAAAACAACAGTTTGGAACAAATCCGACAAAATTTGAAAAGTATAGGAAAGGTAGATAAATTAACAAAAACGCTTGATTCAATTATCATGTTGTCTTTATTAATCATTAGATGAAGCGTTTAATAAATAAAAAACGAAATATTAATCAAATCAATTGTTTGTGTTGGTCAATTCACCTATATATATATATATATATATATATATATATATATATGAGGGAGAACAAGAAAAGTACGTTAATTAGTGATCGATGCTATTCTGCCAAACCCAATGTATTAATCATTTAGTCCGTTACTTAAAATTTAAGGTAGATCGTAAACTCAGACGCAAATATGCCTTATTTCCAACAAAATATACCTACACGAGAATCTGATATATATATATATATATATTATTTAGTGTACCCTTAGCGATACAGATGATAATAACCTCCTTATAACAGGCTTGATAATGGTACAAAGGGGAACCGAAACTAACTGGAATAATAATTATTTCGGATTTTTATAAATTCTTTTCACGATGAAAATATCAAGAAAATCATTAAAAAGATTTAAAATAAAAATAAAAAAATCACAAAATAAATTGGATTCTGTTATATTCAACTAAAATTGTTTGTTTAAACGTGTGTCTGAGCGTGCTACTATTTTAGAAATAGAAGATGAAAATAGATGAGAGAGACAGAGAGAGAGAGAGAGAGAGAGAGAGAGAGAGAGAGAGAGAGAGAGAGAGAGGAGAGAGAGGAAGAGAGAGAGAGAGTGGAAGAGAGAGAGAAGAGAGAACATCGTGTTTCAATTGACTAAGTTTTATTTACATTGTGCAGGTCTCCAAGGTTATCGAAATATTGAGATGAAGAGGTTGCCACTTGATCTTAGTGACAAAAATAAAATTAAAAAACAACAAAAAAAACAAAAGGAAAAAAAAATCAAACAAGAAAACAAAACAAAAAAAACAAACAAACACGGAAATACGAAAAGACACCCACAATTTATTTTGGATGTTATATGTTCAAGCCGGCAATAAAGAATACGTGAAATAGTTTTCTTAGTCTATGGAGGGAAAACTTGTCCTCCATTATAAAACGTTGTCAAACTCCTCCCTCTTCCCACACCGATAAGAGAGGTGGTTGTGATTAAGCCCTGAATAAGAAGACTTAACTCTTCGCTGTCTCGGACACCTACTGTCACTTTTCTAATCTTCCAAGTCTCACGAGACTGTCTCGAGAGTTGGTTTCACACAGCACCCCTGGCGTCTGAGACAAACCTCTCCACGGATGGTCGGCGTAATCTCATTTCGATTTGCGCAAACTTCAATTCAAGCTATTTTTTGCTTTTAAAATTTATCTTTCTGTATAAAAGTTAATTTCTGGCGTTCATATACATTATTTAGGCAAGTATTGTTAAAGACCATGGAATATTTCCTCTTTATGATTTTAAGCTGTAGGCGTTCAAGTCTTCTTGTCGATTTTTGTAGATCGGGATCCAGATGACAAAGAACATGTCCCATACTTTTACCCAAGCGCTTTCAACCATTTCGCTGGTCATCCTTGGAGGATTCTTGGTGCAAGTCTTATTCATTCTGGATTATGATCAACTAGAAAACTTGAACGTCTACAACAGCAGACCATAAAGAAGAAATGGTCAGTGGTTTTTAACAACAACTGCCTAAATAATAACATGTTGCCAAAATATACTATATATATATATATATATATATATATATATATATATATATATATATATATATATATATATATTGTGTGTGTGTGTGTGTGTGTGTGATGGATGTTTGGAAACCTTTCTGGTTGCATTTAAAGTATGAAAGAATAAAAGATATAGAATAACCAAAATTTAACGTGATGACTATTGAGTTGTTTGAAAATAAAAGTCATTCTACAGGACCCTTTGACAAAATGTGGAGGTTCACTTGAAATATTAGAATTAATAAACCTCATACAAAAAGTTTGGTTGGTCATATACAAGCCTTAGTCGCTTATAAAAAAAATCACATGCGTAATCAGTCTAGCGGTTCACATCTCGAACTTAATTGTTGGGCAGCCAATACAGTTTGCGTGATGATGAGATAAAGAAAGTTGCTACACACGCAAGTTAGGATAGCTTAGATAGAGTCAACGGCGCTTGCTAATTGTCAGTTTCTTACCTATGTGATCATCGGTCTAATGGATGTATAGGCGAGGAACTGACAGTTACCAAGAGCCGTTTACTATATCTACGCTATCCTTAGATATGGTTGTGAGGTTTTAAGGGGTAAAAAAAACAAAACAAAAAAACAACGGGTAACGAAAAGTAGAAAATGTATTAACAGAAAGTAGACAATACAATAGAGAGATGTGGAAATTACGTCCGACGAACAGAGTTATTGGCACTCGCATTGGCTTGCTTAAGCCACAATTACCCCTGTTTATTTATAGTAAGCTGTTGGCGCATTCCATTGTCTTATAGGGTGTGTCACCTATAACAGTTATATATGCTACATTACCGATATTGAGCATTCTTTATTTATAAATATAGTAGACACGCACAATATATATATATATATATATATATATATATTATTTTTACTATTATTTATATTTTTGCTTGAAAGCAGTTACAATGCGTATATCGTATACAACTCGATAATTATAGAAAATAATCATGACAACTCGCCAAATATCGTGCCCTACGTAGAACATCGTACAGCTGTTACAACTTCATCAGCGATGTATACTTACGATTTCCCTCCGACAGAAATCGAAACCGGGAACTCAGCACGCAGAATCAGAGACTCTATCGCTGGGCCACCGATACGCAGCACACGATACATGCGAAATTAGCTTGTCAAGGATAAATACGTCACTAGAATCTCATATATATATATATATATATATATATATATGCACTTGGCATGTTTTATCTGAAGATTGCCCTTTTCCCAGATACATGACATTTTTAGTTATAAGACATGAGGGGGCGAGAAACTAATTTGAATATTCAAGTTTGGTCCTGCTCTACTGGCAAGTATTTGAGCACTTATTTGGTTTAAGAAAACTTTTTTCTATCTATTTTTTCATTTCACTAACATCCATACGTATATAAATATACATATAAATTCTTAGTGATCTTAGTTATGCAAAGTATAAATATATATTCCCTATAAAAAAAAAAACTTTAGTTGTACTTAGATATTTGTGTCTATACTCGCGCTTGAACTGTATTTCCAAATATACTACACAATTTACATCTGGATGATGGTGGGAGGAGAGAAGAGAGGAAAGTCCGAAAGAAATGGACACACAAATAACATTTGGGTTATACGCCATGTTTAATTAGGATTAAGTTTCTATTTCAAAACAAGGGGAAAAAAAGAAAGAAAAAAGAAAAAAAAAGGCAAAAGCAATTTTCTTATTCCTTGCTGGATGTTTTGGGACCGAGAGAATACGTGATGTCAGTCGAGAATTTTTGATGGTCATCCACTGAGACGAAGGATATTACCCAGACGGAAGTGAATCGAATTTTCGAACTTTTTGTTTTTATCAGGAAAGAGAAAGAGTTATAGTAGACCGATCGAGACACACACACACACACACACAATATATATATATATATATATATATATATATATATATATAAAGAGTGATGCATAAACATGAAGAAATATTTTTAAATTAGGATAACAAAGAAATAATATGTGGGTTGATTTTCAAATAAATAGACGAAACTGAATTATGGACTGTAATTTTATTTGGCTGCGATTTACGCACCAATACAAACCTAGAAAAATTCAGTTTAAGTCAGAAAGCAAATATATTCATGATTTTATAAGGAACATTTGGCCCACTGAGTAAAGAGGTCTGGAATCCATAGGAGGCGGACATGATTTTAAAATATGGCTGAGGTATGATTGTTTGGCACAGAAAAATAGAACATGGGTTTTCCGAGGTGTTAACTGCACCATTTTTATCATTGGGGAAACAGTAGTAAGGGAATATGGGAATTCTATATATATTTATTTACCAACTTCTCCACACGAGATCGACATCAAACAAGGTGTGAATTCAGAGTTTTCCACCAAGGTTAAAAAGCCCAGTTTACCCTACTATTTACGCATAGCTGGAGGGAGAATAGTTGGATTCATGCCTTTTCAAAGGGCATTAGCGCTATGTGAAATGTAAACAGCCTCGTCCAGAATTTGAACTTGGGTCGACGAGTCCATTTCCGACGAATCTAACCAATACACCACGTGCCTCCATATGGGAATTCTATATAACTTCATATTGTGGATGAGGAACCCATAATGTCCCTATTGATGCGCCAAGGCACAAGGTTGCTATAATAGACAAGAAAAGTACGTGTGTATAAGACGATGGTTCAAAATGTAAAAGTAAAATCTGATACTTTGGACACATAGTATAGTGGATAAAGGCGTTGGTTAAGACAGTTCTAAGTGACAGTTATCTCTAGGCTGAAGGTTCAATCCTGGTCAAGGGCGACAGTAACAGAATAATAATTTACTCAGCTTAACACCTATAGACCAGCTATGGCCAGCGGAATGAAAACAGGATACACCCGTGGATTGAATAAAAGGTTGGGTTCAAAGTTTCGTGATGGCTCCCGATTACGACAAGAAAGTTCCGGAGTTCGAAAAGAAGGTTCCCAAATCCTTCAAGCAATACCTAAAGAAAGCCGGACACATCGACCAAAACGTTGTACAGATAACAGGACAATAGTCCGAATAATCCAAATAATACTAAAATCTGAAAAAGTTGGCTCATACTCTCATTCCCAGTTATATAAAAAATATATCTACCGATATTCAAGAAAATCGTCAACTATCTAGAAGTATGAATTTTTGAAATTATACAAGTTCATATTAAATATAATACTATGATACTGACTAAGAAAATTATATTCGTATTTTTCCATTAATTTTTCAATGAACTGACAAATTAAAAATGAAAAGCTGACAGTGCAGCTCTGGTAGCTATTTAGAATTTCATCAAACTAATTCGGTGTCGCGTGCTACGCATGATACGGCATATCCTAACCTAACAAAATGATTATTTAGCTGTTTAGTAATCACAGAACTGAGCGTAATTGATCAATTATACTAATCTGATCAAAATCGAATTAATTTTTTTTTAAATGCAAAAAGTAAATAAATAAAATAATAAAGAAAGTAAAATAAAATAGAAAATAAAAATAAACAAAGAAAGACGACTTTGAAAAGACTGAGGAATATTTTAATATTAAATTAACAAAAAATGTATTTTAGAAATTAAATCTTGCACCTTAAATTTCTTCTTCAAATCGTTTAGTTAGGATACATTTTTTTCAGATTCTCCTGGGTATGACACTAAACTGCATTCATCGATGAAGCTCTAGTTTTCGAAGTTTGCGGAGTGCCTCTTCGTTGCTATTACTCCCAGGTCAACCCGGACCCAAAGTAATTGGTTGGTTATTTTGTTTGAAGGCATACCAACACATTTCGAGCGCCATTTAATGCCGAATCAAGTAATTTTGGTTATCAGTGTCTTATTGTGCCTGCTGTCGTATTGAACAAGATCATCGCTGCTTAACTTCGGTAAACTAGCCGGAACCGGTGCTTTCAATGGCACTTGACCGTAAACTGACCCAGAGTGGTAGTATTCCCCGAAGTCCCATCTAAGGGTAAATAAGTAAAGTAAAGTCGTCGGGGTGGCCTAAAGTCGGTATCAGCCAATCAGTGAGGGAGTCTATTCCCTTTTCACTTGCACTAGACCAATGAGATTATTCTAGCGTCTGAGGTGGAGCGCCACACATACCATCAGCTCCTTACTTTACCGCACAGATCCCTGTGCTACTCATACGCTGATTTGGCGAGGACCGGTATCGAACTAGGAACCTTGTGGTTTCTAGCCGAACGCTCTACCGACTGAGCTAACCCGGCCCATTAAAGCCTATTGATCGTGAGTGGTGACTTGTAATTTAGGGAAAACACACTTCCGGGCTTTGAAATTGTGTTGGCGCGCATATAAATTTCCCACCGGTCGGGCAGCACTAGGCGTAATTGGCCCGGATGTGGGATCTTGGTGGGTGTTGGGATCTGTCAATTATTATCTAAGGCCTACCTTTCCACACCACAGGGCAGTTTGTTTTTCATCTTCCTCACCAGAACAGAGACTAGTGAACATTTGTGTCGAACTGGAGACCATTGAACATTTGCTTTTGTATCGACGACAGTGATTACCGTGGTTGGATTCGGTCGTCACTTCTCAACTCTATTTCGAAATAATAGGTTTATTTCGCACACAACCAACAAACAAATGCTAAAGGAGCAAGATCTCTTAATAATAATAATAATATATATACTAATACTCGTGTTCCTAAAAGTACGACCATTATCATCTTGCAACACCCTCTAGTTAAAAGTGAGACCGTCCAAATCGCCCGAGATAAAATGCAAACATGTAAATCCTGATCATCTGGTGTTGCTTATATGCCAAATTCTTATTTCTTATGAGTGTCGTCACCTCAGCTAAATAATGAACCATACAGTTTTTATTATAAAGAAATAAAGGGAATGAAAAGGATATGCTACACAGAAAAATGTAATAAGAAAAAGAATAGGGTAGAGATAGAGAGAGGGGTGAGAGCGCGAAAGCGATAGGGCTAATCTATTTCAATCGAACCTAATAAAGGAAAGAAAGAATAAAAGAGTGAATGTGAGAGAGTCAAATGAAGATTTTTATACTTTTTACATATTGAACTATTTAGCAATAGCTGTTTAGTTAAAAAAAAGTAAAGTAGTCGAGGTGGCCTAAAGTCGGTATCAGCCAGCCAGCGACGGAGTCTATCCACTGTTCACTATCGCTAGACCAAGGAGATTGTTTTTGGCATCTGAGGTGGAGCACCACGCCTACCATCAGGCCCTCACTTTACCGCACAGATCCCTGTGCTACACATACACTGAGTTGGCGAGGGTCGGTATCGAACCAAGAACCTTGTGGTTTCTAGTCGGACGCTCTACCGACTGAGCTAAACCGCCCCTTATGCTCTTAAGTAAGCATATCAAACGTTGTAATAATGAAATTATCATACTGTGATATATCCAACGGTCCTGCTAGTTATATTTATTCTTATATTTAACGAAATATCAGTTCGTGTGTTTGCCAGTATTCTTTGTTTTATGACGTCATCAGACTAAACACTTCCATTGTTCAACTTATTATTTGAATTATCTCGATCGTTGCTATTTTTCAGGCTAAGATTCAGCCAATGTTTTTTTTCTTGAGCTTGTGTTGTCTAATATTCTGGTTTTAAATCTGAACATAATTCTATAAATAAATCCGATGAATTCTTCGTCTTCGTATTTTTAACAAAGTAATTTGCTCGTTTAAAAGTTCAGCATTCTGATTGTTTGTTTATTATTCAATGTGTGTGTACTAAGTGAACTTGAATTATTCAGAATCCAAGAAGAATTCCAGACTAGAATCTGAAGTTAAACAGTGCATTCAAATTGACGCATTTCAGTGTACTGGCCATTACATAAGGTCAATGAGAGGAGGAGTCCTGTGGCGTAATGGCTAACGTGCTGGAGTGTCAGATCTTAATAAACGAGTTCGAACTCCAGTCGCGCTTCTAAGTTCACTTTCGGATTAATACCCTTAGGAAAGGTATAAACTCCCTCATCCCTCAGCTATGGGTTAAATAGTACCACTACTTTTCTTCTAAAAAGATGGATTTGGCATTAAATAACCCGCTAAGTTTGATATAGCATTAAACAAAGAAACTAAACTATAAGATACTTATTCAAGTATTGATACATTTGATTCCTATTTTACTATGATGGACACCTCATAGCCATTTAAACTGTATCTAATGGCTAAGTTCCAATTCCAGAACTCTGAGGAGTGGGAAGTACTCCTTTATCGGCATTACTCCCTGGTTCCCCCTGACCCAGAGTGGTAGTACTTGTTAGGGTCCCATCTATAGGTTGAGTTTTTAAAAATGTGTTTAAATGTTTTAATACCCATCAAGAAGGAATAAAACAAAATGGCTTCGGCATAAAATAACGCAACAAGGGTTGACATGCCATTAAATCCAACAACCATCCCATAAACATTCGATTTTAAAAATTGTATTCTTATGAAATTACGGAGTTTGCGCCCCCTCTCTCTCTATATATATATATATATATATATATATGAGTGTGGAAATAAATTCAACAGTATGTAGAAAATAAAAATAAAGTACTTTAAAAAAGATGAGTTTATTCTTGATGGTAAAGTACATATACAAAAGTTTCTTTAACAAAAATATCGAAATTAATCTTAATATTTTGTAATGAAATTGAAAAAGACACAGTTGAGCAACTTATATATGAAAAGGCTCGATGTCAATTAATGATAATTTTGGTCAACGATTTTTGGTGAAATACAGGACTGTGTGAGTGCAGTTTCCTCTATATCTATTGGTTTTATTACCTTGTGACTTCATTGAGAAATGGGATGAGTGTGCGGAAGCGATAACACTAATGTTTCCATTGAACATAATGAAAAGATAAAAAGAACGAAAAAAGTAGAGCGAGAGAGTTAAATTAAGATTATTATACTTTTTACATATTGAACTATTTGGCAATAGCTCTCAAGTAAAAATATCAAACGTTGTAATACTTAAATCATAATACTGTGGTATATCCAAAGTTCCCGCTGGTAATATTGAATTTGTTTAAAATTTGAAATACAGATCACTTAGATCAACAAATAGATTGGGCAATGTAAAAAAAACGACGTAAATAGGATAAAAGATAAAAATAAAGATAAAAATAAATCGGACGCAAGGGTATATTTCCATCCAGTGATGGGTAAATAGTAGAGGAGCCTGGGCTCTTTAACCCTGGATAAATAACCAGTCTAGGCAAAGGAAAATACTGAATTTAAACCTGTTAAAACCCGCTTAAGAAATTAACCTTGTGTCACATCCTACACGTGTGGTTCTGTTCGTTTTGTTTTACGGCATATCAACCTCAGAGGTCATTTAATGCCGACAAAATTTTGAAATAAATTCATTCTTAATGGATACACAATTTTTTTATAAACAATTTATATATTTAACCCATAGATGCGACCCTAACAATACTACCACTCCAGGGCAGAGTGGAACTGGGAGCAATTGTGATGAAGGGGTTCTCCACATTCCTCAAACCTCCAGAACTGGAACGTCACCATCAGATAGAGTTTAACGTTATTCCAAGGACAGGAAACCCACAGCCACTGCCTTCTAGCATCCATATAATAAAAAGAGTTGGGGATTGCCATAAGGGCAATAGGGTTAGGGCAATCATATAGGTGCTAGAGTTTGACGTGACCAGCCGATTAATCGGAGGAGGATTCTTCGATCTCGCCCGTTTAGCCTAAGTAAAGGGTCTAAGTGGAGTGGTGCATGTAATGGACTGCTCATCCACCAGGATTCCGTCCTTTAAGCATCACGGCTCTCAACACACGGCCAACCTACACGTGCAAAAAGGGTTGAAGATATAGCAGAATAGCTGCTATAGCCATTGCCAATCCTAACAGATGTCTCAAATGTACGCTGCAAACATTCAAGTTTAGATTTGATAGCATTTTGTATGAGGTTAGAACGTAATGTAAATGATGCAAATACGCTCACAGTACGTCATGTTATTCAATTAGAACTATGTTTTACAGAAAAGCGTTGGTAGAATTTCAAAGAAACACTGAAACACCCAAATTTGCAAATCTGTTAAAATAAATAAAAGAAAGAAAAGAAAGAAATGTAGAGTACGGAAAAACGCTAAATTCAAATGGAATGTTGTTCTTTTAAAACAAATTTAAGCAGACATTTGTACCGCTGACGTGGGTTTTCCACAACTTCTCTATTAAAAAGAAGAAAATCTCCGGCTCTTTTAGATCGAAATGGTTATTTTTCACTTTCTCTGATTGTTTTTATTGCCTTTAACTTTATTTTCCTCTCCTGGTTTTATGTTGTAGAGAGTCGATCTTTATTCCGCGAATATTTGCGCTGGAAACGCTTTTTTCTGTGAGTAGGCGCGATGGACTGCTAATTTTGAATGACTAACAGATACAGCCACAAGAAAAAACATTTCATTGCTTATAGATATTTACCAACCCCTCCACACGAGCAGGATTTGACAAAAGGTCAATTTCTAAAGCGGAATTAAACAGATTTGAATTCAGTTTTCCTTCTCCTATAACTCGTTGCCTAACCAAGGTTAAAGAGCTCAGTCTGCACTACTATCTACTCATAGGTGGAGGGAAAATAGTTGGATTCATACCTTTCCAATGATATTAGCGCGATGTGAAATGCAAACAACCTCGCCTATGATTTGAACTCGCCAACTCAGCGTATGAGTAGCACAGGGATCTGTGCGGTAAAGTGAGGAGCAGATGGTAGGCATGGCGCTCTACCTCCGATGCCCAAAACAATCTCCTTGATCAAGCGCTAGTGAAGAGGGGATGGACTCCCTCGTGTCCATTTCTTGCGACGGTAACCATTACAGACCCGAGCGCATTTTCGTTGCCTATTTGCGGTACTCAGGTAGTGTAACGGTTAGCGGAGCTACATTATGCCGACTATTCGTAGTGATTTGTCGATTCTCACTGAGCGCCCCACTATTCTGGCCTTGTGCTGCACATCTGCTAAGCTTGTAGTAAATAACTATAATGCGGTATTAAAAAGAAAATGAATAAGCCCAATCTGCACAAATTGAATCTTAATTTACAACTTGTACTTGAGATTCACGAGAGGCAGTTATTCTTGCGCGACTAAACTTGACAGTTGCATCATTAATCACTAACATATCGCCCCCTCAAGATATAGATAAATAGTAGGGCAAACTGGATTCTCTTACTTTAGGTAGGTCAACTAGTCTAAGAGTAGAAAAAAAAGTCAAAAAATTCAAACCAGCTGTACCATGTGTCACAGGGCTTTGGGTGTGTGCGATATATATATACTACTATATACAATATAATATCAGTAGGTATACGTACTATATATATAGCTATATCGAGATTACCTACACGCACATATAAGAGGGTAAGTATAAAAAAAGAAACAATGCTATTTTGTTAAGGGTACGAGGTGTAATTTACCAAGACAACAGGAGATACAATGTAAAACTTAACATCAGCACATGAAGCTGGTCACCACTGTGGACCGCATCCCTATCTCTCCACATTGTCAACCATTTCTCTCAATAGCCAATGTTCACCTTCGTTCACATTGAGCACCATGTTCATCCCTGCCCCGTAAAATTCTATTGATGTTCTTTAGACCACTCCTTCACTACAGATTTTCCACTTCTCCGTAACTGAATAAATCGTTGCCTCTCTTATAGGCAAACATTAATTCAGTGACAATGTAGACTCGTGTTGCTAATTAGATCATGTCCTAAAGCAAACATGCGCATTAGTTTTTGACTCAAACATCATATTGTAGTAAATTGGTATATATAATATTTATCATATAATATACCTATAATATATATATCTAAGTAAAGTCATCGTGATGGCCTAAAGCGGTAAATCAACCGCGCCCGCGGGTTATCCTTGAATCCGTCACGAAGGATCAATTTCTGATGGACGATGGACACCTTATTCCCTACTCTGCATCCCGCAGACCAGCCCTGGACGGAAGTACATTTGCCTACCGAGTTCCCGCTGACCTCGTTCTACGACCTCTCAGTCTAACGAGAGCCACTTGTCGAGGGGGTATGCGCACGAACAATAAATCACTGGGCTTTTCGCCCGTAACACACTTACACAAAAAGAACACCTAGAACACAAGCACAAGGTGTGAGCAGAAAGTACTACCGAGACAAAGGCACACATATTGCACGAAGCTTACCCAGGCAGATGCGCCGAGATAAATTCTCTCCTATTGGAGCGAGGCAGGGGAGAAGCCTTGAAAGCACCCTCACCGATAGGCCCAGAAAACGTACACCCAGCCGACCAGAGACGCGTCGCCCAAATCGATACAACACAGCGGACGCTTCGACCAACGCGAGAACGAACCGATTATGAATGCCTCAAGATATGGTGCTGGATAACCACCTGAGAACCTGAACCTTGTGGTGACGGATGCCAAAAACCTGCCGTCTTCCCCTGCAACTCACGCGATTGGTCACAGGGAAGCGACAAAACGCGGTAGGAATAGCGACGACTGTAATTACCGGTAAGTTTAAGTGTTCCATCTGATCGTCCGTCTGTATCTTATGTATGGGAGTGCCCGGCAGGAATAACTAAAATTCTTGATAGACTACAGGTGACGGCCATCAGCGTGATACCTCACAGCAACGAACCCTTCCGCTAAGCCCACCCTGTTCAAGAACTACACAAGCTTTTTCAATTTTGCCAATGGTTCCAGCATAAATATCAAACATACGGGGGGAGGGGAGACAAAACGCTAACCCACTGACATCGGCATGGCGACACGTAGGAACTTTACTTTCACGAGTCTGGACAATTCAACATCGTCGCCACGTGAAGAGACCCTCCTGGCGGCAAGATTTCCTAGGCAATTGTCGAAGCTGGCAGTGCACATGAGCACTAGGACCGTGCGCTAACTCCGACTACGTTGAACGAACTTTCACGTCATGGCACTCCTACACGCCCAACAATACCGACGGGAATCAGCGTAGCAACTTGCCATGGACGCGAGTATATGGATATACCTCCCGAAACATGAGGAGAGCAGTAAACGCTAACATCACAACTCCTTCTGGCAGATATTGTTTGCCAAGATAATCATCAATCTCAGACCACATCAGGACGAGCGGGACCCCACGCTGGCAATATTTCCGTCAACCCAACGACTCGGCAACCGCAGAAACTTGACTACGCCAAGAAACGGTTTCGACGAGATGCTAAAGGACGGCGTCATACTCCCTCCGACAGTCGCTTACGCATCACCCACTACACCTGGTACCGAAGCCTGCAACAGCACGGAGTATCGGATAATGCGTCGAGTGTTACGCAATGAACGAAAATTGAACGCAGCGAGGGATGTTAAGATCCCTGACCGTTACCAAACACTGTTAACCTCACATCCATGATTTCCACGTCTGGGATTACACAGGTAGCACGGTATTTATCAGAAGATTCGACTCTTTGACAAGGCGTTATCTACCACAGATCTCCCGTGGCAACCAGAAGACATTCCGAAAACAAGCAGTTAACAGACCACATGTTTTGACCTATACGAGTTCGTGAAAATGGCGCATTACGCATTTAAAAAGAAGACACTGTACACTGTTCAAACGTTAGATAGGACGAGGTTCTTTGCGAGGTCTAAGTACCGTTCTAGTGTACAGACGTTCAGTATTGCACGAATGACAGCGCTGATAGCGGGCGCACGTAGTAAGAGACGTGGATTCCAACAAGAAACACCTTCCACGACCGCAGTGTTCCAGCGACTCTCGCACTACGGTTTAAAGCTAAACCGTCGCGACAGGTGTGCGTTTGATCGGAGTGCCCAAGGCATCCCGAAACTTCTCTAGGGCACGGACCCAGAGGACCGACAACGCTCGAAATGCGGATCAACACCTATCTACCAGCTATTAAACCAGCTGCGATTCAGTGTTTTAAACGCCTTACGCGTAACAGCTGAGACGTTTTTATCGGGAATGATAAAACTTTTTACCGACGATTTTCATCCCGATATTGTTCTCTCACATCCGATTCTCCAGCCACTTCGCAACGTAACCGTCTTAAACAGAGGAGAGACAAAGCATTTACTTGGGGCGACGCGTGACCCTGAAGCCGCGTTTCAGCAGTCAGAGCGAAGACCGCGCTAGATAGAACTTCAGTAAGACGTTCGAGTTCATTCAACGTACGACCCACATAGACACGACACTTCCTTCGACATACAATTTGACACTCCGGACACAGGGATAGGAGCAGTGGACCGAACAGGGGTGAGATCGATTCACTGTCGCGAACCCATTGCTCTGTTTCTCTTCCTTCGGCACAAACTGACGTCAAGCCTCCAAAACGAGGTATACAATGCCACCTTATTCCGCGGGAACTACTTGAGCGATTTGGCCTGAGTTTGAGGCTGTGCACCAGACAGTCATTCCGACTTTAACTGAGGAGTAGGTAGGAGTTTCAACTCACATTTTATACCGACCATTAAGGCACTGTATCGGACGCTATTCTTGAGAAGCACAGCTCGGACAAAATAGACCACCCTCCCCGGGAGATCAGGACAACTTGGACCTATCCCTGTTGCAGTTTCACGCTGACAATCCGACACGTGAGGGGAAACGCAACCTTGTCGCAAAGATTACTCTAACCCGGAGAGTAATCAGACAAACCACTTCGGAAAGAAAACAAACGAATCCATACAGTTGAGAAGGTCAGGACTTCAAATTGCGAAAGAACAAAAGTCCGACCACAACGCTTACAGACGTTCTGACGAAACACGTCCCTGAAACTTCAGGAGTTCACCAGCAACCTTCAGCGACGACAATCTGTACTGCGACATCAGCACTATAGTAAGGCGCCCCCTTTTTAGGCCGCTACATTCCCGCCTAGCGAAAACTAAACCGAAAAGAGCGGTTTTTGAGGAATTCAAGCCTCCTAACGGGAAACGCTATCTCATCGACACAGAGTAAGCTGAGCTATTCCTTAAGCCGCATTGTCGGTATCGGATTCGTATGGCCGAACATGACTAGGCGGGACATGCCGAGAATGGATTTCGACGTGCCTGGCATGCCAAAAATGCAGATCCATCGTCTAGCACAGGTTCGCAAATAACTTCGCTTGTCTAGCACCCCCCGGACAAGAAAAACAACTTTTAAATCAGAACTTGTTGCGGTAATCATCCATCAGGGGGGGCGGGTCCGGTACTGTTCAGCACCGGCTGGACGGGAGCCAGGCTGGGCCGGATTCGCTTCTCCCACCACCATACACTCGACCCTGTGGACCCACGTTGTGGCCTATGTGTCAGGACTACCAGTACGAAGCGGATGTAATGAACACCAATAAAGCTTATTTTCCCTCCTCGATTTCTCTCCTCCCTCTCCCTTTCCTCTCATTTGTTGGTTGCTGGGGACACCCGGAGTCTAGCTGCTTTGCGGGCAGCGAGAGACTGAACCATTTAAAAAGATACGAGAAGATATGGTTCATAGAAGTACAAAGAATCTACCTCACACATTGTGCCCGTTATCCAGTTCAACATACTTCGACTGGTTCAGAAGCTGAACTGAGAGAACAGAAGTTCTAAGATATAAGACGAGTTGGGGTTTGGTGTGTTCCCCTCCCTTCCTCAGACGGTCATCAATCACCGACATAGCAGTCGTTGGTTTATCTTGGAAGTAGCACTCCACAAAAATCACCTGTATGGCCACTTGCCTCCTATCAGCCAAACAATCCAAGAAAGGCGAACAAGACATGTTGGACACTGCTGCTGGAGAAGCAAGGGCGGATACATGTGACCTTCTCTTATGGATATCTACACATGGACACATCAGTGTAGACCAACCACTTAAAATTACAATGATCAGCTTGGTGGGATTCTGGGTACTGTGTGAGAGAACTTTCAGGGTGATGACCCATAGGGACTGGTGAAGGGATAGATAGATAGTTAAAGAAAAAGAGTCAGAATCCTAGGGGTCCGAGCTGCTGCTGCTGCTGCTGCTGCTACACAACGCCAGACTTTATTAGGATGTGTGCATATAAGTACATTGAAGCCTAAGTATAAGTAAAGTCGTTGGGGTGGCCTAAAATCGGTATCAGCAAGACAGCGAGGGAGTCCATCTCCTTTTCACTAGTGCTAGACCATGGAGATATTGTTTGCGTCTGAAGGGGAGCACCATACCTATCATCAGTTCCTCACTTTACCGCACAGATCCCTGGCGAGAGTCAGTATCAGACCCGGAAACTCGTGGTTCCTACTCGGATGCTCTACCGACTGAGCTAAACCGGCCCTTATGCTCTTAAGTAAACATATCAAACGTTTTAAAATCAAATCATTATTCTGTGATATATACATTGGTCCCGCTAGTTATGTTTATTCTTATATTTAACGAAATATCAGTTCGTGTGTTTGCCAGTCGGTATCGAACTTGGAACCTTGTGATTCCTAGTCAAACGCTCTAACAACTGAGCTGAGCCGGACCTATGAACGAATAACACACTGGTCATTATTTGTTACGCTATGCATGATTTTGTGTTGCACCAATAAGGATATCTTATTATAATGGAGATTATGTGTTTTTCTGTCTGTAAGCGAAACTATATTCCTACTCAACTCACAATTCTCTGAATTATTGTCATCACATTCTCCATGATTTTATTTTTATTTAACCTCAATTATTAATAAAATTGTCTTACATTATTGATACTGTTAACTATGTCTACATATTGACAACATGCAATCATATTTATATATACAACAAAATAGCGGTTTACAGTGTGAACGGGAAGGCTAATTTGCATATTAATATTAAAAAATCGAATTTAATAAATATGTGCTTAGTATTATTGATTTCTACCTGTTTGGTTTTATTTTAATGAATATAAGCAAAATTCTCTTCAATGAATCTTAAATGAAATCCATTAACAAGATAAAATAACTGTCATTTTATTCTTTACTTCCTCTTATAACTAAATACTTAAATTAGAAAGAATAACAATGAAAGACGAGAGTGATGGAAGAGTAAGTTTCAGTTGTTCCATTTTTTATTATACTCCCTCCGTTTCAAATCTTTTATTATACTCCCTCTGTTTCAAATCTTTTATCTGTATTCTTATTTAGTTTCATTAGCCTTTCTAATTTAATACAATATTTTATTACATTAAAACTTAAATACTTGCACCCAGAGGGTGCATATATTTGCTAGTATTAAGTAATATCTGGTGTTACTTCTGGGATAAGGTATATATGTAACAATAATCATTAAAAATGTGTTTGTCTTCACGAGACGACCAAACGCTTTGATGTAAAACTACCAAATTAAATATACATACTTATCGAGCCCAGGGGACACTTAACTTTCAGCAATTTATTCCTCAAGGGGAATGGTGGGTGTTTCACTATTTCTTGGAGATAACCAATAATCGGCGACAAGACACACTAATGAAGACAGAACTAAACCAATAGAATTTAAATTTTAAAATGAAAAAAAAAAATTGTTTTACCAACATATTATAAGCGATGTTGAAATTTGATATGTTAGTCTCGCTGTATCAACGAATTAAATTCAGATGGGTGTTTTTTTCGAGACAAATAATTGGTATATATATATATATATATATATATATATATATATACCAAAGGTGTGCAAAAAAGTATCGAGATTTTTTGTACTTTTTGACACCTTGTATTCGTAACAAATTAACGTTCTATTCATTCTTCATTTCTATCTTAGCAAGTACAGCATCAATCTCGATACTTTTATGACACACACACACATATATATATATATCTTATTATAATGGAGATTGTGTGTTTTTCTGTTTGTAACCGAAACTATAATCCTACTCAAGTCGCAATTCTCTTAGTTATTGACATCACATTCTCCATGATTTTATTTTTTATCTAAACATCAATTATTAATAAAATTGTCTTACATTATTAATACTGTTAACTATGTCTACATACTGACTAAATGCGATTATATTTATATATACAACAAAATAGCGCTTTACAATGTGAACGGGAAGGATAATTTGCATATTAATATTAAAAAATCGAATTTAATAAATATGTGCTTAGTATAATTGATTTCTAACTGTTTGGTTTTATTTTAATGAATATAAGCAAAAATCTCTTCAATGAATCTTAAATGAAATCCATTAACAAGATAAAATAACTGTCATTTATTCTTTACTTCCTCTTATAACTAAAACTTAAATTAGAAAAAATAACAATGAAAGACGAGAGTGATGGAAGAGTAAGTTTCAGTTGTTCCATTTTTATTATACTCCCTCTGTTTCAAATCTTTTATTATACTCCCTGTTTCTTTTTATCTGTTATTTAGTTTCATTAGCCTTTCTAATTTAATACAATATTTTATTACATTAAAACTTAAATACTTGCACCCGGAGGGTGCATATATTTGCTAGTATATATATATGTATGTATGTGTGTGTGTGTGTTTAACTAGTGGTGAGGTTCCGATTCTGGACCTCTGGGGCCTGTTGAGTACCTCTTCAGGTCAATTACTCCCCAGTCCACTCTGACCCGTAGTGGTACTATTTGTTAGGATCATATTTATGGGTTAAATATACAACAATAATAGCAATAATAGTAATAATAATAATAATAATAATAATAATAATAATAATAATAATAATCTTATTATAATGGAGATTGAGTGTTTTTCTGTCTGTAACCGAAACTATATTACTACTCAAGTCACCCTTAGTTATTGACATCACATTCTTAATGATTGTATTTTTATTTTAAAATCAATTATTAATAAATATAACCATACCTACATACTGACAACATGCAATTATATTTATATATACAATAAAATAGCAGTTTACAGTGTGAACGGGAAGGTTAATTTGCATATTAATATTAAAAAATCGAATTTAATAAATATGTGCTCAGTGTTATTGATTTCTAACTGTTTGGTTTTATTCTAATGAATATAAGCAAAAATCTCTTCAATGAATCTTAAATGAAATCCATTAACAAGAAAAAATAACTGTCATTTTATTCTTTACTTCCTCTTTTAACTAAATAATTAAATTAGAAAAATAATAATGAAAGATGAGAGTGATGGAAGAGTAAATTTCAGTCGTTCTATTTTTCAGTTATACTCCCCTCTGTTTTAGATATTTTTATCTGCATTCTTATTTAGTTTCATTAGTCTTTCTAATTTAATACGATATTTTATTACATTAAAAATAAATACTTGCACCCGGAGGGTGCATATATTTGCTAGTAATAATAATAATGACACGACTGGGTTGGGAAGGTGATCCACTGGGAATTATGCAATAAATTAAATTTTGACCACACAACAAAATGGTATATGCATAAACCAGAATCTGTTCTTGAGAACAAAACGCACAAAATTCCCTGGGACTTTGAGATAAAAACGGATCACCTTATCCCAGCAAGAAGGCCAGACCTAGTATTGATAAACAAAAAAGAAAGAACTTGTCAACTGGTGGATTTTGCAGTGCCAGCAGATCACAGGGTGAAGTTAAAGGAAAATGAAAAAATAGACAAATATCTGGACCTTGCCAGAGAACTGAAAAAGTTATGGAATATGAAAGTGAAAGTGATACCAATTGTGGTTGGTGCACTTGGAACAAATGATTGGAAAAGGGTTTGGAAAGTTTGGAAATCAGAGGAAGGATTGAAACCATTCAGAACACTGCACTGCTGCAATCTGCCAGAATACTCAGAAGAGTCCTGGAGACCTGAGGATACTTGCTGTCACTCAGACTCCAGTGAAAGACCATCAGCTAACACTGATGTGAAAACTCAAAAGGAGTAAACAATAATAATGATAAAAAGAATAACATTTTTGAATACCAAACAAGAATGAATAATATAAAAAAAACATTTTCGGCCTAAGATAACCCAAGGGTTGACATGCCGTAAAATCCAACCAATAAAACAAAATCACGTTTAACAAACTTTGATATCATTTGAGATAAGCTGGCTGTTTCTGAAAAATATGTCATTTCATGATTTAATAACTACACCAATTCTTGTTCAAATGAACTCGAATTTTAACAGCATGTGGAGAACAAACTCAGAATTCTTGGGGGATAGTTTCCGTGGTGTAGTGTCTAACCTGCTGGACTGCTACATCATAGTAAACGAGTTCGAAATCCAGTCAAGCTCTTACGTTCCCTTTCGGACTAATGCCCTTGAGACAAGTTATAAACCTTCTGATTCACCCAACTATAAGTTAAATAGTACCACTAACGTTTTTCTACAAGAATGGCATTAGTATCAAATAATCCACGAAGGTTGATATGCCATTAAAGAAAGAAACTGAAAACGTAACAGTGATGCAGATGAGATGCGTATTCCCATGAAATAATGTTTATCATCGGCCATACGTGCCGACAGCACATATTCCCTTGACTCTTTATCACAATCCTTCCCTATCGACCATCGTTCTTAGTAGGTCCCCTCCAATATCCTCAATAAATCCAATGAAAGTAAATTTCTGCAGATCAGCCAACACTGGTGTGTCCATGTGTTGGAGTTCATAAAAGAACGTCGCTTAATTCTCTAGCAATGCGCAGCATGTTTTTCTTGCCTTCCTTGGATGGTTTGTGAGATGAGAGGTAAGTGGTCGTACAACTGACATTTTGTAGAGTGATGATAGCACAATTTATTCAAAGCAGTAAGCAGATTCCTTTTGCAGTTCCAATCAATATTTTTTCTTGAAGAATCCAAGTGGCGTAACCATACAGCAGCACAGATGCTGATAGGTACGTGACCTACGTCACCGACGCAGAAAAATCTAGTAGGACGCAGAAAAATCGTATACATGCGTCCCAGTTTTTTCTTCTTCTATCATTTCTAGCTAACTGTAAATACATCTCAATATTTTATTGGAAATGAATTACACGGTATGGGATACAAGGTAGGGAGTTGTTCATATATATATATATATATTATATTATTATTCATATTTTTCCTTGAAGGCAATTACAATGCGTATATCGTATAAAATTCAATAATTATAGAAATGTGACAAGTGAATTTCGCAAATCGAAACCGGTAGTCCAGCAGGCAAAGTTACCGGTTTCAATTTCTGTCAGAGGGAAATCTTTAGTATACAACGCTGATGAGACTTAATAAAGTTGAAACAGACTGTACGATGTTCTAGCATCGCATGATCATTTGCGAAATTCACTTGTCATGGTTATTTTCTATAATTATCGAATTTGATACGATATACGCATTGTAATTGCCGTCAAGCAAAAATATAAATAATAATATATACTTTATTCAACAATGCTTCTAAAAAACAAACATCCAAAAATCTTATATATATATGTGTGTGTGTCTATGTGTGTGGGGGATTTCTTAAATTAAATCTTGGGTTCAGGGGTTTAGTTGTAATGGTATGCAAATTAAATATCAATTATATACAGCTGCTTCGATTGGCGTGCAAAGATTTGATTCATCGACAATTTTGTGTTTTTCACTTGGTGGTCTTTTCGTGGACAGGTAGTATATGTGTACCATCGTGTACGGCCCACCAATTGTTACAATGTCGATAAGATGGGGCCAGTTAGTCAGCGCATCCAACATGATTGCTAATATTGGTTGATGACACTTGAGTGTTTACTCTGGAAGAGCGGCATTTGCTTGACTAAACCCGACCACTACCATTAATATCCGCTTATGTGTCCAGCTGGTTAAACAGTGTTGAAAGTGGACATGATAGAAAATGAAGATACCACCGAGGAAAGGAAAAGAATAGAAAGCAACAAGAAAGTGAACATGGATCAAATATATATTGGTGGGTGAGTATTAACAGTTGATACAAAGAGAATAACTCTTGAGAGAGGTGAAAAGAAATAGACTAAGGTGGCAAGGTAGAAAGAGAGAAAGAAAATAAGAGAGAGGAGGGTGGAAGGAAGAGAGAGAAAGAAAATAAGAGAGAGAAGGGTGGAAGGAAGAGAGAGAAAGAAAATAAGAGAGAGGAGGAGAGAGTAGAAAATAGGAGAGAAGTAGAAAGTAAGAGAGAGGAGAGAGAGGAAGAAAATAAGAGAGGAAGAGAGGGTAGAGAGGAGGAGAGAGTAGAGTAAGAGAGAGGAGGAGAGAGGAACAAAGTAGAGAGAGAGGAGAGAGGAACAAAGTAAGAGAGAGGAGGAGAGAGGAAGAAGAGAGAGAGTAAGAGAGAGAGAGAGAGTAAGAGAGAGGAGGAGAGAGGAAGAAAGTAAGAGAGGAGGAGAGAGGAAGTAAGAGAAGGAAGAGAGAGGAGGAAGAGAAGAAAATAAAGAGAGAGGAGAGACAGGAAAAATAACAGAGAAGGAAGAGAGAGGAAGAAAAGAGAGAGGAGTGGAAAAGAAAAGGAGGCGGAAAGAAAGGAAAGAAAGGGCGGAAAGAAAGGGGGCGGAAAGAAAGGGCGGAAAGAAAGGGGGCGGAAAGAAAGGGGGCGGAAAGAAGAGGGGGAGGTGGAAAGAGAGGGGAGGGAAAGAAAGAGGGGGAGGTGGAAAAAAGGAGAGGGGAAAGAAAGGGAGGTGGAAAGAAAGGTTGGAAAGAAAGGGGAGAGAAAATTAAAATTTATGAAAATCCCTAAAAGAAAGGATAGGAAAGAGTAAGGGGTTAAAGCAAGAAATTGCCAATGAGTTTAAGGAAAAGAAAAGAGAGTGAAAGAGTTAAATGAAATAGATTTCAGAGTAAAAGCCAGGAGAGGAAGAGGGCGAATCTGGATTGCAGAATGCGTTCGTCATACAACCAAGCAGCTTTGTTTGCGTTGGCGCCATTTTCCTGTGAAATTGTTTCTCCTTCGTTACATGGCCATTATTGCAAGATCCTTGACTTTTCCCTAAGTCACAGGCAAGGGATATTAGCCACAAGTCACCTGTATTAGATTGTGGACATGGAGAGACTGACAAACGGACAATCTGGGGGAAGTCACCCTATACTGGGTGGATAGCGAATAGTAGTACAGCATACCCTCACAAACACACGCACCCGTTTGCATTGCACTGGAAAAGGCATGATTCTATCACTTCTCCCCAGCCATATGTACGAGGGTGAGTCAAACAAGTAATGCCATTTTGTTTAGGACAGGTATATATATTTACCAACCCCTCCGCACGAGCAGGGTGCGACAGAAGGTCAATTTCTTAAGCGGAGTTTAACAGGTTTGAATTCAGAGTTTTCCTTCTCCTTGACCGGTTGCCAAACCAAGGTTAAAGAGCCCAGTCTGCCCTACTATTTATCCATAGTTGGAGGGAGAGTAGAATTCATACCTTTCCCAAGGGTATTAGCGCTATGTGAAATGCAAACAGTTTCGTCTAGGATTTGAACACCAGCCAATTCAGCACACGAGTAACACTGCTCGGATCTGTACGGTAAAGTGGCGAGCTGAAAGTAGGTTTGACACTCCACCCAGACGCAAAACCAATCTTCCTGGTCTGCTGGTGTTTTCACTAGCGCTAGACCGGGGAGATTGATTTTACCTCTGAGGTTGACTGCCACAAAGAATCACCATCCCAACTAGTAAAACACAGTTAAACGCAAAATTGTAGTCTTAAAAATGACTAAAAGATTATAAGATAATTTATTTCTTTATTTAATAACGTTTCAGTTGTTTTTAAAAACACGTTTTTTCGTCTTTCTTGTTTTTGATGATTGTGACAATGATTCTTTATCAGTACAGTCGTCGGGCTGGCCTAAAGTTGGTATCAGTGAGAGAGTCTATCCCCTTTTCACTAACGCTAGACCAAAGAGATTATTTTGGCGTCTGAGGTGGAGTACCACACATATCATCAGCTCTCCACTTTAACCCACAGATCCCTGTGCTACTCATATGATGCGTTGACGAAGCCGGTACCGAACCTGGAATCTTGTGGTTCCTAGTCGAACGCTTCTACCGACTGAGCTAAACCGGTCCTATGAACGACTAACACACTGGTTGTTATTCGTTACTCCACGCAGGATTTTATGTTTGTTTATTGAGTTGCGCCCTTCAAAAATCCTGGTGTTAGAGCTGGAGAGTAGGGAGACCCCAACCTCGCCATTACTCTCAGGTCGACTCCGAACCAGATGGTAGTAGCTGTTAAGATCTAATCTGTGGGTCAAATTGATCTTTGCAAATTATTTGTACTACATAGGAATACTTGAATCCATACAACTGTGCAAATAATTTGTATCACGCGATTATAATTTTCCGATTTCAGGTTTTCAGTTAGCTCTGTTCTAAAAGCATTGAGCATATTTAATTCGCTTTTATATACGAATATAATGAGAGAGACAGAGAGAGAGAGAGAGAGAGAGAGGGGGAGAGAGAGAGAGAGGGGGAGAGAGGGAGTGGGAAGAGAAGACAAGAGAAGAGAGGGAAAAATTAGATCTACCTTGGTGAGATAATTGTAAATTTTCAAAAGATGCCATTGGGTGATGTACACACTGACGTAAAATCCAAGATCTCGAATGCTGATATCCTATCAAGGTCGGTCGACCTGGAAGAATGGCGCAGTTCAATTTCATTTTACTATTGAATCCTGCTCGCCTTAGCTAAGCATCTACGTTGACAAGGAATTCTCAACGTCCACCTACGAGCGCTCTTTCACTATCTCATGTCAGAATTTATGCACTCTATAAATTCTTACATATTCATTTTCCTTTGTGTAGTGCATTGATAGTTCATACTTATGGCATTAAATTAACTGTACTGGCGTAGACGTACTGGTTTATATATATATATATTATATATATATATATATATAAAGTTAAACCTGATGAGTCAGATATACCTACTAATAGTTTCGCTGAGTAGCTCATCAGGGCAAGAATCAGATACTTGCCCTGATGAGCTACTCAGCGAAACTATTAGTAGGTATATCTGACACATTAGGTTTAACTTTATTATTTGCTCTACTTACGTATTGAGTACTTTGTACATTTTAGCTTTAGATAATCCTAGCGGTATATATATATACCTATATATATATATATATATATATATATATATATATAAAAGAATGTTTGGTATGTACGCGCCGACTTATAACTCCAAAAAGAGACGTCACTGATTCGAAATCATGCATACACCTTAATATCCTTCTAAGAAACACACCAAATTTGGATATTGATTTTTGTAATTAAAGGATATAATTAATTAAACAAAAAACAAACCATTTTCGGAAAGCATCGTATAGCTATTGTTGCTACTGTTGTATCAGTAGGAGCTTGCCAGCTGGCTATATCAGCTAAGTAGCTGATATAACCAGCAAGAAAGCTCCTGCTGATGAAATAGCAGCAGCTATACGATGCTTTCCGAAAATCGTTTGATTTTGCTACAACCATGACTTCGAGTGTAACCTTCTTAATAGAAGTTGTTGTATTCCTACTAAAAAAACAACATTATATTGAGTGCAATTGTTTTGTAATTTATTACGAACTGTTAATTTGTTGTTTTTTTTATGTAGAAAAAAAAAAGAAATTGTAATACAAAAAAATTACATATACGAACAAAAATTAAATGAAAACATTTTTATCAATGTTTTTTTTTACGAATACTTTGATATTTCTTTACTATTTCTAACTCAACAAGCATTTAAAAACTGAATTTAAAATTGTTTTATGTACAAAAATGTTTTAGAAAAAATAATTTAAAACATTCAAAATTTACATTTTAAAATATTATTCTTAATGTTGTAAACAAAAAAAATTTAGCGATTAAAAAAGGGGATAAAAAAAACATATACTATTATTATTTTCAAATTGCTAACTGGATTTACATTTGACACAATGAAAATTGAATAACGGTTGATATTATCTTCAACATTTTTGAACCATTCAAAAGAAGAAACAACTCCAAATGATTTGAAAAAAAAAATTTCAGCTTACGGAAATAAAGAAAATCATGAACGAAAACAATGTTTACCATTCAACTGATTTAACGGTGCAACCGTTAAATCAATTGAAATTTACAGTAGCCAAAAACTACCAATGACTACCGGCTTTTTAAAAAATTCTATGAAAAATCAACTAATTGTAAAATTTTCACGAGATTTTCGGTAATTATTCATCTCTTAATAAAATATGTTTGAAATAGTTTTTTTTTTAAAATTTATTAGGGGAAATATTTTTACGAGCCCCCCCCCCCCCTATTTTATGAAATCTGAAAAAAAAAAAAATGAATAGAAAAAAAAAAACGATTTCAGATAAGAGTCTGAATAATTATATCAGAAGATTATCATAAGTTTCTATACGGGACTTTTTTTTAGCACAAAACCCCAAAAAACAAAAACATTGATTCTAAATTCTACTAAAAAGTGTAAATATTAATAGGTCTAAAAAACATTTATCTCTGCTACGGCCCTTGAGAGAGAGAGAGAGAGAGAGAGAGAGAGAGAGAGACAGACAGACAGACAGACAGACAGACAAAGAAAGAATGATCCATATCGACTTTCATATACCGAAATATAATCAAATTAGATTAAATTAGGGGAAACAGATCATAAAAAATAAAATAATAGATAATAATAATAATAATAATAATAATAATAATAATAATAATAATAAATAAATAAAGATAATAATAATAGATCATTAATTAGGACTGAGCCTATTCTATTAGTGACCATTCCAATCTGAGTTTAACAGGTTTGAATTCAGAGTTTTCCTTTTCCTAGACTAGTTGCCTAACCAAGGTTAAAGAGCCCAGTCTGTCCTATCTTACCCATAGCTGGAGGGAGAGTAATTGTATTCATACCTTTTCCAATGGTATCAGCGCCATGTGAACAGTAGCTTCATCCAGGATTTGAACTCGGGTCGACAAGTCTATTTCCTACGACTCTAACCATTACACCACGCACAAGAGAGAGAAAAAAGAAAGAATGGTGCATAACTAATTACATATACCGAGATATAAATTGTACATACGCTGCTGCTCACATGTATTTGAACAAAGAGACAATTCGTCTCCAGTTGTCTGATTTTCAGAATTCTCTTTTGTAAAACTGAAACAACGAAAACAAAAAAGAACATACCTATTCCACCACTACACAAAAGAAACGGCTTTTGTTTTATCTTTCGAAAATCTTGTTCAGAAGTCAGCAAAAAAAAAAAAAGAAAAAGAAAAGGCGATCATATATTCATTTGGAATTGCTGTCAAAGCAGTAAGTTAATTTATATCTCTCTGCTTAAAATCCCCAAATGAACTCTACATTCTTAGGCATTTAAAAAATCTATATATTGATACTCGTGTTCCTAAAAGGTACGACCATTATCATCTTGCAACACGTTCCGGTTAAAAATGAGACCGTTCAAATGACTGTCGTCATCTCGGCTAAATAATGGACTATTCCGTTTTTATCATAAAGAAAGAAAGGTAAGAAAAGTGACGCGCTACACAGAAAAAATATAATAAATAAATAGAGTACAGGAAAAAGAGAGAGGAGGTAAGCGCACGGAAGCGATAACGCTAATCTGTTTCAATCGAACATAATGATAAAATGAAAAGAAAGAAAAAAAGAGTGAAAGAGTTAAATCAAAATTATTATATTTTTTACATATTGAACTATATGACAATAGCTCTTAAGTAAACATATCAACCGTGGTAATAATGAGATTATTATTATACAGTGGTATATCCACAGGTCCCGCTAGTATTCTATATTTGCTCAAAAATTTTATCAGTAATAGCAAACATTTTGTCGTCCTATATTCAGCTGCCCATTAGCAGCACTCTTGATTTATATAAATACAGAGAGGTCTGTACTTATGTACAGTCGATTAGTTTTACAGCATATCAAACAGAGTTTGGTTATTTCATGTCGAAGTCAATTTAACAATCATAGTCTCCAATAATGTATAGCACAAAAAGATGTCTTCACAATTTTAAACAGGTAAATACATAAGTAGAAAAGTAAGTAAAGTCGTTGGAGAGGCGTAAAGTCGCTATCAACCAGACATCGCGGGAGTCTATCCCCTTTTCACTAGCGCTAGACCAAGGAGATTATTTTAGCGTCTGAAGTGAAACGCCACACCTACCATCAGCTTCTTACTTTACCGCACATATCCCTGTGCTACTCATACCCTGAGTGGTTCCCAGGGTAGTCCGACGCTCTACCGACTGAGCAGAAATTACCTTAAATAGATCAGTTTGACGCATAGATTGGACCATATTAGGCACTACCAATCGAGATCACAGTTACTCTACACTACACGGAGTTACAGAACGGAAGCTCCATTACAAGATGCATTTTATTGTCATACACAGGATGCCTTTTATTTTTAGTGGGGATGGTAGTCTTATTCTTAAACACCTGGCTAGACTCTTCCATCGAGCCTGAGGGTCTAACATTTCAGTCCAACACAATAACTATACACAAGGGATTTTTTTATAGTGGTAAAGTTTTTGTTTAGAGCCAGGAACACCTTTTGAATTAGCTCATAACAGAAGTATGGCACAAGAACGTGTGACCAATTTTCCCGAACAGCACTCTACAGGTTGTAAATTGAGAATTTTTTTTCTTCAAGACCGTTTTTCTATCAGGGATCAAGAACACAATCTTTCCTATTTTTTGCCCATATCTGCATGAGATGGGGATATAGAGATGGGTACATGCCAACCTAGGAGAATTTGGGCAAAGTGGAACAAAGGGAGCCTTGTCCAGAATTTGAACTTGTTGACTCCATATTCTTCAACGATAACCATTACACCGGCGTAAATATATATATATATATATATATATATATATATATATATGCCTGCATTTGGGAAAAGCAATTAGTGTCGGTCAGTCCATGTTATTACGTTGTCGGACGACCAAGTCGACAAACGAAGCAATATCATTTCCGACAGGCTTGTCAGGTCGCCTTTCCAAAAGCTATTAATTCATAGATTAAAAATAGTTTGGGTTGCTCTGAGCTCTGCCCGTCACCTGATTACTTTGTTCACTGACCTTATGAGCAAACATTCAATCCACTAGATTACGTCTAGGATCAGACCGACTGGAAAGAAAGATGCCATCGACAGTGTCCCGTGTGTCATCGTGATTCTAATAACGCAAAGTTTTAATAATTTCCCCAGAACCTATTACAGTGCGTATAGGACGCACTTTACAAGCAAAGACGTTACGAAAACAAATCGGAAGCAAGATAAACTGTTGCAATGATTTGATACCTTTGTTCTCTTGCACGGACTAGCTGCAATGTCTCAACAAGACGCCAGCTCAGTGCAACGGACGAGATATCTCGTCTTATAATGATGGCAGCAAACTCGTGTTCAAGTATTGCCATTGCTTGATATAGTAACAATAAAATAAATAATTAAATAAAAAAGCTCAACAGTTCAAACAATATAATGGTGAGATTCAAAAACATATAAAGGACAAGACATGTATTGCATATCAAGCAATGCCTGTGCCTGAAGCTTTTTTAAGTGAAGAAAGGCTTTGCACAGAACCAATCCCACTCTCTAAGTGACTGCCACATTTGAGCCAAAAAGAAGAACAAGTAAACATCATTGGCTGCAGCAGCCGCCGCAGGTTAAATTTTGGAGTTTTCCTTCTCCTAGACACTTGCCTTGACAAGTCTGAGGAATGCATATCTCCCGGTGGTTTTGCTACGCGCCTGGATACCAATCCAAGTATTTCTACGTCCCCGCGTATGTTATTTGCTAGATGGCCGTTGAGCGAAAGGCTTCATCCGCCCTTTGACAGGTTTTGTTTTTCGTCCTGCTGGATGTCTAGCCATCCCCCTCACCAGATAGGCTTGGTGGGGTAACCGGTTTAGTCGCCGATAACCCGAATATGAGACTGGTAGTACTTGGTTACATAGTACAGTAACTAGACATGTGGATATACATTACAACATTTGATATGTTTACTTAAGAGCTATTGTGAAATAGTTCAATATTTAAAAAGTAAAATAATTTTCCTTCCTTCTTTGTTAGTTGTATGCAAGCAAATTATCAGTTGTTTTAAACAGAAATATGTACTTGAAATCATAAAGCAAAATATTCCCGGCAGAAAATAACCCAAAACAGGTTGACATACTATAAAACAAGTTTGCCAACATATCTGAGTATGCAATAAAAAGTAGTATTATCTGTGTTATTCGGACTATTTTCCCCATCTTCATTGTTATTTGTACAATGTTGCGGCCGATATACTCTCCGGCCTTCTTCAGGTATTTCTTCTCGGACTCGGGAACCTTCTTTTCGAACTCGGGAACCTTCTTGTAATCGGGAGCCATCACGGAACTTTGAACCTAACCCTTTATTTAGTCCACGGGCGTATCCTGTTCTCATTCCGCTAACCATAGCTGGGGTAGGAGTTGTGTTAATTATTTTTCTAACTGACTTCACCCAGGATTGAACTCGGGTTCCAGAGATAACTCTCACTTAGAAGTGTCTTAACCTAACGACCTTATCCATTAGGCCATGCGTCCAATTGAAGATGGGGACAATAGTCCGAATAACGCAGATAATACTAATCTTCAAGCCTCATCTCAAACATTCAGAGAAATAAAAAGTATTTTACAGACGCGTTGGAGACTTTCTATTTTTATCGATGTTTACGAGGGAAAATATACATAGGGGTTACTTGAAAAATATACTTGGCTGCGAACAGGAAAATACGTTTAAACATTTTGCTAGCCTATAGGTCTCACTAAAACAAAGAGTGATATGATATTTACAAAAAGTGTTCATTTTACTGATGTTATAGAGAGGCAGCTCAGAACCAATGGATCAAGTTATACAGCTCACGTGTTAGAACGTGTTATCTGTATTGAAGTCAGTCAGTCAGTCTACTATTGGTTTGAACAATGTGACTAGCCAAGTACAACTGAACCAGTGTCAAGATAACTGGTTCAGTTGTACTTGGCCAGTCACATTGTTCAAACCAATAGTAGACCGACTGACTGAACCAGTGTCAAGACAACTGGTACTTATGGGAATTCCGAACAGTCCACTCATGCATTTGGGTGATTCCATTCCCTGAATCCTGATTAGCTGCTTGGTTTGTATGATCTTCTGAGGCTCCATAAATCCTGCCATTTTACAGTAGTCTTAGCAGCAAACCAGAATCGTATTTCAGTTACGACTGCTTGCTGTCCTGTCTTGCCAATTCGACGGTAAATGGAATTAGTATGATTTTTCGACAATCTGTACATAAATTGGCTGATTTTTCATTTTTTAAAAATATCAAATTGTCCATCTATGCGAAAGTTGTGTTAGTATACTGAATAATAATACAAAAATTCAGATCTTTTACTTGTACCACTTTTTGAGGAAATAGCATCAAATATCGTCAACTAAAATGCATTAAAAAACTCTTTTTCTAAAGGCTAAATTTTGCGAAAACGAGGATTTTTAATGCATTTTAATAGACGATATTTGGTGCTATTTCCCCAAACAATGGTGCAAGTAAAAGATCTGATTTTTGGTATCAGTATTCAGTATACTAACACACAACTATCACATAGATGGACAATTTCATATTTTTTTTTAAAAAGTGAAAAACCGACTTACCCTACTTTACAAGCCAACGTTTCTCAATTCAAAGTTAACCATGTTTGGAATTAAATAGGAAAAGAATAAAGACACACAGACAGACAATTAATTTATACATCTTTAAATTCTGAATAATAATCATTTTCGATGTTACCTTTCTACCTTAAGCTTCAGTTTCCTATTTTTAACGAACTCTCTCGTAGATTTCGACGAATGGGGGTTCATCCAATGAACAACCCACACAGTATTTTGTTTATAGTGGTGAAGGCTTGTGTTGGACCATCCGCACTTTTTGCTACAGTCGATAGGAAAGAAATAGTGCACAAGTAATGCCACAAAGCATAATCAACGACTGAGCTCAGGTTTTTAAAATTCAGAGTTTTCCTTTTCTTAGACTAGTTACCAATCCAAGATTAAAGAGCCCACTCTGCCCTACTATTTTACCCATAGCTGGAGGGAGAATATATGGATTCATACCTTTCCAAAGGGAATTAGTGCTATGTGAGATGCGAACAGCCTCGTCTAGGATTTGAACTCGGGTCGACGAGTCCATTTCCTACAACTCTAACCATTATGCCACGCGCCTTATATAGTTTCCTATATCATCGACAAAAAATATTTCCAGCAAGCTGAACAGCTATCTTGATGGTGTAACTCTTTGCTTTCTAAATTTCCTCCATGGTTGAACCAAATTTTCTTGGTATTTTTTACATGTATGATGGGATATTTCATAGTTCACTATCTATTCCCCGGAGAACATATTCTATTCAAATAAAGTCCTGTTATCCGAGAGGAAGGGCCCGAAACGGTGCACATTCTCTCCTGATGATCCCAAAATCAAATACATAACACAACAGAAACAAACATAAAACTATCATGGAGTTGAACTTCTCGTTGGTTTTGCTAATGGATCGTGGAGCATTCAACTGTCTGCTCGCTTTCTGGTGACTTTCAGATACTTATCAAGTAACTTTCTTCTTGTAATTTGAGTCTTAAACAAGTGAGACGTATGAGAGCCGCTTCAGAGGCTTACGGTAGGCTCGTATTGGTGGGAAAGTGATATAAGTATGAAGTAGTGGGAAAGCTGATATAAGTATGAAGTGGCACAAGTGAACTTAGGAAATTGTAAAGGTAACATCACTTAGCTAAAGTTTTTTTTTTTTTAAAGATATGATCAGTTATGATCATGATTTCGACCGTTGCAAAGCTGGGGATGAAGTGGTTCATGCCTTTCTCAAGGCCACGAGTCCAAAATGAATATAACAACGCGAGTGAAATTTGAACTCGCTTACTAAGATGTCGCAGTCCATAACGTAAGCCACTGCTACTGGGAATCACCGAGCAACTCAGCGTTTCAAACGATCATTCATTAAAGCTCACATAAGCATAAGTCAATGATCGACTAATACACGAATACATACGGTATATCACTCTCACTCAAGCGCTCTTTATGCTTATCTGACAATTTATTAAACACTACATTCTCTGAAGCAGCAGTTATTTTACAGGAATCAACGACTACACTGTCTTATTAAAAATGCTCTCTTTCCTCAGGCTGATCCATGGTGAACGAAATATTAAAAAAAGCATTAAAAAATCTAAACGAAACATGAAAGGTTTTTTTGAAAAAGATTCCATCTTTGTTTATGCATTTTTGTTTCACCTAGAATCTGTTATTATTAGAACGTTATTTTTATACATTAAAATTCTCTCTGTGTTTGTCGATATTATTTAGAAAGGATTTGTTTTATTTGATATTTACAAAAATTCAAAAATCGATACACCGTTTCCTTTTCGAAGCGTACGTTTTCCCAACAGGTACATATAGTGTTGAAATATATTGATTACAGACATACAGTGGCTGAATAATCTTCACATATACGATTAAGAAAAAATACGAAAAAAAAAAAAAACAAATTCAATAATCATTCGCAAGAAAAAACAAACAAAAAAAAAAAAAACAGAAAAAAGAAGAAAAACACAAGATAGTATAAATTTGCTGTTTACCGATTTAAATATTAACTTTTATTTTTTTTCCTAGCCTAGTTTCTCTTGTTTTTTTCCTACTCAGATTTGAATATTTATCATCATCATGTCACGCTGATAGCATGGATTTCCATGACTCCCTCTCACTACTCGTCCCTATTGGTCATCTCTTTGGGCAAGTGGTCACGGCATACAATGTACTAGTACATTTTTGTGCCCTGCAGTAAATTCAACTACATGGGCGCCAGACAACCCCTCCGGACGAGCAGGATGTGTCAATTTTTAAGCGGAGTTTAACAGGTTTGAATGCAGAGTTTTCCTTCTCCTAGATCGGTTGTCATACTAAGGTTAAAGAGACTAGTCTATCCTACTATTTATTCATAGCTGAAGAGAGATTAGTTAGATTCATACTTTTCCCAATGTTTATATGAAATGCAACCAGTAACCGGACAGAACTGATCAATGTAAGCTTTTGCTGTCGACAGACTCTTGTGTGTTTTAATGTGTAGGTGTCCACAGGAGAAAGTAACTCATGAGTTCGTTCTTATTGAAGAAAGTTAGTCAGTCAGTCTACTATTGGTTTGAACAATGTGACTGGCCAAGCACAACTGAACCAGTGTCAAGACAACTGGTACTTATGGGAATTCAGAACAGTCCACTCATGCATTTGGGTGATTCCATTCCCTGAGTCCTAATTAGCTGTTTGGTTTGTAGGATCCCCTGAGGCTCCATAAATCCTGCCATTTTGCAGTAGTCTTTGCAGCAAACCAGAATCTTATTTCAGTTACGACTGCTTGCTGTCTTGTCTTGCCAATTCGACGGTAATTGGACTTAGAATTATTCTACAGTTCTTACTTCTCTAGCAATGACCAACGTGTTTTGTTAATCTTACTTGTATGGTTTGCATGATAGGGTGTAAGTGTCCGTACAGCTGGTTTTTTTGCAGAAGGGGGGAGGATCTGCTTCCAGAATTTTCAGGATAGCACGTAGTATACAACTGATCAATTTTGCTTTTTTGGAAGCTATGACTGAAACTGAAATCAACCTGTTAAACATTCGTTACTTGCACCAAGCTTGATACATTCAGAAACAATCTCGTAATAAGATGAGACTTTCAGAGATCAATGATAACTCTTTGCCTACCAACTTTCCCCCACGGCTATTTCCAGACATTTTTACCTGTATGATGGGATAATTCTAAGTTCACTATCAATTCTCCTCAGAAATCATTTAGGACAAGTATAATTACCAACACAGGAACATGTATCCTACATCAAAATGAAGCTAGTCTTTTGTGGATCACATCCCTACTTCTCCACATCGTCACCGTTTCTCTCAATAGCAATATTCCACCTTCGAATGAGAGCATGTATCCCTGTCCCGTAAAATCTGTTCTTTGAGTCACTTCTTCACTACAGATTTCACTTCCTCGTCAGTGGTACAACTTTTGTCTCTCAAACCTTCTTTCGTGTGATCCACAGAGGACCAGCTTCATTTTTTTATGTATGATACATCCTCCTGTGTAAGTAATTAAACCTGTCCTAAAATGGCATTACATTTTGACTAACCCTCGTATTATATTTCTCTGAATGTTTGAGATGAGGCTTGAAGATTAGTATTATCTGCGTTATTCGGACTATTGTCCCCAAAGAAGGTTTCCGAGTCCGAGAAAGTTCCCGAGTCCGACAAGAAATACCTGAAGAAGGCCGGAGGGCATATCGGCCGAAACGTCGTACAAGTAACAATGAAGATGGGGACAATTGTCCGAATAATGCAGATAATGCCTCGTATCATAATCTGAAGCCTTCTGTTCCTACCCTACCTGTCGTTTGTGGGGAGACCCTGCCAACTAATAATACAATTCTGAAATGTCCATGGGAGAGCCGCTGTGAGTGGTTTAGAGTAGGCAAGCTGTTAAAAGACAAACTCAGAAACAACAATTTCTATAAACAGACAAAATCCACCTGAGTATGCAGTAAATGTGGTCGTAGTATCATGGAAGAGATCACAGGAATGTCAAGCTGAAACACATATTAATAAATCAGAGAAGAAGAAACACAAGCAAATTCGGTATGTCTCAATAAGGGGAATACTTATATATTATATATGTCAAATATCTAACAGCAGGAAAAGATAGGTGCTGACTAAAAAAATAAAAAAAAGATAGGGCGGAAAGAAATTGATTTATTGTCCATTTGTATGCTTTTTAGTTATCTCGAATCTGAGGCATGCGTTATAGATAAAGTTGCCTGTGTGGTATCAGCATAAAAAATGTCACATCAAAGCCTGATCTGTCGGGCGAACGACATAAAACGTTACTGAGCTGATTCTTGTATTGGCAGTTTTGACTATCCACAACTAAATATCTTTGCCCCCCAGTTCATAATTCGCCATCATTTAAAAAAAAAAGTTTCATGCTTACTTGCTCGATCGGCCAGGGTCTACAGCTATGTAATTCACTAAGTATAGCAGCATAATGCAGAATTCAAAATACGTCATTATTTTCTTTACAAACAAGAATATGCACCCTACTAGCGTATGTATCTAAGCTTTAATCTAATGAAATATATCAAATTTGAAAGACTAATGAAATTAAATAAGAACGCATATAAAAAGATTACACTTATTCTAACTATATTCTAATTGGTTTCTATATAAAAATCCTGTATACAGGAGAATCCTGTAGACCTGATGAGTCTTCTTATCACTCAGGCTCCAGTGAAAGGACCATCAGCTTACGCTGGTGTGGAGTCACACATGAGAGGACATGGAAATGGATAAGAAGTGGACACCTCAAGAGAGAAACTGAATCTCTTATAATCGCATCAAAGACAATGCCATAAAAACAAACTATATACAAGCAAAAATATATAAAACACAACAGAAGAGAAAGTGTAGAATGTGAATTGAGACCATCCAGACAACAACTTTGTCATGATAGACTAGAATACTCAGAAGTGTCAGGGACTTGTGGAGACTTGTCACACAGGGTCAAGTGAAAAACTATCAGCTTACGATGATGGGAAAAATTCGCACCCATTGAAATAATACAAACTATGCAAATAATATGGCAAGACGAAAGGGAAACAAATTTCGGTGCTGTTATAGTATGTGGCCTACCCGGTTTGAATGTGTTCTACCTCAGTAAGAGTATATTTATAGATATAATAGTAGGCAATTTATTGAAACTAATTCTTTGTCACATACTAGCAAATATATGCACCCTCCGGGTGCAAGTATTTAAGTTTTAATGTAATAAAATATTGTATATAATTAGAAAGGCTAATGGAACTAAATAAGAATGCAGATAAAAAGATTTAAAACAGAGGGAGTATAATAAAAAAATAGAACAACTGAAACTTACTCTTCCATCACGCTCGTCTTTCATTGTTATTTTTTCTAATTTAAGTATTTAGTTAAAAGAGGAAGTAAAGAATAAAATGACAGCTATTTTTCTTGTTAATGGATTTCATTTAAGATTTATTGAAGAGATTTTTGCTTATATTCATTAAAATAAAACCAAACAGTTAGAAATCAATTATACTGAGCACATATTTATTAAAATCAAATTTTTAATATCAATATGCAAATTAGCCTTCCCGTTCACACTGTAAACTGCTATTTTGTTGTATATATAAATATAATTGCATGTTGTTAGTATGTAGATATGGTCAACAGTATTAATAATGTAAAACAATTTTATTAATAATTGAGGTTTAAATATAAATAAAATCATGGAGAATGTGATGTAAATAACTATGTGAATAGTGACTCGATTAGTAATATAGTTTCGTTTACAGACAGAAAAACACACAATCTCCATTATAATAAGATATTAAATTTCAAGAAATGCAATTTAGTCATAAGCTGTATATAGTAATTGAGAATAATTAAAAAAGAATTTATCCATAATTTACATGAATCAGAGATCTATTTAATTATAAAATATTCTAAAATTCTGAAATAGGGTTAGGAGTTATTATTCTAACCTTATAATATGCTTTTTATGGTAGGCCACATACTATAAGAGATACATGATTTCGTAAGCCACATTCAAAAGGTAGGCCACATACTACAATGTAAATGTTATAGGGTTTTAGTTAAGTACAAAAAATGCATTCATTTTTAATCTTCTCAAAAGCATCTTTCATCTGACCTTCATTAGAGGAATGTCGACAGAACAGATTGCTGGCAATATAAATTCAATTAAAAGTCTAAAGGACAAGGAATCACCGTCGTAATCAGCAAAAACAAGAAAGAGCAAAAATTTCGTTTTTGAAAAAAACCAAAAAAACACTAAGACGTTATTAAATTAAACAAATTATTTTTCAGTCATTTTTAACAAAGCAATTTTGCATTTTTCTGAGTTTTGCTTGTTGAAACGGGGATTCCTTGACTTGCGTTCATTTAATTGAATTTTAAATGCCAACTTTTTTTCTGACAATATTTCTCTGATGAAGGTCAGATGAAAGAATCTTGTAAGGAGACTAAAAATGAATTTTCCTTTTTTTCTTAATGTAATTTACTAAGATTTTATGACGTTCTGCAACATTGCATGGTTTCTATGTTAGTAGGTTCACGCTCGAATTCATATAAACAGAACATGTTTTTATTGCACTAAATTTTAAAATAAATATAAGAATTCGGATATAGAGCTAGCTTAGCTCAGTCGGTAGAACGTCAGCCAAGGAACCACAAGGTTCCGGGTTCGATACCGGCCCTTGCCAAGTCAGCGTATGAGCAGTGCAGAGACCTGTGCGGTAAAGTAAGGATACCAACTTTAGGCCAGCCCAACGACTTAATTTATTTAATAAAGTTTCAGTCGTTTTTTAAAACACGTTTTTTCGTCTTTCTTGTTTTTGATGATTGTGACAATGATTCCTTATAATATAAAGAATCATTGTCACAATCATCAAAAACAAGAAAGACGAAAAAACATTTCAAAAAACGACTGGTACTTTATAAAATAAAGAAATAAATTATTTCATAATCTTTTAGTTATTTTTAAGAACTCAGTTTTGCTAGTTGGGATGGTGATTCTTTGTCTTTTATTGATTCTATTGAATTCCGACTGCCAACTTTTTTTCTGACAAAATTCCCCTGAAGTTCAGATTAAAGAAAACATCTAAGATGACTAAAATGAATTCGCATTTGTGTACATTACTAACAGGCTAATTTCTACATCCCTTTTCTCTATTAAACTCTTAAGGTATCTCTTGAGTGAAAAATCAAACAAATACAAATTACTTATGTAGATAAGATTTCTTTTAAACTCTTGTATGCTTTAACTTTACAAACAAGAATATGCACCCTACTAGCGTATGTATCTAAGTTTTAATCTAATGAAATATATTAAATTCGAAAGACTAATGAAATTAAATAAGAACGCATATAAAAAGATTACACTTATTCTAATTATATTTTAATTGGTTTCTATATAAAAATAATTCACAGGATTCATTTTAATACGTTGGAAAATTAAACAATGTTTGAGACACCAATTAATTATCTATAAAACCCGGTTTTGTTAAAACAGCAAATTAACCACACAATATATTATATAAACCTTTATTTCTCAGTGACATATAAGAAACATTGCAGGATTTTAAACGCACTAATAACATGGGCTGTTTTGAGGCAAATCTAATTCAGATTTACATAGAGACATTGTTCGCGTACAGAAAAAATACTTTCAAGAGTTTGGTTTGTTTTACGGCATATCAAATTCAGTGGGCCATTTAATGCCAACAAAGTTTTGAAATAAATTCATTTTAAATAGATCCTCAATTTTTAATAACATATTAGGATTGGAACCTAACAGGTATTACCACTTTGGTCAGGGTGAATTTGGGAGCAATGGTGCTCCACATTTCCCCAGACATCTAGAACTGGAACCCCACTTTTAGATAACGTCATTAACAGGATATGCAGACCCTCAGGCACAGTCTTCTAGCGCATATATGATAAAAAGGGTGGGGGCTGCCATAAGTGCAATAGGGTTGGGGCAATAATATAGGTGCTAGGGCTTGACCTGACCAGCCGATCGATTGGAGGGGGCCTTCGACCATCCGTCTAGCCTAAGTAAGGTGGAGTGTTGCATGTCATGGACTGCTCATCAACCCGGATTCCGTCCCTTAGCATCACGCGTTGCCAACCACGGCCAACAGGTGGCTCACTTCTCTGCATAGTACAGTCGATGTATTCTAAAGCCTCAGCCGACAGGGCACTTCAGAGATAAAGGAATCTCAGAAAGGGAGACATTCAGTGACTATATACAAGAACAAATTGTAGTGGTGTAATGGTTAAAGTCATGGAAAATGGACTCGTCGCCCCGAGTTCAAATCCTGGACGTGGTAATTGCATTTCACTTAGCGCTAATACCCTTGGGAAAGGTATGAATCCTACTCTCCCTCCAGCTATGGGTAAATAGTAGGGCAGACTGGGTTCTTTAACCATGGCTAGGTAACCAGTCTAGGAGAAGGAAAACTCTGAATTCAAACCTGTTGAACTCCGCTTAAGAAATTGACCTTGTGTCGTATCCTGTTCGTGCGGAGGGGTTGGTAAATATATATACGAGAACAAATTTATTCGTTGTAATTTCGTTGACAAAATCAAAGCAACAGTAGTGAAATTTGGATGCAAACTCAAATACAATAATTATGCATAATAATAAATTTATGTAGAGCAACATTTGTCTGCTGGAACTGTTGGTTATTAATTTCGTATTTAAAAGGCAGACAGTTTTCACCTTATTGGTATATTTGTTGTATATAATCCGCGTCATATCTTAGTTATTAGTATACACGTCAAACACGCAGTGTTCAGATGATATGAATCATCTTCTGTTCTCTTACAGCATTCGTAGCACATCTGCACAGCACATCTGCGCATGAGCAGTTGTGCCCATACGCATACATTCCAGTGTTCTCGGGTGAGCGGGCGGCCTTAGTAGACTACGAAATCACATACCTGAATGCAACAATCATACGAGGTAATGACGAATTAAGAAATTCGTGACAGTTTTCCTACTCTTGTGAGAAGTATGCAAATTCGGGTAATCATGAAATATTCAATATCCAAGAGGACAGTTGTGAATAGTGGTATGAGGGGGGTGGGTGGCGGAGCTGGCGAAAACGAGAAATGTAACATTTCATTTGAAATCATTTGGAATGTCACATTTCATTTGAAATATCCTTAAGTCAGTTATACTGAATAATTGATTGGATGTGAACCAAAGTTTGGAGACATTGCTTTAACAGAAACTCGTTGAATATAGTTTACTACTTGCAAACGGGCTTATATATATATGAGGAAAAAATGAATAATGAAAAGAAATGTAGATGGATAAAAATGAATTTTATCGATATCACTTTTAATCAATATCACTTACACATGTGTTTCGGTCTGTTTATCAAAATGTATACGGATTTACGTTATTATTATTATTAAAATAATCTGATGAAGTTGAAATGATGATGATAATAATAATAGGAAAAATGTATAAAATGTTCCATACACAGAGAGATTTTGACGACCTTCATCAGAATGATTTTTTATTTTTTAATGATAATAATAATAATAACGTAAATCCGTATACATTTTGATAAACAGACCGAAACACATGTGAAAGTGATATCGATAAAATTCATTTTTATCCATCTACATTTCTTTTCTTTACTCATTTTTTCCTCATATTGTCGGATTCATTTTCCATTCTCTCTCTCTCTCACACACACACACACACACACACACACACACATATATATATATAGGGCAGGTTTAGTTCAGGAATCACAAAGTTCCCGGTTCGACGCCGGCCCTCGCCAACGTATGAGTAACACAGGTATCTGTGCGGTAAATTGAGGAGCTGATGGTAGGGGTAGCGCTCCACCTCAGACGCTAAAATAATCTCCTTGGTTTAGCACTAGTGAAAAGGTGATAGACTCCCTCGCTGTCTGGCTGATACCGACATTAGGCTGCCCCGACGACTTTACTCATCAAGAGGAGGCAGCTGAACGGTCACTCGCCCCCCATCTCACAAACTATCCGAGTGAGACGGACAAGACATGCAGGACACTGCTGGAGAAACAAGGACGAGCTCATAAGCGACGTTCTCCTGTGGAAGCCAACACATGGACATGCAGGTGTGGGGCGCCCGGCAAGGACCTACATTGACCAAATATGCGAGGATGCTGGTTGCTCCGTAGAGTACCTCCGGGGGCAATGAATGATAGGGAAGGTTGGCGAGAGATTGTCATGGATATCCGTGCTAATTGCGCGACATGATGATGATGACGATGACGACACCAACCCTCCGCACGAATAGGATGTGACACAAGGTCAATTTCTTAAGCGAAGTTTAACATGTCCGAATTCAAAGTTTTCCTTCTCTTAGACTGGTTACATAACCAAAGTTACAGAGCCCAGTCTGTCCTACTATGTACCCATAACTGAACGGAGAGTTGTTGGATGCATACCTTTCCCAAGGGTATATGTAAAATGCAAACAGAACCATCCAGGATTTAAACTCAAGTCGACGAGTCCATTTACTACGACTCTAATAATTACACCACGCGCCTCCATACGTATCAAAAGTTCAGTTTCTGAATCTCTAAAAATAAATACGAATGTCAGTGTGTCAGAATGTCACATTTTTTCAACTTTACTCCTAGAGATCGTAGCCGAACATATCATGCCATTTTAAAATCAGACCGACTTCGTGGGCAAATTAAAAAACATTTCAGGCAGAATCCAGATGCGGCATCCTAAAATTTTGGATTCCCAAGTTTTAATTACTGCGATAGTTTTCGGCAATTTTTTACGTGATTTTTTTTATACGTTCAAAATTTTTCAAACTTTGAAATAAATTTGGGAATAGTCGAAATTAATGGCAAAATTCAACCATGAAATAGAAATAACTGTTTTTACGGAAAGGAGAACTAAAAATTTTGTTTATGATACACAACATTGCAATCAGTTCTAAATAGACAAATTATATCATTCTTTTGATGAAAACTTAATTGTTTGAGAAATAGTGTTCAAGTTTAATAACATTTGATATGGACTTAATGCATGAAATGTCATTGTTCGGGTCGAAGGCCAAATCAAGAGCCATCCGCAGGAGCGAACTTAATTGCCGCCAAACATGGCGGCTCTTAAGCTAGTTATGAACAAAACCGTTGAAATAGATTGATCTAAGGATATCACAAGAACATTAACTGCAGAGAGACAGGGATCTTCGTCAGGGTTAAGTAAGTAAAATCGACGAGGTGGCCTAATGTCGGTATCAGCCAGACAGCGAGGGAATATCCCCTTTTTTGCTAGCGCAAGACCAAGGAGATTCCTTTTGCATCTGAGGTGGAACGTCACAACTACCATCAGTTTCTTACTTTAGAGCACAGATCTGTATGGTACTCATTCGCTGAGTTGGCGAGGGCCGGTATCGAACCAAGAACCTTGTGATTCCTAGGCGAGTGCTCTACCGACTTAGCTAAGCCGGTAAATTTGCGTTTGATTTACTACTGAAAAGTTAGTTTGAACCTCACAAAGTGCCTTATATTGCAGTCTTGAAGGAAGCGCGTGGTGTAATGGTTAAAGTCATGGGAAATGGACTCGTCGCCCTGAGTTCAAATCCTGGACGTGGTAATTGCATTTCACTTAGCGCTAATACCCTCGGGAAAGGTATGAATCCTACTCTCCCTCCAGCTATGGGTAAATAGTAGGGCAAACAGGGCTCTTTAACCTTGGTTAGGCAACCGGGCTAGGAGAATGAAAACTCTGAATTCGAACCTGTTAAACACCGCTTAAGAAATTGACCTTGTGTCGCATCCTGCTCGTGCGGAGGGGTTGGTAAATATATATATTGCAGTCTTGAGCCAGCTATGGGTGAATTTATTTTTTTCTCCTCTTTAATATGGTGTAAAGCAGAACAGTTGAATTTCTTTTCGTATCCTCCAATTAAAGGTAATTTTACTAAACTAGATCTTGTGGATGTGCAAGATGCAACACTTACACAATCCCGGGTTTCGCTAAAAAAACAGCTTACCAAAAAACATCGAGAAATGGCACCTACTTGTCTAGAAACTATTTCTTTATAATATACATTGTTCAGTTGTGCTCACGTTTTCAAATCTTCAAAGGAAAAAATAAAGCTAGCGTATCTTTACTTTATTTCCTCACACCTTGTATATATTAGATATACATGCATATTACTATCCTGATACATTAGGGTTTACCATTATGGTGTAACTAGAAGACGCTACCCGGCGTAGAGGGGTTAATCTTCCAGATTTATTATTACTGAATCGTGAATTGGATCCTTAATGGATGCGCCTTTAAAAAAACCCACGTAAAATAGAAGACCTTGTGTTAATCCTACCTGGTGGTAGTGAAAGTATATATATATATATATATATATATATACATATACATTTTGTCAATAATTGTTTTATTCTCGTAATTTCCTCCGTACATACATACACACCAACTGTTCTTTATATATACTAGCAAATATATGCACCCTCCGGGTACAAGTATTTAAGTTTTAATGTAATAAAATATTTTATTAAATTAGAAAGGCTAATGAAACTAAATAAGAATACAGATAAAAAGATTTGAAACAGAGGGAGTATAATAAAAGATTTGAAACAGAGGAGTATAATAAAAATGGAACAACTGAAACTTACTCTTCCATCACTCTCGTCTTTCATTGTTATTTTTTCTAATTTAAGTATTTAGTTATAAGAGGAAGTAAAGAATAAAATGACAGTTATCTTTTCTTGTTAATGGATTTCATTTAAGATTCATTGAAGAGATTTTTGCTTATATTCATTAAAATAAAACCAAACAGTTAGAAATCAATAATACTAAGCACATATTTATTAAATTCGATTTTTTAATATTAATATGCAAATTAGCCTTCCCGTTCACACTGTAAACCGCTATTTTGTTGTATATATAAATATAATTGCATGTTGTCAGTATGTAGACATAGTTAACAGTATTAATAATGTAAGACAATTTTATTAATAATTGAGGTTTAGATAAAAAATAAAATCATGGAGAATGTGATGTCAATAACTAAGAGAATTGTGACTTGAGTAGGAATATAGTTTCGGTTACAGACAGAAAAACACACATTATAATAAGATATATATATATTAACCCCCACCCTCCGGCTTGTGCCACTACTAAGCAAATCGTAGTCAATATCTGCTATGTTTAAACATATACTAGACAAAACCTGACCCGTTGGGTCACCCAGTGGGCTCTGGGTAAATAATTTAGATAATGGCGAAGTTTTTAAAGGGAATTGATTTTTAAAAAATAAATACAGCCTGATCATTTTAGAAAAATGAACACGGTTTGGTTATTAAAAAAAACAACATTGAAATCATTTTGTAAGATTTCTAAGAAAGTGATTGTTTGGCCTAATTCAAGCGACGGGATTGCTGATTGTGAAATTTGACATAAATATATTCCTTACTCTCTGAATCAATCGTTTCATTCATTGAGAAACGAACATATATAACGAGGAGGTAATCAAAATACATTTAGAGAGGGGCAAAGTGACAGGCAGAATGTGTAGTAAGAGGTCGGTGTTTTGCTTAATTGCAAATTATGTCTAATTAGAATCAATTAAAATGGATTTTTTTTTCAAACATAACTCAATCCAAGAAGTAAGGAATATTTTGATATGGATTTTGTGTCATTATACAAAATAGGGAAAAAGCTTTTAGGAGACAAACATTGATCCCCCAGTTTTAGTATAATAAGAGATCACTACATGTTTACTTCATACAATTTATGTCATTCGGCTCTCAAACAACATTTTAATGCTCTTTGAGTTTGAGTAAAAAACAAAACAAAAAAACAAAAAAAAAAAACAACAGCAGACGTACTTTGCTCCAAAAGATTCAGGATCAATGAATTTGCTTTTGGAAAACATGCCTGATAGATATCAGCAATATTTAAGAAACCAATTATATATATATATATATATATATATATATATATGTGTGTGTGTGTGTGTGTGTGTGTGTGTTTGTAAGTGTGTGAGAGAGAGAAAGAATATAGTTATTGGCATGAGTATATATATAATCAAATATGTGCCTGTATATATAGTGTATGTTGTTAGGGAGTCCATGTATGCTTGCTTTTTGTAAAAAGATCATATATATATTATAATATATATATATATATATATATATATATATATATATATATATACACGTGTATATATACAAATGTATGTGTCTTTTGCTAGGGAATCCCCGCATGCTTTCTTTTTATGTAAAGATTTTCCTAACATCCATTATATATACACATATAAAAGTGTATATATACGAGTGTTTATATATATATATATATATATATATATATATATATAAATAACGTGTGTGTATGTGTGTATTTCATGGAAAAATCAACATGTAAACTAGCTTTCTGATATAACACGCCTCCGTAAAGAATCGATCAAGTTGTAGAATCTTTTATATTCAGGATAAGCTTTGTTGATATGACACTCACAAAATGTCAATTCATCTTCTGAGTAAATATTCTTTAGTGGATGACGTTTTCTGGAAATCCTCATCATAAAAGCAAGGTCGGACTTTTTTTCCTAGACATGAAGATGCACACTTTCATAAGACTCAAAATAAAACAGCCAATTCCTTTCCCGAAAACCTAAAATTAAATTCATTAGTTATGAATGTAAGATAGGCACCTGAGTACACAGTTGCTACAATTCACCGATTTTCAACAAGTTCTTTATACTATAGAGATTTTATTTACCGTAGCAGCCATCACACAAAGAAAGGAAAATAATTAACTGTTCAAACTTCTTTGCAACCTAATTTGGTAGGAGTGGTCGTTCTATTTATCAACCAACACATTTAGATCTTTGCTGTTACCATAGATAATTAATACAAAGCAAATGACAACAAATAGAAGTGAATGAAGCCAAGTAGATTAAACAGCAAAAACGTAATCATAGAAAACAAACATCAAAAATAGTCTGCAGGGGAAAATATATGTAATTTTTAAAGCATACATTTATCTCGAATGCATATTTTTTAAATTAGTACAAAATAAAAAACGCCCTCCGGGCGGTGTAAAATTAGATTTTTGAAATATATTGCCTGAGGGGTGGGAGTAAAAAATTCAATGTCAGCGAGTTTGTACCCTAAGTAAGTAAAATCATCAAATTCATTAAAGGATTAAAAAATAAAACAATTTGAAATGTAAACTTTAAATATGTGTTAAAATAAAACAAACTATATATAGATATATAATACCAGTCATGTATTTATTAAAACTTGTTTTAAAAAACAGTGAGGACTGTCTAATGTTGCATGTTCAAATTTTGAGTGTATTTATTCTGTGTTATGACGATTTCGGGTAATGTGATTCCTAGGACATGAAGACCCTCGGTCACCGTCTTCTAGCACCCATATGATAAAAAGGGTTGAGGATTACCATGAAGGCAATAGGGTTGGGACAAGCTTATAAGGGCTAGGGCTTGACATGGCCGATTGATCGGAGGGGCCTCTCCGACCGCCGTCTAGCCTAAATAAGGATCTTTATAATAGATACATAACGCTTAAAAATCCAAGCTGTGAGCAAAACGTGTTTATTGCAAAAAAGGCTAATGTTCCCCTTTGGCGATTATAAATGGTACCTTGAGTTTATAAAATTCTCTTCATTCGACGTCTTATCTTCAGAGGATAAGGAATGGAGAAGATGTGGCAAGAAAACGTTCTGTCAGAGAAGAACAACCTTTCCTAGGCAATTGTAGATTAATGCTATATTGACAGCACGATTTATTTGAAACTAGAAGAGGGGGTAGCAAAAAAGTTAGTTTCGCAGATCCATTATTACTGAATCCCAAAATGGATCCTTGCAGGATGTCCCAATAAATTCCTATGTAAAAAATACCATGCGTTGATCCAGCCACTATGAAAAGAAAAAAAACCCTCTACTATTTAGAATATTAAATGCAAAATAAATTCTATGTTGCTATCATTTCAACTTGATTTTTAAATCATCATCACAAATATAAATCAAACCTTCATTATTTTTCCTCAAAAAGCAAGATCTGATGATAGTGATGTGTGAATATTATTACTTTCTCGTAAATTCTCTTAATTTTATTGTTTCCTCCGGACATACATACACACAAACTGCCCTTTATATATGCATAGATTATTAACATTTCAACTTTATTTTTTAATTATCATCACAAGTATAAATCAAACCTTCATTATTTTTGCTCAAAAAGCAAAATCTGGTGATAGTAAATATATTCACACATTCACTTTCTCCTAAATTGTCTTAATTTCATAGTTCCCCCCGGACATACATACACACAACCTGCCCTTTATATATATGTATAGATTATTAACATTATGAAACTATGAAGTGTTCAACATGCAAACTAACAGACAATGAATAATCACTGCTCGTTAATGTCAAGGCCGACATGGCCGTGTCTTCTCATCGTTAACGGCTACAATAGAACATATCTTTAATATCTCACTTTTGCAGACAACATCCTTCCATCGTGACGCGTCAGGATTTCCTGTTTATTATGGCTGGACCAATAATTCGAGTTGAGAGTTCGTCAAATGAAACAAAACTTTCTCGATAAACAATCTTTGATATTTGATTAGACTTCCACTTTTTATCTCATAAGCTTTACTTTAATTAACACTGCGTAAATGGAGAGAGATAAACAATCACACATGTTCTCATAAGAGTACTAATATGCGTATGTGGAACAGGATGTATATATATATATATATATATATATATATATATATATATATCTAATATATAAAACAGAGATTTTGGTATGTACGTGTCGACGTATAACAAAAAAACGGGAGGTCACTCAGATTCAAAATCTTGCATACACATTGATATCGTTCTAACTAAGAAAAATTCCAAATTTGGTTATTGATTTTTACTGATTAAGGGATTTAATCGATTAATCAAACAAAAATCAAACGATTTTTCGAAAGCCATAGCATAGCTGCTGCTGCTGCTAATACTTGGTCTATCAGCGGAGGCTCGCCTGACTTTTTATCAGCAGAAAGAAAGAAAGAAAGAAAGAAACAACGAAAATGTTAGCGACTCGCCTGGCTGTTTTTAGCAGCAGAAAGAAAGAAAGAAAGAAAGAAAGAAACAATGAAAATGTTAGCGACAAACTAAATTTTAACGTAAAATAAATTCGTTTTTTATAATCTTTCTAAATATTTATTTATATTTATCGTATGTTTTTGAAACTAACTTTTATTGTACAATGTACACACACTTAATTTAAATTGTTGTCATGCACAAAAAAATTGTAGAAAAATGAAAATTGTTTCAAAACACAAGTTTACGGTTACATTTTTTTAAAATAAGATTTTAAATGTCAATAAAAATCAGTCACCAGTATAGGGTTGTATAAATGTAAATAAAAAAAAATGATAAAACGAGTTGTTTTGTAATTAATACTAATGGTTTTAAAAAAAAAAGTCTTAATAGTTTAGAGAACTAATGAAGACGTTTTAAAATGTAAGCAAAAATAGATATTGCATTCTCTTTATCGTTAAGAACTAGATTTGAATTGTCATGTAGAAAAAATTCAAAGAAATAAATTACAATCTATTTCTAACTTATCAAGCAATTAAAAACTGAATTTAAAATTGTCCCCAAATACTATTATTATTTTCAAACTGGAGTTTCAGTGAAACTTTTCGTGAAAAGAAGAGAAAATAATCTTGCTCAATTTATAATTTGTACGAGTCTTTATCAATTGAATTATTTTTTATAGCGAGTTAGAAAAAAATTATTTTGCTTCGGACAGCAAAAGTATGTTTTAACGAAAAATCAAATCTTATTCATATCGCAATCTTTTTATTCCTGTCTTTAAAATATTAATTTAGTTAGAAATGAAATGAAATAATCTATCTTACAAATATTTATTTGGTAAGAAAGAGCGAAGTAAAAAAACAATAATAAGCGCTTATTATTTATTAAATAAATAATAAGCGCTTATTATTGTTTAATAAATTTTATTTCGTTTATTTAATAAATATAATATAACTCAACTTTGTATATATACGAAAAAATTAAAAACAAAAGAATTTTAGAAAGAAAAGCCTTTTACAAAAATAGGAAGTTAAATTATAACTACTTATTTCGTAACTAAGTAAACATAGTTGTATTCGTATTGTAATAAAGATAAACAAAAATTATAATAAAAATACGATATAGTTAACATTTCGTATATAAACAAAACAGTGTATGATATGTTCTTACCTTAAACATAAAATAAAAATGATTTTAATGTACGTAACTTGAATGAGAAAATGTGTTCTTTAATTTATCATAATTCTAATGATAAATAAATAGGCAGATTTTTTTTTAAATTAAGGGCGGACCTGAACTTTTGGAACACCCCTCTAAAATTTTTGTTTTTAATTTTTTTTTCTTCTTTCAATGGATTATTATCGATTGCACACCAATCTATCAGACTGTAAAAAAAAATTCAAAAAAGTTATTTATTTTTCGAGTTTTCAGGGGTGCTCAGTTTCCCGTATAAGTTTATCGTAAATTGAACCCCCTTATCGGAACCGCTAAAAAGAAAATTTTATTTAAATATTTATTTTTCCTTCAATGGATTATTATCGATTACACACCAATCACTCAGATTTTTTAAAAATTCTTGAAAGTTCTTTATTTTTTGAGTTTTCAGGGGTGCTCATTTCCCGTATAAGTTTATAGTAAATCGAACCCCCATATCGGAACTGCTCGAAAGGAAACTGGCGCAAATGTGTCAAAGTTAGGGTGGCCCAGAAAAAACAGAACCCAAATTATTTATTTATTTTCCCATTAAACTTACCTTAAACACCAACCCCAACACCAACCCCTAACCCTAACCCCAAATCCTAACCCCCCTACTTGAATTTAACAGTTTTATTAAAAAATTTGTGGGTTCTGTTTTTTCTGTGTCACCTTAATTTTGATACCTTAGTGCAAATTCAGCCCAACTGTTAAGATAGAGCGGTTTCGATATGGGGTTCGATTTACTATAAACTTATACGGGGAAATGAGCACCCCTGAAAACTCGAAAAATAAATAACTTTTTTTAGTTTTTTTTTTACAATCGGATAGATTGGTTTGCAATCGATAATAATCCGTTGAAAAAAAAAAATTAAAAACAAAATTTTTTAGAGGCGTGCGGTTCCAAAAGTTCAGGTCCGCCAAATTAAGTCACCACTTTTTCCTCTTTTTTTTTTTTTTTTTTTAGTCCGGTCATGGACCGGGTACTTTAGCTAGTATATATATATATAGAAAGAGAGAGAAAGAGAGAGGGGGTATATAAATGTATATATATATATATATATATAATTGAGAGAGAGAGAGTGGTATATAAATGTATATATATATATAGATATATATATAGATAGATATTTATGAGAGAGAGAGAGAGAGAGAGAGAGAGAGAGGGAGAGGGGGGGTATATAAATGGAAGCGCGTGGTGTGATGATTAAAGTCATGGGAAATGGACTCGTCGCTCCGAGTTCAAATCCTGGACGGAGTAATTGCATTTCACTTAGCGCTAATACCCTTGGGAAAGTTATGAATCCTACTCTCCCTCCAGCTATGGGCAAATAGTCGGACATACTGGGCTCTTCAACCTTGGTTAGGCAACCGGTCTAGGAGAAGGAAAACTCTGAATTCAAACCTGTTAAACTCCGCTTAAGAAATTGACCTTCTGTCGCATCCTGCTCGTGCGGAGGGGTTGGTAAATAAATAAATATATAAGGGGCCGGGTTAGCTCAGTCGGTAGAGCGTTCGGCTAGAAACCACAAGGTTCCTAGTTCGATACCGGTCCTCGCCAACTCAGCGTATGAGTAGCACAGGGATTTGTGCGGTAAAGTAAGCTGCTGATGGTAGGTGTGGCGCTCCACCTCAGATGCTAAAATAATCTCCTTGGTCTAGCGCAAGTGAAAAGGGGAAAGACTCCCTCGCTGATTGGCTGATACCGACTTTAGGCCGCCCCGACGACTTTATATATATGAGAGAGAGACAGGGAGTATATAAATGTGTGTGTGTATATATATGAGAGAGAGGTATATGAGAGAGAGATTATATATATAAATACAGAGGGAGGGAGGGAGAGAGATTATATGATATATATTATATACTCTCTCTCTTCCCCCTCTCTCTCTATGAATATATATATATATATATATATATATATAATCTATAAATATGCACTCATACACTGAACTATACAATTAAGACAAACTGCTAGACTGCTTATACAGGTGGACGATTTGTTTATAGCGGTGAATGATTGTACAGAACAATTAACACCTTTTGGAGGAGCTGATGACCGAAGAAAAATGTGCCAAGTGCCACGAATAAAACATATAACATTACGCAAGTTTTGAATTTAACATTTTCCCTTTTTACTAGTTAGCTTAAGAGCATAGTCGGTCCTACTACGTACCCTATAACTGGGGTCGGACAGAAAAAGAAATCAACCATTTTTCAAGGGAATTAGCGTTAATTCAAACCCAAATATCTATTAAAGTTTAAAGAAAAAACTCAACGGAACAAAAGAAGAAAAAAACAAAAAAGGAAGAAAAAAAAAAAGAAATAAAAAAGAAAAGAAACACAAGAAAAAAAAAGATCAATTTAGACAGAAAAAGCAACCGAAAGAATGAAGATAATAAATATAGAAAAAGTGCTCACACATACACACACACACGCATACATACATACACACACATATATACACACACACACACGCATACACACATATATACACAATACACGCATACATATATACACAATACACAGACACGCATACATATATACTCAACGCATATATACGCATACACGCATACACACACACACGCATACGCACACACACGCATATATACGCACGCACACACACACACTCATACGCATATATACGCGCATACGCATATGTACGCATACACACACACGCATACGCACATGTACGCATATATACACAATACACACGCATATATACACAATACACACACACACGTATATACAAAATACACACACACATATATATATATATATATATATATATATATATATATATACACAATAGCAGCAGTGTGACATGATGATGATATATATACAATTCATATACATATATTTTTATATACACAAAACACACACACACACACACACATATTATATATATATATATATATATGCAATACAGACATTTATATCTTTATGTAGTCTCACAATGCACAGACACAATATATATATTATATAATGCGGAGAATAGTTGGATGTGTATATTTCCCAAGGGTAATATAGCGCTATGTGAAATGCAAATAACCTCGTTCAGTATCTAAATTCGTTTCAGCGTGTCCATTTCTTATGACGATAACCATGACATCACACGCCCCCACATTGCTGTTATGTACTTACTAAAAAGAAGTGCCTTTTGGAAGAAAGGCTAGTGGTATAACCGTTAGCAAGCTACTCTCTCAGATTTATTACTACTGAATAGCGAGCTTAGTTCTTGCTATATACTCCATACTTGCAACCTCGTGTCACGTCCTATCCGTAACGAACGAGTCGGGTAAATAAATACGTATATTATTTGCGATATTGCTGGTATATATCCACTAGAAAGAAGACCGATCAAAAAAGAGCATTTTGGATGAAAGTCTGGTGTAAGGATAGGTGAGGATTATAAAAAGACAAAACAAAAAAAAAAGACCCCCTCCCTCACCCAAAGAGTCCGCATTTCGAGAGCAGTGCGTGACAAAATGATCAAGCTGTGTATCAAGGATTTCCTTTTTATTAATCGACGGGAAATGTCTCAAATACAATGGAGAAAGAATTCGATATTTTATTCAAGTGATGATACGATAACTGAGTTGAATAGGCAAATCACAGATAGAAAAAAAAACATATCTCAGGATACGTGTCTTTTTTTATGGTAATTTCGCATTCTACCTTGAAAGCTTGACATTTCAAGCGTGGAGAATTTGAGTCTTTTGATTTTTATTTTTCAGATTATAAGTGACAGCTGTCAACTATGGGAGATTATATAATTATTCCATATTTTTTTTCTTTGTATCGACTCTCGTCAAATCGCACATATCGAGATGATAACAGTGAGGTGTTATTAGTTACTGTTTACAAAAAATCTTAGTATAACAAACGATCAACTGAATAATCTTCAGTTAGGAAGCGTATGGTGTAATGTAAGAGGCACGTAGTGCAATGGTTACCGTCGTAGAAAATAGGCACGGTGACACGAGTTCAAATCCTGGACGCGGCGATTTGCATATCATATGGCGGTTATACCCCTCGGAAATGTACGAATCCGACCAGTCTCCCTTCAGCTTTTGGCAAAGAAGAGGGAAGACTTGGCGCTTAAACTCTTTTCCTACTAAACAGGTAAAAACACGGGCACAATTATTCAACTTTTAATATAATTAAATATTATACTGAATTAGAAAGACTAATTAAATTAATTACGAACACAAAAAATATTACCCTCATTTTACTTTATTCTAATGGATTTCAATATAAAATTATACATATTCTTAATACGTGTGAGAATAAAACAATGATATTAGAAATCAATAACACTAAGTAATTATTTATTAAACCCAGTTTTATTAAAACCGGTGCGTAAATTATACACACCATATATCATGTAAACGTTTATTTCCTAATTATATATAACACACATCGCAGAATTTTAAACACATCAATAACATGGGCTGTTTTGAGGCAAATATATATCCGCTAAATCTTAGTAGAGACCTTGTTAATAAATAAGATGTTAATTAAAATTAGATAATGATTATTTAATAATCACTGAGAATATGATGTAAATAACTAAAGGAATTGAAATGTGGGTGACGTAGTTTCGGTTAGAGACAGACAATCTCCATTATATCAAGATATTTTGCGTATAAATATTTTCATTATTCCCTATTTTATTCTGTTTTTTTTCTCTTTCATCTCTTAAATAGAACAACGTTTTGCCCAAGATGAATGTAATAGTGAATATACTGTTTTCTCTCTTTTAACAAAACAACGATTCCCACAAAATGTCTCTTTTTTTTATAAAGCCTACTTTTATAGCCTTTTTACTGTTCTCGTAAAAAAGTGATAAATAAATGCATTGTTTTATATTTTCTTATTCGATCTAAAGAAGAAGACTTGAGGATATAAAGTTTTGAATAAACGAGTTAAAATACGCAGGCAAAAAAAAATATGAAAACTAATTTGTAAACAATCGGATGATTTTGTTTCAAGCTTTTGCGTCATTGTATGTTTTGTTGTTGTCCAAGATATTTTGGTCGCTGCGTCCCAAATCAAATTAGGAATCTTCATTCCAAATTAAATTTCTAAACCGCTTGAGAAAACGTTAGGCAAAAAAAAAAAAAAGTTTCATGTAGAAATCTCATAATCAGATCATCTAAGTCTAAAAATATATTGAATAAGTTTCATTTTCTTTATTTTTCCTTATAATACAAAGTTTTCATCAAATGAGAACTGAAGACGGTTACAGAAAAAAAAAATTAAAATAAATAAATAAAAATATTTTAAAAAATAATGAAACAAAAAGTAAAATATATCTTTGTCTTCGGATGACTTATATCGATGTTGAAAACTGTATCGATGATTGATAGACAAAGTCGATCTGAGACTGTGAAATATAAACAAGAGAAACTAGGTTGTTTATCAACTATCGTTATAATTATTATACAATTACGATAAATGAAAATATCTTAGCAGTAAGAATGATATAATGATAAAATGTTTCATCATAGCTCATCTGATAAAAACTTTTAAAATCATATTTTGAGGCAATAGAATATAATGACAAACTGCAGTATTGACGAAACCAAACATCAGCTAACAGAGACCTGCACGAGCAATGACTTCAGTGACACAGAAAAATGTTCGCCTGATACAACGGAAAAATGTCGGGAGGTTCCGAAAATTCCCACCCAGACGTCCAGAAGACCGACCATCGCCACAAAGATGACGAAATCGACAACGACACGAAAGAGACTTGTCTCACTTTAACGGAGGAATTATTATTGGTTGGTTAAAAAGATAGAGAAGTAATCAAATACCAACAAAAAAGAGACCCAGTCTCTAATGTATATTTAAGATTAATATTCTTTGTTCTTCTTTAAGAAATTATATGTGTTAAAATATTTTAAACCTGAAAAACTATGAAATATCAGAATAGGCTCAGTCCATTTTAGTGATCATCCTCCACACATTAATCATTTGTTGTGTTTTTTTTGTTTGTAAAAAATGTGTCAAATAAACACCTTTCCTCTTCTTAGCAATCAAGTAATAACTTCAAGTCATATACACGAATTTTATTTAAAAAATGCAGTCTTCCTCTGCATAATCTTCAGTTTACGTCTTGACAGATAATTACCATGGCATTCTCTAGAGATGTTGCCTTCAGTAAGCAGGTATAAACACGACACTGTGCCCCCCCCAACAAAAAAATGGCTCAATAAAGGCCGAATTATTATTTGAGAGTTTTGTTTAATTGCATATGGACCTCTGTGTGTCATTTAATGTAAAAAAAAGGGTTAGATGGGTTTTGTTTTCCATATGAGTCTCGGACTTTAGGTGTGGGTTTTTATAGTACCAAAGTATTACCAAAAATAAACTATTCTTCCATATTCTCGTTTTTTCATCACTGTAACACAAAAAAATTAGCACATTGTTTAGATTTTTGGTGGAAGAAGCAAAAGAATAAAATAAAAACCACCACAAAAACAAAGAAAAAAGAAGAAAAAACGTACTGAACGACTTAAGACCATAGAACCTAAGAATATATCAATAATATATATATATATATATATATATATATATATATATACTATAGTGTGGATGGTCACTGTTTCAGCTTTTGCTGGAATGGCGTACCAAAGGCAGTATTATTGGTAGAGTGCTCAATATAAAATAGAGCTGTTATATAATATAATAAAATAAATATATAAAGGTTTTACATATCTATTTATTAGGTGACAAAGGAACATTCGCGACCATATTGGTTTCATGCGAGGCAATCATCAGGTGAAGATGTTTTCAAATGCCTTTGAAAGCTTGACTTTAAAAGGAGGCGGTCGTCTTCATTTATAAAAGGTTAGAATAGAAAAAGTGACAAGAACTTTGAGAGTTAACATACATTATGCAAACTGATTGGTTTGTTGGTTAGATTTTACATCATATCAACACTTGGGTTATAATATTCCGAAGACATTTTGTTTTATTCATTCTTGTTGTGAATTCAATTTTTTACGCGCGCTTTTTAAAATCACCTTTTGATCTATTTAACCATAGATGGGACCATAACACGTATTAACACTTATGGTCAGAGTGGACCTAGGAGTAATAGCGATGAAGGGATACACCACACTCTCCAGAGCTCCAGAATCGGAACTTCATCACTAGTTGTAATTTAACGTCATATTCATTCTGTCCTTTTTTAAAGAAATAAAATTATACCATAGAATATAGACATGAACCTAATCAATACCATACAACATGATCCTTAATGATGCTAACACATTTTTAAAACCAGTTATTACAAAAGTGTAAATATAGATACACAACATATATTCTTCCTAACCGCTAGGCATGACATAACCCAGACGGGTTGAAATGCCGTTAAAATCAACCAACCAACCAAGGGCACTTAACAAACTGAAATGAATTATTTTGGTGTCCTCTTTTCTCAGTCAGAAATACAGCACTATGGAACAAGTAATTTGATGTGAAATAATCTCAGAGTTAACTCTTTCAAACCAAGACGACCAAAGGCATTCTGTTTCGGCGCCTCGTCGTATTTTCTTTTTTATGCATCGCCATCTTTTGATGTGTCGAATTGCGCACGTCACTTCCAGGACCAGAAAAAAAATCGTACAACTTTCTTTGATCACCCACTGCGATCCATTTCTGATGTATTGGTAAACAAAAGCCTACTTTTTTTATGGTGGGTCGTTCTTTGAGCTAGATTCTTATCAAAAAAAAAAAACAAAAAAAACAAAAAAACCCCACTAGGCATCAACAAATGCTGATTCTTGTGCAAGGAAACACGAGAATCTGACAGGTGTCATTTTGAACGTCAGTTGAAAATGAATTGTACTGACACACACACATTTTATATAAGATATTGAAGAAAGACAACCATTATACATTAACTTTAGTAAATAACTTATACAAGTGAAAGTTATATTCATATTGATAATCATATAAGAAAGATTTTGTCCTAATTATATGTATACATACACACTACATATATACATATATATTTACCAACCCCTCCGCACGAGCAGGATGTGACACAAGGTGAATTTCATAAGCGGGGTTCAATAGGTTTGAATTCAGAGTTTTCCTTCTCCTAGACCGGTTGCCTAACCAAGGTTAAAGAACCCAGTCTGCCCTACTATTTACCCATAGCTGAGTAGGATTCATACCTTTTCCAAGGATATTAGCGGTAAGTGAAATGTAATTACCACATCCAGGATTTGAACTCGGGGCGACGAGTCCATTTCCCATGATTTTAACCATTACAACACGCGTTTCCTTATTTTATATATAGTCATCGGGGTGGCATAAAGACGGTATCAGCCAGACAGCGAGGGAGCCTATCCTCTTTTTACTAGCGCTAGACCAAGGATATTTTTTCGGCTCATGTGAAGCGCCACACCTACCATCAGCTCCTTACTTTACCGCACAGATCTCTGTGCTACTCATACGCTAAGTTGGCGAGGTTCCGCATCGAACTAGGAACCTTATGGTTCCAAGTCGGACACTCTACCGACTGAGCTAAAAGCGGCCACTATTTTATATATACACAAAAAAAATATGTTCATAATATTGATGAACTAAAACCAGCTGTACTCTTCTTTAAAATGAGCCTGCGTCACATCCGGCACGACGGGGAGGGGTTGGGTTAACACATAAAAGTATGTTCATACGAGTGATTATATATATATATATATATATGAGAAGTAAATACACGAGCGATGTGTCAGCTTGACAGTCAGGGATCGAATCACGCACAAGGCGGTCTTCCTGTCTATAGCTCTGCTGATGAGACCTAAATAGGCGAAATGTACATACAGAGATTGATTTTTTTCTCGATTTTGTTTAGCCTTACATTTGAATAGGTATGCCGCCTAATTAATTAAATTATTAATTAATTAACTTTCAAAAAAGTACAACAAATCTCCGTACTTTTTTACACATCTTGTGTATATATATATATATATATATATATATATATATATATAAACATATTCCTATTGATATAAGGATAAAATTATATTCATACTGACATGTATGTTATCCTTCACAGTGGAATAGACATCTCTGTATGACATTTTCATTTTTCTGCATATTTCTTGGACAGTTTATCATTTTACACTCTAAATATTAAAGCAAGGGAATAGGCTAAATAAAAACAGTTTGCCATCCCGTGAGATCAACACCATAATGCAGTGATAGACGACACTGCCAAATAACTGCAATATAAAGAACAAAATAAAAAAAACCCAGAAATATACATCCAGAATAAATTGATAGCTCCAAGACAAAGAAAAATAGATTAAATTTTACTTTAGGAAAAAAAATAGACAGTAACTGATGTACGATTTTATAAAAAAGAATTATTGAAGTGTACGCAACGAGTTCTTTAGCACTGAAATTTCAACGGATTTTTCTTCTTTTTGATTCATCTCACGATTATCCAGACGTATATTGTTGGTTGGTTGGGAAAGGTTTTAAGAATTTTTCTCCACTATCAACAAGCCGAGTTGGCTAGGTTCTTTAAATTATTTTTTTAATTCAGAAAGGCGCTAGAGCACTCAGATTAAAGTATCGAACGTGAAATTGGTAAAACTGAACTATTTTTTGTGTGTAATTTGTTCATGCTATCGAAGCGAAGCCAAAAAAAATCTACCCAGACAATAAGTCTTTGTTATAGATACAAGATCTAAGTAAAAATGTCATATTGTTCGTTCTCGACATTAATTTGTACGAAGAGATAGTAAAATGTACCGCTTTTCAGCTTTAAAAAGATACATTCAAAGTTTTGACAAGAAAAGACTGCAATACGATTGGTTTTAAATTGGCGCATTCACTACATCTTGAGAAATCAGTAAATAGACATGCGCAAACATGGAAATACATTTCATGACAATTTAATTTACCGAACTAGCAGGACCTCTGGATATACCACAGTATGATAATTTAATTATTACAATGTTTGATATATTTACTTAAGACCTATTGCCAAATAGTTCAATATGTAAAGAGTATAATAATCTTGATTTAACTCTCTCTCACATTTTTTCCTTTCTTTCCTCCTTTTCATTATGTTCGAGTGAAACAGATAGCGATATCGCTTCCGATTGCTCTCTCCTTTTCTCTATCTTTCTTTCTTTCTTATATTTTTTGTATTGCATGTCCTTCTTCCCTTTCTTTATAGTGAAAATGGAATGGTCCATAATTTAGCTGAGGTGACGACACTCATAAGAAATAAGAATTCGGCCAATAAGCAACATCTGATGTTCAGGATTTACATTTTTGCATTTCATCTCGGACGATTTGGACAGTCTCATTTTTAACCATTGGAGGTTGCAATGTGATAACTATTGTACAATTAAGGAATACGAGTATTAATATATAGATGTTAGTATATATATATTTATATAATTTAAGATATACTGGGTATTTTGGAAAATTTGATCTCATTTCGTAACCTATTAACTTCACCAATTCCCATTCAAATGATCTCAGATTTTAACAGCATGTGTTGAAACACCTGAAAAGTTTATGTTTAATGTTTAGCTCAGTCGGTAGAGGGTTAGTTTAGGAATCTCTAAGTTCTGGGTTCTATATCGGTCCTCACCAACTCAGTGACTGAGTAGCACAGTTTGGGTAATCCTATCTGTACGCTATAGCATGTGGGAGCTGACGCTTCACCGCAGCAAAATCCACTTGGTCTAGCGACAATAGACCACTCCATCGACTTTACTAGTAATGTGTAAACGCATAACCTTTTCCAATGAATATCAATTATATTACTGAAAACTGAATAAAGAATAAAACATTTTACATACTATTTTGAATTATTCTAAAGCTATTTTGAACATTTGAGATCATTTGAATCGATCAAGTTATTAGATTACAAAATAATATAATTTTGGACCATATTACCTTTAGGCAACCCTTTTTGATCTCGATTAAGAAAGGACATGTTTTTCATTTACACCGTCAATATCCAGTTGTTTGTTAGGGATTGGTGGTTGGTTTTATAATTAAAAAAAAACTAAAATCGTCTGTTAAAACAACCGGATATTGACGGTGTAAATGAAAAACACGTCCTTTCATAATCGAGATCAAAAGGGGTGCCTAAAGGTCATATGTTTCATAGTTTTTCTGAAACAGTATGATAAGTCAATTATTACAATGTTTGATATATTACTTAAGACCTATTGCAAATACTTCAATATGTAAAAAGTATAAGAATCCTGATTTAACTCTCTCTCACGTTTTTTTCTTTATTTCCTTCTTTTCATTATGTTGGATTGTAAAAGATTAGCGACATCGCTTCCCCCAAGTTAAACTGTCCATGTGTCACCGTGGTTTGGGAGTTAAATACGCCAGCGTTTATATAGAATCAATTATGAGCAAATTAATTTACCAGGATGAACAAAACTGCATACAAAATGATACACATTTTACATATATAACAGACAGTACATGCAACAATTACATAGCAGGCAGATATACACAATGAAAATTAACAAGCTGCCTATATTTGTATAGTAAATACCCAAGAGTATTCCTTTATCTCCTTGTGTGTGTCATCATTGGCTAGCGTCTGCCTATCAAGACAATACTGTGACTTATTTTTCCCCGCTTTTTTTGCATTTAGCTGACAGGTTTTCAATGTTTATGCCAGACGAATAAATAATAAAATAAATATAGATTATGTTCAGATTTTGGCTTTAAAAAAAAATCACCTTTTGAAGGAGAATTAATTCGCTCAGGGGATTTATAATTCCGACTGAGACAGTTTGTGTTCACACATCAACTTCTCTTCTTTTCTGTACCCCACCCCCTGTTAGAATAAGCTGATTGTATCCCCTGCAGATGGGTAAGATCCCCTACACAAAAAGGAGGTGTATTTGATATTGTATTAAACTGCATCTGATAATGAGGCTCCAGTTCTGGAGATCACGAGTAGAGAGTACTCCTTTATCGTCTTTACTCCTATTGAAGGCAGTTAGCCTATGTTGGTTTGAAAAACAGCAGCTAAGTACCACTCCAGCAGTGTCCAAGACCGTTGGTATAAATAGGACTCAAGAATGATCCATCCATGAATCTGGGTGATTTGGGTGATTCCATTCCTTGAGTGCTGCTTGGCTGCTTGATTTGAATGACATTGTGGAGTCTTATATATACTCTGTCATTTTGCAGTGGGCTTTGTGTATTTCGGGATTGTATTGAGTTACAACCGTTTGCTGCCTTGTCTTCCCAGTTCGACGGTAATTGGACTTTAATTATTCTTCAACTCCCATTTCCACTCTTAACCGGATTGGTAGAACTTTTTAGGAGTGAAATAGATCCGTTTGAAAATTATTATGATTGAATAAGAACACATGAAAACAAATGATTATTGAATGGTTTGGTTCCTTTGGGAAATGGCATATAAACTTTAATGGGTTATTTAATGCCAAACCATTCTTATATAAGAACAGTAGCGGTACTTTTTAATCCATAGCTGGGCTTTTACATAGACATAGTTACTTTAAACCATATAAATGTGTTTAAATTATTAGTATTGATTAGAAATACGTGAAACCATATAACTGGGAGTGAAACATATAATTGTGTATAAATTATATTTATTAGATTGGAATAATTGAAACCATACAACTGCGATTAGTTATATGATATCAAATATTCCCATGTCCAAAACTATCCAAAGAAAAAACAAAAATGTAAACGCGATTACCTAACATCTAGGGATAAAATAACCCTAGACGGGTGACTTGCTGATAGAATAAATCGTGCAATTTGATGTAATTTGGAGAGAAGATTGATTCTTTCAAATGACCCTTTTGAGAGAGAGAGAGAGAGAGAGAGAGAGAGAGAGAGAGAGAGAGAGAGAGAGAGAGAGAGAGAGAGAGATCACTCAGCCTGATAACCTAACGATATAGAATATTATAGGATACCCCCAACCCTACATCTGGAATCTTCCATATATATATATATATATATATATATATATATATATTTACAACTTATCATATCGTCGTGTAATAAAAGTCACTAGAAGAGGAATATTAACCTACTCTAAACAAATCATAAAATCTAAGAGGTCCGCTTAGTGTACGGCCTGTCAGCTTGGCAGTCCGGTTTAAATCACGCACAGGGCGGTCTTCCGATCTATAGCTCTGCTGATGAGGCCTAATAGGCCGAAATGTACATACAGAGATTGATTTTTCTCGATTTGTTAGCCATACATTTAATAGGGGTCCGACTGACTTATGATATACTGTGCGAATCATACATCTTAGGAAAGTGAAGAATAGGTCGACCGAAACATTGTGATAACGATATCAACAACACAAAGAGGGAGTTTTATTGTCTGAACGAAGCTATATATATATATATATATATATATATACATACATAGATATTTGTGTCACAAACCATCTCACAAACCATCCGAGTGAGACGGACAAGGCATGCTGGACACTGCTGGAGAAACAAGGACGAGCTCATGCGACGTCCTCCTGTGGAAGCCAACACATGGACATGCTAATGTGGCCCGGCCACTAAGGACCTACATTGACCAACTCTGCGAGGATACTGGATGCTGCGTGGAGGACCTCTCTGGGACGATGAATGATAGGTAGGGTTGGCGAGAGATTATCATGGATATCCGTGCAAATTGCGCGACATGATGATGATGATGATATATATGTGTGTGTGTGTGTTACTGATAGCTGTTTAATTCTAATTTGATTTGAATGAATCTCCGGGAAATTTGATGGGTCCCAACTTAGTTTCTTAATAAAGTGTAGAGTTTTTATCTATGAACAACTAAAGTCGTCTAACCACTACTTTGTACCCCATATAGTGTAATTTGTATCCAATAAAATATTGAAATGTATTTACAGTTAGGTGGATATGTTGGGGGAAGAAAAAACAGTGGGACACATGGATACGATTTTTCTGCGTCCTTTTTGATTTTTATGTGTCAGTGACGTAGAAGGCGTACCTATTAGTATCTGTATATATATGTTAAAATTTATAACTAGAAATATACGTGTGTATATATTATATTAAATACAATAGTAAAACAACCAAGAGCCGCTTAAGAAAAAAAACTGGCAAGCAGTAAAAATGAAAAGAGTTCAATACTTGGTTTATAGAACTAATATAATCTATATAATAATACTAGTGTTCCTTTATTGAACAACCGTTATCATCTTGAAACACAAAATGATTAAAAAGGAGACCGTCCAAATAAGTGACGTCACCTCAGCTAAAGAATAGACCGCTGTGCTTTTATTATAAAGAAGGAGAAGAAAAAGGAGATGCTATACAGACGAAGGACAGAAAGAAACTAGGGGAAATATAGATAGATAGATAGAGCGAGAGTGAGCGAGAGAGACCTGAAATGATGGCGCTAATCTGTTTCAATCAAACATTAGAAAAGAAGGAAACAAAGAGAAAAAGAGTGAGAAAGAGTTAAATCGAGATTATTATACTTTTTAGCTCAGTCGGTAGAGCGTTCGGCTAGAAAGCACAAGGTTCCTAGTTCGATACCGGTCCTCGCCAACTCAGCGTATGAGTAGCACAGTGAACTGTGCGGTAAAGTAAGGAGCTGATGGTAGGCGTGGCGCTCCACCTCAGATGCTAAAATAATCTCCTTCGTCTAGCGCAAGTGAAAAGGGGATAGACTCCCTCGCTGATTGGCTGATACCGACTTTAGGCCACCCCGACGACTTTACTTACTTACTTTTACATATTGAACTATTTTTAATTAGCTCTTAAGTAAACCTATCAAACGTTGAAATAATTAGATTATCATACTGTGGTATATCCACAGGTCCTGCTAGTACCAATTCAGTATTGCACCAATGAATTAACCATATTGATTACTTTATGAATAGGCATTTAAAAAAAAAGAATGCGTTCATGTCCTTCCTGCCTTTGAATGCAACCTCGGTCAGGAAGGTACGAATCATGTCACGACCAATTTCATTCCCACGTTGTCAGTCATGCATGCGTAAACATATTCACGTCTCTGATAGATTTCTTTTCTACTGTGAAAGTTAAAAATAAACAAATGAATATATAAATAAATTAAATTAAAAAATAAATAAAATTGAAAAAAAAAAAAAGATAACATTGAAAAAAAAAAACAAGATAAAACAAATAGAAAAAAAAAGGTTTGATTCATTTGTTTTTTTTGTTTTTGTTTTTTATTCACTTACATTTTGAATTTGTAGTGAATGGAAAGAGAGAAACGACGCAACGTCACAAACAGACAACAACGATTTCTTTTCCCCCGCCATCTTTGGTTTTTTTTCTAGTTTGTTTGTCTGAGTTTCTTGATTTTATTTGAGTTTCTTGATTTTATTCAACTTTCAGATTTTTTTAGCAGTTCTTTTGAATTTCGTTTGCCAATTCCAGTTTCATTAAATGTTACCACCGTTATTTATTCATTTACAATGTTTAGATCTCATCTGAGGTTCACATTTTTTTATACTCAAAACCCCCATTCTCGTCTTCTGTCTAGTCTTCTCTTTTAATTTATTCTCTTCCTTCTCCCACGTTCGTTTTCACCTTTCTCTTTTTTTTTTTGTCAATTTCTTTTTTTTAGTAGTTCTGTTGTTGTGGTTTGCAGAGTAGTTATAGTTAGCAGCTTTTTTTTTCTTTTAGTTTTTCTTTCATTTCATAGTGAATAAGTCTTGACGTAGTCAACGCGTCGTCTGCTGACAATGGCAACATCTTTTACAACAGCCTAGTCATAAGATTTAGTAAAACTGAGGCATTTGAAAGAGAGAAGAGAGAGAGATGGTTAAGAGGTTTCAACTTGTCTATCTTTAAAAATGAGTGCTACCTACACTCGACAAACACAACAAAACAAATTGTTGAATTAAGAACAGCGGTTTCAGTACATTTATTTAGTCATCAATACTTTACGTTGGGCATTTAAGCGACGAAAGACCATTTGGAATGTTTCATTTTTAAAATTGGGTGAGTTAAAATGGGACAAATAAGAAATCAGTTGTTAAGCGACACAGATAATCTGTATTCACATTTTTACATTGCATCTTGGACAATTTAGACGGTGCATTTTAACCAGAGGGTGTTACAAGATAAAAGATGGAAGATTTAGGAACAAACGTATTAAAAAATAATATATGGAAAACCCTTAGAAAATCTGCATACAAAAAATTTGATTCATAAATAAAGAATAGGAGTGGATCGTTCCAAATAAATATATAGAATCGCTTATGTTACTTGAAAGAATATAACTGGGCAAACAAATCTATTGATAATGGAGATTCAGTCTATTTGTAACCAAAACTACGTCACTGCTTACGTCCCAATAACCAAAATCATCAATACACAAGAACAATTAATATTAATAAAATAAATAAAAGCTGTTCATTATAATTCAACATTTGAATCCTTTCCCTTGTAATAATGACAATTTAAATAAATAAACTATATATTAAATTAATGTAGGAAGCGCGTGGTGTAATGGTTAAATTCACGGGAAATGACTCGTCGACCCAAGGTCAAATCCTGGATGTGGCAATTGCATTTCACTTAGCGCTAATACCCTTGGGAAAGGTATGAATCCTACTCTCCTTCCAGCTATGGGTAAATAGTAGGGCAGACTGGGCTCTTTAACCTTGGTTAGGAAACCGGTCTAGGAGAAGGAAAACTCTGAATTCAAACCTGTTAAACTCCGCTTAAGAAATTGACCTTGTGTCACATCCTGCTCGTGCGGAGGGGTTGGTAAATATATATATATATTAAATTAATAATTAATAGATGCGCGCAACATTTTATTTGAGGGGGACAGAACAAAGTTTCCATTTCAAATTGTTTCATCCATTTTTTTACTCCTTTAATAAATTTGATGGTTTTACTTATCTTCAAAACAATTATTTATACTGCCCGAGGGTGCTTTTTTACTAGTTATTATTAATAGAAATAATTACTTGAAACTAAATAATTGTGTATAAGTTATTCTTATTAGATTGGAATAATTATAACCATATGTTAGAATATAATCTGCTGTCCGTGTCACCTTTCAAGAACTAAGTTTAACCACCTTTCCATTTTGGAAAAAATATATGCTTTGTAATATATAGGTATTATTTTTTTCTTACATAATGCCAGTTTCTGAGTGATTAGAAAAATTATGTATTTGTCATGTTTTAATATTTCACCGTTGAATTGCTCACATCGAAGATGTTCTTAATAGAACATTTCTAAATCGAGTTTATACTCTTTCCAAAACTGAATATACATCATGCAGGAAGGTACGAACGATGCCACTACCAATTATTGTACGGATAAATTATCGATGGTAATCAGTTTTACGTTTTAAAATTTCTTTTCTCATGGTAAACCACCTCTTCCCAATTTCCTTAAGATGTTTAAACAATTACACTTTAAGTTGCTATTGATGTAATCACTGATGTCACATGCCAAACTTATTTAACAAACACATGAAAACTTTATTTACTTCGATCACACATTATATATATATATATATATATATATATAGAGAGAGAGAGATGGTTAATTCTTTGTTAGTATTGGAGAAATGATAATAAAGTGCTCAATTACTTCTGTAAGAGCTGTATTTATTTATTTATAGTTTACAATACATTTAAAAGTCCGTTTTACCATTGGTTTCGGAACATCACCTTTAGGTGAGTGGTCGTCATCAGAAACGTTCACTTTTTTTAACGTTTCTGATGACGACCAATCACCTAAAGGTGATGTTCTGAAACTATTGGTAAAACGGACTTTTAAATGTATTGTAAACTATATATATATATATATATATATATATATATATATGGGAATAAAAGGCCTTAAATACCATGGGTATCGTGGTTATGGACCAACTCGTGAGTATGCCCACGAGCTTCTTCAAAAAAGCTTATGGGCATACTCGCGAGTTTCCATAACCACGATACCCATGGTATTTAAGCCTTTTATTCCTAAATAACTTTGCTCTGTTTACAAGAATTAAACATTGAGCTCTCATACGGGAACTTACTACTGTATTAGGACCCGCCTATAATCACCTTGTATTGGTATATATATATATATATATATATATATATATATGTGTGTGTGTGTGTGTGTGTGTGTGTGTGTGTTAGTTACACTGTAAAGTCCAGTCATAGGTTAATATAAAACAACAATCACAAGTATTAAAAGTATAATAACCACCGGTTGGATTTGAACTCTGTATACGGAGGTATATATTTGCCAACCCCTTTGCATGAGTAGGATATGACACAAAGTCAATTTCTAAGCGGAGATATACAGGTTTGAATTCAGAGTTTTACTACACCTAGATTAGTTGCCATAGTTCCAATACAATAGTTGGATTCATACTTTTCCCAATTAAATTAACACTATCTGAAAGCAACCAGTCTCGTACAGTATTTGACCATGTGTTGTTGTGTCCATTACCTACGACGATATCCACAGTTGCATCGAAGTAAGTTTTTAATTTTCCACATCGCTGTCTACTGTAGTTCAGTAGAAGCCTTCCAGCCTCTAGTGAACCTGGTTTCCGACAACAAAAGCTCAAGCACGAGAACTAAGTACGAGAAACGGTCACACAGGAGTTAAGAATTTTGAAATGGTCAGTGAGTCAGCAGCTTTAAAAGAGAATGAGTGAATTTCGGAGTTAGCGAGTATGGACCTTCCCATTAAAGGTGAGCTACGATTTAGAAATTCCTTCTGTTGTATATTGTACAAACGGAAATAGAAATTTCCGATTAAATTAAACAAAGCAAAAAAAGACGACAAAAATGACAAAGGACTTTTTTCCGGGTAAAGTGAACAAAAGAAGGATGGGTACAATAAGTTCGGAAATAGATTTGCCCGTTATCAGATCAAAATATAAAGATGCGTTGGCGTATCGTCAATACAAAAGCCAGAGGGCAGACCAGTTAGACAGTCAGGTAGGAGACGGCGAATAGAGCACAAGGAACGACCGTCGACACGGACCATCGCTGCCAGCGGGCAGTGAGGTCGTTCACCCCTTCCACGTCACCAACGCTAGTCATCCCAGCAGCAGTAGTAGCCATTGTCCCCGCTCGCCACCCACCAGACAGGAGATGAAATAAACGCAAGTTTTTACTATACAGCATGTGTTGTGATTTCATTAAGCGACCACTACATATATCGTCTAGGGTTAGTGACGATACCAGCTACGATACGTACGCCGATTTAGCAGCGTGAGTTTGAAGAAGCCGCTATATAACATATATAGAATTTGATGCCAATATATAACATATACGATTTAGTGCCGGTAAAGAAGGCGCTATGCAACACTTCGTCGACTCAAAGATACTAAAAATAAAAGAAAATAGCAATCCATTCGCAAACAAACATTCCTTTTCATCACACTAAAAGTAAAAAGTAAAGTCGTTGGGGTGGCCTAAAGTCGGTATCAGCGAGACAGTCTATCCCCTTTTCACTATCGCTAGACCAAGAATATTGTTTTTGCATCTGAGGTGGATCGCCTCACCTACCATCGGCTCCTCACTTTACTGCACAGATCCCCGTGCTATTCATACGCTGAATGGATTCGGGCCGGTATCGAGCCAGGAACCTTGCAATTCCTAGGCAAGTGCTCTACCGACTGAGTTAAACCGGCCCTGAAAATAATAAAGATTTGTATGAAAATAATTTTCTAAAAAGGGCATTTTCATTTATATTTAGACAATGAATCCTTAATGAATTTCATGCTTTTTAGCAAAGCATATAAAGCTGTCCCTCAAATTGGTCACAAAATGTGGCCACTCTATAAACCTTATTTCTTGCAATTTTCATTCAATGAATGTTTTTCGCGGCATCTATTTCTTATTTTTCAAAACTGCTGCAATAAATGAAATGTGGCAACGTCAGTGAGGAGAAACTGACATTTGAGCAAACGTAGGCAAAGTGTCAAAGTGTTTTGTTAAAACTGTAGGCGGGTTAAAAGATGGTTCAACTTGCGGTTGTCACAGTAACGGAGAGAGAGAGAGAGAGAGAGAGAGAGAGAGAGAGAGAGAGTGTGCGTGAAAATTCCATTTCAGTAGTACTCACCAAAAATCGTATGTCAAGTTTTTTTTTTAAACGAAAGTGAAAATGGAGAGTTCACGTATCGTAGTGGCGAACGTGCTGGACTGCAATATTGAAGTAAGAGAGTTCGAACTGCAGTTGAGCTATTATGTTCACTTTCGGACTAATACCCTTGGGAAAGGTATGAAACCACCTCATCTTCCTCAGCTATGGTTTAAATAATACCACTACTGTTTTTCTACAAGGAGGTGCCGTTTTCTAATGTTTATCGTCCTAATAAATGGACACAGCAACATGAGTTCGAATCCTGGACGAGGCTGGTTGAATTTTACATACTGCTATTACCTTTGGGAAAGGTATGAATCCAACTGTTCTCCCTCCAGCTATGGGTAAATAGCAGGGCAGACTGGGCTCTTTAATTTGGATTAGGCAACGAGTCTAGGAGAAAGAAAACTGAATTCAAACCTGTTAAAATATGCTTAAGAAATTGATCTTATGTCACATCTTACACGTGCGGAGAGGTTGGTAAATACATAAAAGGATTGCTTTGGAATTAAATAACCCACAAGTGTTGATATGTTATTAAGCGAAAGTGAAAGCGAAAAAAGACATGAAATACAAGTCTCTTGCTTTTTTTTCTGTGATTCTCTTTGTAAATTACTTCATTACTTATGGGCCGTGTTAGCTCAGTCGGTAGAGCGTTCGGCGAGAAACCACAAGGTTCCTAGTTCAATAGCGGCCCTCGCCAACTCAGCGTATGGGTAGCACAGGAATATGTGCGGTAAAGTAAGGAGCTGATAGTAGGTGTGGTGCTCCACCTCAGACGCAAAAACGATCTCCTTGGTCTAGCGCTAGTGAAAAGAGGATAGACTCCCTCGCTGATCGGCTGATACCGACGACTTACTTATGAGGAAACTAATTTAACAAGTCAATGCAAGGTCATCTGCTTTTGAACAATCATTCACAAGATAGTTAAGCAGCACATTCGTTACTACAGTAAATGGTGTTTCTTTAAGCCGAGTTTTGAGAATGTCTTCTCATGCGTTTTATCGTTGCTAATAAGCTTCACGACAAATAACCGTTACGCGAGGCGCGCCTGTTTCAATAAAATTATTGTGATTGGCAGCCACCGCCTTCTAGCACCCATATTAATAAAAAAATGTGAAAGAAACCTGTCTGCCCTACTGTTTACCCATAGCTGGAGAAACATAGTTGGATACATACCTTTTTCAAGGGTATTAGCGCTATGTGAAATACAAATAGTATCGCCCAGGATTTAACTCGTGTTGCAGGGTCCATTATTGTGATTGGCATTAATAAATTAATGTGATTTTAGAATCGGTTATTTTATAAATCGTCGATGGAGTGACCTCTTATCGGTATCAGCCAGACAGCGAGGGAGTCTATCCCCTTTTCACTAGCACTAGACCAGGGAGATTGTTTTTGCGTCTGGGGTGGAGCGTCACACCTACCATCAGCTCCCCACTTTACCACACACATCCATGTGCTACTCATACGCTGAGTTGTCGAGGGCCGGTATTGAAACCGATATTGAACCCTTGTGGTTCCGAGCTGGATGCTCTAACGACTAAGCTGAATCGCCTCGGTTATTTTTATAGTTAGTAAAAACTTCTTCGTTTTCTTTTTTAGAAGTATTCAGTCCCATGTCGTTATTAAAAGATTTGTCTTTTTCTCGTCAATTTGGTATATTTTTGTCCAAATGACGTTTATTATCTGAATTTATTCATGAATGTCTGTCTATATCGACTAAGTATCAAACGACGGAAGCTAAGAAATATATATTCGTCAAATATGTATGAGCAAAAGGGGAACTGTTTACAGAAAATAAAATATGAGATCATCCGTGCTTTTATTTTATCCAAACTGGGAATAAGATGCTGTAATAAAACGCTCATACCTAAACTTTCTTACATCACAAAATTAAAATAGTGACTAAAACTTGTAGATAACAATGATTTTATTTTTTATTGTCGGTGTTCGGGTGAGAATCCAAAATGTTCATGTAGTTCGATTAAAAGAGTTGCCGACAACAATGATTTATTTTATGAATAGAAGCCAACGTAGAATGAATAACTGCTTGTATTCACAAGCAAATCCACAGGCGCGGGGGGTAACGCAAGATAAATTTCTTAAGCGGGGTTCAACAGGTTTGAATTCAGTTTTCTTTCTCCTGGACTGGTTGCTTAATAAAAATTGTTTGTTTTGTTTTACGGCATATCAACCTCAGTGGGTCATTTAATGCCGATAAAGTTTTGAAATAAATTAATTAAAAAAAATGTGAAAGAAACCTGTCTGCCCTACTATTTACCCATAGCTGGAGAAATATAGTTGGATTCATACCTTTTTCAAGGGTATTAGCGCTATGTGAAATACAAATAGCATCGCCCAGGATTTAACTCGTGTCGCCAGGTCAATTCTTAATGGATAATACAATTTTTTTTATAAATACATTTTTCTATTTAACCCATAGATGGGACCCTAACAGGTACTATCACTCCGGGTCAGAGTGGACCAGGGAGCAATGGTGACGAATGGGGTGCTCCACATTCCCCAAACCTCCAAAACTGGAACCTTACCATCAGATAGAGTTTAACGTCATTCCCAGGACATGTAGACCCGCAACCACCGCCTTCTAGCACCCATATTAATAAAAAGAAATGTGAAAGAAACCTGCCTGCCCTACTATTTACCCATAGCTGGAGAAATATAGTTGGATTCATACCTTTTTCAAGGGTATTAGCGCTATGTGAAATAAAAATAGCATCGCCCAGGATTTAACTCGTGTCGCCAGGTCCATTTTCTACGACAATAACCATTACACTACGGACAACACCAAGAGAATAGATAACTGTACAGTGGAAATTTCACAGTTGCCCAGTTTTGTTGGAGTGACACAAATTCATTTAAATACTAGACTGCTTAGACAGGTAAATAATTTTATTGTAGTGAAAGCTTGGGTAGAAACTATATAGCGCATACTAACTAATGACAATTATTATCAAACAGGGTTTTGGGTTTCTTTGTTTCATGATATATCAAACTTCGTGGGTTATTTAATGCCAACATCATTCCCACAGAAAGAACAGTAGTGATACTATTTAGCCTATAGCTGGAGGGATTAGGGTTTCATGCCTTTCCCAAGAGTATTAGTCAGACAGTGAATGTAATAGCCAGACGGGTGTTTGAACTCGCTTTCTACGATGTCGAAGTCCATCCGTTAGGCCTACGCCACTTGGACTCCAATTATTATTAAATAAGAATAGTTACTTGAAATCGAAATTGTATATAGATTATTAGTCTTAGAAAATAATACTTGAAACTATATAACTGTGTGCTAATTATTAGTATTATATAAGAATAATTGAAACTATATAACTGTGTGCTAATTATTAGTATTATATAAGAATAATTGAAACTATATAACTGTGTGCTAATTATTAGTATTAGATAAGAATAATTGAAACTATATAACTGTGTGCTAATTATTAGTATTAGATAAGAATAATTAAAACTATATAACTGTGTGCTAATTATTAGTAAGATAAGAATAATTGAAACTATATAACTGTGTGCTAATTATTAGTATTAGATAAGAATAATTGAAACTATATAACTGTAATTATTAGTATTAGATAAGAATAATTGAAACTATATACAAATATAATCATTAGGACTAATAGGAATAATTGAAACTATTCAACTGTGTGCTAATTATTAGTATTAGATAAGAATAATTGAAACTATATACAAATATAATCATTAGGACTACATAGGAATAATTGAAACTATTCAACTGTGTGCTAATTATTAGTATTAGATAAGAATATTTGAAACTATAAAACTGCAAATTACTAATCAAAACCAGACATTAGTTTTATTAGTGCCCAGAATTCACACTGGATTGTCCAATTGAACACATGGCATAGTGGATAAATGAGTTAGGTTAAGACAGTTCTAAGTGACAGTTATCTCTAGACTAGGGGTAGCAGTAGCATAGAATAATAATTAACACAGCTTAAAACCCCTACCCCAGCTATGGTTATCGGAATGAGAACAGGATACCCCCGTGGACTGAATAAAGGGTTAGGTTCAAAATTCTGTGATGGCTCCCGAGTTAGAAAAGAAGGTTCCCAAGTCGGAGAAGGTTCTCCGAGTCCGACAAGAAATACCTGAAGAAGGCTGGAGGGTACGTCGACCGAAACGTTGTACAGATAACAATGAACATGAGGACAATAGTCCGAATAATGCAGATAATACTAATCATCAAGCCTCATCTAAAAAATGCAGAGAAATTGCAAATTACTAATATTAGATAAGAATACTTGAAACTATATAATTGTACACCTTATTTGCATTTGATAAACATATTAGAAATCTCTATGACTGTGATAAAATATAACTACTAGCAAATATATGTACCCTCCGGGTGCAAGTATTTAAGTTTTGATATAATAAAATATTATATTAAATTAGAAAGGCTAATGAAACTGAATAAGAATGCAAATAAAAAGATTTGGAACAGAGGGGGTATGATTGAAAAATAGAACAACTTTGAAACTAACTCTTCCATCATTTTCCATCACTCCCGTCTTTCATTGGTAAATTTTCCTAATTTAACTATTTAGTTAAAATAGGAAGTAAAGAATAAAGTTACAGATATTTCTTCTTGTTAATGGATTTCTTTTAAGATTTATCTCCGATATTTTTGCTCATATTCATTAAGATAAAACCAAACAATTAGAAATCAACAATACTAAGCACATATTTATTAAAATCACATTTTTAATATCAATATGCAAATTAACCTTCCCGTTCACACTGTAAACCACTATTTTGTTGTATATATAAATACAATTGCATGTTATTAGTATGTAGATATGGTCAACAGTCTTAATGATGTAAAACAATTTTATTGATAATTATGGTTTGAATAAAAATAAAATCATGGAGAATGTGACGTAAATAACTAAGGGAATTGTGACTTGAGTAGTGATATAGTTTCGGTTACAGACAGACAAACACATAATCTCCATTATAATAAGATTATTATTTACTTGAAACTATATAAATTCTTGCAAAAACATGACTGACTTTGGCATTAAATAATCCTGCAAGTATTGACATATATAACGAACCAATAATCAGAGATGAACCTGGTTGTCTAGATAAGAGATCACTCAGAAAGACCACGTACTTTATGAAACTTGTCGCTTTGTGTCAGTCTAAGTAATGCTTAATCATATAAACACACGAATATTTCCCGTTTGGTCTGTATTTCTAGTGCACATGGTCTTTCCTAAGTCCTTGATTCGATTTGGCTTGCGTTTTCTACTCAACAGCCTTGACAAGTTTTTTTTTTCTAGAAATCAATTAAGAAAAAGGAATTTGAAAATTTCCCCCGAGTTTTGTTCTGCGTTGCATTATCCTGAGTCCGTCTGAATCCGCTACAAGCTAAGTTTCAGAAAACAAGCATTTCTACTAAGAAAAAAAGAAAGAAGAAAAAATGGAAAATAAAAAATGGGGAAGAAAAAAAGAATAAAGAGAAAAACCGAATTGCAACAAGTTTGAATCTAAAAGTCAAAAGAATGTGAAAAATCCGATAAAATTGTGTAATTTATACGGATCAAAATATGCGATTTCCTTTTCTACAGACAGCAAATCAATCTTCGATGCCATTGTGAGATCCAAAAATGGATCTTTTTTTAAATTCTGAAAGGAATATTTTCATTACCATACACACATTATTAGTTGGCATATTTTCACAACCTTTTAGTTGCTTTAATTCACAATGTTTTTCAGCAGATCAGTCGTAATATAGTGACCGTCTCTTACCATTAGTGAACCTGGCACCTGGCTGTGTGGCCGACAACGAAAAGTCAATCAATAATATTTTCGCGGTAGGTGCGAGAATGACGGTAGGTGATTTTCGAAATGAGATATTCTGTTAGTGAGCTACAGGCAGACAGACAAGTAACGACCTAAATTCGAGACTAGCGCTGGCAGCACACCTTTAAGAATATTCCAAGCGTTTTTCGAACTATTTACCTAATTACTTATATATTTGTTCCTCCAACGTATTTGTCAAATTTTCTGAAGTGAACAAAACCCGTGAAGAGAATTGCTTTCTTTTTCATCCAGTTCCTATCAGGATTTTCTTTTATAAGAGAAAAAAAAAAAGAATAGAATACATATTTGATAAACGTGTTTTGTTGTCTGAATATTTTAATAAGGCTTGATAATTTTTATTATTCAGATTTTTCGGACTGTTATCCTCATCTTTATTGCTATATACACAACGTTTCGACTGATGTGCTCTCTGCGTGCAATTGGAGATATGGTAAGCGGATATAAAGTGTTGTTTATACAGTTTTAAGTGACAATCATCTGAAGGTTGCAGGTTCAATCATGGCTACACACGCTTATACACGGACATGAATAATAATGAATTAAATAATGGGTTCCGTTCGAAGTTCCATGAAGACTCGAGTTCGACAAAAAAGCTTGAAGGTCAGATATATAAGAAAAAAGATGAATTGACACATAGCCTAGTGGATAAAGGAGTAAGGTTAGGACAGTTCTAAGTGACTTAGACTGCAGGTTCAATCCTGGTCAGGGGAAAAGTAACATGGAATAATAATTAACACAGTTTAACATTTGTACCCCAGCTATTGTTAGCGGAATGAGAACATGATACCCCGTGGGTTGGGTTCAAAGTTCCGTGATGGCTCCCGATTACGACAAGAAGGTTCCCGATTACAACAAAAAGCTTCCCGATTACGACAAAAATGTTCCCGATTACAACAAAAAGGTTCCAGAGTCCGAAAAGAAGGCCGGAGGGCATATCGACCGAAACGTTGTACAGATAACAATGAAGATGAGGACAATAGTCCGAATAATCCAAATAATACCAATGAAGTGTTTTTATATTCCTTAAAAAATTTTCAAATTTAATTGGTTTCTTTATTTAATAGCATGTCAACCTTTATGGGTTATCTAATACCAAACCTCCTATTAGAAACAGTAGTAATATTATGCAACACAGAACTGGGGGATTAAGTGTTTCATACAGTTCCCAAGGGTATTAGTTCGGAAGCTAACGGCCATCCACACCGATAATAGTAGGATTAGGTTATTGTTCACATAAATCCTCAATACAATCTGGCGCTTGGGTGCAAGCACTGAGACTTCCGGGGAAGTTTGCCTCTCGTGAAGTGACAATACTTCCAAGATAGCACCCTGCAGCAAATTGACAGTCCAGTCGTCTCGGACTTTCCCTTGCCACTGAATCAACTGCCGGACTGCGAAGACAGTCTGTGCACCCTCTTTCTACTTAAAATATATCACGCACAAGTTTCACTCCATGGAGTGGGTCATCGTTATCTGCAACGGACTTCTATAATTAAGTAAGCAAGCAGGCCGGAAGTTCGTACTTGCTTACAAGGACTTCACAGTGCAACACGTTTGCCACTACTCTGCAGTTATCCCCTTTTTCAATTTTAAATGCAATTAAATAATTACTGAACTGAAACTAGAATAACCACCCCTACTAATAAAACTTCAGCAATTTCAGAAAACACCTTCGTCCCCATTGCTGAGGATAATTACTTCGAGTCGAAGTAGTTAAATTAACTTTTTAGTGACATTTACTCCATTTTAAAATCTGAATTCAACATTCACATCGTAAATCCGTGCAGTTCTAATGTAAAATAATTCCCTGGTCTATTTTCGTAGTTTGAAATCTATACATTAATACTCGTGTTCTTAAAAGTACGACCATTATCACCTTGCAACACCCTCATTAAAAATAAAATCGTTCAAGATGAAATTCAAAAATGTCAAATTCTGATTATATAGTGTAGCTTATCCGCCGAATTATTTCTTAGGAGTATCATCACCTCAGCTAAATAATGGACATTCAGTTTTTATTATGAAGAAAGAAAGGGAAGAAAAGAGACATATTGAACAGAAAAATATTAAAAAGAAGGGAAAAGACAGAGAGAGAGAGAGAGGGGGTTAGATCGCATAAGCGATATCGCTAATCTATTTCAATCGAACATAATGAAAAGATGAAAAAGAAAGAAAAACGATTATTATACTTTTAACATATTGAAGTATTTTGCAATAGCGCTTAAGTAAACATATTAAACATTATAATAATTAAATTATCATACTGTGGTATATCCACAGGTCCTGCTCTTACTTTTTATTGTGAGATCACTTATCCTTCTTAAAGTTTGACTACTGTATTGTTTAGAATATGTTAGATAGTGCTTAACCAATTTTCCGCTTATGAAATAAGGGATATTGATTTGTACTTGTTGGGTAATACGTACACTCATTTCTTCTACCAACTCCCTCGTTGGTTCATATTGTAATATTAGTTTTGCGTGTCATTTGTGAGCACGTTTGCGCATGTCAATCGTGCTACCTGCTTAATTAATTTCTCTTTCAACATATGCTACTCTTGTATTTCTCTTACATGGGAATTGGTTTTTGCCGATGCAGTTTTTTCTACGATGAAATTCTCTTGTTATCTTTTAATAATTACCTGAGGTTCCTTTCCTTTCCTTCTTCCGTTTCGTAACGAAGAAAACAAGATAAAGAAAGAAGACCTTTATATTTACCCCCCCCCCAAAAAAAGGTTTCCTTAAATAGTTCTTTGCGTTTTTAGCAATTGCCGCCATAATGTAGAAAGTTCTGGTGTGTTTGCTTTCTGCTATTTGTCATTAAAAGGGTTTCTGTTTCTCTTTTTAAATATCCTCTACGCAACTAGGTCTTGATAATTTTTTGTAGTGTAGTTCTGTTTCTCTTCTTAAATATCCTCTGCGCAGCCAAGACTTGACATCTTTTTTAAAATGTGGTTCTGCTTCTCTTTTTAAATATCCTTTGCACAACTAAGTCTTGCCAATTTTTTGTAGTATCGTTCGGTTTCTCTTTTTAAATACCATTTGTACAACTAAGTCTTGACAATTTCTTGTGTCGGTAAAAATTATTTTGGAATGTTGGTTTTGTGGAAATTTTAAAAACCTTTGCTCAGCTGCTTTGTAGTTTTTGGTTATCATCTTATCATAATGGAGATTATGTAACTGTGTGATACAATGGTTCTGACGTGGAACCATGATGGTGGTTTGAGTCATTAGTTAGGGAAAAGTATAGGTAACGGAAAATAATTGAAGGATGATGTCAGAGGGCGCGTGGCATTGTTTTTGATAAGAGGAATGACGTGGCAAAGGGGAGAAAGGATAGTTGGAGAGATTGAGTCAGTCCGTCGACGGGTGAAGACGGGCTAGGTCTGTTTCCCCCGTGCGGTGATCATGAGTTAAAATAAAATAAAAACTACTTGATCAAGTACCCCAAAAAGATGTCTTTGAAATTCATTTAGTTTAAACAAGCACAGCCCTTAGTCAGAAGAAACAGCTCTTAGAAGAATTTAACTCCTTTAGTTAGAAGTCAACCCAACTAAGCAACAAGATGGCCGCAGGAGGAGATGCTAGAAGGATCATCAAGAAGCAATTAAGATCTCTTCTCCAAGTAAGTCTAATCTCTGTCTCTCCCTGAAGAACTTTCTTATCAAAGAACTCTCCCCCTCACACACACCGATCAACGATGTCAATGTGCGTACGTGACACGTATCACATTTGGTACCGTGGCCAACATGGTATCACATGTGGAACGTGTGCACATATAGTTTCACAACTGTCTGTAACCGAAAATACGTCACCACTGACGTCAGGATTTCCTTAGTTATTTCAGTGATATTGTCAACGATTTTTAAATAGTCCTTATTTTATCTTAATTCGCATCTTATTTATTAACGATAATTTCTATTTAAGTCTAGCCGAGTTAGAATTGCTGCAAAACTATGCACCATCTTCGAAGCTATGAAAGCATCATTCATTTACAAACTAGCCTGTAATCACTTTATTCTCAAACAAGCATTTCAAGTAAGTTCCCCGAGATTAAAATACATCTTTATTGATCGTCGTCAGTGCAATTAAAACAAATCTTTCTAAATATCATATTTTCTTTTTGTGTTCCAAGGTAAAAGTCTTTCCAAAGCTCCTGGTAATAGATTCCCTGCATATAGTATTTTGGGGTAATGAAAAAAAAAGTATACCCCGGCGGCTGACCCTTAACTCACCCGATTTGCCCTTGACATTAAGTTGTACTCCTGACCCTATTTTTATGCAATAAGTAGGTTATACATTAAAGATTTTAATTAAAAGAATTTGATTGAAGCTTGATGAAATGGGATTCTAAGATTTTTCAGGCCCGAAGCGTCACAAAAGGCGATGAATTATTAGCTCAGTCGGTAGAGTAATGGACTATGAATCGCAAGATTCTTGGTTCGATACCGGCCCTCGACAACTCAACTTAATGGGAAAAAATCGTCAGGCCCGCGATGTCCGTTTTCTTTAATACTGTAGACATTAAAAAAATGCTACCCACGCATAAAAATTATATATATGTGCGTGGAGAGAGAGAGAGAGAGAGAGAGAGAGAGAGAGAGAGAGAGAGAGAAATGGGTGCTATATTTCTAAGCAGACAGTACTCAATATCATTGATAGAGTGTTTTTATTTGAGCTAAGGTAGTGAGGAGATGGAATCCACACCGAGTTAATGACAGTTTCACCCATACGATCCTTCAGAACAAAAGATTTTGGTCTGAACATCGCATAGGTGAGAAACTGTCAGTAACAAGGTGCTGATTCCCACGCTACCTTAACATATATACATATATATGTGTGTGTGTGTGTGTGTGTGTGTGCAGGTAAATAATATCAATAGAATGAATCAATAGGATTCAACCAAAATTGAGAACTCAACCGTAAATATAAAGATTTGCGTAGATATTTCTACATTTACGGAGTACTATGAATAAATGAGGAGGCAAAGAAATGCCGAAATGAATTTATATCTCTATCCAGGTATCCATATAACTTTCTATTCGTATACGTAAAACTTCTGCACGTCACGTCGCTAGGTTCATGCGGGATACGTATACTCTCGTGACGCATGTCGATTTCAGACACACAGTGGGAGAAACAAATTAGGTCTCTAGATATGAAATTGCGTGAATCATCAATAGTCTCAATACAACAAACCATTCAATATTTTAGTTGTTGGGGGTCGTTGCATGTCGGAAGAGTGAGGCGGACGGGAGCGGGAGGTGGATGGGGAAGGTCCCGGCACCAAGGAGATGCTGGAGTGCGCCGGTGGGGGTGAAGAAGAAGAAAAAAAGCACTGATATGTAAATCAATGAAGCAATTCATGTTCGTTTAGTGCGTCCCCCCATCTCTTGACACTTGCTTTTGACAAGTGCACTTCACGTGACCTACAATCGTCACTAAAAAAAAAAAAAAAAAAAAAAGAAAAGAAGAAAGAAGAAAAAAAACCAGCAATCAGCAATGAATGAGTAATTTTACACTGGAAATATTCTAAACAACAAACTTGTTTATAATTTGGGCAAACTCCAATATTACGCTTTTGCATTATCATTCATTTTTTTGTGTTATTTAATGACAATTCTTCGGTAATTTCGCGTAATATGTTATTTAATACTAGTACAAAATAAAAAAACACCCCCGGGCGATGTAAAAGTAGATTTTTGAAACATATTGCCTGAGGGGTGGGAGTTAAAAATTCAATGTCAGCGAGTTTGTACCCTAAGTAAGTAAAATCATCAAATTCATTAAGTATTAAAAAATAAAACAATTTGAAATGTAAACTTTAAATAGCCTCAGTCGGTAGAACGTTCAGCTAGAAACCACAGGGTTCCTAGTTTGAACCGGTCCTCGCCAACTCAGCGTATGAGTAGCACAGGGATCTATGCGGTAAAGTAAGGAGCTGATGGTAGGTGTGGAGCTCCACCTCAGACGGTAAAACAATCTCCTAGTGCTAGTGAAAAGGAAAAGCTGATTGGCTGATACCGACTTTAAGCCGCCCCGACGACTTTACTTTTACTTTATATACAGATATATAATACGAGTCAAGTATTTATTAAAACTTGTTTTCAAAAAACAATGAGGACTGGCTAATGTTGCATGTTCAAATTTTGATGACGATTTCGGGTAATGTGACGTAAGCAGTGACGTAATTTTTGGTTACAGACAAAAACCGGAAGCGAATCTCCATTATTAATAGATAGGTCATTCTTCTTTTCTGTAAACAATTACATTGGAATCTTGACTCACGAGTACCCCGACTCTAACAATTTGCTATCTCTTTAAAGGGTTGATTGTAAATGGACTTTTCAATTTTATGACATAATTCGTTGGTAATTTCATTTGATAGGTTGTCTAATATAAACCAGTCTTTCTTTTTGTAAACATTTACTGTGGTACCATCACTTTTGAGTACTCCATATCTGAGAATCTATTTTTTTTAAGTCAGGTTGATTCTAAATGAACTTTTCAATTCATGGCGTAATTCTTCGGTAATTTCATTTGATACGATATTTAATTTATTTAAGTCAGACTTTCTTTTTGTAAAGATTTACTGAGATGCCTTAGACATATGAGTAGACCAACTCTCAGAATCTCTATTTTTTAAAAGTCAGGTTGATTGTAAATGAACTTTTCAATCCACGTTAATATACTGAAAGAATGGATTTAGTTATAACATTTTTATATACATACAGTGGTACCTTGATTTACGAGAACCTTATGCATTCTACGTGTTAACATCGGTCATTCGGTCAATTTTTTTGCTTCGTCTTGTGAATTAAAATTTGAGGTATGAGCGAGCTTCAGATAAACTTTAGTTACTGAGTACACTAAAAACAGTTTCATTTCCTCATTACACGAAGAAATAATAAGAAAACACACAGGATCTGTGCTGTAAAACATCTGGTAGCTAACCCCAGGTGTGGTGGGCTACCTCAACCCCCAAATAAAGAATCTCCCTTGTCTAGGTCTATCGAAAAGAGGACAGACTCCTTCGCTTTTCGGCTGATACCGACAATAGGTCACTCTACAGACTATTAAGATTAAATGTTCCATAGACTACTAAGACTGAATAATGTGGTGCCTAATTTTGCTTAATGGTTGTAGCAATTGTCTGCCCCTGCTGGATGGACTTGTGTCCTAAAGGGTTAACTTCCCTTACACGAGGGTTTCGCCAATAGGTGATGATACTGGCTGGGTATTTAAACAGCAGCCCGGGGATTTTCATTCTCTTGGTCTAGCATCCACAAAACATGAACTAGACGGTTGGTGTGTCTGTCCATTAACGGGGGGGATTTGCCAAAGGACCTTCGTCCTCTCTGTTTCGTATCTCGTACTGTATTTATGTATGTCATTCATCCATGTGCTCAGACAATGAAGTCTGTATTATTGTTTTACTTCTTTGTTCAGATTATAATATATATATCAATGATCGTTTGCCCGCAAACTTGATCTCTCTGTGACCGTAAAATATATAAACAAACCTATGTATTTAATAGTTTAAAACACCAGCTGTCAGCAGCTGAGGGAGAAGATATCTGGCTAGCAAACAGTCAGTCGGAGTTCGACCCTAGCCTAGGATAGTTGTTGTGTCTAGCCACACTGTAGAGGCTGAAACGCCGAAACACGTGTCTGTGAATGACTTTATATATTATATTCACCTACGTTGGAAGGTTACTCTGCACCTTCTAACGTATTATAAGAACCAGAATATGATTCTTATCTTAATATAATGGAGATTGTGGGTTTGTCTGTCTGTAACCGAAACTATATTACTAGTCACAATTCCTTTAGTTATTTACATCATATTCTCCATGATTTTATTTTTATTTAAACCTCAATTATGAATAAAATTGTTTTACATTACTTCCACTGTTGACCATATCTACATACTAATAACATGCAATTGTATTTATATATACAACAAAATAGAGGTTTACAGTATGAATGGGAAGGCTAATTTGCATATTGATCTTAAAAAATGATTTTAATAAATATATGCTTAGTATCATTGATTTCTAATTGTTTGGTTTTATCTTAGTGAATATGAGCAAAAATCTCTTCAATAAATCTTAAAAGAAATTCCTTAACGAGAAGAAATAACTAATATTATTCTTTACTTCCTATTTTAACTAAACAGTTTAATTAGGAAAATTTACCAATGAAAGACGGGAGTAACGGAAAATAATGGAAGAGTTAGTTTCAAAGTTGTTCTATTTTTCAATCATACCCCCTCTGTTCAAAATCTTTTTATCTACATTCTTATTCAGTTTCATTAGCCTTTCTAATTTAATATGATATTTTATTATAAAATTTAACTAAAATACTTGCACCCGGAGGGTACATATATTTGCTAGTATGGTTAACGAACTAGACAAGCAGACGAGTGAATTCGATTCTGCTAAAATGTTCCAGGTTTTAGGTCGTCTGAAAAAATATAAACTAAGCCAATCTTAGTAAATGAGAACTAAACTTAATGCATCTGACAATGTCAATATCCCATCGATTAAGAAAAGTCAATTGAATTTAAAATCGAAGCTTTTTAGAGTATTTTTTTTTATATACCCTACCTATGAACATTAATGGGTATATCCCCGTTCCTCATGAATAAGTAAGTATTATACTCACTGAGTAGTCTTATACCACGAACTCTTATTTACCTTCTTCCACGCCACATTGTATTTTGTTAATGATATAAAGATTCCGTTTCATTTCAACCCTCCATTTTGGCTATTTCTCATTTAGTAACCTTTATGAGAGAGAGAGAGAGAGAGAGAGTTATATACCCTACCAAAAATGTCAATATTCCATCGATTAAGAAAAGTCAATTGAATTTAAAATCGAAGCTTTTTATTGCAGTTTTGTTATATACCCTACCTATGAACAATTATGTCCCGTTCCTCATAAATACGGAAGTATAATGCTGACTAAGTAGTCTGATACCACTAGCTGTGTTTTAGCTTTTTCACGCCGTTTGTGACAATTGTATTTTTTAATGTTCTAAAGATCCGTTTCATTTCCTACCTCCGTTTGGTTATTTCTCTTTCAGTAACTTTTGTTAGGTTATAACATTTTTGCATTTCGCAATTCATGTCTGTCGTATGACGTCCGTCTGTGAACAATTTTAATTATCAAGCAAGCCGGTTTCGATTAGCAGCAAGCAGCATCAACTAGTCATCCTCGGTAGGTACGATAAACCAGATTTCCCGTGGGTTCAATTGGCCAGTATTAAAGTCACGACAAAAAGCAGCAATTACGAGAGTTTCGTCAAAAACTAATGCCATTTTGTTAAGGACAGATATAATTACCAACACAGAAACATGTATCATACATCAAAATGCAGCTAGGCCTTTGTGGATCACATCCCTACTTCTCCACATAGTCACTGTTTCTTTCAATAGCAATGTTCCACCTTCGAATGAGAGCATGTATCCCTGCCCTGTAAATTCTGTTTACTATTCTTTGAACCGCTTCTTCATTACAGATTTCACTTCCTTGTCACTGGAATAATGTTTGACTCTCAAACTCTCTTTCATAGGGCCGAAGAGATGATAGTCTGAAGGCGTTGAATCTGGTGAGAATGGAGGATGCGGTAAAGTTTTCCACCCGAAGGAGGCAATTTTCTCCCTTGTCCTGATGCTTGTCTGTGGTCGAACATTGTCATGCAGAAGGAGGACATTGTCGATTGGCAAGTTGGGTCTTACTCGTGGGTTCTTACTCTGAGCCTCGTTAGGGTCTCAATGTAGGCCTTATTTTTTTTTTTTAAATTCACATAAAATAAAGAAAATTATTTTTTTGACTCGCTCTCGTAAAATGTTTGTTTTCTAAGCGGACAGTGCTTAGCCGACCGAAACACTGATACAACAAAATCTTTTAACACAAATTATTATCATACTTAATCTTTTTATACGCTAAGCTAAAATTACTGAGATACTGGTTGGTTGGATTTACGGCATTTCAGCCCTTGTTGGGTTATTTTATGCCGAAGACGTTTTGTTTCATTCATTCTTAATGCGTAAACAATTAAAAAAAAATTAAACTCAGTTTCTTCTATTTAACCCATAGTTGGGACATAACAGGTACTACCAATCCGGGTCCGCGTGGAACTGGGTGTAATGGCGGTGAAGTGGTAATCCACACCCCCCAGAGCTCCAGAATTGAAACCTCTCCAGTAAATGCAATTTAACGTCATACACAGGACAGTAAGACCCTCAGCCACTGCCTTATGGCAATAGAGTTTGGACAATCATATAAATGCTAGGGCTTGGCGTGACAAGCCGATTGATCGGGGAGGGGGACTCTCCGACCGCCTGTAAGAGCCAAAGCTAAGGGTTGCATGTAATGGACCGTTTAGCCACCGGTGTTCTATCCTTAAGCATCACGATATGCATCCAACTATTCTTCCATTTTATAGGCAAATAATAGGACAAACTGAGCTCTTAAATCTTGGTTTGGCTACCAGTCTAAGAGATGGAAGACTTATAACTTCACTTAAGAAATTGACATTGTAAGGCATCCTACTCATGCGGAGTGATTTGATATATAAAACGGTTTCAAATAATCAAGAACCGTGTAACATTTTGAATGTAAATCCCAACGATATTTTTTAATTTGACATACTGACCTATCGTCGTCCAAATCACCCCAGAAAAACTGTTTTTTAAAGGCATATCAACCTCAATGGATCATTTAATGCCGATAAAGTTTTGAAATAAATTAATTCTTAATGGATACTCAAGTTTTTTTATAAACACATTTTCCTATTTAACCCATAGATGGGACCCTAACATATACTACCACTCGGCTCAAAGTGGACCAGGGAGAAATGGTGATGAAGGGGTTCTCCACATTCCCCATACCTCCAAAAATGGAACTCATCATCAGATTTTAACTTCATTCCCAGGATATAAAGACCCTCAGCTACAACCTTTTTGCACCCATATGATAAAAATGGTTGGGGCTTGCCCTCCGCAGAACCTAGGACTTCCGTTTTAATTTTTAAATCTGGTTCAGAGGTCATTGGTCGGTCAGTGGCTGGCACCTGTTGAGTGTATACCAATCCAAACTTTAACCTCTTCTTATTCTCATTTCTTTTTCTTGTCTCTCTACCGAGAAAGCCGATTACCGTTTTCTTTTAGATCCCAAAATTCTCCGTAGACCATAATAATTACGCAACATATGTCATATTAAAAACAACCTAATGCTGCAAATATTATATGGTTTAATGAAATAAAAAGTCTTTAAATTTACACGAATCGCAGAAGCAAAAATGCAATTTATAAACACGATGTCGGAAAGTCAGAATGACCATTTTATTTTAGACTAAACAATTATAGACACAGAATAAAATATATGGATCACAGTACACTAATACCTGCAGAGCAACACTTCCGCTCAATGGTCACGATTTTAACAGAAATGCTATCTTAACCGTCACAGAATGAATTGAAAAAGACAAACCTAAATCAGTAATTGAGTGGAAGGAATATAACTGGATGAACAATTTAAAAACCTCTAATCCATTTCAACTTAGTATGAAACTTAATTACCTGGCTCAGTAATAAAATGTGGGTTTCACCAACACCTATATTAACAAATACATCATCGACTAATCATTCTTACCTACCTTGTAACTAAACACTCCCCAAAACTAATAAAAATCATTAGCCAGGTACCTTCACAGATACATATGAATATGTAAATAACTCAGTGGAAGATAATTTAACTAGATGGCTTTCATTCAAGAAATGGATATGCAGCTTCGCCAGTAAAAGTTTGTCCCTCATTTTTGGCTTATCAACTACTTTAAAAATGTTTTCTCCTGATGATGACATAAGGTCGAAACTATATGAGAACAATAAAAAATAGATACCATAAAATAAATATTCCTGTTTATCTTAACTTTTGTTCTCCATATATATATATATATATATATATATATATATATATAAAAGTAAGTAAAGTCGTCGGGGCGGCCTAAAGTCGGTATCAGCCAGTCAGCGAGGGAGTCCATCCCCTTTTCACTTGCGCTAGACCAAGGAGATTATTTTAGCGTCTGAGGTGGAGCGCCACGCCTACCGTCAGCTCCTTACTTTACCGCACAGATCCCTGTGCTACTCATACGCTGAGTTGGCGAGGACCGGTATCGAACTAGGAACATAGTGGTTTCTAGCCGAACGCTCTACCGACTGAGCTAATCCGGCCCATATATATATATATATATATATATATATATATAGTGCGATAATATAATCTTCACAAATCACTGCCGTCCCTCACAATCCTACAACCCTACTACCAGAACCTTTCCTCTCATGAGCCCTCATGTGACTCATCAGTCCCACTGCAGACACACACAACTCTTATGCAAATATAACATTGGAAGGACGTCCTTCCTACTGGATTGAATGGATCAGATTGTAAAATTTGATAATTGTGCACCACTATATGTCGCTTAAGAGCAGAAACCGACCTACAAATTTTGTTTCAGGTTGTACAAGTCACATTGTTTGTTGCTGGAGTGTGCATGAATTGTCTCTGATGAGATTTCCGATGATTGACATATCCAGCTTTAGAAAGCAGAATTCGATCACATGTTTATCATTTCAAACCCTCCGTGTTCTCAACAATATGACGTGTATCCCTTTCGAATTTGACACTTTCATGCTCAGTTCGTTCACTCTCAAAACTGGTACAGCTATCATCCACGTGGATTCTCTAATCGGTCCACTTCAATGCCAGCCTATCCCAGTTGCTAGGATCTATTTTTAATTTTTACAATGTTGCTTTTTAGGCAATCCTCATACCTCTTTCAATGCTGTGACCTTTTTCCAGCATGCAGCTGACCGCCAAGGAGTTGCTTTGGCATTCTATTCTCATGCGCACAACATGACCTGCCCATCGCATTTGGGCCGTTATGATGAGAGTTGCAATGCTTGTGCATACTACCCTTGTAAGGTCTTCTGTGTTAAGTGTGTTGAGGTTTTACTTAGAGTGCGTTTCACACATTTCTGTTTAAAGTGCTCAAGAATTTTCAGATGTCTATGAAGTGATATCTGTTTCCGAAGAGTACAACAGACCACCCAACACAACACGCAGGACCTATTAACCTTCAACTTAGTTTTAAACCATAACCGTTTTTCAAGCGTTCCATGAGCCACAGATGCCTTCTGGATTCGGAGGTGAATCTCAGAATCCAAAAAGCCATCACAGGTCAGTGTACTTCCCAAGTATGCAAAGGTTTCAACAACATCCAAACAAGTACCCGCGCGCACACACACACACAAATATATATATATATATATATATATATATATATATATATAGATAAATAGATAGATAAACACACATATATGAGTAAAAGATCGAGTTAATTCGAAAAAAATGTGCTTGAAAATAGGGGAAAATGCGTGTGAAATAACTAAATTCAAATGATATTTCGCTTCGATATGTTACGAAGCTTTGTCAAATTCATTCTGAATAAATAAAAAATATGTTTCGTAACATACCGAGGCGAAATATCATTTCAATTTAGTTGTATTTTTTTATCCACCTCTTCCTCTATTTTCAAGCACACAAATATATATATATATATATATATATATATATATATATGTATATGTATCGATAAAAATGTATGGAAACACAGAATGCTGTAAAATGAAAATATTTTATAGCATTTTCATAGCTGATATTGAACAATATTTCGATTTATAAAAATCATCACCAGAGCTTGTTTATAATCATTTTCTTATTATAATATATATTGTTTATACAGCATTGCGTGTTTTCATACCCTTTTATCTATACATATACCGTCGGATTCATTTCCTTACTCTTACCTTTATATATACTAGCAAATATATGCACCCTCCGGATGCAAGTATTTAAGTTTTAATGTAATGAAATATTATATTAAATTATAAAGTCTAATAAGAATGCAGATAAAAAGATTTGAAAACAGAGTGGGGGTATAATAGAAAAATAGAAATGAAACTTACTCTTCCATCACTGCCGTCTTTCATTGCTGAATTTTACTTATTTAACTATTTAGTTAAATTAGGAAATAAAGAATAAAATTACACTTATTTTTTCTTGTTAATGGATTTCATTTAAGATTCATTGGAGAGATTTTTGCTTATATTCATTAGAATAAAACAAAACAGTTAGAAATCAATAACACTAAGAACATATTAATAAAATCACATTTTTAATATCAATATGCAAATTAGCCTTCCCGTTCACACTGCAAACCGCTATTTTTTGTATATATAAATACAATAGCATGTTATTTGTATGTAGATATGGACAACACTAATAAAAAGGTAAAGCAATTTTATTAATAATTGAGGTTTAAATATAAATAAAATCATGGAGAATGTGATGTAAATAACTACGTTAATTGTGACTCGATTAGTAATATAGTTTCGGTTACAGACAGAAAAACACACAATCTCCATTATAATAAGATATATATATATATATATATATATATATATATATATATATATATATATACATACATACATACATACACACATATCTATTAAGTATACAGACATTTTTCCCGGTGAAAATGATTGGATTATTCCCATATCACTTGGAAGTATATGTACCCATTGCACTCTGTTGTTATCCTCCCCCCTTTTTTTTTACTTGTATCAATATTAATCTTTGCTCCAGATTTTTGTAATCTGTTAAGCATTTGATCCCATTACGGATAAATTCCGTTGCTATGGTAACATGAGTTTTGTTGTCTGCCGAATAACGCCTCGACGGTTTTTTTCTGATTTCTGTTGTGAGAGCTGGTTGTGTGACCGATATATATATAAGTTACACAGTGTTATATATATATATATATATATATATATATATATATAATATAGATAGATAGATAGATAGATAAGGGTATGAAAACACACAATGTTGTTAAAATGAATATATTTTTTATATCATTTTCATTGCTAATACTGACAATATTTCGATTTATAAAAATCATCAAATAACTTAAATTCAAACCGGAAACGTTGTTTTCCAAAAAGCGTGTAAGCCATGCGATCACTTCGTTCGATGCGTGTTTCGCTAACGTCATGTACATTTCGCTTCATTGTATTTCTTCAGTGTAACAGTTTTTCAAAGTTTTTGTTCATTCATGATTTGATATATATATATATATATATATATATATACATGTATATGTAAAAATGGAAAAGGAATTGAATCCGACAATATGAGGAAAAATGAGTAAAGAAAAGAAATGTAAATGGATAAAATGAATTTAATCGATATCACATTAATCGATATCACTTACACATGTGTTTCGGTCAGTTTATGTGTGTGAAAATATTTCGCACACATAGAAGAATCGACCGTCATCAGAGTGAACATAAACACATACATATTCATATAATCATCCACACATTATATATATATATATATATATATATATATATATATATATATATTGTGTGTGTGTGTGTGTGTGTGTGTGTGTGTAAGGGGGAACACAAATATATTTTTAATTGAGATCAATGCTGAGGAAGATCAATGTCAGAGCAAAATCGAATCGGGTGATCAATTCCCAACTGCGTTTCAATGATCAATTACGTTTCACATACATATCAAAATATATAAAACTTTCCTTCACCCCCCCCCCCCCCCACACACATTAAACTAATTCATTCCACTGGGTTTTCTTTCCATTTGTCAAAGCATGATAAAAACTACATTTTTGGGGAGATATATTCTGAAGATTTCTTGTAATGTTATTCAAAACCTTAAATTTTACACTTTAGATGAAGTTTCAGTCTAACTCAGAAAAAGGTCACCTGCATGGAGGTAGCTTTGGTAGCATGGGAGTTGCCTCACTTACATAATTCTGTATTTCACCAAAAGTATGGAAACTGGCTTCATTCTTTTCCAGATTGATACTTACTCTTTCAGATTTTAACTAGACATCATCAAAATTGGTCAGTCATCAAATTTGTTTACTAACGCTACGTCTGTTTTGCACACACATAATATATATATATATATATATATATATATATATATATATATATATGTATGTGTGTGTGTGTTTGTGCGTGCGTATTGTATAATAATATATTCATTGGCCCAGCTCATGAGAGTGGTTTATGACATATTGCAATTGGCATCAAACAGACTTATAACCCAGACTAATTAATATGTCATACTATTACATCATACGGCGCAGTTTGATAACGAATATATCGGTAAAATAACGAAAAGTTACATTATATATATATATATATATATATTATATATATATATATATATTATTTCAGTTAAGTTTTCCCCCTTCAATCTGCTATTTTATACATGTACCGAGCAAGTCACTGCGTGACTGTTGCGTATCCCTGGGCCAGTATTTACGAATTCATGAACTATTCGTAAAATACACAGAGCGAATCTTGAATGGAGGTGGATTAAAAACGTGTCAGAGTTACCGGTTGAACAGATATAATGTTGCAAAACCCGAAATCTGTAGGATACTGGAGTAACACCCTTAATGACCTCCTTTAGTGCATTTCGGCGATGTTTAACAAGACTGTAAAAGGATATATGAGCTCATTATGTCAGCTTCATTACTAAAAGTGTTATTGGACTGTATTTGAACACTTGATTTAAGAAAAACCTTTTTATAACGGTTTGTTCATTCATCATATATATAAAATATGACTTCATAAAATACCATACCCCATAAATAAACCCATTCCCTTCTTCTTCACTTCCTCACTCACACATTCAACCCTCCAATCTTTCCTCACATCTTATCACTCAGTACGACCCTCATCTTCCGCCCGCCCCAAAATTACATTTTCAGCATAAAAATATACTGTAGAGCCTATTCTGTCTTTAGAATAAATTTGACAAAGCTTCAACGAGACGAAATATCATTTGAATTTAGTTGCTGTGTTGTTTTATCCGCATGTTCCTCTTTTTTCAACTACATATAAAAGTATGTGGTTGGTTTGGTTGGTTAGTTAGTTGCTTCCTTGCTTAATTTTATGGCATATCAAACATTTTCGGGTCATTTAATGCCGAATCATTTGATTTTTGCGATCTGGTTGCTTAAATAGTGACCAATCTATGTAATGAACAGGCTCATTGTTGCTTAACTTCGGTGAGCCAGCGGGAACCTGTGCTTTCAACGTTGCTTGAACTAAGCATAGTTATACGAAATAAGACATGTAGATAAATTCATGCTTTACAAAATGTTCACCCCATGTGGTCAATTTTTCAGAAACGAAAATTCTGAAATTCTATTAAGCAAATGAGCTGGAATCTGAAAAGCTTTTTACACACAATGCACCATGTTACTAACCTTGCCACCAAATAGAGAGCAAATGCTCACGTTGATTCAAGGAACGGCGCTTTTTAATGAAACGAATTTGTTTGGTTTCAGATAATACAAAAAACATTCAAGCAGCAGACAGAAAAAAAAAACTTCCTGAGATAAGCCCTGAGAGAGAGGAGAAAGAGAGTGCATACGAATTTAAGAAAATCTTAGATTATAAATAAATAAAAATATCGTGAAGTGTAAAGAGAGAGGCAAAAGGAAATGGTCGAGAATAATATTATACCTTATATCTTTCTTAGCACTATATATAGTCTAGAGCAGGGTTTCTCAAAGTAGTCTACATACCCCCTGGGGTCTGTAAGTAATCGGGGGTCCACAAGGGGTCTGTGGAGACTACTAAGCTTTCCTAATAATTAGAAGAAATTAATTCCACGAGAATCCTGGAGAACATGCTCATGTTGTCATATTTTCAAAAGTTTAAGCCCAATATTCATGAACCAATCAAAAGTCATCAGCTCTACTCATCACATTAGGAAATGTGCTTCTTTGGTAAGCTATTAAGTTTGTATTAAATTGTTGCAGCTCTTTTTTTAATGGTTATTTTACAATTAAATGTTTTACATAAACGTCTGTGTAAAATTCATTAATTACGTAATTGGTTGCAACAAAACAACTGCAAAGTAGACTGGGGTATATAAGGAGGGTGGGCCATGATAAGTAAATCAAGTATTTGTAAGGGTCTACGGACTTAAAAGTTTGAGAACCACTGGACTTGAGGATTTACCAAAACCGATATACGATAGGGTCGAATGGCAAGAGACAGTCAATGGAATCTGTGGTGTCAGCATATCTTGAAGATTATATATATATATATATATATATATATATAAAAACAAATTTTTGGCACAACTAATTGTATATAAAAACTTAAACAACATCATACGTTATTAAACTATGAACAGCTATTTAAACGGGAGGTTTAAAAAAGACGAAAGAAAAACGAAAGAAAAAAAAAACAAATTTAAGGGCCCTTTCGACCGGTGCATTTTCAAAAGTTTACAACCGGTAGATTGTTTAAAAGTCAAAGTGTATAAATTGGATAAAAGGGATAAGATAATGTCATATCTCATATATATAGGCTTATTTTTGTCTGCTTTGCAACTAAGGTATTTGCGGTATCATTATCCGACGTTTCATGACAAAGAACAAGAAATCTGAAAGCTGATTTTTAAGGAAGGATAGCAGCTTTTGAATACTGGCTCAGAGTTATTACTTATTTTTTATAGTTTTCAGACTCACGTCAATTGAGACAATGTTATTCCATGTTCAGTACTTGAAGTAGTTATGCATATCACAACAGCACGTGGTCTTGAACCTAAGTGAACATTTTGCATTTCGAATGCTGACCTTTTCATGCAGGTAGGTAATTATGTATTAATAGATTGGTGCTATACATTCTTTCTAAGTCAATTTCTTTCCCGGGCTAAGGTCAGTTTAGTAAACAGCTAATACTTTTAGGTTACAATAGGCATTATTGGTCTTAAGGTTTTTCTTGCGCACATGCTCGATCTGATTGATCGATAAGAAGAACTGTTCACTCAACAACTCCGCAAAAGCACGTGACTCCAGAGCTTTGATCGATGTAGCAAATATATGTTTACACTAGAAGTCTTTCTTTTTTTTATGAATAAACAGGGTGTTCAGGAAAACTAAATAAAACGTAATGCATTCACGGTTAGATGTGCACCTCTTCTCACACACAAAAATAAATATACAAAAAAGTTAAATAGTCTCTATGAAAAGAAAAAAAAGTTTTATGTTTAAATATTAGTTTGCTTTTGTTAAAAGAGCTGGGAATTATACTCTTAAGAAGAAACGATTAATTTGATCGTTACATGACATAATATTTAAGAAAAAACAAAACAATATTAATTCTAGTTTTGGAATATCTATAACTAACGTAGAGAAAATACTTTTAAAAATACCAAGAAATTCAAAGAGGATCTTTGTAAATTGGATATTCTTTGATAAATGGTTGATTTGTTTTGGTTTGTTTTGTTTTCGGCATATCAACCTCAGTGGGTCATTTAATGCCGATAAAGTTTTGAAATATATCAATTCTTAATGGATAATACTATTTTTTTATAAATACATTTTTCTATTTAACCCATAGATGGGACCCTAACAGGTACTACCACTCCGGGTCTGAGTGGACCAGGGAGCAATGGTGATGAAGGGGTGCTCCACATTCCCCAAACCTCCAAAAATGGAACCTCACCATCAGATAGAGTTTAACGTCATTCTCAGGACATGTAGACCCGCAGCCACCGCCTTCTAGCACCCATATGATAATAAAGGGGCTGGGGCTTGCCATAAGGGGTAAATGGTTGAGGAAATTTGACAAGAAAAATATCGAAACTTGTAATGACTTTCACATTATCCATATATATTGATTGTGATAAATAACTAAAGCATGCCTATATCAATATAGCTTTTTTTTTTTACTGTAAATGAATAAGCTTTATATCTTTAACAGTCGGTGGTCATTAGCGAAAAATATGAAGTTGGCCGAGTAACCTTAATACCCATAACAGATATAATATATATAATATATATTATATATTATATATATATAATATATATATATATATCCGAGTACCTCTTCAATGTTTCCTTTGGAGTAGTATTATTTCAGATATTTATCCAAGAATGTTCAATACTTCGTAAAAAGTACAGCTTTAATAATACTAATGTATACAAAATATGGGTCGACCGCAGTTTCGATCAATGAACCTACATTATATAGGGTCTTGAGATTACATCGATTGAAACCACGATCGACTCATAATATCTTTACAATTATATATATTATATATATATATATATATATATATGGAAAAGAAAAGAGGGGAAAAAAACATCCAAATCAGAACTTTAAGTTTCACAATCATTTTATAACCAGGTAATTGGTTGTTATATATATATTATATAAGACAGTTTGAAATTCGAAACAACCTGTTATGGTGCAAAGAAAAAAAGAAAAAAAAAAAAAAAGAAAAGAAAAAAGTTAGAAAATATTCTCACCTGTTGGTCTTCAATTTAATTTAAATTTGGTGCAACGCGGTCATTACACGTCACTTCCGGGCCAGTACAAAACCGGAAATTGTTCGTGAAAGACTTTTTTTTTTTCCAAAAGCGTGAAAGAATTGTAAATAAAATATAAGCAAAAGATCCGAAAGGCAGCTTGGGTTAAAAACAAAGAATTAAAAAAAAATTAGTCGGGTGTATCCAACGTAGTAATAATTAATCCAATGGTAAATCATCCATTTTGAAGTAAAGCCAAGCGGGTAAATCCAAACTGGTATTAATCCGTATTTCGCGTGTAATTATTTCACTGTGTATTAATTTTTATTCAGCCCAGTGTTTTGTTTGGTTTGGTTTGGTATTAGTAGGTACTCCTTTTTCTTTTACTTTTAATTCCAGCCGGTACGGTTTTGTATCTGGTGGAGTTGAGCCTGCAAAAGATAAATATTGGCTGTTTAAAGTTTTGAAAATCGTAAAAAAAAAAATATGCGGCACCTTTACGACACGTTGTTAAACAGCGTACTGTAAGAACACGCAAAAATCACTTCAGCACGCCACGCGTATGTACAACAAAACAAAAAAAGAAAAAGAAAAAAAAGAAGAAAAGAAATAAGGAAAATCGTTTTCACCACCATCATTTCTTCCCTCCTTCTCCACACACAAACACAATAACAACAACAACAACATTGAAATAAAGATGAGAAGGTGGATATTAGTTGCTTGATTAGTTACGTGGTTGTTTGGTTTTTCGGTAGGGGGTAGCGATGTGTAGGTGGAGGGTAAGCGAATATGGGTGGGGACAAGTCGGGAAGTGGCGATGGGAGAAAAAAATTTAAAGGTAGAATTAAAACAAAAACAAGATAAAAAAAAATAATGATTATTAACCGAAAAATGAAAATGCGAGAGGTTTGTTTTTGTTTTTAAGGGAGAGACCGAATGAATGAATGAAGGAAGGAACGAATGAATGAATGAATTTAACAGAGGAGTCTGGCAGACTTCCCATCTCTGAATGTGTGGTTGGTAATGGTGGGGGTCAGTAGGCAAAAAGAGAGGCTGGTGTGGCTATGACTGATACAACTATTAAAACGAAAAACAAAAAAGCTGTATCAAAAATGTAGTCATATAAAGAAAATAAAGGGACAAAAAACAATAACAAAAAAACCGCCAAAAATGCCCTAAAATATTTTTTCTCAAATAAAGAAAAGGTTAGAAATAGAAGAAAATTTTTAAAAAAAAAATGATAACATACTATAGCGTCAAGAGGAACTTGATAGATAACTAGAGGGAGAGAGAGAGGAGGGAGAGAGAAGGTAAGAGTGAGAAAGGAAACGCGCACGAAAAAAAAAAGGAAGAGAGAGAGAACAGAGAGAGAGAGGGGGAGGTAATACGCGAATATTTGTGTTTGTGTGTGCGCGCCCGCGTCAAAAAAGACGCGATGTGTGTGTGCGCGCGTGTGTGTGTGCACGCGTTAGAGAAGACGCGAATGTGTCTGCGTGTGTGCACGTGTATATACGTGAGTATGAAGATGCAAATGTGTGTGTGAGTGTGTGTGTGTGTGTGTGAAAACGTGTGTAAGAGAGAGAAAGAGGGACAGAAAACGTGCGCATGAGAGAATGAAAGAGAAAGAGTGAAAGAGAAAATGCGCACGAGAGAGATAGAGAGAAAGGAAGATACAGAACACGCGCACGAGAGATAGAGGAAACACGTGCGCGCACCAGAAGGAGAACGGGCACGAGAGGAGAGATACACAGAGAGAGAGAATGTGCGTGCGCGCGCACGAAGAAGGGTGAAGCGTCTGATTAATGCCGAATGGGAACGTGAGGTAAGATTCAGGAAGCTGATTTTCGCAGAGATTGAAAGATAAAAAGCAGACGAGCAAAGTGAGGGAAAGGCAGAGTAAAGAATGCATTCTTCTTTATTGTTGGGCGATGCTTACGCTTTCGCTATTGATTCAGAATCTGCTATTTTACTCCTATCTCTCCTCCCCTTCAATTCCTCCTCCTCATCCTCCTCCTATTCGTTCTGAAACTCTGCTTTCCTTCCTCTTATACAAGCCCGCCTTCCCACTAGAAACGGCTTCTTTCTCTTTGCCTATCTTCATCTACGATGCTTTCTGCTTACTGCTTTTTTTTGTCACTACCTGATTGTCAAGTCTTTTCTATGTTCTTTTGTAAAGGATTCTCCCTCTCACAATCATCTTTTCACTATAGAATTCAGTGACAAGGTTTTGCTACGTTTTGCTCATGCTGTTTAAGCTCACATTATTTTTCTTTCAAATTATTCTTCATTGTTCTATTTATTTTCTTTATTTGTCTGTTTATTTTCTTTGTCATTCCTCGTTCTTCCTTTCGACTTTCTTGTTCGCCGCTGTCGTCATGTTTTTTTTCTTTTTAGTATTTATTATTTTCTTTACTGACATGCAGTAATCAAGATGAGGGTAACAAACACACACACACACACACACACAGAGGGAAAAAAAAAGATACAAGAAAAATATAGATAAAATTAAAGAAACCCAATTGAGAGAGTTTATACTAAAAATGTATTTATTTATTTATTCTTTCTAGAGGAGGCGGGTTCTTTTACATGCTATAATTATCCAGTATTATCAACGTTTAGATAGATGGGCTGTTGCTGGTAGCTAGGGCTCGGCATGTGTACGCGCACAACCAGCCAATAAAACGCATTCTCGAAGACAGGGAGATGGATTATCGACGAAGTGCATGTCGGGAAGTCCTAAGAAATGGGTGAAACATACTTGGAGACGGTTGGTGCATGTACAACAACTATGTATCTGTAGATAAGTGGGAATTTATATTGCAATTATGTTATCATTTCGACATTTAATATGTGCGGACTTGTAGTGAAAAGAAAAGTTCTGCACCAGATGGACTGGTTGGCACGGCTGTGTAATTGTTGAATAGGTGTTTATCATTTCGTAATAACTGTTTCCGACCCAGAAATACATGGAAATTGGGTTGAGATTGCTCTAGATTTGCTTCACTGAAAAGACTGATTATTTTAATGAAACAAACAAATAACATGCACAGTAGAGGAGAACATGTTAAAACTGTTTCTTTTTCTCCTCTTTATTGTTATTCTAACTTAGTAATATCTTTATTGGATGGTCCATTCAGTACTTACCGAAAGTTATCGCATGTTTCATTTTTGGTTTTAATCTATCAGCGCAGCAGATTTGATAGGATTTATCATATACAGATCTTTTTATTTTATTGTATGTGATGTACCCCTAAAGTAATGCCTATTATTTGTTACTACGTTAACTAAGCAAACAGTTTTGACAAAAAAAGTTTTCCACTATAAAAAACGATTTTTGAGGCGCGCAATACGTATTCACTAACCCAACCGCATGAACAAGATACGACACAATATCTATTTTTAACCGGACTTCAACAGTTTTTCTTTTCCCAATTCTTTTGACAGTGGTCGTACCTAGATTAAAGAGCCTAGTCTGCCCTACTATTTGTCCACAGCTGGATGGGGTATAGATGGAGGAATACCTTTGCCAAAGGAGGCGCGCATGACAAAGACCGAATTGATTTTAACAGCATGTCAAACCCATCTATGTTTATTTTCATGACTATAGGATATACAAACATTTACATTTTTGTGTAGTTGTTTCTTAAGAGTTTTTCGTGCTAGGTCTATCAAATTCGAATAATTTTTAAACAGATTTATCTGACCTATAGGTGGGACAATAACGGCTTATAATCCTCCTTGTCGGAGTGAGCCTGGTAGTAATGGCAATGAAGGGGTACTCCCCACTCGCTAGAGTGCAGATACAGTTGAGTATGATGCCAAGAGCACCCCTTTGAGGGTTCTTAAATGACCAGACTGAATAATTACAGACGCTAAATAAGTTGGCTTTAAAAAAAAGAATTCGTCATGTATTTGATCATGCTTTTTTTTACTGCTTCTATAAACTTAGTCTAGATCTAATTAAATCGTTTTCAAACATTTATTAAAGCTCAAGAAAATGCCACGTGCGTGATTGAGGATTTTCAAGTCAACGTAGATTACTCTATTTTTCAAATTAGGGAAACACAATTTCCCCTTCACGTGTATTTATGACCTTGTGCCGTACTTGTTAATCTTAGTAAACAGGATTAGCAACGTTATCTTAAGAGCACTGAGACGGCTTCACAGAAAATTGAACCGGTTGGATATTGACGTGGTTTTCTAATGAATAAGAAACAGATCTCTCGTACGAGGCAATAGTTATAAACATTAAATAAATCACATTGGTTGGTTGGTTGGATTTTACGGCATGCAAAGCCTAGGGTTATTTTATGCTGAAGACGTGTTTGTTTTATTCATTCTTGTTGGGTATTCAAATTTAAAAAGAATACCTATTTTTAAATCTCATTTTTATCAATTTAGCCCATAGATGATACCCGAAATGGTACTATCCCTCCCGGTCAGAGTGAACCTTGGGACAATAGCGATTAAATGGTTCTCCAAACTCAGAGCTCTAGAATTGGAACATCCTCATTTGATGCAGTTTAACATCATACCCAGGACACTAAAACCCTCAGTCACTGCCTTCTAGCACATATATGAAAAAAAAGGGTAGGGTGTTTGCCACAAGAGCAAGGGGTTCAAAACAATCATATAGGTGGTAGGGTTTGACGTGAACTGTCGATTGGTCAGAGAAGCCCCTCCTATCACACGTCTAGCCTAAGTCAGAGTAAATAGTGGACTGTTGCAATTCAGGGATTGCTCAGTCACGATGATTTCGTCCTTGGGCATCACGGGTCACCACCCACTGACAACAGGGCTAGGGTCTTAACCGTCTGCGTATTCTACACCCCAGCCAATAGGGCTCCACCTTATTTACAGTACAATATAAGAGGCGGATTATGAGACTATTCTACTGACCAATAGATATCCTCTACAAATTATTGGTTATGAAAACTGGAAAATGAATTGGGACAAATAAACGAGCATATATAAAATATACCAAACTTGTTGGTAAATCCTCGCGGTGAGAAAAAAAAAACAGCAAATAGTTTGATTGTAAAAATATACTACCAAACATCAACCGGGAAGAAAAAAATGTTTGTAAAAAAGAAAGACCAAGATAATCGTACCAACACAAAAATAATCTATTAGTACAATATTTTGGCCAAAAGAAAAAACAATTTATATGCATATATATATATAAGATATATATATATACATACAAACCCGCCAGGAGACTAAAGCTAATAAGTAAAAAGTGCTCAATACCTAAGTAGAGCAAATAATAAAGATAAATCTAATGAGTCAGACGAACCTATTAAAGTTTCGCTTAATGCTCTTCAGGGCTAAAATCTGACTCAGATCTTAACCCTGAAGAGCATTAAACGAAACTTTTAGTAGGTTCGTCTGACTCATTAGATTTATCTTAGTGGATATATATATATATATATATATATATATATATATATATATATATATATATCCACTATGATGTAATGAATATATTAGGTCGGAAAAGGTGAAGCGGGTTATGGGACCAATCAGCGAATAGATAGATATCCACTACAATGGAATGGATATAAACACGGGACAGGGAAACTTGTTATAGTACCAATCAGCGAACTGATAGATATCCACTACGAAGAAATGGATATAAACACGGTATAGGGAACCTGCTTATAGGACCAATCAGCAAACGGATAATTATCCACTACGAAGTAATGAACCAGGGAAAGTGAAACTGGTTATGCGACCGATCAACGCAATTAAAATACTGCCACAGATAAACTAAATACTCACGTATTCATTCGGATACATTTCCTAATCTTTGTCACGTGATATATCCTTCAACCTTTCCCATAATGCTTTTGTCTATACGGACAAGGAATGATATTTTTCACAATGAGAGATTATCTTAGAACAGTTTTATCGACCTCTTATTGTCGAATCTTTATTTAAGAAGGATCTGCTTGTTCTTTGTTTTTGATCTACTTACGGTTTAATATCTAAGCCACAGGAGAGATAGCGTTACCTAACGAACCACAACATAAAAAGCATAGGTTTTTTGGTTTGATTTCCTTATTTAATGGCATATCAACCTTCGTAGGTTATTTAATGCCAAAACTATCCTTGTAGAAGAACAGCAGTGGTACTATTTAAGCCATAGTTGTTTAGGACTAGTCCGAAAGTGAACGTAGTAGAGCGACTGGAGTTTGAACTCGCTTAGTATGATATCGCAGTCCAGCACGTTAGCCACTACACTACTACTCTTCATCTGGAAGGAAATGTTAAAAGGTTTAACACTGGTTTAGGGTAGATTCTTTATAATTTCTTTCTTTTTTTTTTTCTCAAACGGTCTCAGTTCGGAGAAATTTGACATTTTTACAAAAAGGTCGTTGGGTGCAGCAGCAGCTGAAGCGTTGTGATCCTAACTAACCAAATACAAGGAATTAAACGCTATACACTGGTACCTTGACTTACGAATTTAATTCGTTCTGATCGTAGCTCAATTTCCTCGTATATCAAATCAATTCCGAGAGAAGGGATTGGATGTACGTGGTATAATGGTTAGAGTCGTAGGAAATGGACTTGTCGACCCGAGTTCAAATCATGGACCAAGCTGTTTACATTCCACATAGCGCTAATACCCTTGGGAAAGGTATGAATCCAACTACTTTCTCTCTCCAGCTATGGGGAAATATTAGAGCGGATTGGACTCTTTAACCACGGATAGGTAACCAGTCTAGGAAAAAGAAAACTCTGAATTCAAACCTGTTAAACTCCGCTTAAGAAATTGACCTTGAGTCACATCCTGATCGTGCGGAAGGGTTGGTATATATATATATATATATATATAAAACACACACACACACACACACGGGTACCTTGATTTACGAATTTAATTCGTTCTGATCGTAGCTCAATTTCCTCGCATATCAAATCAATTCTGAGGAATGACATATATGAATGGGTGTCTAAGAATTAGTAAAATCGTAATATTATCAATAATCGAATGAACGTACATGATAGTAAGTAGATGAATTTGGGAAAAAATGGATTTAGATATACTGTGCTTCTTAAACATTCGCCACAAGCTGCTATCTTGGTGGTTATAAATCCATTTCATATTTATAGAATTTATAATATAATCATTCGTTAAATACGCAAAGAATATAATTTTTATGAATTGCTAAAAGCCAACAACCTAAGAGAAAATAACTGTCACAACAAAGACCTACTCACTTCGTAAAATCTCATTAACTTTGAAGTTTTACCGTTTTGCTCAATTTTGACATTTCATAGAAGATAAGTGCAGTCAACTATACACACACACACACACACATATATGTAGATACATATATATACACACACACATATATATTTATATATATATATTATATATATACATATATGTAGATACATATATACACACACACCCACATATAATATAGATACATATATGTAGATACATATATATAGTATATATATATATATATATATATATATATATATATATATATATATATATATATATATATATATGTTTTGTTTCTTTCATTACAGTTCAAAGCTGAATCTTTCATTATGAAAAATGAAAGAAATAATGATATCCGAGAAATAATGATATAATAAAAATAAATGTATCAATTTTTTTATGAAATAACCAGTCATCTTTTTAATGATTTTTTCTATTTAGATTTTAATCACAAGATTAGTTACATTACTTCACCGTTCAACTTAAAATTTAAAAAAGAAATCCATGTATCAGTTGTTTTCTCAAATCTGCCTACAGAAACAAGGCTTTGTCGAAATTATTCTGAAGACAAAATGGGCTCTCTAGTCTACTTTTATGCTAAAAAGGTAATTTGGGGGCGGGCAGAAGATGAGGGGTTGTGTACAGAGTAATAAGAGGTGAGGCGAAAGGGAAGAGGAGAGGATTGGATGTGTGAGTGAGGAAGTGAACTAAAAAGGGAATGGGTTCATTTGTGGGATATGGTTGCATGACAGATCATTTTCTCCCAAGGCTACCCAGGGGGTCTGCCTCGTCGCTCAAAACAGCCATTTCCTATCAATGCCGAAAATGACTGTTCGATTCACGGCTCAGGCAGGAATTTCTAATTCTCATTTTCTAGGTATGCAGTCCCACCTCCTTTAAAGAATTGGCGTAACAAGATCTTCCTACCACCATTTTTACTCATTAAGCTTTGTAATAAGTAAGTAAAGTCGTCGGGGCGGCCTAAAGTCGGTATCAGCCAGTCAGCGAGGGAGTCTATCCCCTTTTCAATAGCGCTAGACCAAGGAGATTGTTTTTAGCATCTGAGGTGGAGCGCCACACCTTCCATCAGCTCCTTACTTTACCGCTCAGATCCCTATGCTACTCATACGCTGAGTTGGCGGGGACCGGTATCGAACTAGGAACCTTGTGGTTTCTAGCCGAACGCTCTACCGACTGAGCTAATGAATTGTAATTAAAATTGGCGAATTAAAAAGAGTTTAAACGACTGGAGATCGGATTATCGGATTATCGGACTTATAACCGTTTCTTTATCAGCTAAAATATATGCAGTGATGCTGAGAGCTTTTTGATTTAGTGCGTCCTGGGACGCACATATTTGCTTTGAATGAGTCCCCTCGAAAATTTATGTGTTCCAACTTAAGTTTCTTAATAGATTGTAGGGTTTTTATTTATGATCTGGGGAAACAACTAATGCCATCTAACTCCTACCTTGTAACCTATCCTATGTAATTCGTTTCTATGAAACTATTGAATGTATATACAGTTAGTTTGAAATGGTAAGGGAAGAAAAAAGAAAAACACTGGGACGCATGGATATGATTGAGTGCTTTTAGGATTTTTATGCGCCAGGGACGCAGTACGCTTACCTATTAGCATCTCACCGTATGTATACATATTTAACGTTTTGTCTGTGTGTGTGTGTATGCGTGCACATATGCGCGCGTCTGTGTGTTCATATGATTTCTTGTGAATGTGTCCGTTCGTGGATTTTCATGTGTATGGTCATGTGAGTTCGTGCGAGATTGTGTATATGTATTTTCGTGTGAGTGCTTGCATGCGTTCGTGTGAGATTGTGTATATGTATTTCGTGTGAGTGCTTGCATGCGTTCGTGTATATGTTCATATGAGTGAGTGCATGTGTATGTTCATGTGTGTATACCTATTCATCTATGCATGTGTGTTCGTGTATATATGTTCGTGTGTAAGGGGAGCATGTAAACAACTGGGTTTTGTCTAAATGTGTTCATATGCATTTGCGCGTGCGTGCATGTGTGTGTGTGTGCGTGCATGTGTGTGTGTGTGTGTGTGTGTTTGTATGCGCGCATGTTCGTTCATGTATGTTCCTATGTGTGTGCGTTCATGTAAGTGCGCCCATATGTTCGTGTGAGTGCGCGCATGTATGTGCGTTTATGTGAGTGCGCGCATGTCTGTGTATATTCGTGTGAGTGCGAGCATGTATGTGTGTTCATGTGAGTGCACACACGAGAGAGTGTTCGTGTGAGTGCGCGCATGTATGTGTATGTTCATATGAGTGCGCGCATGTATGTGCGTTTATGTGAGTGCGCGCATATGTGAGTGTGAGTGCGTGCATGTATGTTCGTCTGAGTGCGCTCATGTGTGTGTATATTCGTCGGAGTGCGCGCATGTGTGTGTATATTTGTGTGAGTGCGCTCATGTGTGTATATTCGTCTGAGTGCGCGCATGTGTGTGTATATTCGTCTGAGTGCACGTGTGTGTGAGTGTGAGTGCGCGCACGCGTATGTATATTCGTGTGATGCGCGCATGTGTGTATGTGTTCGTGTGGGTGTGTGCATAAATGAGTGTTCGTGTGAGTGCGCGCATGTGTGTGTATATTCGTGTGAGTGCACGCATAAGTGAGTGTTTGTGTGAGTGCGCGCATGAGTGAGTGTTCGTATGAGTGCGCGCATGTGTGTTCATGTATGTACGACGTCTGTGCGGGTGTGTTTGTGTATGTGTGTTCGTGCTGGGGGCACATCTGGCAAACAGCTGATTTCTGTGTGTGGGGGCTCGTATGCGTCTTCATAGGTGTTCGTGTTCGTGTCTGTGTGACCGAGCGTTCGTTCGTGCAATTTCCTGTGTCTATGAGCTTGTCTAAGTGCATGCCCGTATGTTCATATGTGTGCGGGTGTGTTCATGTATATATGTGTGTATGCGCATGTTCATGTGTGTATATAGTTATTTACTAAGTGTAGCTTAGATGCGGCACAAGGCCAGAAAGTAAGGGGAACCTAGAGAGAATCGAACTCACTAACAATGGTCTACTAATCTAGCTTGCTAACCATTACACCGCATGAGGTTCTCAGGTCAGAGATATATTCATTTATTTGCTAAGCTAAACTTAGATGTGGCACATCGCCAGAAAATAATGGGCACCTAGATAGAATCGAACTCACTAACAATGGTCTACTAATCTAGCTTGCTAACCATTACACCACATGAGGTTTCCAGGTTAGAGATATATTCATTTATTTGCTAAGCTAAGCTTAGATGTGGCACATCGCCAGAAAATAATGGGCACCTAGAGAGAATCAAACTCACTAACAATGGTCTACTAATCTAGCTTGCTAACCATTACACCACATGAGGTTTCCAGGTCAGAGATATATTCATTTATTTGCTAAGCTAAGCTTAGATGTGGCACATCGCCAGAAAATAATGGGCACCTAGAGAGAATCGAACTCACTAACAATGGTCTACTAATCTAGCTTGCTAACCATTACACCACATGAGGTTTCCAGGTCAGAGATATATTCAGTTATTTGCGAAGCTAAGCCTAGATTTGGCACAAGGCCAGAAAGTAAGGAGAACCTAGAGAGAATCGAACTCACTAACAATGGTCTACTAATCTAGCTTGCTAACCATTACACCACATGAGGTTTCCAGGTTAGAGATATATTCAGTTTATTTGCTAAGCTAAACTTAGATGTGGCACATCGCCAGAAAATAATGGGCACTAGAGAGAATCGAACTCACTAACAATGGTCTACTAATCTAGCTTGCTAACCATTACACCACATGAGGTTTCCAGGTTAGAGATATATTCATTTATTTGCTAAGCTAAACTTAGATGTGGCACATCGCCAGAAAATAATGGGCACCTAGAGAGAATCGAACTCACTAACAATGGTCTACTAATCTAGCTTGCTAACCATTACACCACATGAGGTTTCCAGGTTAGAGATATATTCATTTATTTGCTAAGCTAAACTTAGATGTGGCACATCGCCAGAAAATAATGGGCACCTAGAGAGAATCGAACTCACTAACAATGGTCTACTAATCTAGCTTGCTAACCATTACACCACATGAGGTTCCCAGGTCAGAGATATATTCATTTATTTGCTAAGCTAAGCTTAGATGTGGCACATCGCCAGAAATAATGGGCACCTAGAGAGAATCGAACTCACTAACAATGGTCTACTAATCTAGCTTGCTAACCATTACACCACATGAGGTTCCAGGTCAGAGATATATTCATTTATTTGCTAAGCTAAGCTTAGATGTGGCACATCGCCAGAAAATAATGGGCACCTAGAGAGAATCGAACTCACTAACAATGGTCTACTAATCTAGCTTGCTAACCATTACACCACATGAGGTTTCCAGGTTAGAGATATATTCAGTTATTTGCTAAGCTAAGCTTAGATGTGGCACATCGCCAGAAATAATGGGCACCTAGAGAGAATCGAACTCACTAACAATGGTCTACTAATCTAGCTTGCTAACCATTACACCACATGAGGTTTCCAGGTTAGAGATATATTCATTTATTTGCTAAGCTAAACTTAGATGTGGCACATCGCCAGAAAATAATGGGCACCTAGAGAGAATCGAACTCACTAACAATGGTCTACTAATCTAGCTTGCTAACCATTACACCACATGAGGTTCCCAGGTCAGAGATATATTCATTTATTTGCTAAGCTAAGCTTAGATGTGGCACATCGCCAGAAAATAATGGGCACCTAGAGAGAATCGAACTCACTAACAATGGTCTACTAATCTAGCTTGCTAACCATTACACCACATGAGGTTTCCAGGTTAGAGATATATTCATTTATTTGCTAAGCTAAGCTTAGATGTGGCACATCGCCAGAAAATAATGGGCACCTAGAGAGAATCGAACTCACTAACAATGGTCTACTAATCTAGCTTGCTAACCATTACACCACATGAGGTTCCGAGGTCAGAGATATAAGTGTTCGGGAGTCAACTGTGTGTATATAAGCGGCGTTCATATGCATACGTGTGAGTTCGGCTCTCTGTGTGCGCGTGTACGTGTGTGTGGGGGGGCATGTGATAAACAACTGATTTTACACATCAAGGACATATAAGCCTTTTCGTAATTATGCTTTATCATCTCAGCATCTTTGTGGAGTGTTCTTCAATACCTGCTGGCTGTGCACCTTGGTTGCATGAAAGTACATTGTTCCGCACGGGGGAACGTGCAAGAGTCTATGATAAAGCGAATGCCTTGACAGCAAACCGTTGAACGTCGACGAACAAAACAGTTAATTCAATGGTCGATTTCACGTTTTTTTTTCTTTCTTTCCTGAAAAGCTCACACATGTACACCTAAATGTATATCTTATTATAATGGAGATTGTGTGTTTTTCTGTCTGTAACCGAAACTAAATCACTACTCAAGTCACAATTCCCTTAGTAATTGATGTCACATTTACCATGAATTTATCCTTATTTTAACCTCAATTATTAATAAAATTGTTTTACATTATTTATACTGTTAACCATATCCACATACTAATAACATGCAATTGTATTTATTTATACAACAAAATAGCGGTTTACGGTGTGAACGGGAAGGCTAATTTGCATATTGATATTAAGAATGTAATTTTAATAAATATATGCTTAGTATTATTGGTTTCTAACTTTTTGGTTTTATTTTAATGAATATAAACAAAAATCTCTTCAATGAATCTTAAATGAAATCCATTAACAAGAAAAGATAAGTGTCATTTTATTCTTTACTTCCTATTTTAACTAAATACTTAAATTAGAAAAATAACAATGAAAGACGAGAGTGATGGAAGAGTAAATTTCAGTTGTTCTATTTTTCAATTATATCCCCTCTGTTTCAAATCTTTTTATCTGCATTCTTTTTTAGTTTCATTAGCCTTTCTAATTTAATATATTTCATTACATTAAAACTTAAATACTTGCACCCGGAGGGTGCATATATTTGCTAGTTCAGCTAATAGGATTGATGTTACTGTTAACTCTCACTATATATATATTTTATTATAATGGAGATTGTGTGTTTATAACCGAAACTATATCACTACTCAAATCACAAATTCTCCATGGTTTTATATTTATTTAAACTTCAATTATAAATAAAATTGTTTTACATTAATGTTGGCCATATCTACATACTAATAACATGCAAGTGTATTTATATATACAAAAGAATAGAGATTTGTGCTTAGTATTATTGATTTCTAATTGTTTGGTTTCATTTTCATAAACATGAGCAAAAATCTCGGGCATAAATTAAAAAAAAATATATTAACAAGAAAAAATAACTAATTTTATTCTTTACTTTTTATTTTAATTAAAAAAATTTAATTGGGAAGATTTAGCAATGAAAGATGGGAGTGATGGAAGAGTAATTTTCAGTTGTTCTATTTTTTAATTATAATTTAAAATCCTGCATCTTACATAGTATATGGTGGGGATAATTTGCATATCGGTTTAAAAAATACCATGTTTAATAAATAACTACTTGGTATTATTATTTCTATTATTATTGTTTCATTCTCAAACGTATTAAAAGCGATCACCAAACTCTGCATGACTATCCCGGTAGGGAGAAGGAGATGCCCTTGTTTGCCGCAGATTTTTCAGACGCACTGACATGTACGCCAAAAGCCGTTGACCCTTACTATGTTAGAGACGCCCTTTGCATTTCCGCCAATAGAAAAAAAAAACTGTGGTCGGGTTGTGGCCCTAGTGGGTGCCACATCCGTCCGCCTTAGGTGACCCTACCAGGAACTTAAGTTGCCGACAGCATGGCTCTGACATTACAAAGTTTACACGGCCCTGTCGCGATGAGGAGGGGTTGGGGTAGAAATAATTTACTTTTAAAGGTCTTGTTTTTGGTTATGCAGGGTGTCTAGCTACCCTCCTCACCAGACAAAATCTTTGGGATTACCGGCTGAGTCGTCGATTATCCGAGTATAAAACAGGTAGTATTGGGTTACATTGTATCAATAACAGATTCAACGAGCTGACAGAGAGGAAGGCTGAGGTAAATAGAAGTATCTATTGATACTGAAACTGCTGGAGAAGCAAGTACGAGCACATAAGTGACGTTCTCCTGAGGATACCTACACATGGACACACCAGTGTAGACCACCCAGGGAAAATCTACACCTATCAGCTCTGTGCAGATTCTGGATGATCTGTGGAGGACCTGTCAGAGGTGATGATCGATAGGGACGATTGGTGAGAGAGTCATAAGTATCCATGCTGTCAGCGCGACCTGATAAGGATATTATTATTATTATTATTATTATATATTTAACTATCTCACCATGATCTTAGTCTGTTTTGTTGTGATTTGATTTACGGCATATCAACCACGATGGGTTATTTAATGCCGGCAATGTTCTGAAAGATTCGTAGTGATAGTTTGAAAGAAAATGTTTTAAACACACTTTTTTTCGTAAACAAATTTTATATTTAACCTATAGATGGGACCCTAACAGGTACTACCACTCCGCGTCAGTTTCTATGACTATAACCATTACACGACAGGCTACCAACTCAACTTAATTTTCATACTTAAGTCGACCACGTTTTTGGCATAAAAATTGTCTTCAAATTGCATTTTACAAAACGAACATACGGCATCTATCTAGCTATCTATCTTGTGATCTATTTTCCGTGTGACAGCCAAATATTATAACTATTTATCTTCTCCTGTTTGCATGCATATTTATCAATAAATAAAACTTGGTACCGACTGAGAGCAAACACTGTGTATCCTCATTCATCCGGACACACACATGAAAATACACGAACGAACGGACACACACACACACACACGCTTTTAGATTCCAACACACGCTGCAAGAAACAACCCACTCATCGATGCAACCATATAAACACTTTAAGTCGTTTAGTAACGCATCCACAAACATCGATAATAGCAGAGGAAATTCACCCGGTTAAGCCGGTCCGATAGACCTTGATCAAACAAACACCGACCGACGTAATGAAAATGATGTGGAGCCTTTGTGTCGAGGGAATGTTCGATAAAATTGTTCGTATGAGCCACCCAGGCTGCACACTGCGTGAATGATTACCCGGCAATCACGTGACGCACACTGAACGGTGGTCAATAGCAAATAACACCGACTCGAGCCGAAATTGCCCGGCTAATTAATAGATACGACCTTAGAGAATACTCGCCAGACACCAAAAAAGTAACAGTTTACTCTATCTCTGTTGTGTTGATCTCATCTTTTTTTTTTTTTGAGTTAGTCGAGCCGCGTATTACTGTTTAGGCTAAGAGAACAATTTGGCACCTAAATATTTTGATGAGATGGGGTTGGCGTCAATGGGGGGGATGTTATAAGTGTGTTGCATTATTCTAATTTTAAAGCGCAGCGTGTAGTCATTGGAATTAATGACTGAAAGAATTGGCCTTTTGTCTCTGTTGTCGGATGGTAGCGTTTTGTTATCGCTTTTTCATTGGAAAATAACTTTAGGCGAAAAAAATCACTTCAGACTGAATTGGTGATTAGCAGCTGGATCTGTGGAAATTCCTAGGAATACATGCATAATTGCACGAAATACATTTATCAGGGTTCTTGCGGTTGGGATTGGACATTTTTCTTTTCCGTTCTACTTCACATAGGCGGTTCGCGACGCCATCTTTGACGTTCTCCCGCTAATGCTCTAACTTGATTTCTGCTCTTCTAGTCTTCCATCTTGGAAAAAAAAATAACCGGGATGTTTATGCAGTAGTGACATTGTATAAAGCAATAAAACAAAACCCGTATATTGAATAATATATATATATATATATATATACACATATATATATATATACATACACTCACACTAGATAGTACCATAATTCCACTAAATTTGAAAAGACTACGCTGCAATCGAATATATTACGGACATTTTTCGCAACTGTTCAACTTCCAGGTTTTGGGACATTTCTATCCAAGAGGTGGAATTCGAGCAAGAGAAAGAAAAATTCGAGGTCGAATTTTTTTTAAGGTAATGCTACACGAAATTTTAGATATAAAGTTGTGTATATTCCAGTTCATCGTATGTTTTAAGATTCTAAAGCTGAACGTATCAGTTTATTTCATTTACAATTTCACCAGCACCACTAGATCGTGTTGACAGCACAGATTCACATGACTCTCGCCACCCGCCACTATGGGTCATCGCTCCTGGCAGGACATAGCTCAGTGCAAATTCTGAATGCTGATTGATGTATTTTTTTCTTCTACCGAGTGGCTTACTTTGGTGCGTCTGTGTGTAGGTGTCCACAAGAGAACGTCACATGAGTTCGTTCTAAATTCTCCAGCAGTGTCCAGTATGTTTTTTAATTGGTTTGTTTTGTTTTGCGGCATATCAACCTCAGTGGGTCATTTAATGCCAAGAAAGTTTTGAAATAAATCAATTCTTAATGGATAATACAATTTTTTTATAAATACATTTTTCTATTTAACCCATAGGTACAACCGCTCCGGGTCAGAGTGGACCAGGGAGCAATGGTAATGAAGGGGTGCTCCACATTCCCCAAACCTCCCAAACTGGAACCTCACCATCAGATAGAGTTTAACGTCATTCCCAGGACATGTAGACCCGCAGCCACCGCATTCTAGCACCCATATAATAAAAAGGGTTGGGGCTTGCCATAAGGGCAATAGGGTTGGAAAAATCATATAGGTGCTAGGGCTTGACGTGACCAGCTGATTGATCGGAGGGGGCCTCTCCGACCGCCCGTCTAGCCCAAGATAGAGCCCAGGTGGATGAGCAGTTCATGACATGCAATACTCCACTTTGGCCCTATCCTTAAGCATCACGGGTCGCCACCCACGGCCAACAGGTGGCCCCATTGGGGGAGTCTTACCCCTCTGCAGAGTTTGTGTAACTTAGTGTTACATTATGAGGGGGCCTTGGATAATTAAGGGTCGAAAAAAGGAACCGTAACGTAACATTAGTCGTTATTAACGTCTAACAGCGACATAATTTAAAGGACTTACTTAAAAAGAAAATCAAGTCTTTAGTCTCCAGAAAGATGGGATGAAGAATACGCTATTAAAAACAACTTTCTTTTCGCTTAAAAGACGCTGTAGGTAACATTTAAGCTTCATAATAAATCACATTCTATTCATATTATTCATTCATTATTAACTGCAAATGAGGATATTAAAAAGAAAAATTAAGGCAGCTACTCAATAATCTTATTATAATGGAGATTGAGTGTTTTTCTGTCTGTAACCGAAACTATATTACTACTCAAGTCACAATTTCCTTAGTTATTTACGTCACATTCACGGTGATTTTATTTTTTATCTAAACCCCAATTATGAATAAAATTGTTTTGCATTATTATTACTATTGGTCATATCTACATTCGAATAACATGCAATTGTATTTATATATACAACAAAATAGTGGTTTACAGTGTGAACGGGAAGGCTAATTTGCATATTGATATTTCAAATTTGATTTTAATAAATATGTGTTTAGTATTATTGATTTCTAATTATTTGGTTTTAACTTAATGAATATGAGCAAAAGTCTTGTGGATACATCTTAAAAGAAATTCATTGACAAGAAGACATAACTGTAATTTCATTTTTTACTTCCTATTTTAACTGAATAGTTAAATTAGGAAAATTTAGCAATGAAAGACGAGATGAAAAAGTAAGCTTCAGGTGTTCTATTTTTCGATTATACACCCCCTGTCTAAAATCTTTTTATCTGCATTCTTATTTAGTTTCATTAGCCTTTCTAATTTAATATAACATCTTATTACATTAAAACTTAAATACTTGCACCAGGAGGGTGCATATATTTGCTAGTAATAATAATAATAATAATAATGCAGTAAATACGAGGGAGAGTAAAATAATATCCGCACTTATAAAAATCGTGCTTGTAGTTGGTTCAGTTATGGTCTCATGATTGGATTTTCAGCATGATCACACCATTTTGCTTGCTGTCCCTACAGTGTAAATGTTGTGATGTTAGTCCCAACAGTAAAAAGAAGTCAAGTCGAGATGGGGTAAAATAAGACAAGTGTATTTACAATTAATGGTACATGTACGACTAGCTTGTCGTTAACGGGAACAGTCCTCCTTTCCACTCGGTGTCTCACTATTTATAGTGAGAACCGGTGCATGTTCTCCACTGTAGGAACGGCCGGTACAACAGTAAACATGGCCGATCCACAGGTAGCATGCACCATGGAAGTGACACGATTTCTTTGGTCGGAAGGAATTTCAGGGGCTGAAATTCATCGGAGAATTTTAGCCCAAGAAGAAAAAAATTTTAGCCAAAGAAGAAAAAAAAAACATGAGTGCGGATGATTTTTGAATCTCCCTTGTAGTTATCTTGAGAAATCATGATGACCCGAGAAACAATAAACGCAGATTGCATACTATTATTCTTGAATTGCAAATTGCTTTAGTCTCTGAGAAGAATTTAACACTAGTACGTTAACACCAACATCGCTATGAAGTTCCAATTCTGCCTTGTTACGTTAATATACGTATCACACTATTTGAATATAAATAACCTGTGCAATCCCATCATTCACACCCGTGTTTTTATTTCGATTCTTTCACAGATATATTTTGAATGTTCCTGACAGTCGTTGATTTGAAATATAGCGGACACATTAAAGACTAGGGTAAAGGTAAATGTTTCTAGAACATTTGTCTCGTGTGAATATCTGACCAAGCATCAACATCGTTTCACACCGGCATGGATCACTGTTTGTACTAAATAAAATATTCATGAATTAATATCTTTCATTTATACGCTTTTACATACAAGACATCGGAAAGTAAACGAAAATGGCAACCAGCGAAGACGAATTAAGCTGATGCTGTGGCAATTCTGAATGACCTTCTACCTGGAGGTCATACAGTATTCTATAAGAACGGTTTATCATCATCTTTGACAAAATCTCAGGAGCCAAAAACGTTCACCAAAATCATCATCATGATCATGTCGCGCTTTCAGTGCGGATATCCATGACAATCTCTCTCCATCCGTCCCTATCGCTCATCATTCTCGGGAGGTCCTCTATGCAGCATCCTGCATCCGCACAGAGCTGATCAACGTACGTTTTTGCTGGTCGGTCCACGTTGGCTTGTCCATGTGCTGGCTTCCACAGGAGGACGTCGCTTATGAGTTCGTCCTTGCTTCTCCAGCAGTGTCCCGCGTGTCTTGTCCGTCTCACCCGGATGGTTTGGGTGATATGTGGTAGGTGGCCGTACAGCTGCTTTCTGGTAGGGTGCTGTTTCCACGTCTTGTTCATGATCACCCGCAGCATTCTTGTGCAGCTCCCATCTAGTTTATTCTCTAGTCGCTTCGTTAGGGACCAGGTGGTGCAGCCATACAGCAGTACTGACACGACAACGGCCTGGAAGAATTGTTTCTTTAACTTGTCTGTGAGATTGGACCTCCATATGATCGATAATTTATTTATAGCGATCCATGCTTTTCCTATGCGTGCATTAACGTCGTTTTCTGTGAATGCTATGAGTAAATCATATGTTTCCGATTGACATACCGATGTGTACAACATATCTCTTATTATAATGGAGATTGTGGATTTTTCTGTCTGTAACCGAAACTATATTACCACTCAAGTCCCAATTCACTTAGTTATTTACGTCGCATTCTCCATGATTTTATATTTTTATTCAAACCTCATTTATTAATAAAATGTTTTTCCATTATGAATATTGTTGACCCTACCTTCATAAAAACAACATTCAATTGTATTTATATCTACAAATCATAGCTGTTTACAATGTGAATGGGACAGCTAATTTGCATGTTAATATCAAAAATTTTATTTTAATAAATACGAGCTTAGTATTATTGATTTCTAATTGTTTGGTTTTATCTTAAATGAATATGAGCAAATATCCCAGGGATAAATCTTAAAAGAAATCCATCAAGAAGAAGAAATAACTGTAATTTTATTCTTTACTTCCTATTTCAACTCAGTAGTTAAGAAGAGTAAGTTTCAGTTGTTCTATTTTTCGATTATACCCCCCTCTTTTTCAAAAATTTTTTTTATCTGAATTCCTATTTAGTTTCATTGGCCTTTTTAATTTAATATAATATTTTATTAGATTAAAAGTTAAATACTTGCACGCGACAAAGGGTGAATATATTTGCTAGTATATTTAATTTTTGGTTTTCTGGGTCAACCTGTATACAGGGTGACCTAGAAAACAGAACCCACACATTTTATAATGAAACTTAATTTTAACTAGAGGGGGTAGGGCTAAAGTTTAGGCTTTAGGGTTAGGGTTGGATTTTCGGGAAAAACGCCTTATGTTGGTTGTTTTTTTTTTTTTTTTCAAGTGATACCGCTTCGGCTACGGACTTCAATCGTAGCTGCTGTTGTTTTTTCAGCAGCCACCGGCTAACGGCTTTGAGGCAGGAGGCCGGGACGGAACTCCGCGAAGAGTACCATTATTTTCAGACAGTGCAGCAGTTTTGGTCTTTTCTTTTTTTATATATATTTTTCACCAAACATCAGTTTGTAATATTTATTTATTTAGAAATTTTATTATCTGGTGTTTTTCACGCCATTATAGTTACAGAAATATATAAATATATATATATATATATATATATATATATATATATATATATATATATTACTCACATTGTATTACCAGCACAAGGGCTTAGAGTGTCATGGGACTTGAAGTGTGCTATTGAGTAATGTGTCACGTGAAAGGCTTTATGAATAATAAACACCTCACAATCCATTTCCATGGAGCGAAGAAAGTACAGCCTCTCTTTGGATTTTGTAATTCAGATAAGCGGAATAGAAAAGCATCGTCCGTGCAAACGAATGAGATTTATTGACAAGCATAACAAATAAACTCGTGTATGATTCACGGCTTACACTTCGTACAAATCGTACCAAACAAATTGAGATGGTTTGCGCAATTGTACATTGCCGCCTATAAGGATATTGAACGTCTTAGCTGATATCACTTCACGGCTATTTATAACTGTACGAAGTAAGTAAAAAAAAAATGTCGTTTCCTCAAAATCTTCTCTGAAATTGATGGGAACAAAATAAGACACTTAATGGTAATTCGCAAGAGGATATTTAAACTGCGGTATAGAAATGATTTTATTTGCGGGAAGAAACCTTTTCTTTTAGAATAGAAATATTAATGTTCGTTTTTATAAGAAAAGACCATTTGAGTTTGTGTGTGTGTGTATGTGTGTGTGTCTGCGCGCGCACTGTATTTCTGTGACGTGGCGAAATATGTCGATAAGTGCCTTTGGCCTCAAGTTATCTATTTATCTAAAATACAATGTCGGTATGTATGTTTGTTTGTATGTACATCCATAATTTTTTCAGCTTATCACCTACAGAGCTGAAATTTGGTTTGCAGACATACTTCGATAAGTCACACAAGGTGATGCAGGTGGGGGCGTCAGCAGTGATCATGGTGCAGTCCTAGAAGAGCATGCAGTGTGCTCTCCCCAGTTCTATAGTAGACAGGGACACACATACATACATACACATATTTATATAGACACACTAATATACACATATAGGCTTATATAGACGTACATACACATGCTTATATAAACACATAGACGTACATACACGTGCTTATATAAACACATATAGACGTACATACATACACATGCTTATATAAACACATATAGACGTACATACACATGCTTATATAAACACATATAGACGTACATACACATGCTTATATAACACATATAGACGTACATACACATGCTTATATAAACACATATAGACGTACATACACATGCTTATATAAACACATATAGAGGCGCGTGGTCTAATAGTTAGTCATGGAAAATGGATTCATCGACCCGAATTCAATTCCTCGACGAAGCTGTTTGCATTTCACATGGCGCTAATACCTTTGGGAAAGGTATAAATCCAATTCTCCCTCCAGCTATGCGTAAATAGCAGGACAGACTGGATTCTTTAACCATTGCTAGGTAACCAGTCTAGGAGAAGGGAAACTCTGAATTCAAACCTATTAAACTCCGCTTAAGAAATTGACCTTGTGTTGCATCCTGCTCGTGCGGAGGGGTTGGTAAATATATGTACAGACACACATATACAATATACATACAAATATTTATATAGACACACATATACACATACATACAAAAGCTAATATTTTGAAAATTTAATCAATAACTATACTACCTAAAGAAAGTGGAAACGATGAAAAATTATATGTATTATATATATATATATGTAGTATAATAAAAAATTGAAAAAACACAGGTTTAAATGAGTTAAGTGGTGAGTTTATTGGCCGACGCTGCAGTGTTTCGATCTATTAATTAGATCATCTTCAGGGCTTTTGTTAGTATGTGGAAGGTGATAAAACATTTTTTTTTTATCTCAGAATAAGGTGAAAGGCGAGTAATAGTCCTTGTTTATCGGTCTGTTTAAAATTTGAAGTCTGAGAAAAAAGAACGTTGAAAAAAATGAACGGTTTGAAATATGACATCAAATATTATTTTTTGCGGCGTCAGTATTAGAATGTGTAAGTGTTTGTATCGAAAAAAGCATTGTGCATTTTTTATGTGTTTATGAATGTGTATATATATATATATATGGTAAAATAAGGAATGAAAGAACAAAACCCAGTCCAATATTTCGTTCTAGCGAAATATACTACACATATTTGTTTTGTTCTTTCATTCCTTATTTTACCTCATTCTGTCGGATTCATTCCAATCTCATTTTCCTTTATATATTATATATGAATAGGTTTTTAGTACACGAGAATTTGTATAACACTAAAAGTGGAGGAATCATGTAATTAGGGAGAATATTTTTATTAAGGAAAATATAAAAATAAATGGGGTTCATATATATATACACCAAGCTATATATATATATATATATACACCAAGCTCAGATATATATATAAATATATATATATATACACCAAGCTCAGATATATATATATAAATGGGGTGTATATATATATATATATATTTATGCACCAAGCTCAGATATATATATATATATATATATATATATACACCAAGCTCAGATATATATATATATATAAATGGGAGTATATATATATACACCAAGCTCAGATATATATATATATATATAAGTGGGGTATATATATATACACCAAGCTCAGATATATATATATATATATATATACACAAGCTCAGATATATATATATATATATATATATATACACCAAGCTCATATATATATATATTAAATGGGGGTATATATATATACACCAAGCTCATATATATATATATAAATGGGGTATATATATATCATATATATATATATATATATATAATATATATACCAAGCTCAGATAAAAATTGTAGTAAATTGCTTTATATCAAACAGAAGAGTGAAGTTATATTACACTTGTACATAGAAGGAAATGAATTTAATTGATCCTAATAGATTACAAGAACAATTAGAAGGATTCTGAAATATCACACCATAGAAAACAACAACAACCGCAAAATGTACTTAAAGCTTCTAAAAAAAAAAATCGACATTGATCCTCTTTTGTGTACGTTTTTTCAACAGGGGCATAATCAAAAGAATTCAGGAGCAATTACACATGTGCTTAGCTGCATCCTGAAATTGAACACGTGATCCAATTTCCTCACCCCCCCCCTTCTGTAATCACCGGTCTCATTCATTTCGCATTATATCTTCAATTTCTATCAGGAATCAAAAACGTTACCGTAGCGCACAGCACACTTAAACCCCCCCCAAAAAAAAAAAAAAAAACAACAAAAAAAAAAATAAAAAAAAACAAAACACATAATACGATCTTCCCACCTGCAGTGAGAGAGGCTTATATTTCATTTAGATGACAAACCTGGAAGTGAATGACTTATTCGAATTGACTTGTTCTAGAGAGTTTGACTCAGCTAATGACTGATTGTACAACTGACTGACTGTCTTAATATTCTGCTGCGATAATAGTATCGAAGCCCGCATTAAATAAGCGAATTCAGTTTGTAATTCGATATTCCATATTTATCACCTCCATCTTTAGAATTACCTATTTTATACATCAATAGCAATTATCTTGTTACATTTTACAAAAGCAATTCAATGATTAAATGGATTTTCTTTAGAAAAAACAAAACAATAAAAAAACATTGATACCTTCACTTACGAGTATCACGTAACTCAATTTCCTCGTTTATCAAATCAATTTTTCCAATTGAAATAAACTGAAATGACATTAATCTGTTCCAGTCTAACTAAAAATTATGAAAAAAAATTTTTTTTTTAAATCACAAAATTTTTGTTATGTTTTTGAATAAGAAAAATATAATTGCCTTGACTTACGAGTTTAATCCTGTTTCTCAAGTTCCTCGTATAACTAATCAATTTTTCCAATTGAAATTAACTGAAATGTTATTAATCCGTTCCAGACCCACAAGAAAGCTAATTTTTCATTACGATTTTTAAATGAGAAAAATAACACTATTATATAAAAGAGTAAAGTAGGTAGAGTGGTCTATTGTCAGTATAAATATATTTACAAACCCCTCCGCACGAGCAGGATGCGACTCAAGGTCAATTTATTAAGCGGAGTTCAACAGGTTTGAATTCAGAGTTTTCCTTCTCCTAGACTGGTTACCTAGCCATGGTTAAAGAACCCAGTCTGCCCTGCTATTTACCCATAGCTGGAGGGAGAGTAGGATTCATACCTTTCCCAAGGGTATTAGCGCTAAGTGAAATGCAATTACCACGTTCAGGATTTGAACTCGAGGCGACGAGTCCATTTCCCATGACCTTAACCATTACACCACGCTCTTCCTATTGTCAGTATAAGCCGGACTGCGAGGGAGTCTATCATTTTTCCACTAGCCATAGACCAAGGAGATATTTTTTCGTCTCCTCAATTTAACGCACAGATCTAAGCTGTTCTACTCATGCGCTGGGTTCTAGAGGACAGGTATCGAACCCGAATCATTGTAGTTCCGAGGTGAATGCTCTATTAACTAAACTAAACCGGCCTCTAAAAACGTAAAATACAATGTAATTATGCGTTGTAATATTTTTTAATGTTTATTTTTTTTATAAATTATATTTTTCTAAAGCGTAATAAACTTGGAAACTGAAATTTGTTTACTGAACATAACGTATATGGAGCTCGCTTCTACCTCAAATTTTATTTCAAAACACAAAGCAAAAAAAAAAAAACAAAAAACAAATCGACTGAGTGACAGCTCGTAAATCGGAAACTCTTAAGTTGCGGTTGGCAGTCTTCCGTCTACGAGAGACGATGGAGAAGTGTCAAAGTTTTTTTCTCTTTGAACTACATAGCCTGGGCGGGTTCGAATGGAGGATAAGCTGTTGCCCATGTAGCAAATCCCCCCTCTCTACACTGCCGCTGTGATCCAAAAGGAAAGGTAAGGTACCAATGCGGTTTGGCAACGGTAGTGTCGCAGGAGGTTGATGGGTAGCACTGGATTTTAGCATCACACCACCTTAGGGATTCCGGCTCTTGATTTGTTTTCGGAGTTTGCTCTCCTAGCCTTTCCTTGAAAGGCAGCAGAGGTTTTGGGTCGGACTTTCCTTGACTGCTTGGTTGCCGTCCGAGGCTAAAGAGCCCCCTTTTGACCCACTTGGGGATCCATGCGAGTAGCAAGTACCGTAATCCTACAACTATTGGTGTTCCTATTGATGACGTCATGAATAGGTCGAATTATTTTTTCGCGGAGGGGTTAGTAAATACGCTCGAAAAGCAAGAAATAAAAACAATTACGTTGTACGTGATTTGAAAATTGAAATTGAAACATCGCGAATGAAATAATTGATTGTTTTTGTTTCAACTTCAAACCTGAATTGTAATGACCCGTTGTTGGTTGGCATCGTTCCCTCTACTAAAGACGATGGCGTAGTGTCCATTTTTACCATATGGGTGCTAGAAGGTGATGTACATGTAGACCCTCGGTCACCACCTTCTAGCACTCATATGATAAAAATGGTTGGGGCTTGCCATGATGGCAATGAGGTTGGTTTTGTTTTGTTTTTGTTTTGTTTTACGGCATATCAAACTCAATGGGTCATTTAATGCCGATAAAGTTTTGAAATAAATCACTTCTTAATGGATAATACAATTTTGTTTATCAACACGTTTTTCTATTTAAATGCATTGATGGGACCCTAACATGTACTACCACTCCGGGTCAAAGTGGACCCGGGAGCAATGGTGATGAAGGGGTGCTCCACATTTCCCAAACCTCCAAAACTGGAACCTCACCATCAGATAGAGTTTAACGTCAGTTCCAGGACATGTAGACCCTCAGTCACCGCCTTCTAGTACCCATATGATAAAAATGGTTGGGGCTTGCCATGATGGCAATGGGGTTGGGGCAATCATATAGGTGTTAGGGATTGACTTGACCAGCCGATTGATCGGAGGGGGAAAATGCCAATCAGATTTTATGCAATTGCTGTTTCATTACTGAGTAGTATTTCACATTTAATTGTTGAAGATGAGTGTTATTCATCATGTTAATGAGGTAAAAGAGCAATACGTAAAAATAAAGAATTACGATGAACCGGAGAGGAAAGTGAACGTCTAATAGAAAACGATTAAAATTCAAAATATTGATAGATTAATCAAATTCAGTGATTGATGGTTTATAAAACACATAACAAAAAGGATGGCCATTCACTTTAGCAGGAAGTATTCTAGGAAGACGTTTCATCTGTAAATGTGAAGGCTAATTATCAACTTAACATATAGCTTTATCCTTACAATAAGCAACACACACAACATTATATAAACTAACAAATATATGCACCCTCCGGGTGCAAGTATTTAAGTTTTAATGTAATAAAATATTATATTAAATTAGAAAGGCTAATAAAACTAAATAAGAATACAGATAAAAAGATTTGAAACAGAGGGAGTATAATAAAAGATTTGAAACAGAGGGAGTATAATAAAAAATGGAACAACTGAAACTTACTCTTCCATCACACTCATCTTTCATTGTTATTTTTTCTAATTTAAGTATTTAGTTAAAAGAGGAAGTAAATAATAAAATGACAGTTATTTTTTATTATTAATGTATTTCATTTAAGATCTATTGAAGAGATTTTTGCTTATATTCATTAAAATAAAACCAAACAATTAGAAATCAATAATAATAAGCACATATTTATTAAATTCGATTTTTTAATATTAATATGCAAATTAGCCCTCCCGTTCACATTGTAAACCGCTATTCTGTTGTATATATAAATATAATTGCATGTTGTCAGTATGTAGACATAGTTAACAGTATTAATAATGTAAGACTATTTTATTAATAATTGAGGTTTAGATAAAAATAAAATCATGGAGAATGTGATGTCAATAACTAAGAGAATTGTGACTTGAGTAGGAATATAGTTTCGGTTACAGACAGACAAACACACAATCTCCATTATAATAAGATATATATATATATATATATATATATATATATATATATATAATATATATATATATATGCTTCTAAAGCAAATCACCTTAATCTCATTTCCTCATGCCGGAGCATAGGCCTAAAATTTGCGATCTTAACGTCCACTCTCTACTTTGTATAGTAGTAGTAATAGTGACATATTTACCCGTGACAAGCTAATTTCGCATATATCGTTCGCTGCGTATCGGTGGCCCAGTGGTAAAGTCACTGACTATGCGTGCTGAGTTCCCGGTTTCGATTTGTGTCGGAGGGAAATCGTAAGTATACATCGCTGATGAGACTTAATAAAGTTGAAACAGCTGCTGTACGATGTTCTAGATAGGGAGCAATATTTGCCGAGTTCGCTCGTCATGATTATTTTTATTAATTATCGAATTTTATACGATAAACGCATTGTAACTGCCTTCAAGCATATATATATATATATACATACAAGCACACACGAGTGTATATACACATATATACAAACAAGCACACACAGACGTCTATATACCCATATACATACACGCACACTCCCACACATTATATATATATATATATATATATATATATATATATATTAGCCCCCAGTCGAGCATGTTGTATTGGTATTTGGCTCTCAGTGCTGCTAAAATGTGACACAAAGTTTAGTGTGGGGGATAGCACGATGGAATCGAAACTCCCGTGGGTTGGAGTAAACTTGCTTAGTTCCGTCAGCATCCCCCTTCAGGTACACCGAGCAATAAACTCAGCCTTTTAGGCGAGGGGGCAGGTGTTCTCACTCACTTATAACTAGACTATTGGGGAATCTAGAATGAGATCTGAAGCAATGTGTCTCTGGAAATAAAGGCTGTACCTTCGTTTGTAATAGACAAATAATATTGATCGTGTATATAAATCAATTATGCTTCAATTTAGAATTAGTCTTCTCACATGAGAGTAAATTTAATATAAACGGTAACAATTGCAATAAAATGTTTTGGAAAACACAATGTTGATCGATATATGAAAAAGTATTAATTCTATAAAATTTAGCTTTAACAATGATAATATTCTACTGAATGATACATGTTAATCACACGCGCGCACACACACACACATATATATATATATATACATTACCAAACCTTTCACATGAGCAGAATGCGACACAAGGTCCATTTTTAAGCGGTTAGCTAACCATGTCTAAAGTGTCCTGTCTTCCCTACAATTTACTTTTGCCGGAGGGAGAATATTTTAATTCATACCTTTCCCAAGGGTATTAACGCTATGAGAAATGCAAACAGTCACATACAGGATTTGAACACGTGTCACTTCGTCCATTTCCTAAGACAATAATCATTTCCCAACGCCCCCCTCCTATATATACACACATATATACTCTCCGTGATGTAATGGTTAGCAAGCTAGATTCCCAAATCCTTGTTAGTGAGTTCGATTCTCACTGGTTGTCCCATACCTCTGACCTTGTGCCGTAGCTAAGCTTAGTAAATAACTATATATACGCGCGCACACACACATGTGCGTGTGTGACGTCTTGTTAGACGAATGCCACTCCTTCATTCATTAACCATCCGAGAACACATAAATAGCTTTTCAGTATTGTCAGCGAGTTGCATATCTTAGAGCAAATTTGGCTCTCATAACGACCAGCGTTGATTGAACCGACAGGCACAGTGTACGCATCACTGAATATTCATGTGACCCTTGAGACCAACAGCTGTTCAGCACACTTTAAAGTAGTAGGACCATGAAAAGTTTTCATGTTGGGAACCAGTTTGGGGCATGAAAGAGACAACAATTGTAATTGGATCGATTTCATGTGAATAACTACGCCTACCTTCGACAAAAGGGCCAGACACCTCAAACATCCACAAATGTCCAATATTGGTCGGCAGAGTTTCTCGTTTTGTGCATGCTCTTTTGAGTTTTGCCCGGTCCATCCTGGCTACTTCAAAAAGTTCAGCATCCCTGTATATCGCGTCCTCCCTGTATCTACGATCGGATGTCAGGGACTCCCAATTACCAACAGGAAATTTAAAAAAACTACGTCAAACTATTCCAGACACTATCTCGTAAACGTTTTTTTTACCTTGTGTCGGGGTCTTTTGCCAAAAAAAAAAAAAAAAAAAAAAAAAAAGAAAAGGAAAAAAAAAAGAAGCTCATCATAAAACAGCTGTTAGGATGTCTAGAGTAATAAAGCCAAACAAGATGACCCGTCGAACACATCTGATTCCTAATCGCAATTGTAGCAATCAAAATACACACACACACACACACACACACACACACATATATATAATATATATATATATTATATATATATATATATATATATATATATATACACATACACACACAAATGTATTGCACACACATATCTATAAATGTATAGCATATACATATATCTATAAATTTATGCACCCACACACACACACATATATATATATATATATATATATATATATATATATATATATATATATACACACATACTCACACAGAGCCACATATATACACACACGTTCGCGCATCAAGATGAACTAAAGTGATTTGACAGACAAGAATAATATTTCTTTCTAATTCCTTACTTTTCATTTTTAATAGCTCTCCATTAGTTTCATAATTCTGCGTTTTGAGGGCGTGAAATATTCTCATTATTTAAGCATATCATTTTATAAACGCCGCTATCTGTTGTTTTTAACGCTAAATGTATGCTACACTGCCATTTTGTTCAATCTAAGATACGCCTTTCAGATGTGTAATAATATAAAACCGTAAATAAAAGAAGACCAGTAAGAAAAATCCTTATCTTCACAACCTGATAATTGGATTAAAAAAATAGAATAAAAGAAAAAAAAATTAAGAATATTTCAACATAAACAAAAAATATCGATGCAACAGCAACATTAAGCTTAATTCCCGCACTAAATAACTTAATTTTCTAAAAATCTGTTAATATTACCATTGAATTGATATTTTTCGAGTATTTTATCTTTAAACGTTCTCATTCAATTCCTTTTTTCTAAAGGACGTTTTTTTTACAGTAATGTTAACGATTCGTATGGCTACGGATATATCCAACTGGGTGGCAATAAACAAGTAAGGGTATTACGCTGCGCCAGTCAACAAGTCGAGGAGAAGCCACGAGTCTTTAAAGTCTATACAAAGCCGAACTTTTATCTATTTCACTCACTCCGTTATTCTACATCAAGTCGGCGGAGTGGCTTATTGTCAGTATCAATCCCCTTTTCAGTAATACTCGATCAGGGAGATTGATTTATGCATCTGAGGTGGAGCACCGCACCTACCATCAGCTCTGCACTTTACTGCACAGATCCAAGCTGTGCTACTCATGCGGTATCGAAACCCAGAAACTTGTTATTCCTGGGAGGATGTTCTACCGAATAAGCGAGATCTTATATTATTTAGTAATCGTTTTCTTTTCTTTTATGCGTTTAATTGTCGATTGTTCTGCTTCGTGACAAAGACATTTCATATACTTCAAACTAGCAGAAAAAACGAAAAGAAAAAGAGACCAGAACGTCATGTGTAAACCAATCGAACTATGCTTCCTCTATTCCGGATGTAACAATCTATGGGTGTCATAGATTGTTGGCAGGCCCTGTAGCCGGAATGGGGACCGTTAACTTTGAGATCAGGTAGTGGAAATTTACCAGTGACGGTTATACCCCCTGATCTCTGGAAAACGCGACACGTCATGATAGACACGTGACAGTTTTTAGTTTTAATTTAGAGAATTAAATTCGACCTGTCTTTGAAACAGAGCAGACGTGCCGCTGCTGAGGTCGATCACTCACCCGCGCGGTGATATGGGCTAGATAAAATAAAAAGCTTGATCAATCAACAAAAAATGTATTGTTAGTTCCTTTAATTGAAAACAAAATCAGCCCCCAAAAAGCTCTTAGTTAGAAGAGTCAGCAACTATAAAACAAGATGGCTGCCGGAGAAGATGGTAGAAGGATCAGCAATAAGAAGATATGAAGTAACCAAGTAAGTCTCTGTATCTGTCTCTTTCTATCACTTGAGAACTCTCTCTGAAGTCTCACTCTCACCAATTATATACCCGATGTTAATGTGGGTATATAATATTTCAAGGGGCCGGGTTAGCTCAGTCGGTATAGCGTTCGGCTAGAAACCACAAGGTTCCTAGTTCGATACCTGCCCTCGTCAACTCAGCGTATGAGTAGCACAGGGATCTGTGCAGTAAAGTAAGGAGCTGATGGTAGGTGTGGCGCTCCACCTCAGACGCCAAAACAATCTCCTTGGTCTAGCGCTAGTGAAAAGGGGATAGACTCCCTCGCTGACTGGCCGATACCGACTTTGGGCCACCCCGACGACTTTACTTTTTTTTACATTTGGTACTGTAACCAGCATAGTACCACACACGGAAGAAAAGGAGAGTAAGGTTGAATGCGCGGCGAAACGCGGCCATCCAACTCTCTTCCTCGTGAGAACAAAAAAAAACCCCAAAATTTACAAGATTAAAACGAGCAACTTAATGTATTTTTCTATTGATTTATGTTTTAAGTAATAATGTTCTTGGTGGGATTCCTCGTCGCGTATAAAAAAGAAATAAAATCATCCCTTATTTACAAGAAAGCTAAAAACGAGACAAAAATACACGAATGTACGGTGCTCAGGTTAATTTTCTCAAAAATACCTGAAACCTTTTTTGGTATTATACATATATTACAAAACCACAATTATGCTATTCAATCAAGGGTTTGGTTTGGTTTCTTTGTTTAATGGCATATCAATTTTCGTGGGTTATTTAATGCCAAAGCTATCATTGTAGAATAAACAGTAGTGGTGCTATTGAGCCCATAGATAACAGATGAGTGGTTTCCTACCTTTCCTAATGGTATTTATCCGAAAATTGAATGTAATAACGAGACTGGGGTTCGAACTCGCTTACTACGATGCCGCAGTCCAAAACGTTCGCCATTACGCCACGGGGACTCGTACCAAGAACATTATTACTTATAACATAAATCAATAGCAACAATACATTGTTAAGTTGCACGTTTTAATCTTTGTTATTTTACACAATCTAGTATGTTTAGAAATGTTGATTTGTGTCTTCGTTTTTCTTCCTCCTTTCTGACGGTTAATATATTGCATCATATAAGAAAGTACTTTAGCCCAGACAGACTAAACATTAAAAATCTAACGATCTTTCCATTCAATTATATATTGGAACTGAATTTAATCTAGCTAGAGAGACCTATCGATAATCTTACACGAACTACACGCACACACACAAATATATATATATATATATATATAATAATATTATATATATATATATATATATATATCGCGTGGCATAATGGTTAGAATCGTGGGAAATGAACTTGTCGACCCGAGTTCAAATCCCAGACAAGGCTGTTTGCATTTCACATAGCCTAATACACTTAAAAAGGTATGAATCCATATATTCTCATCCCCTCCAGCTATGGGTAAAATAGTTGGGCAGACTGGCTCTTTAACCTTGGGTAGGTAACCAGTCTAGGAGAGGGAAAACTCTGAATTCAAAATTCCTGAGGTCAGTCGTTGATTGGGTTTGTGGCATTCGTGCACCAATTCTTTCCTATCGACTGTGCCAAAAAGTGCGGATGGTCCAACACAAGCCTTCACCACTATAAACAAATCACTGTGTGGGTTGTTAATTGTATGAACCCTCATGAGTCGATATATATATATATATATATATATATATATATATATGAAGTGGTCAAACGATGTGTTTGAAATGGCGAAGGCCGACAATTTTCGTCCTTTGCCATTTCAAACACATCGTTTGACCACTTCATACTGTCGTGCCGTAAGTCACCCAAAAAGTGCGATATACATATTGGTTTAAAATAAACGAGAAATTCTGGGGAAGCTAGCTTGTGTAGTGATTAGAATGTCAGCCTGACAGGTAGAGTTCGAATCACGCACAAAGCACTGCCCTGTCTATAGCTCTGCTGATGAGGCCTAATGGGCTGAAATGTACATACAGAGATGACTTTTTCTCGATTTGTTTACGCTTTACACTTAAACCGATATGCATGCCTAATTCATTTAATTATAATTAATTAACAAATTGGTATGACTTTAATTAAACATAATCTCCCCCCCCCAAAAAAAAATATATATATATACAAATTTAAATAGTAGACGAGACTTGCATTTTACATAGATGTATATACCCAAATATTTGCACTAATTACTCAACCTGTAGCTAAGAGTAAACAGTAGGGCAGACTGGGCCCTTTAACTTTGGTATAGTAACCGATCTATGAGAAGAAAAAAAACTGAATTCAAACCTGTTAAACTCCGCTAAAAATGTACTTTATGTTGCATCCTGTGCGTGGAAAAAAAAAAAAAAAAAAAAAAACTAACAAACACACACAAACATATACATCCTTCCAAGAGATTTGGTTGAATGACATGGTTTATTTCTTTTTAATGATTTTCAATTACTTATGTTCAACCCTTCGTGTAATTTATCTAATATTGGGATCCAAGTGGTAGAGAAGGTGCCTCTTCAACCACTGGACTCCGATACAAAGACAGATCAACAGAACTTGAACACAAGCAACTAATAATCATTAAGAAAAATACTCCGTGGTATTCAACCAAACCTCTTCAAATAATAACTTGCTGTATATATATATATATATATATATATATATATATATATGTTCCTTAATCTCATTCCTGGTTAAAATGAGAACGTTCAAATCGTTCAAGATGAACTAGAAAAATGTAAAACATAATAATCTGGTGTTGCTTATTATCCGAATTCTTATTTCTTATGAGTGACGTCACCTCAACTAAATAATGGAACATTTTTTGTATTAAAGAAAGAAAGAGGGGGAAATGAAGAAAAAAAGAAAAGTTGGGGAAGGATATAGAGAGGGGATGAGCGCGTAAAAGCGATAATATTAATCTGTTACAATCGAACATACGAAAAGAAAGAGAGAGAGAGGGGAGATTTAAATGAAGATTATTATACTTTTTACATATTGAACTATTTAGCAATAGCTCTTAAGTAAACATAAAACGTTGTCATAATTAAATTATGATACTGTGCTATATCCACAGGTTATGCTAGTATATATATAATCGAGTTAGCTGATCGGACTTTGAGGGTCGAATTGTTGAAAAGTGAATAGTATTTGTCGATTTTGAATTTGAAGTCTTCAATTGAAAAAAAAAAAAAAACAAAAAAAAAAACATAGAATCGATCCAGGATTATATTTGATTAAGGTAATTATCATTTGCCCAGTTGTCTGAGCATTCAGTAAACAGAGATTTATCAAAAAGGTCTGGGAGTGTGGGGATTAATGTGTGATTTACAACGGATGGGTATCGAAGTTAACTGATCTCCTCATCATTCCTATTTAAATAAGCGAACACGAAATACATTATTGTCTCATTACTTGACTTAAAATTATTAATTTTTCAAAAGTTCTAATAAATTACAAAACACAAAAACAAAACAAAACAATCGCCCCCCCCCAAAAATAACAATTCTTTATTACCTATTTTGGATAAAAGTAGAACGTAGCGAGAAAGATTTAGAGCCAATATTCTGAAATTATTTAATTTTCACGAAAGGCCAGCTAATGAGAATGAACATTCAAAAATAAAATTCCTTAGGAACATTTTCGGCCAAAACCGAAATATTAAAAGAGTGATAAGCGATGTCTTCTTTTCTTTTCCTTTCTTTTACATTCATAAAGTTATTTGTTATATAAAAAAAGAAATAATAAAATAATTCGCTTATTCCAGTTGCTTGGTTTCAGAGAAAAAAAATGTTTAGCGGAAAATTAGATAATTCATCACGAAGTGGAAATCATTCCTTTTATGCGTCACAAAAAGAATTAAATTCAAACTTTGATGGGCAAATGAAAACCGAACGATTCTGTGTGAATCATTAAATTTATCGTAGTTTAGCACAGTGTTATTCTTTTCTATTACTTTTCCCATCATTTTTTTTTGTTGATTTAATTGATTTGTTCTTTTTCGGTCCCTTTCGGCTAAACAGAGAATCGTTGAATCAATCGAAGCGTTATCAAAGATATCAAAAGAGTAGATTTAAATCTTTCCCGCGTATATTTTCATCATTTAAATCGACTTCCCGCCACTCCTTTTTTTACACCGACAAAACGTAAAGGACTCAACACAGTAAATCAGTATCGTATGCTTACAATGAATATGATAAACCGTGTTCGTTGATATTGATTTTAAACGATATATGGTGTTGTTTTCTCTTTTCCTTTTCTCACCTCTTTAAAAAAAATTTTAAATCAACTTATTCCTATTATTTATTATCATTTTTATTCTTATAATTCTTATTTATCATTATTATCATCATCATTTTTATCTATATTATTGCCATTTTTATTTATATTATTATTATTTTTATTTATATAATTATCATTATTATTTGTATTATTATTATTATCATTTATATAATTATCATTATTATTTGTATTATTATTATTATCATTGTTATTTATATTATCATTATTTTTATTTATATAATTATCATTATTATTTGTATTATTATTATCATCATTATTTATATTATCATTATCATCATTATTTTAATTATCATTATTTTTATTATATATTATCATAATCATCATTGTTATTTATATTATCATTATTTTTATTTATTATTATCATTATTATTTGTATTTTATTATTATTATTATTGTTATTTATATTATCATTATTTTATTTATATTATTATTATTATTATTATTATTATATTGTTATTTATATTATTATTATTATTATTATTTGTATTATTATTATTATTATTATTATTGTTATTTATATTATTATTATCATTTGTATTATTAATTATTTTATTATTTATCATTGTTATTTATATTATTATTATTCATTTGTATCTATGTTATCATTATTAACATTTTCATTTATTATTACTATTATTATTTTTATCTATATTATCATTATTTTCTTTTATATTATTATCATTATCTTTATTTATATTATCATTATTTTATTCATGTCATTATTTTCATTATCATTATTTTTATTTATATTATCATTATTTTCATTTATATTATTATCATTTTTATTTATATTATCATTTTTATTTATATTATCATCATTATCTTTATATTATTATCATTTTATATTATCATCATTATCTTTATATTATTATCATTTTTATTTATATTATCATCATTATCTTTATATTATCATTATTTTTATTTGTATTATCATTTCTTCATGAGGCCATCTTTTGGCTTTATGAATGAGTTGTGATGAGGAATGCTGATTAAATAATTCTTTAGAATTTTCAACGTCGTTTAACTTATCACAATCTCAGTTGTATTCATTGTTTTTTTGCCTATTCAAATCTTTAATTTATGGGTTTTACGTGAATTAATGTTGATGCTGTGACATTAATTAAATTCACAAACACTGTATATTATCATTGATTTAATTGCTATTCTTATAACCGTCATAACTACTCCGTTTTTTCTCTCTTTGTTAATATTGTGAATCCTATTACGAGTCGCAGTCAGTAAAGCATTCGCCGAGGAATCGCAAGGTTCCGGATTTGATACCCAACTCCGACAACTCACCGCATAAGTAGGACACAGCTTGGGTAATCTGATCAGTGCAGTAAAGCATCTGATAGCTTGTGGTAGGTGTGATGCTTCACCTCAGCAATACAATATCCCATGTCTAGCGCTAAAAAAAGGGAATAGACCCCCTCGATGTTCGGCTGATGCCGACAATAGACCACTTAACATACTATTTGTTATCGTTATATGTATATATTTAACCCCGCTGCACAAGCAGGATGTGACTCAAGGTCAATCAATTTTTAAGCGGAGATTAACAGGTTGGAATTCAATTTTTCTCATAGACCAGTTGCCATACCAAAGTTAAAGGGCCCAGTCCACCCAGCTATTTACCCATAGTTGGAGAGATATTAGTTAAAATCATACATTCCCATGGGTATCAGAGCTATAGAAATGCAACTAGCCTCGTCCAGGATATGAACACGTGTCACTGGCACAGGTGACCACTGAGGGGAATTTTATTCCTCTGTAGAGGTGTAGTCTGCGTAATCTACAGCCTCAGCCGACAGGGTGGCTACTATTACTACTACTAATGATAATAATCTATACATAAATAAAGGGCAGTTGTGTGTATGTATGTCCGGAGGAAACTACGAAAATAAAACAATTAACGACAATGTAAATATATATCCACATTCACTATCACCAGAGCTTGCTTTTGTGCAAAAACAAATGATTTGATTTATATCTGGAAAGATATTTAAGAATTAAGATTTGAATAGTAATACATGGGAAAGTGACCGGTTGCATTCGTGATTAAAATATAAACCAATTAGATAAGACCAAAACAATGGATCTGCGAGACTAACTTTTTATTATACCCCCCCTCTACCTAGGCAACGCCGGGTAGCCGATTCTAGTAGTAATATATGTCCTTGTTTGTGTGCACAGAGCAGTTTGTCTGGACAAATCCCTGTAGTTGGCGCTATTTCTATTGAATCTCTTTGGTCTACGCAGTCCTGTTTATTTTAGTTTTCTTTCATTTCCAACTGGCTGTATTTGCTTATTATACGATTGATTACGTTATTACTCGTCTACATTTACTACTTTCCTATTTAAGTCATTTTTAACTTTGGTAATTACCACCATCATTAGTATCTTTTTTTATCGACGTTAATGATTTGATTATCACTTTTAGTACCATTACAATCATTATATTTTATTAACGTTTCATTAGTAGTTATTTTTAAATGCACATATTTATTTCAATTCTCATTTGCACGGTCTAATCAATATTATAGATATTATTAATGTATTATATTCTGTTTCGTAATTTTGCTCGTTTCTATGCTAGATGCCTCAACAGTATTTATCTTGAAAATATTACGAAGCACACAATTATAATTGATTTGAATTTAAATTGAAGTGTCCATTAGTAAGCAGAATTTGTATGTATTGAAATAATTACTTTAACTTTTAAAATATGGTTGCTATCAAATTCTAATCGAGGCAACGATCATGTGCACAATGCTAAATGGTGGTTCTTTGATTTTTTTTTCTCAAACGATCAACGGCGATCAGTGTTGCAAGATAAATGAGTTAAAGAAGAAGAAAAAAGAAAAAGGGGAGTACAGATATATATTTGGTAAAAAAAAAGAAATAAGAGAAAAAAAAAGGAAAAGAATAACTCGAAAAAAAGGAAGAAGAGTTAGGAAAAAGACAAAAAAATAAGCAAGTAAAGAACAAAAATGATAAATCGGAGTTCTTTGGGTTTTGTTTTTTTTCAAATGATTTAAAGAAGAAAAGAAAGAAGTAAAGAATATAGTTTGGAAAAGAGGAAAAGAAATAAGAGAAAAAAAAGGCAAAGGAGTAACTCGGACAAAGAGAAGAAGAAAGAGCGAGGAAGAAGAAAGAAAAAAAAGACAAAATAGAACAAAAATAAATAATGGTAAATAGGAGTTCTTAGATAGTTTTTCAAATGATTAGAAAAAGAAAAAGAAAGAAGTAAAGAATATATTTTGTAAAAGAAGAAAAGAAATGAGAGAAAAAAAGGCAAAGGAGTAACTCAGATAAAGTGAAGAAGAAGAAGAAGAGCGAGAAAGAAAAAAAAAGACAAAATAGAACAAAAATAAATAATGGTAAATAGTTCTTTAATATTTTTTCAAATGATTTGAAAAAGAAAAAAAAGTAAAGAATATATTTCGTAAAAGAAGAAAAGAAAAGAAATGACTGAAAAAAAGAGGCAAAGGAATAACTCCGAAAAAGAAATAAGAGTTAAGAAGAAAACAGAAGAAAGAAAAAAAGCGAAAAAAAAAATTGAATAAAATAAATATAAAGATGAGGAAAAAATGAAAAACAGAAAATAAAACTAAGATGAAAAAAGAAAAAGTAAACAAAATTAGATTTAGACTTTTTTTTCGCAGACTGTCGTCATTTATTTTGCTTAATAAGGAAATCATAAATTTCATTTTATCAATTGAAATGTTTATAAAATTGACAGTTCAAGATAAAATCTGAATTTATGAGATGATTATGAAAAGCGAAGGTAGCCAATAAATAGACTATTATTCCAAACATCTACATAATGACCAGTATGATTCTTTATATTTACTAGCAAATATATGCACCCTCCGGGTGCAAGTATTTAAGTTTTGATATAATAAAATATCATATTAAATTAGAAAGGCTAATGAAACTGACTAAGAATGCAGATAAAAAGATCTGCAACAGAGGGGGTATAATCGAAAAATAGAACAACTTTGAAACTAACTATTCCATTATTTTCCATTACTCCCCTCTTTCATTGGTAAATTTTCCTAATTTAACTATTCAGTTAAAATAGGAAGTAAAGGATAATATTACAGTCATTTCTTCTTGTAAATAAATTTATTTTAAGATTTATCCACGAGATTTTTGTTTGTATTTCTTAAGATAAAACCAAACAATTAGAAATCAATAATACCAAGCTCATATTTATTAAAATAAAATGTTAAATATCAATATGCAAATTAGCCTTCTCGTTCAAACTGTAAACCGCTATTTTGTTGTATATATAAATACAATTGCATGTTATTAGTACGTAGATATGGTCAACAGTATTAATAATGTAAAACAATTTTTATTAATAACTGAAGGTTTAAAAGAATGAAATCATGGAGAATTTGACGTAAATAATTAAGGGAATTGTGACTTGAGTAGTAATATAGTTTCGGTTACAGACAGAAAAACACACAATCTCCATTATAATAAGATTTATTTCCCCTTCTTTCGGCAACTTTTGCTCGGATGAATGTGTAGTAACTGTTTACCTTTTCTAAGATCAAACTTTTACTAACATCAGAGTATTGTATTTGTTCCACATCATCAACCTTATTTCTGCACGGTGTTATATTCGGGCAAAACCCGGTCTAAAATAACATTGTCTGAGTTCTGAGAATTCCGAATCTAGATAAAAAAACACTTGGTGCTACGTTTTTCTGCAATCTACATGTGATGAAATTAATTTGGTATGTGATCTAAGTAAAGTCGTCGGGGCGGTCTAATGTCGGTATCAGCCAATCAACGAGGGAGTCTATCCCCTTTTCACTAGCGCTAGACCAAGGAGATTGTTTTTGTATCTGAGGTGGAACGCCACACCTACCATCAGCTCCTTACTTTACCGCACATATCCTTGTGCTACTTATAACGCTGAGTTGGCGAGGACCGGAATCGAACTAGGAACCTTGTAATTTCTAGCAGAACGCTATGCCGACTGAGCTAACCCATTCAGCACTAATACTAATCTGCTTTATTTTAGTTTCTTATAATAATAAATGATATCATTTTAGTAGCTATTTTGAATTACTTTTTGAATGATGTATACTTAATTTGCTAATAAATTTAATAAATTATTTTCAATCTTCTATTATTTTGATTTACACATAAATCCCATACCAATGTAGCACCTTCTATCCCATGTGGGCAGAGTAGTCTGGGACCTTCGTGGTACCGATTGCTATGAACGTGCATTTGTCTTTCGCGTGTGGTCCCTAAATTTTTAACCCTGTAGAGAGATATTTAAATAACGTATCAGTGTAGTATCTGTGCAATTGTAATGTAATTAAATATATAAGAAAAATCCAAATCAGATTAAAACAAAACTAAATTAGCCATCTGTTTATCTGTTTTGTATTTCATAAAAAAAAAACATTGTGTGATAGTAACTAAAAATGGCTTTTAGTTTATCTAGGAAAAAAAAGAAGTTTCCTCTTCTAGATAAACGGGTTATTCCATTATTAATTGGATCAAAAGTTGAGTTTATTTCCGACTATTTATACAGATTAGTGCAGCCTGGCTGGTCTGCTGATTTAAAAAAAATGAATTGGCAAATTTTGTTATGATAAAATTAATTTTAATGATTGGCCATATTATCTTGAACTTAATTCAGAATATTTTACATTTTGTACCAAAATAATTCCATCACATAGGTTTTCCAACAACTGTAGCTATATGACTCTACTGGAGCCAACTATTCCGTGATTGTCATTCTGGGAAAAGTCTCTAAAAGATATAATGGGTTCAGCTGATTTATGTGGATAACAAACTGGTTTACATATTTTTGATATATAATGTGTTTTTTTTTTTAATAATATTTATTTTTTAAGTATCCGATTTTATACTATTCAGAATAATTGTTTTCATCCACAAATTCTGTATGTTATGTTTTTTTTTAAATATATATCTGCGTAGAATTTCCACTGTTACATAAACTACATTGATCCAGACATGTGTACCATTTTACAGGTATATAATCTATTTATTCTGGTACCATTATAGTATGTGGCCTACCTTTTGAATGTGGCCTACGAAATCATGCTTCTCTTATAATATGTGGCCTACCATAAAAAGCAAATTATAAGGTTATAATAATAACTGCTAACCCTATTTATGTTCCAGCGCGATACATCTTGTCTTTATGGGGCGCTTGGAGTAATGCTTATCGTCGTAGATATTGACCCGGCGACATGATTTATCCTGGACGAGGCTGTTAGCATTTCACATAGCGCTAATACCTTTGGGAAAGGTAGAAATCCAGCTATTCTCCTACCTGCTATGGGTAAATAATAAGGCAGATTGGGCTCTTTGACCTTGGTTAGACAACCGGTCTAGGAGATGGATATCTCTGAATGAAAACCTGTTAAACACCGCTTCAGATGTTAACCATGTGTTACATCTTAATTGTACCGAGGATTGTATATATATATATATATATATATATATATTATATATATATATATATATATATATATATATTGTCTCACTGTATCGTCATTGGCATGCCATTATTTTTGACGAAAAATATATTGGACGAGTTGCCAATTGTGCATATTCTTCTGCACGAATTGTTTTTTTTTACCTATATCGGTATTAGTAAAATGAATCTCTTGCCCCCATTATCAACCTTGACAGAGATCCAATATACATGATTAAGTTCGTGCGTTCTCTCACTCTTTAGGTTTGAGTGTGTGTCTGTATATAAATACATTTTTTCCGTCTTTTGTAAATAAGTATATCTTTATTTTCGTTAGGAAAGGCATTTGTTTTGTTCCTCCCACACGTATGCAAACACATTCACTTGTAAAGGCGTACGCATGGCCATAACGATTATATATGATTGCACAGAGTATAAAATATTTACATTTTTGGAGGGATGACAGTTTAATACAAAGAAAAGCAATTAAATTTCTGGAACTCATAAAGCGTCTTCAATGATTTTAGTAGATAAACGAAAATGACTTGTCAAGAATATAGACAACATTCTTCCTAGTTTGCTGTTTATATTTCTTCCCGTGCGTTGGATCTCTCTCATATATATATATATATATATATATATATATATAGCGAGAGATAGAGAGTTTGTATATTATAAGAAAGAGAAAACAGAAAGAGTTGCTTGTCATAAATGTCTTGTCGAAAGATCCTGTCAAACGATCGAACGCTCTCACAACAAAACTAATTTTACCAAAAGTAAGCGACAAATTTAATATCAGAAATTTTAATTAAAAAGTAAAGAAATGAAAACCTTCATGATATTGCTTCCATAAAAAAAATGAAACCGTTTGAATTGTTGAAGCAACTTGCAGTTCTAATGTTAGAAAAACTCGTTAAAAAGGTCAATGGTGGGAAATAATTCATATCAGCATTATAATAATAAGTTATCATTCTTATGCTGAGAGAGAGAGAGAGAGAGGGAGAGAGGGGGATGTGAAAAGTTCTCGATTCAACCAAAGAAGTGTTGTATATTGTACGAGCGGAAGTATGATTTTTCCGTTTAAACCGAAACAAAGAAAAGACGAAAAAAAATAAAGGATTTTTCCGGGTAAAGCAAACAAAGAAGGATGGGTAACAATAAGTTCGGAAATAGATTTGTCTGCAGATAAGTACAACAAAAGAAAACGCGTAGGCATTTGATATATATAAAAGGAAGTCAGCCAGAGGTCAGTCAACAGAACCCTCGGGACAGAGAACAAGTGTCAACCACTCACGGTCACAGCCGACGGCTGTGAGCCGTCACGTACCCACCTTCCACCTCACCAACGCTAGTCATCCCAATAGTAGTAGTCATTGTCAACGCTCGCCACCCACCACGGCAGAGATTAAAGAAATAAACTCAAAGTTTTTACAATACCCATGTGTTGTGGTTTCTTAATTCAGACTACTACATACTTCGCTACGTGACCATACATACCCGCAACGTATACAGATACGCGATTTAGCAGCGTGAATTTGATGCGCTATATAACAGAAGCTACTAACCTAAAACTATCCCATTTACACATTCTCTAGTTTAACACACTTGGCAAATCCGTTCATGATTTTATTTACCATATATATAAGGTGAAAATATCCAATTGACTGGTATGTTAGGGATAATTCTATTTGGGATTCTCAATATCTCATGTACATCCACAATGCATGCTCATGTTGATGTACACACAGATTTATACAAGGATTTTTACAAATCTCTCAGAGAGATCAATGTATGATAATTAAGTAATTGATTATATACAAAGCAATATTTATAGTTTTAATAAGAAAGATAAACTTAACAAACCATCATTTAGCTATCATAAATTTATTTCGACTAGAACACTATAAATGATGAGACTTAGCTCATTCATTGAGTTTTGGTCGAAATAGATTTATAATAGTCAAATGACCGGTTTGTTAAGTTTTTCCTTCTTATTGATACTATATATATATATATGTATTCCCAATGACACCTCTCCCCTACCTCTTACCAATACACACACACACACACACACACAACATTGAGGTTTACTTCCGCTGTCGTTTATCGCAAAAAAATTTTTTATACACACACACAGACACACATAAAAAATGCACAATGTTTCCTTTCGATACACACACTTACAGCGTCCCGTACTCACGCCATGAAATAGAATATTTGATGTCATATTTCAAAACCGTCTCCTTTTTCAATCTTCAAAAATTTTTAAACAGACTGAATGACTAGGACTACCACTCGCTTTTCTTGTTATTCTGTGATAAATAATTTCTTATCACTTCCACATACCAACAAATACCCTGAAGATGATCTAATTAATAGATCGAAACACTGCAGCGTCGGCCAATAAACTCACCACTTAACCCATTTAAACCTGTGTTTTTTCATTTTTCTTAATATACTATATATATATAAGGACGCGTAAAAGCATATGCATTTTGTAAAATAAAATTTTTTTTTCTTAAAAAGAAAGGAAAGGGTACCCTAGTTCGATTTAAAATCAGAAATGATTTTCTTTTTTTCGCTCAATGCTCCTCAGAGAAAAAATTTCATTGAAAGATGGTGATATTAGTTTTTTTTTTGTTGTGGACAACGGAAAAGACAGAAAGCAGTGAGAACAAGGGAAAATTTTTTTTTTCTCAATAAGAGAATTCGTAAAATTACGAAATTTACAACTCACGTGGGGGGGGGGTTCGAAAATTCCGAGTGCCCCCGTTTGATAAGTTGAGGCTTGAAGTGCCAAAAAGGAGTAGTTGTTGGGACTGCTTCTGAACGCACAGGAATGGTTGAGTGCAGGATATGAAAAGAGACTCGAGAATTTGCAGTTGTAGTTCGCTGTTGGAACTGCAAAGGACTGAAAACATAGCTGGATGGTAGGAACGAGCGCAAGCAGAATTTCTTAATATATATATATATATATATATATATATATATATATATATATATAATACGATAAGTTTTTCACCTAAGAATGCAGGATATGGTGGTGCGTGGTGTAATGGTTAGAGTCGTAGGAAATGGACTTGTTGGCCTGAGTTTAAATCTTCGACAAGCCTGTTTGCATTTCCCATAGCGCAAATACCCTTGGAAAGGTATGAATCCATATCAATTTGAAAAGTCTGAGGTCAGTCCTTGATTGGGTTTGTGGCATTCTTGCACCAATTCACTCCTATCGATTGTGCAATAAAGTGCCGAAGGTCCAATAAAAGCCTTCAATCACTATAAACAAAAACACTGTGTGAGTTGTTCAATGGATCAGTTCATGTTATCTAATGAACCATCATGAGTCACAATCGACGCGAGAGTCCAAGAATCCAGGGGCCGTTCAGTACAAAATATATTGTTTTTTCTCATTCTTCAGTTCTTGGCAAATCGTTTCAGCAAGGGTTAATAAGTTGTAAAATACAACCATCCAATGTTTTTTCAAATGTCAATCAATAAATGGTCATTTATATATTCATTAATCAATTATATATAATTTTCTGTCATTTTACTTAATTTAAATTTGTCAACAAAAAAAAAACAAATTCGTATTTCCTTTTTATGTATTATATAAATATAGACTTCAGAAGTAGAAATACAACTTCAAGAAACTTTGGGACACATCCCCCCCTCCGCTAAAATCATAGAAAATAATAACCAAAAGATTGTAGATAACCAATTAGTAGTTGTTGAAATGTACCCTTCCCCTCCCTTAATTCTCTCATTCGAAGCATGTTTTGAAAAGTAACATGTTTGTCATAGTTAATAAATTGTACATAATTTCATCTCATGTTTGGAGCTTTTAAGTAGGTTAAAGTTTTGGAGAGACTGAAATATTTTGGTGGGCGCAGGCTGCTCAAGGAGAATAAACTAAGTATATATATATATATATATATATATTATTGTATGGAGATAAATAATGGACCATTTTGTTTTTAATTAAGGGTAGAAAAAGGACATGCTACACAGAAAAATATAATAAGAAGTGTTTGGAGAGAGAGAGAGAGAGAGAGTTAAATCAAGATTATTATACTTTTTACATATTGAACTATTCCCAATAGCCCTTAAATAAACATCAAATGTTGTAATAATCAATTTATTATACTGTGGTATATCCACAAGTACTGCTAATAATAATAATAATAATAATAATAATAATAATAATAATATCTAAAATGAAAGAAGGCGAAACGGCATATACTTAGATCTTGCCTGAGCGCTGAAGAATTTGTCGACGACAAATTATGAAATAACAATCACGCAACGAGCGCCTAACTTATCTTTGTAGGAAGTGGACTCATGTACCGGAGTTCAAATCCTGACTGAGGTTGGTTGTATTTCACATAACGCTACTACCGTAGAGAAAGATACACATCTAAATATTCTTTTTCCAATCACATTTATAGAAGAGCAGTTCCCCAAAGTGCAATTCTTTATATTTCATATTAGCTGATACTGCCAGGTATCTTGTTAATGTATTTATCTGTCCATTTCTTGATCATCATGTCACGATGGTAGTTTAAAACTACCATTTTTTTTGCATTTTCAATTTTTAGGGTCTTTGTATTTACTTATTTTATTGTAATCCTTGATTGATGTGTTATTAACTGTTGGAACTTGCATAACCAATCAGAAGGCATGTTTTTTTTCTTTGATATTGGTATATTGCTCTTTATTTTTCTATCAGTTTGGATGGCAAAGTTCCAGAGAATTTGAGCTTGTTTGGATTCTGTTATTGGTTCTGGTATAATGGCTTATTATATGGTGACTTTTTTCATATTCTATTGGTTCTGGGTCAAGCAAACGGTATTAATTATTATTATTATTATTATATAGGGCCGGTTTAGCTCAGTCGGTAGAGAGTCGAGCTAGGGACCACAATGTTCCAAGTTTGACACCAGCCCTAACCCACTCAGCGTATGAACAGCACAGGAATCTGTGTGGTAAAGTGAGGAGCTGATGGTAGGTGTGGCGCTCCACCTCAGACGCCAAAAAGACTCTTCTTGGTCTAAGAGTGAGTGAAAAAAGGATAGACTCCCTCGCTGTCTGGCTAATACCTACTTTAAGCCACCCCGACTACTTACTTACTTATTATTATTATTATTATTATTATTATTATGTTATCCGAAATTGAATTTTGTGTTCATAATTTCTTTGTCTGAATCTACGTTTAAAAAAAATCATTTGAAGATGTAAAAAATCTTTGAAGATGTAAAAATGACTTTCTGAATTAATTTGTCTACCAAATGTTTAAATTAAAAAAAAAAAAAAAAAAAACACAAATATTGCTTATTGAATAAAGTAGACTTAATTTAAAAATCAAAATAAATCATATATATATATATATAAGTAAAATGTGGTGCAGTGACCTATTGTCGGTATCAGTCGGATAGCAAGAGAGTCTATCCCGTTTTCCCTATCGCTAGACCAGGAGTACTGTTGTTGCATCTGAGATGGAGTGCCGCACTTAGCATCAGCTCTCCACTTTACCACTCCAATCAGATTACTCATGCGCTGAGTTGGCGAGGACCGGTATCGAACCTGGCACCTTGTGATTTTCAGACGTGTGATCTCCGGACTAAGCTAAAGTGGCCCCTAACACACACATTATATAAGGGAATGACGTACCGGTAAAAAATATTTAGTTAATCCCAATATTGATGATTGATACAAGTATTAACGGAACCGGATAAGTCAGTGTTAATACTATATATAAATATATAAAAGTATATTGGTAGAATATTTGAAGTTGAATGCAATAAATCAAAGAGAAATATATTCTTTCAAAAACTGATAGTTTTATACAATTATTCAGGAACTCGTATTAAGCAGATGCATAATAAAAAAGAAAAGAAGAAAAAGAGAAACGGGAAAAAAGAAAAGAAAGAAAAAAAGAAAGAAAGAAAGAAAAGAAAGAAAAAAAGAAGAAGAAAAAAAGAAAAGAAAAAGAAAGAAAGAAAAGAAAAGAAAGAAAAAAAAAGAAAAAAGAAAAAAAAAGAAAAAAGAAAAAAAAGAAAAAGAAAAAAGAAAAAAAGAAAAGGAAAAAAAGAAAAGGAAAAAAAAGAAAAGGAAAAAAAAGGAAAAGAAAAGGAAAAAGAAAAAGAAAAGGAAAAAAAAGAAAAGAAAGGAAAAGAAAAGAAAAACAAAGAAAAAAAAGAAAGAAAAAAGAAAAGAGAAAAAGAAAAAAAATAAAAGAAAAAAAAAAAAAATAAAATAAAAAAAAATAAAAAAAAAGAAAAAGAAAAAAAGAAAGGAAAAAAGAAAAGAAAAAAAACACTATTTTTTAATTCTCTGAAAGCTGAACTTAGTTTTTATCGAAAGGAAAAAATTTTAAAAATTACATCGTAGTCAGGTAACTTGATTCCTGAACATTCTCATCGTAATTACAGCTGACCTTACATTCGGATTGAAAAAAAAAAAAAAAAAAAAAAAAAAAAAGATGGCGGGTTTTGGCATTGGTACGGTCGAGATGACAGAGCGTAATAAAATGGTGATCAGCACAGATAGAGACGCATTTTTTAAATACCTGATTTCAGATTCGTTTGACATGGGATGCCGGTTCTAATCTCTGAACTTCTCGAACGTTCCAAGCGAGTTTCCCGCAGTTAAGATCGCGACATTCGTCCTCAATTAACTTTTCCAGTACACTGCAGTGTAAATAAGCCCAGTGAAGCTGAAGCAGAAGCAAAGCCGAGGCTAGAGTCCTCGTCGTCGTCGTCGTCTTTTCTCATTCATTCGGTTGTTAACGTTTAATACTGCCCTTCAATACGTTTCTTTGTTTTCAACAAGTAAAAAAATAAATGAATAAATGTATCCAATCGCAAATCACTTAAAACAGAAATACAGAAATTGGTGGCAAAAAGAAAAAAAAAAAAAAAACTACCGAAAAAAAAAAAAATAAAAACAAAAAACCTCGAAACGGCAATTGCAGGTTCTTATTTGGCCTTGGACTTCTTAATTCTTTTTTGTCTACCTTTTCATACTCATTTTTCCCCTTCCAATGTCGACAGGAAATGAAAAGCAGGCCGGCAAGCAAAGTCCACGACCGACGTGAGGAGCCTTCCATATGTCTAATTAAGTCTTATTCAGAAAGCACCGACGATTTCCACCGGTTTCTTGGAATTCCGTTGAAATAGCGATTGCCCCACCAGTGCCACCCAGAAGAACCATTCACACTCTACAGCTTTTCTTCCTTCCTTACACCTCCTCTCTATCTCTCGAAATTGATTCGTGTGCGATTTCCTGGCTTAGTCAAAAAAAAAAAAAAAAAAAAAAAAAAAAAAAAAAAATCAAACTGCTTTTTTTCCTCGGGAAGAAATCAGCGAGCGAAAATTGTTCTAAGTAACGATTCACTCTAACATCGTTAAAGTTCACGTTTTGAATTCTTCATGTGACATATTCTTGCCGACGTGATCAGGATGTATACGGTGTTGTTGATTTAGCAAATGCACGTCCTCACCTTCATACTCATCAGTAAATACGAACCCCCAGGTTAGTCTGGTAAAAGGCAACGATAACAGAGAACTCAGTAAGGACCCACTTCAAAATGTGACTGTGTGTAACTAGATCAAAACCGACGGCACAATTCCCTTAGTTATTTACGTTATACTCTCAATAATAAATAACTGATTATTATTTAATCTTAATCAGCCTTTTATTTATTAATGATGTCTCTATTAAAGTCTAGCTGATTTAGATTTTCCTCAAAACAGATCATATTATCAATGCGTTTAAAAAAAGTAAAGTTGTCGGGGCGGACTAATGTTGGTATCAGCTAGACAGCGAGGGAGTATATCCCCTTTTCATTAGCACTAGACCTAGGAGATTATTTTAGCATCTGAGGTAGAGCGCCACACCTGCCATCAGCTACTCACTTTACCGCACAGATCCCTGTGCTACTAATACGCTGAGTTGGCGAGGGCCGGTATCGAACCAGGAACCTAGGGATTCCTAGCCGAACGCTCTACCAACTGAGCTAAACCGGCCCTAATGCGTTTAATATCGCGCAATGTGCGTTATATCCCTAAGAAATAAAAGTTTACATTATTACATAATTACGGCGGAGGGCGCATATTTTTTGCTAGAGCATATAAACACTTATCTTAACACTGTGTGTCCTATATATCTACACTGGAGGCACGTGGTGTAATGGTTGCCATCGTAGGAAAAGGAGACGACGAAAAATAAAATCCTGAAAGAGGCTATTTGCACTACACATAGCGCCAATACCATTGGGAGAGGTATGGATCCAACTACTCTCCCTCCAGCTAGTGGGTAAATAATAGAGCATACTGGGCTCGGTAACCTTGGTATTACAACCAGTCTAGGAGAGAGAGAAAAACTGAATTCAAACCTGTTTAACTCCGCTTAAGAAATTTACCTTGTGTCACATCCTACTCGTGCGTACGAGTCGATATATATATATATATATATATATATATATATATATATATATATATATATATATATGTGTGTGTGTGTGTGTGTTGATATGTACATAGCTTATAAATGACTAAAACTAAAATAGCTGAAACCTCACTTATTATATTCACCCTGTGACCGGAGCTTAGAATACATAGCGACATACGACAGTACCCCCTGCAAGATAACCACTCCTCAAAAAGGAGTCTTCTGGATATGACACTAAATTGTATTTGATGGCGAGGCTCTACTTCTAGAAATCTGACGAGTGAGGAGTGCCCCTTCATTGCCATTGTTCACAGGTTCTCTCTAAACCGGAGTGATAGAACCAGTTAGGCCTCCATCTATTATTCATATACGAGAGGATTGTGTAAAATAACAAACTGTTAGGAAACAACCACACAAAAATGTAAATAAGAACGTATAATAAACATGATTCCCTAACCACTAGGCATAAAATAAGACGGGTTGACATGCCGTTAAATTAAATAGATAAATCATTTATTCAATCGTAAACTAAAATTCATTATACTCTGATTCATACAATGTTTATAATGCTTTGTCACTCTCTCCCAAATGTGGGCTTATGAGACAAGGCCATTTTAACGAGGGGTACCCTTGTATATCTATGAGAAAATGTCCCCTGCATTTTCTTTTTTGTGACGCTTCAGGCATAAGAAATTAAGTGACTCATCCTCTTTGTACATTGGGAAAGTGTGGATGATCTCCACCCCTCTTGAAGCTGAAAAGCTTAATTTTGTTACTTGTCTACTAATGACCAACGAGAGAAAGAATAGCTGATACTTATAAAATAGAGAGTCTGCCTAAATGTGGGAAATGCGAGTAGAGAACATTGTCCAGTACCAATCTTTCAATTCGAGGAGAGCCTTCCTGGCTTTTCGATGGGTTTGGACTTTCGCACCAATACGAAATGGGCAATTATCTGGATAGTGGGAAAAGGAGATGGAAAGGATTATGGCGCCAAAAGGAGAACGAAAATCTTATGGCGCCAATTTTACGAGAGAGAGAGAGAGAGAGATGAGAGAGAAGATAGGGGCTGAGAGAAATAGGAGAGAGAGAGAAGAGAGAAGGTGCTGAGAGAAATAGGAGAGAGAGAGAGAGAGGAGAGAAATAGGAGAGAGATAGAGGGGGAGAAAAATAGGAGAGAGAGAGGAGAGAGAAATAGGAGAGAGAGAGGAGAGAGTGGGGGGATAGAGGGAGAGAGGAGAGAGTGGAGAGAGAGTGGGGGATAGAGAGAGAGAGAGAGAGAGAGGAGAGAGAGGAGAGAGTGGGGAGAGGAGAGAGAGAGTGGGGGAGAGGAGAGAGAGAGTGGGGGAGAGGAAAGAGAGAGAGTGGGGGAGAGGAGAGAGAGGAGAGGGAGAGGAGAGAGAGAGAAGTGGGGGGAGAGGAGAGAGAGAGAGTGGGAGAGAGGAGAGAGAGAGTGGGAGAAGGAGAGAGAGAGTGGGGGAGAGGAGAGAGAGAGAGAGAGAGAGTGGGGGAGAGGAGAGAGAGAGAGGAGAGAGAGAGAGTGGGGGAGAGGAGGGAGAGTGTGAGGGAGAGAGAGAGAGAGAGGAGAGAAGAGAGGAGAGAGAGAGAGAGAGAGAGAGAGAGAGAGGGGAGAGGAGAGAGAGAGAGAGAGAGAGAGAGAGAGAGAGGGAGAGGAGAGAGTGGGGGAGAGGAGAGAGAGAGTGGGGGAGAGGAGAGAGAGAGAGTGGGGGAGAGGAGAGAGAAAGTGGGGGAGAGAGGAGAGAGAAAGTGGGGGAGAGGAGAGAGAGAGAGAGTGTGTGTGTGTGTGGTGTGTGTGTGTGTGTGTGTGTGTGTGAAAAATCAGCAAATGAACTATTGGGACTGAACATCGAACTCTATCAGTAATGGGAAACGTGTTAATGTCTTAGCCAGAAGGAAGGCCAAATGTGAATCTAACTATCAATTTTTTCCTTTTCCTTCTTTTGGGGAAAAAAGTCATTCATATTCCCCGGGCTCTGTCCACGCATCATCAAAATGTAGATTGTTTTATCAGTAGACACTCGGTTTGGGTATAGTACTTCTGTGTCTAGAAAATGCCTCGGGTAGAGCAGACGGAACTAGTTAGTTTCGGTAGAGAAAGCCGTATAGTAGATGGAAACAATTGAATTTAAACCAGTTGTAGACCTGCTGTGGGATGGGCTCCGCGATGCCAGTCCTGCGCAAGACACGCTACAGGAGTAGCTATAGTAAAGTCGACGGGGCGGCCTAAAGTCGGTATCAGCCAGTCAGCGAGGGAGTCTGTCCCCTTGTCAATAGCGCTAGACCAAGGAGATTGTTTTAGCATCTGAGGTGGAGCGCCACACTTACCATCAGCTCCTTACTTTACCGCACAGATCCCTGTGCTAATACAGTTGGCGAGGACCGGTATCGAACTAGGAACCTTGTGGTTTCTAGCCGAACGCTCTACCGACTGAGCTAACCCGGCCCCTTGAGCTACTATAACGCGATTAAAAAACAGATTACGGTACCAGTAAAGGGAGTAGTCACACAAGGTAGTGACATAGCTTTTAAATTTTATTATAATGGAGATTCGGGGTCTGTCTGTAACCGAAAATGCATTCCTTTAAAATCTTGTAAAGGGTCTTAAATATCACTAACATATAAAAGTTTACATAATATATGGTGTGTTTAATTTTCATACTGGTTTTAACAAAACTGGGTTTAATAAATAATTACTTGGTGTTATTGATCTTTGATATTATTGTTTTATTATCCAACCTATTAAAATCCCTCCTATAAATGATTTAAAATAGAAACTAATTAAAATATAATTAAAATAAGTGTGATCTTTTATCAATGCGTTCTTATTTAATTTCACCAGTCTTTCTAATTAATATATTTCATTAAAATAAAAGAATAAAAATTACACCCAGAGGGTGCATATTCTTGATAGTATTAATTTTTTTTTTTTAATAAAGAGTTATGTAGGTTATTAAATTGTGGTGATCTTTTTATCGGTATATGTATTCATATTAGACGCGAGAATATGCTCTAATTCTCATTCATTTCTGATGACACTCATCTGTAAATAGACCACTTGTATATTCATACGCATGCGAGATTCTAATTAGTTCTGTGGGAAATCAATTATCTCAGTAAATTGATTAGAAATAAGGTTCTGCATACAAGAAGGGAACATGAGATTTAGTGCAAATATAGACAGAGAAAAGAAAGGAAGAAGTATTTATTCAATGGTATAGATACGTAAATCCATTAATATTGATATATTTCACATATTATCATCGAAAGAAGGAAAGGAATCATGGTGACTGAGCTGTCGATGACATACAAGACCACTTTCGTACTCATACTTTTAGGAGATACATAAACCCTCTCCTTCTCTAACCCCACACCGTGATGCTTAAAGACGGAATCGTAGTGGCTGAGCTGTCGATGACATGCAAGACTCCACTTTTACCCGTACTTAAGCTAGACGTGCGGTCGGAGAGACTCCATCCGATTAATCGACTGGTCAGGTAAAGCCCTAGCACCTATATGATTATCAAAACTCTATAGTACGTATGGCAAGCCCCAATCCCTTTTTTTATATGTGCTAGAAGGCGGTTCCTAAGGGTCTTACTGTCCTGGGTATGACGTTAAACTATCTGATGGTGAAATTCCAATTCTGGAGCTCTGGGTAATGTGGAGTAATTGTTTATCCCCTTTCTCTGAACTAGAGTGGTAGTACCTGTTAGGGTTCCATCTATGGGTTAAATAGAAAAAAAGATGAGCCTAAAAATGTGTATGAAAAATGAGTTAAAAAAATGAGTACCCATCAAGAATGAATAAACAAAATCTTCGGCATAGAATAACCCCAAAGGGTTGGTACATGCCATAAAAACAGCCAACCAACCATCAGTACAAACTGAGGTCTTTAGCCTAGGTATGACAACCAGTCTATGAGAAGGAAGCCTCAATACAAAAACGGGGAGTGTGAAATTTTATTCGCTATTTGCAGACAGCCAAAGAGTAGTTTAAAAAATTTAGTCGCAGCAGAATCTGGTTGTGTTGTCTCTCTTCTTAAACATTTAAGACAGGAATCCCTGTGCACTCTTGCGTTCCAACATATTTTGTCGGACTGTTATTTTGCTGGCATGCCACAAATGTTGACAGGGGAAAAATGTGGGCGTGCGAGCAATTAAATGAACCGCTATCCCATTATTATTTTGTCTGCTTCATAGCAAAAATGTGATGCACATTATGCCCCAGTCAATCAATCTTTATATATATATACTAGCAAATATATGCACCCTCCGGGTGCAAGTATTTAAGTTTTAATATAATAAAATATTATATTAAATTAGAAAGGCTAATAAAACTAAATAAGAATGCAGATAAAAAGATTTTAAACAGAGGTGGGTATAATCGAAAATTAGAACAACTGAAACTTACTCTTCAATCACAGTCGTCTTTCATTGTTATTTTTTCTAATTTAAGTATTTACTTAAAAGAGGAAGTAAAGAATAAAATGACAGTTATTTTTTCTTGTTAATGGATTTCATTTAAGATTCATTGAAGAGATTTTTGCTTATATTCATTAAAATAAAACCAAACAGTTACAAATTAATAATACTAAGCACATATTTATTAAAATCCCATTTTTAATATCATATGCAAATTAGCCTTCCCATTCACACTGTAAACCGCTATTTTGTTGTATATATAAATATAATTGCATGTTGTTAGCATGTTGATATGGTTAACAGTCTTAATGATGTAAACAATTTACTAATAATTGAAGTTTAAATAAAATAAAATCATTGAGAGTGATGTCAATAACTAAGGGAATTATGACTTGAGTAGTGAATAGTTTCGGTTACAGACAGAAAAAACACACAATCTCCATTTATAATAAGATATATAGATATATATATATATATATATATATTATACATACTAGCTAATATATGCACCCTCCGGGTGCAAGTATTAAATGTCATAAAATATATTAAATTAGAAAGTCTAAATAAACTAAATATGCAGATAAAATGATTCGAAACAGAGAGGAGTATAATCGAAATATAAAACAGCTGTAGCTTCCTCTCCACCCCCTGTCTTTTGCTGAACTTTTCTAATTTAACTATTTAGTTAAATAAGAAAGTAAAAAATAAAATTACAGTTATTTCTTTTTGTTAATTGATTTCTTTTAAGATTTATCTCCGAGATTTTTGCTCATATTCATTAGGATAAAATCAAATAATTAGAAATCAACAATACCAAGCACATATTTATTAAAATCAAATTTTAAATATCAATATGCAAATTAGCCTTCCCGTTCACACAGTAAACCGCTTTTTGTTGTACATATAAATACAATTGCATGTTATTAGTACGTAGATATGTCCAGCAGTATTAATAATGAAAAACAATTTTATTAATATTTGAGGCTTAAATAAAAATGATTCATGGAGAATTTGATGTATAATAACTAAATGGATAGTGACTTGAGAAGTGATATAGTTTCAGTTACAGAAACAAACACAATCTCCATTATAATAAGATATATATTATACAGGGGAATACATCTTACGAGATTTTTCTTTTAAAGTTACGAGCTGTCATCGGTCGATTTTTTTTTTTTGGGGGGGGGGGTTGAACTTAAATTTGAGGTACAAGCTTCAGATACGCTTATGTTAATGAGTTCTTTAAAAAACATTTAAGACTCCAAATTTATTACGCCATTATCGAAGTACGTGGCTAATGGTTAATCGTGGAAATGGACTCATCGACCTGGTTTCAAATGCTTCTTGCATTTCTCATAGCACCTAATATCCTTAGGAAAGGTATGCATCCGAACTACTCTCCCTCCAGCTATGGGCAAATTTTAAGACAGCCTGGGATCTTTAACCTTGGTTAGGCAATTAGTCCAGGAGAAGGAAAACTGAATTCAAACCTGTTAAGCTCCATTCAATAAATTGACCTCGTCTCACATCCAGCTCATGTGGGAGGGGTTGGTTATATATATATATATATATATATATATATATATATATATATATATATATATATATAAACAAATCAATCTTTGTCTCCTAAAGGTGTATTTACTGTTTAGTTTAAATTACACTAAAGTTATACTAAAATATTCTTAGTTTTAGGATTGAGTTCATGTTTGAAAATTTTAAATTTGTTCTAATTAGTCGTAATTTGCAATTAAGTCAAAAACTGGCCCGTCTTTTAATTGACATTCTGCCTGTCACTTTTACCCCCTCTACGTATATCTTGATTACCCCCTCGTTATATATGTTAGTTTCTCAGTGAGCGTATATATATATATATATATATATATATATATTTGGAGAGTTATGAAACGTATTTGTATGTTAAGTTTCATAAACAGCCAGATGGGCCAACATATTGGGTCTTGATAGATTTAAATTAGGTCTAACCTTCCATTTCTTATTAATCTTACGAAATAATTTCAATATATTTTTTTAATTCTCCGGTCTTATTTATTTTATTGAATTCGCTTTAGAAACCTACTTTTCCATAATCCCAACTATCTACCCAGAGGTCAATGGGTGAACCAACGGGTCCGTTTAGTCTATATATAACAATTAGATACAGTTAAAAGTTAAAAAAATAAACACACCCTCTGCCTTGTAAATTCGAATATCATGCAGGAAAAAACTTTTGCCCTGAAGATGTGTTAGCTACGCTTGTGGGGATTAAGATAGAATTAAAATTAATAATAAACAAAAAAAATAGACTCCAATGAGCCTTCACCGGAAAAGGGACACACATCTAACCCCAAGAGAATCTCTTAGCCATTCGCGTTTAGGCTTTAACTGTTCTAGTCCCTATAACTGACGAGATATTTCCTTGTCACGTGGTGGTTATGACAGGTGAATAAAACCTAGATCATAAAACCACCGTTTGCCTTTATCTCTTCCTTTCCGTTCCTTGAATTTCTTCCTTTTTAGTGCAGCCACCAAATAACTCTAGGTAGGAACCCGCACCAAGAATAATCACATCCACCTTTTAAACCTAAAATATCAAACCTTTTGCAACCCCATACGCTAACAAGAAACTTAGGTCGGCCCGGTTTTTAAATAAAATAGTTTTTAATAGTTTATCGATTTTAATTGAGCACTTTTACGTGTTTGTTCAAGCTGTGAATTCCGGAGTATTTACATTTGTATATTTACTTACTTTTTCAGGATTTTAAATCTTCGACTACACACACAGTGTGTGTAGTCGAAGATTTATATATATGTGTAGTCTTTATATATATATATATATATATATATATATATTGAAGGCAATCACAATGCGTATAAGATAAAATAGTGTCCCATGTCTAATCAATTACGAAGTATCTTCATCTTCAGAGACTGTTTTTGAAAAAACATTTAAAAAAACAGTCTCTGAAGATGAAGATACTTCGAAATTGATTAGACGTTGGACACTATTTTATTTTATACGCATTGTAATTGCCTTCAAAATATAAATAATAATATACTTTACTCAATGCTTCAAGCGAATTATCAAATACTAATATATATATATATATATATATATATATATATATATATATATCTGTGTGTTGTAGTATATTAAGAAAAATGAAAAAGCACAGATTTAAATGGGTTATATATATAATATATATATATATATATATATATATATATATATATATATACCCATTTAAATCTGCTTTTTCATTTTTCTTAACCCATTTAAATCTGTCCTTTTTCATTTTTCTTAATATACTACACACACACACACACACACACACACACACACACATATATATATATATATATATATATATATATATATATATATTACTTCTGCTAAAGAAGTCTGTTTTTAAACTTTTATCAACTGATAGCAGTTCAATTAAGTAAGATTTGTGATTGAGAATTTACTCACCCTGGACGCCACAGCAATATCTCACTATATCATCATCCTTTGCTGATTTCATGTCAATGATATGGGAATGACAGCTACATGTAAATTTATTCTCAGACCGCTCTTGGATCTTTTAATAGATTTCCTACTTTCTGGTGAGGATATACTAATTTTAGCGAGGTATCCCAATGATTAGTTGGCAATAAAACATCGACACCCTACCTCGATAGGAAATATATTCATTATCCAGCTATGTTACCTGCATTCTTGCAAGTATTGATTGATATACATGCCTGCATTATATATATATATATAATATATTATATATATATATATATATTTATATATATGTATATGTGTGTGTGTGTGTGTGTGTGTGTAGATTAATGTATATGAGTAAAATGTTATCCTGAACAAGACGTTGAAACAACACCCCACGAGAAAACAGTAATACGGCTACCTGTCAAATATCACCCAAACCATCTGAGTAAGACGGACAAGACACGCAGGACACTGCTGGAGAAGCAAGGACGAACTCATAAGCGACGTCCTCTTGTGGAAGCCAGCACATGGGCACGTACAATGATCAGCTCTGTGCGGATACAGGATGCTGCATAGAGGACCTCCAGAGAATTATGAGAGATAGGGACGGATGGAGAGAGATTGTCATGGATATCCGTGCCAACAGCGCGACATGAGGATATATATATATATATATATATATATATATATAAAATAATAAAATTCGAAGGCAATACAATGCGTAAAAAATAAAGACAAAAAGATGTTTATATGTCTAATCGATTTCAAAGCGAAGCTTTATCGTCAGAGACGGATTTCAGAAATGACGTGCTTATGTTTTTTTTTTTAATATATTTGTGTGGTTATAATTTCTCTTCTTATTTCCTTTTCCTCTCCTTTTTTCCTCTCTTTCTTCTTCTCCTCCTTTATGAATGGGCGAATAACTGTAATTTCTTATTTCTCTCTTTCTTTTTTTTTTCTTTCTTAAAAGTTTGTTGAGAACAAGGCTGACATTCGGTAAGATGTTGCAATGTCGCAATGTGTAGCAATGTGTAGCAATGTTTAGCAACGGTGTGAGCGTGTCATAATTTCAAAAACAAAAGTGAACAAATGAATAAAAACCGTTAATAGAAATTTTTTTTTTTTTTAACATACTTATCGAATGTCAGCCTTTTCTCAACAAACTTTTAAGAAAGATAAAAAAGAAAGAGAGAAATAAGAAATTACAGTTATTCGCCCATTCATAAAGGAGGAGAAGAAGAAAGAGAGGAAAAAAAGAGGAAAGGAAATAAGAAGAGAAATTATAACCACACAAAATATAAAAAAAAAAAAACATAAGCACGTCATTTCTGAAATCCGTCTCTGACGATAAAGCTTCGCTTTGAAATCGATTAGACATATAAACATCTTTTTGTCTTTATTTTTTACGCATTGTATTGCCTTCGAATTTTATATTTTAACATACTTAACAATGCTTCAAGCAAATTACCAATTACTTTTATCCCTACGTCTGAGCGAGACAGAATTTGCGATCACAAGAAGACTATTCCAACTATCAGAAGGACGTGCTAAAATGGGCTGCCGAATCAACTTTCTTAAAAGATGTCTAATTAATAATATAACGCCGAACACTAAGAAATATTAAACTTCCAACATGCTTCAAAACACCAAGCTTTCAACACTCACTGAACAACCTACACAAGTTCTGTATGAAGAAATCAATACAATATTTACACCTCACACTACATAAACAGATTAAGGAATATGAACAACTACTACCGAAACTGTCCATAACTTCCAGATCACTATTGAATACTACTTTATCGGCTGTTAATCAAGGCTACCACAACTGTGTTGACCACAACAAGAAACGTCTTATAAAAAATTCACGTGGTTACACAAAAAACAACAACAGCGACATAATAAACACCATGCAGACTTCAACATAAAACATAAGATGTACATATCTGATGATGCAACTTTAACTCCAACACCCCAAGTAACAGACCTAACAAAATCTCTTTCGAATGATGAATTGGAGCTACTCGGTCTCGGGCCTAAATTTATCATGTCACAGAAATTGAATAACAAACTTCTACTCGATATTGAAACCAATTTCTGCAGAACGGCCTACCAACTCAAATGGTTATCCAAAATCCAAGAAGAACATAACACAACAACAACAACCACTGTTAACACATTTCCCACCTACACTCTAGATCTCCCTATACACCCACCTCCAGCCAACAAAGAATTGGACTCTAAATTATCAAGACTCAAGAGATCAATATTCGACATACTGAAAAGACATACAAGGACACCACAAACAAATTTATCTAATACTCAACGACACACTCTATCAACATTGAAAAATAAGGAACTTATATACCTACCCTCCGACAAAGGTAAGGAATTTTGCGTCATTTCCCAGAATACCTATAACCAATTGGCTCTAGAACACCTTAATAATAACAACATTTATTCAGAAGTAACAAACATTCAATCAACACAAATTGAAAATTTAATCAACAGTACATGGATTAACATATGTAGACATAGAAATATATATAGTAAATACAAGAATAACTTCATCACTAGAAACAGTAAACTACCCACTTTCTACCACCTCATTAAAACTCACAAAACTGACTCAACACTTCAGATCAGACCAATCATTTCCAGCTTGGAAGGACCTCTTTACAAGATATCATGGCTTCTCTCACAAATACTGAAACCTCTACTATCCACCTTTCCAGGACATGTTCAAAACTCCGATGAAGTCATCCATAGACTACAACAATTAAATACTGGAGTACTTAAACAAAATAATTACACATTCAGTTTAGATGTGGTCTCACTGTATACCACAGTACCTGCACAACCAGCGGTTGACCTCATATCGGAACATATCATCTCTCAAAACCTATACTGTCACAATCTAACTACAGCGGACATACACCAACTACTATCCATTATAGTAGACAACACCTATTTCACATTTAACGGACATATATATAAACAAATGTCAGGATTACCCATGGGATCCAGTATCTCAGGAATATTGGCCATTGCATACATGGATACACTGGAACGACGAGCACTAACCATCTGCCCATCATGCATTTTCTTCACCAGGTATATTGACGATATACTTATATTAACATCATCTAAAGAAGAAGCCAATGACATAGCTGAGAAATTCAATAGTATAGACAACCACATCCAATTCCAAATAGAACATCCAGATAGCACTCGTTCCCTAGCACTTCTAGATTTTAGAATAAGAATATCACCTACAGGCAAAATTTACACTTGCTTCTACAAAAAAAACACCACTAAGGATCTCTTTGTACACTTCAAATCAGCTCTTCCACTCAGTTCCAAGACTAGTTACATCATAAATGAAATTAATAGAATACACAATAGATGTAGTGAAGAAACAGACAGAATCACTCACACTGCACACTTTATGAACACCCTCAAAAACAATGGCTACCCAACTTCATATATACGCCATTTAAATAACAGAAAAACACGGACACTACACACACACTCTAACACCTGTTTCCTGAAACTACCACATTTCAGTGAAACAATCACTAAACAAATACGCAAGGCTATTCATAGAGAGGGACTAGATATCCAACTAGCCCACTCTGGACCCTCACTACGCCAACATCTAACAATAAAACATAAAAATGTTATTACACCATGCTCACTAACCAACTGCCCAATAAAAGACCCTAACTTATGCCACAAGACCTATACAATTTACCGTCTAACTTGCTCCAAATGCCTTAATTTCTACATAGGTAGTACAATTAGACCCCTCCACATTAGAATCAAGGAACACATCCACACACGTGCATCCTCATTCCATAAACACCTAATCAAATGCAAAAATAAGGACAACAATTTTTCAGTTAAGATAGAGGCTATAATACGCAACATTGGTAATCTCAGAATTAGAGAAAGTTTATTAATAGCTAAATTAGGTCCTAATATAAACAATAGATTAGAATTAAACACAGAATACATAATTAACTAAATTTACACGTTCCATATATAGGTTTTAGTTTATTTAGTACACATGTTCTCTCATATATATATAATTTTCCCTACCATAAATTTTAAACCTACCAACTATCAATAGATTAGAATTAAACTCAGAATACACGATTAACTAAATTTACACGTTTCATATATAGCCTTTTTTTTTTTTTTTTTTTTTTTTTTTTTAAAAATTAAATATATATATATATATATATATATATATATATAGTGATGGGATGATTGAGAGTGAAAAGAAGATAATAGAGAAATATAAAAAAATTAATTACGATTAATTTAACAATATTGACATACTATTAACTCCTTTACATGACATTATTTCTTTAAACCATGACACTATTTCTTTAAACCATAATACCCTCTTAGGAGTACGGTCAGTCTAGAACTATTAATAAATATTTAAGGAAAAGTGGGGAAAAAAAAAAAATAAGAATAAATAATAACAACAAAAGAATGAAAAAAAAAATAGTTAAATAAAATATATAATTGAAGCAGTACATTATGCCTTTTGTAATTCAAATATTTGATTTATGATATTTAATCTATCTGAAATTTAAGGGGGGAATGGTTTGTCTTATTTTTATTGTTTTGAATTTTACATCAATCCTAATATGTAATTATTTAATATATAATTAATATAAATATTTAATCTATTTAAGTTTAAAAGAAAAAGAGAAAAAAGTACTCATAAAAGATATTTTCTTAAAAAAAAAAAAAATAATAATAATAAAAAAGAATCATTTATTTTTTCTATCAATACTAATACATAATTTAAGATAATCTTTTATTTACTTATTTACTATAAAAAAATAATTTAAATTAGAGAACAAAGGGGATAAAGGGAAAAAAAAAAAAAAAAAAAAAAAAAAGAAAAGAAGAGAAATAACACAAAAAAAAGAAAGAGAGGGAGAAAGAATAAGAAATGAAAGGTGAAAGCGAAACAAAAGCTAAGTATGTTAAAAAAAAAAAAAAATTTCTATTAACGGTTTTTATTCATTTGTTCACTTTTGTTTTTGAAATTATGACACGCTCACACCGTTGCTAAACATTGCTACACATTGCTACACATTGCGACATTGCAACATCTTACCGAATGTCAGCCTTGTTCTCAACAAACTTTTAAGAAAGAAAAAAAGAAAGAGAGAAATAAGAAATTACAGTTATTCGCCCATTCATAAAGGAGGAGAAGAAGAAAGAGAGGAAAAAAGGAGAGGAAAAGGAAATAAGAAGAGAAATTATAACCACACAAATATAAAAAAAAAAACATAAGCACGTCATTTCTGAAATCCGTCTCTGACGATAAAGCTTCGCTTTGAAATCGATTAGACATATAAACATCTTTTTGTCTTTATTTTTTACGCATTGTATTGCCTTCGAATTTTATTATTTTATAACATACTTAACAATGCTTCAAGCAAATTACCAATTACTTTTATATATATAATATATAATATATACCATTATATTATATACATTAATATACACACAAACATATATATATATATATATATATATATATATATATATAATATATATATATATATATATATATGTGTGTGTGTGTAGATTAACGGATATGAAAAAAATGAGAGGTCATGATATATATATATATGTATATAAAACCACAATACCATCTTTCAATGTATTTTTTCTCTGAGGAGCATTGAACGAAAAAAAGATAAAATCATTTTAGATTTTAAATCTAACTAGGGTACCTTTACTTTTCTTTTTAAGAAAAAAAAATTTTACAACATGCATATGCTTTTACGCGTCCTTTTTATATATATGTGTGTGTATGTATGTATATATGTGTGTGAGAATGTGTGAGTGACTGAGACGGGATAGTAGGAAATAACTAAGGTAGTTACAAACAGAATGATATCGACACGAACGGATCCAGGAAAAAGAAAAACGAAAGGTTTGAATAGGAAACAGGAGGAAACAGAATAAGGAATACATTGTGATTGCTTCACTGACTACCTGAACTCTGTACACAACCATATCGCATATGTGCGTACGAATTTATTGACAGAAATAAATAGAAAACTCAAGTTGTTTCTCTCAAGTCAGCACAGGTGTTAGAAAGGAATTCCTGGGTAAGAGAACGTATCACAAGTCGAAAAAGTAAATTATTGTGTAATTTTTGATTGTTTGTTTTCGTGTTGAATATAATTAAGTAGGGCGGTGTTCTTTGAAATCATTGTTAGCAGCTGGCAAAGAAGGCTGTTACCCTTATCATCTGCGCCCCAGCATTTTTTTATTTGACACCCTCAGTATAATCACACCCCATTCCGATGCTAAGTGGCTTCCTTTCAGCCGTAGATATATGGCTAGCTAGCTAGTTTGGTAGACCAGTGTATTAAGTTCAGATTTCCGTTCAGATATGGACTCGTTGCTATAGCTTAGTTTAGTAAAAAGAGCAATAGTCAGGTTTATTGGTTTGGTTTACGGCATATCAACCTTAGTGGGTCATTTAAAGCCGATGAAAGTTTTGAAATAAATCCATTCGTAAGGGGGATCACCATTGCCTGGGGGATAGCTCCCTGGGATCGACGTTGTTAATTTTATTACCTAGCCACTCCAGAGGTCGAAACGCTCTGACGCAGGCTCGGGCAAGGTATTTGCCTCTCATCCCACTTATGAGGGCGTGACACAAGGATATTTTTATGAGGGCCCACCCACAAACCAAAGCTCATGGGTGGTAGGCACAAAAATCGATCCCGTCGGCATTCCCCTCAAGGTGGGCGCCTCAGGCGTTGGGCAATAAATCCAGCCCTGTCCCTTTAAATCGACGCTGTTAATTCTATTACCTAGCCACTCCAGAGGCCGAAGCGCTCTGAAGCAGGCTCTGGCAATCACCCCGATGAGGCCATTCCTCACGTGGTGTAATGGTTAGGAAGTTAGATTAGCAAACCATTGTTAGTCAGTTCGATTCTCACTAGGAGCCCGATACTTCTGGCCTTGTGCCACATCTAAGCTAACCTCAGTAAATTATTTCCCTATCTTTATGTATCTAGCGTAGGGACACTAAAGACCTTAAGAGTAGAAGTGCTTTAATGAAAAACAGAAAACAAACATTGGTTTTGTTTGACCCAGACGAAATGTAATAAAGTAACCTTAACCCTTGTCTGAATTATGTTCAGTTATCTACCTTTCAGTTTTTGTCCCTTTTCTGTTTCCCTCTACAATTCGGCCCACGGGGGAAATAGAGGCTTGTGTTTTGGCTAATAAAGTTACTGTATGGACAAGAGTTCTAGAATCAAATAACTAGAATTAAAGTACGAGGTAATTTTGCCGGTCCAAATCAGCCTGAGACTGATATACAAGAATGGCGGGCTTGTGTAACGGTTATCATTGTAAGAAATGGTGTATCTATAAGATAGAATACCTATCTATAAAATTGATTTTTAATTTATTTTCTTCGCCAGAGGTAGTATAATTTACCCTGAAATACAACAAATCCACATTTATTTTTTCTCGTGATTTATCCTCTACAGCTTCAATAAAAAGTAAGTAGGCGGAGTGTCAGTAGCAGTCAGACTCGAGGGAGTATATCCCATTTTCGCTAGACTAGGGAGATTATTTTAAGCGTCTGAGGTGGAGCACTACACCCACAGTCATAACCCACTTTACCGTGCAGAAGCTGTGCTACTCATACGCTGAGTGGGCGATGACCGATATCGAACCCGGAAACTTGTGCTTCCAAGGCGGACGCTCTATTGGCTAAACTAACCATACAGCCTTAAAAAGTAACCATTTAATTTTTCAAAACATTACTTTCATTTACATTAGTTAAATATATAGGCCATCAGAAAGACATATGTTTATCGTATTATAAATTTAAAAAGATAAGTGCTCTGTAATTATCATTTCAACATTGTTATAAGATGTTAAAGTTCTTATAATGTGTTAGAAGGTTCAAAGTAACCTTCCAACGTGGGTACATATGTGTGCATAAATTAAGCCGACAAAAGTCACATAAGATAACAAAGACTGTATTTTGTGAGCACGTTGAGAAATACATACACGATAGGTATACACATACTCATGACAGGGTACAATAAGATATAGAAAACTGATACATAAATATACACAAAGGATGTAGGGCTAAGTCCTAAAGAGGTGTCACAGAGTTACATGTAGAAATTAGTCACTTACTGATAGTTTGCTGGTGGGCAAAGACCCCCCCCACACACACACTTAAGGGGCTGAGGCACCAAACACCTAACCCATGTGCAGTGATTGCCGGACCCAGAGAAATAAAGAAATTTTCACCTGGGCTGCTGTTTAAATACAGACACCACCTATCGGCGAAAATCTGCAGCAAGGGAAGATAACCGTATTGGACTAATGTTCGTGCCCAACAAGGCGGACAATCGCTACATTGTCTATCTAGAGAAACCATAATATTAGAGCGAGTGTGATCTCGGGTTTCATACTTATTCTAATTCTTATGAAGTTCTTAAATGAATTAAGAAATGCTTTATCATTAAAGTCAGGGTCGCTTAATGGTAGTGCGTTATAAAAAAATGAACTATCTTCAGTGTAGTAAAAGGAAACTCAATTCAAATAAGTTGTAATCTTGTCTGTATCAGCCGAAAAACGATGGAGTCTATCTCCTTTTCACTAGCTTTTGACCAGGGATATTGTTTTGCGTCTGAGGTGGAGTATCACATCGACCGTCAACTCTTAGATGCATTACTACACAAATCATATAACCCAAGCTGTGCTACTCGTACGTTGATTTGGCGAGACCGGAATAGAACCCAGGGCATTCAATCCACTTTAAAAATCAACCTTGTGTCACAAAGATGGGACTGTCAATGGAGACTAAGCAATATTTAACTTTTATGAACCGCTGCGTAAAGATCTGACCGTGTCACATCCTACTCGTAGCGGAGGGGTAAAGAAAAGAAAGCACAGTTAAGCTATTTGAGCAGATTGGCCTGATCATAGAGACTATAGTAAGTAGTCACCTGACGTTATCATTATTTCTTTTATGCTTTTAAAAAAAAATTGTATTTATATATTTACATATATTTTTTCTTTATGTAACTAATTATTTCTTTCTATTTTCTTTCTAATAATAGGTTATTGTAAGGTATAACTACCCCCCCCCCCCCCCTTTTTTCATTAAAAAAAAAAACTGGTTTAAAGAAAAGAAGGATTGTGATTGGGGGCAACCTCTTTAAGCATGAATTCTTTTCGCTTGCCCAATTCAATGAACTTTTTGTGCCTAGTGTGTTAGGTTTATATTTGTTATTTGTATATTAAATTATATTTGTATTAAAATAAAATAAAATTCAGTAACCGGAAAGAAATAAAAAAGGTATTTATTTAGATACCCATGAGACAAAAATTGGACTCAAGGTCAGTTTAATAATGGGGATACTTCACAGCAATCGAAAATGAAGGGGTTGGGTAAATACCTTCAGGAATGAAACAGATTTACTCATCTGTTCAATACTTGGACTTTGTTCAGATTTTTTAAAAAATGTTCTTTATTATTTTTTTAATTTTTAATTTTTTTTCTAAATGTATTTGGATAAATTTGTCTGAAATACGTTTTTTGAACTATTTCAAGTATGGCGTTAAAGTTAATATTAAAGTCCAGGTGAATCCGATACAATTAGCACTCGAAACATTGGCTTTTTGCCAACCTCCATAGTAACATTGTTCCACACAGTTACATCAGTGAAGATAAATGACACCTTCCGGCAAACCAAAATGGCGCCAATTCCAAGCGTTGCTGTGAAAACAAACAACTTGAGAAACAGATGAATTAAATATCATCTGAAATGTTTTTGGAATACTAAAAAAGACAATGGGGCATGCAAATCATCACACCTCTGCAAAGAGAAACGATGCGCAAGTAAGTTAGTGTCGCAACTTTGGCAGAATATAAATCAGGTCAATTGTTTTACGAGTGTAAAGTTAGGAAATAAAAGTGAAAGATATGTTTCGTGGAAAAATTCACAATTAACAAGTCAGTTAGAAAAATTTCTTTATGCCAGGTGTCAATTATATGCAACACTTTGTAGAATTCTTAGGAGTGAACTTTGGATATGAACAAACTTTTTATGTCACCCGGAAGATCGTGCGTCAGACACACGCAACCATATTTAATAAATACGTTTTTAACACATGCACACCGACAGAGATGGATATACTTATGCGTATTTTTGTATACATATATATGCAACCATATGTACTGATAGAATGATAAATAGATAGATAAAAAAATACGCATTTCTGTAAATATGCACTCTCATAAATGTAAGCACGCGTTATATATACGTACATACAAATAATCTACAGGTACGCCCCCGCACATTTTATATATATATATATATATATATATATATATATAATGTATACATGATATACAATATACGCATACACATGCATATATTTATCTCCGTGCACATTATATATATATCCGTGCACACATACGTACATATATATGTACACGTGCGCACACCCCAATTAATACACACATACATATATAAGAAATAATGTACATGCACACACACACATATAAGGGTATATACTTATGAACATAAGGCAGAAATACCTTACACATTTTAAATAGGTACCTCTGTAGTGTAAGTGAACTTAGGCAAGTGATAATGGTATATCGATCAAATCTTACCATTTTATTTCTAGATAGGATCACTTGCGATCATGGCTTGGACCGCTTCACACTCTGCGTTTGCCGTTGAAACGTCTTTTTTAAGATTGGTGAATCTGTACTTGCTGCACAGATAGCTTTCTGCGCACATTTAGGTTACATCGGAACGATGCTGTTCTGGATAGAAAATCGATACTGCTATGGGTTGAAAATTCTATCCGCAATAGCCTCATTCCGACATAGCATGAAATAAGCGCGAAAATCTTTGTTTAGTAATTAGAGATTCGCAAATCTTTAAAAAAATGAACAAGTAATTTGGTAAGACATTAGCTTGATGAAACTAATACCGCCTACGTGTTACCTGCACTTTCACAGGTTACTGATTAAAATGTGTGATCTATTTCTGCTGCACCCTATTGTTGTAGAGTAGCTAGCAGCCCTTCAAGCACTATCAGATGGACTGGCTCATAGCCTTAAATAGTCTACGATTAAGGACTTCAACAGTGGATTACTAACCTGAATAATGTTCGGAATGATGTTACTGTGTTTGGCGATACCACATTTGCCCCTCTCTATTCCTTGTAAGTTGTCTTAGTTGTTTCGTAGCGTATGGTTCTGGGTTTTATATATATCTGTTAGCACCGGATAATGCTATTGTATGAATATATTAAGCTCTCAATTTTTCATATGTATCATTACACCTCAATGATTATATATATATATATATATATATATATATATATATATATTTTTGACAGCATTTTTCTTTTATACATGAGTGTTCTATTTAAAATAAACAGTGCTAAATATCATGGCTAGAATATTTATATCTAAATTAATGTAGCGGGGGCAGGGAACCAATGGCACCTGGTTAATGACAATTTCTCAGTAATGTCAGTAATCAGTTGACTCCATGTCCGCGCTACCTTCTCTCTCATATATATATATATATATATATATATATATATATATATATCACTACATGGTTGTTATGTTACCTATAAATTGTGTCCGATAATGTTGTTAAATCAAAATAACGGTTTCATGGAATAATATAGGGAATTTGATAGACAAGATTTAACCCTGTGTTTAACCTCTTCTCTCATTGGACAGTCAACACAAGCAGTTAGTCTAAGGATGGGGGACTTTACAATTCGACGTATGACGGTGTCTCTCCCCCAAAAAGCTCTTTTCCACGCACGTTTCCTTTGATCTGGGTTTTATGAAATAAAATGAGGTCTAAGTAAAACAACAAAGTCTTGTGTTCATTAATCAAGAACAAGCAGCGACACAAGACAAGAAATATCCAGGACAAGAAACCCAAAGAAATCAACCAGAAGTCCAAGCCAACTACCAAGATCATAAAGCCAGTCCAAGCCACGATAAAAGATACGGAGTATATGAACCACCTAAGAAGTAAGAAGCTGAGTATATAAGTATACGTCGACAGGTATACTATACGAAATACGTCAATATAAAATGAGTATGCAACACACAGTTTATATATATAACTTAAAAAAAAAATCACGTGAAGAGAGTGTTCAAAAGCGGGCGAGAAATATATATATATATATATATATTCTCGCCTGTGTTTGAACACTCTTCACGTGATTCTTAAAAAAGTTAATTTTTCGAACATTTCAAAAATTCTCCGCTTTCCAACGAATTACCGTTTTAAAAAATAAGGATTTACTCTGAGGAAGGTCGAATCTTCTTTGTGTGCGGAACATTTCTACATTTTTTCTATTATTATTATTTCATTTCATTTGGTTATTTAAAAAATAATAATAGTTAAAATAATGTACACATGGATAAACTCCTGACCGAAACACGTAAGTAAAATTGATTAAAATATGCTATTTTATCCATTCTATACTTTCTTTCTTTTTTCAACATTCACTTCCATTTTACACATATATATATATATATATATATATATATTATATAATATATATAATATATATGCGGATATCCTGCATAAAATGATACATTTTATATAAGGTAATTTTAACTTTAAAATTTGGAAAAAGTATACTTTAAATATTTTTTAGAACTAAATATTCCTATCTCTCTCTATACACTCACACACAATGTGATTATGAGTAAGTAAATAGAGGTAGGTAGAAACGACGAACCCCTTACATAAAATGCTACCTTTTAATTAAATTATTTTCGCTTTAATTAAATGGAGAAAATGTGTTAACTATTTTTCCGAAAATAAATGTGTCAGTATGTTTTCGGATAAAAATAAAGATGAAATTTAGCAAATTTGAAATTTCTTAATAAAGGCGCCGTCAATATCTGATTAAATTTAATTACGAATACCATCACCACTGTCGGGTAACTGTGCCATCACATATCATTTTTCGAGTGAAAGTATATCAAGTTGTGTTAAAATTTCGGTCCAGGTGAATGAGTTGTTGGTTTGAAGTAGTTTAAACTGAATTTTCAAATTAAGAAAGAAAACTCAGTAAATATATTTGCATTTGGTGCTTCGTATAATGTTATGACGAGCAGATCATCGTTAATGAGTTTGATTCTCACTCGCTAGCCTAAGTTGGTTTTGTTCTACGGCATATCAACCCTCTTGAAGTAAGTCAGTAGACAGTCAACAATTGGTTTGAGCAATGTGACTGGAAGTTACTATTTCTCCAATGAATATAACAGCTTTAATTACTGCCACTATTAAGCTGAGGAGGTGTTTGACTGTTCCACTGTCCAATAGTTAACAATCTGTAACAGTCATTTCCAGACTGCAGGTTGAAAGTAACTTAACAGTATTCTACACCCTCTTCGAGTCATTTAATCCTGAATGAAGTTATTTTGATATCGGGTTGCTTACAGTAACTGCTGTTGCTTAAATGGTCACCCATCTAAATACTAAACAGGCTCATCGCTGCTTAACTTCGGTGATCTGACGTGAACGGTGTTTTCGACGTGATTTTGACGTATCTTTGAGAATCTGTGTTACGTCTAAAAGATACGTAGTTGAAAGTTAATTGACCTAAAAAAAATGTAAAAGTTTTTAAATAAAATACCTAGTGCATTATATCTTTTATCTATTAATATATCAACACTGAACATTTCATTAAATTCGGTTAATTCCCTGATTTTTGGTATTTTTTTTCTTTCGGCGGGGTGACATACAATGGTTGAATTCAGGTCCGGTAAGTTCGATTTAACCAATATTTTTCTTTGTTTATATGAATATTAAATGATTATCGACCTGCAAATGAATTGATTTTATATCGTTTCTGGGTATTGAGCTGAACTTTTTTTTTCAAAAAAAGAAATACGAAATACTGACATTCTAAAAGGACTAATAACTTGATTGACATCGCTTTTCAATATTTTATTCGTTGAATAATCAGTTCAGAATAATTAAGAATCATAAATGAATAACTTTCAATAAACGATCATTAATTCCTTTTCTCTCTTAACCAAAAAGATTATTTGGGCATAGGCTATTTTTCATAGTACGATCTTTTATTGCTGGTTGTTATGGATTTAAGTCCGGCCAACGCAAGCAGTTGGGCAGGGCGCCAATTGCTAGGGGACGCCTGTCATGTGTCAGTAACAATTCAATGTGTCAATTTTGAGGGTTGTTATTAAAGATCTCGTTGAATTTGATTAGGGGCGCAGATATTTAAACTGTTATCGTCGTAGGGAATCGAATCGAAGACCGGGTTTCAAATCCTGAACGAGAGTGTTTCAGTTTCACTTTGCACAAATGTTCTTTTGGTTTGGTTTTGATTTGTTTTACGGCATATCAACCTCAGTGGGTCATTTAATGCCGATAAAGTTTTGAAATAAATCAATTGATGGATAATACAATTTTTTTAATAAATACATTTTTCTATTTAACCATAGATAGGACCCTAACAGGTACTACCACTCTGGGTCAGAGTGGACCAGGGAGCAATGGTGATGAAGAGGTGCTCCACATTCTCCAAAACTGGAACCTCACCATCAGATAGAGTTTAACGTCATTCCCAGGACATGTAGACCCTCAGACACCACCTTCTAGCACCAATATGATAAAAGGGATTGGGGCTTGCCATAAGGGCAATAAGGTTGAGAAAATCATATAGGTGCTAGGGCTTGACGTTACCAGCCGATTGATCGGAGGGGGCCTCTCCAACCACCTGTCTAGCACAAGATAGGGCCAAAGTGGAGTATTGCAAGTCATGGACTGCTCATCCACCTGGGCTCTATCCTTAAGCATCACGGGTCGCCACCCACGGCCAACAGGTGGATCCATTGGGGAAGTCTTACCCCTCTGCACAGGTGCAGTTGGTGCATTCTAACACCCCAGCCGACACTTATGCCTGAGTGACCACATGGCATTAACGACGTTTGTAGTGACTATGAACAATATAATTTAATTACAAATTTATAAGAAACAAATCTATGCCATGTGAAATAATGCACTTGATTTTTATTATCATTTTCTATTTCATTTTTGTTCGTAACAAAAACCCATAATTATAATTACTGGTCAATAATTATCATTCGAAACTTTAAAGCCGATTTGCAAATGCTTTCGTTTTCCTGATTATAGTAATAAAGTTTTGATCACAGTATATTTATTTTCCTCTTGTAAAATATAAACAAATAGATATTGCTATCCTTTAAACTTAAAGAAGCTTACATTTCCGTGGGCGCCATAACTCCGAGGGAAAGCTTTTTTTTTTGTAGTTCAGTTATCAGCTACTTGAATAATAAATGAATAAAAAATTAATAAACCAACCACTTCAACGTTTTAGAAATAAATATTAGACATTTTAAAATAGATACTAAATTGTTTCCTTTTCTTAAATGATGCTAAACAACAGCTTGCAAATATAAGCTGATTATTGAGAAAAAGTAACTCGATGAGTGACAGTTTAATTTGACGTATCAAGTTATCCATTAAGCAACTGTCATAGTTCCCCCACCCAAGACTACAAAGTAAATTCTTATCAGCATAGGTACCCATGACTCCAGAATCCTCACAGATGATTGATGTAGGTGTATGCTGGTCGGCCTACACAGGTGTGTCCACAGAAGAACATCACTTTATAGTTAGTCATGACTTGTCAAGCATATCTTGTTTGTCATACTCGAATGGTTTCTGTGATAGGGGACAGGTGAGCACATACGTGCTTTTTTGTAGGGTGCTGATTCCAAGATTTATTTAAGGCAGCACGCTGCATTCTTGGCTGTTCTCTAAGCTTTTCGTTTGAGTCCAAATAGTGCAGCTATACATTAGCACCGACACTCGCTTCAAATGATCACGAATTAGCTTTCCCCTTGCTTATTTCAACGGGCTTTTGATATATGAACGTTGGCTACAAATTACATATAATGGCGTCATATCTGACCTTTTTGAGCAGTGGCATCCAAGCACTGCAACACTAATGAAAAAAGCGTGAGGACCATAAGGGGGACTATGTTCTAAAATAAACTTAATCTGTATATCGATACTCGTGTTCCTTAAAAGTACTACCGTTATCATCTTGCAACACCCTATGGTTAAAAATCAGACCGTGCAAATCGTACATGATGAAATGCAAAAATTTAAGTTCTGATTATTTGGTGTTGTTCATCCGCCGAATTCTTATTTCATATGAGTGCCGTCACCTCTACTAAATAATGGACCATTCCGTTTTAATTATAAAGAAATAAAGCGAAGAAAAGGGACATACTACACAGAAAAAGATAGAAGGAAAGAGTAAGGGAAGTTAGAAAGAGTGGGTAAACGTGCGAATAACACTAATCTGTTTCAAACAAACAATGAAAAGAAAAAGAAAAAGTGAGAGAAAGAGTTAAATCAAGATTATTATACTTTTTACATATTGAACTATTCCGCAAGAACTCTAAAGTAAATGTATCAAACGATGTAATAATTATTATACTGTGGTGTATTCACATGTCCTGCAAGTTTAGTATTATCCCATGAGAGTATCTTGGTCAGCTTTTGAACTTTTCAGCCCACCCTTTTAAATTTACTTGTCCTTCATTTATTTTTGAACACCGATTTTTCTGGTTCATTTACAGAGAACAAAAAAAAATCAAAGAATGTTTTAAACGCATTTTATCGGCCAAAAATAATTCCACGCATTTAACACACATTGGCACAATTGAAAAGACAATACAAAGACCTTGACATTTCACGGTCTTATAATTAAATATTTTCGAAATTTAAGGAACAGCATTAGCATTCGGCTCGGAACCACAAGGTTTCGTGTTCAATACCGACCCTAGTGGCTAAGCAGTCCATGATTTGCAACACTCCACTTTGGTCCTTACTTAGACTAGACCAGCGATCGGAGTGGCCCCCGCCGATCAGATTGTCCTTATCCTATTAAGGGAAGCCCCAGCCCTTTTTAATCATTTATGTGCTAAAAGGCGGTGACTGAGGTTCTTAATGTCCTGGGTATGACGTAAAACTATCTGATTCCGAAATTCTAATTTTAGAGCTCTGGGAATGTTGAGCAGCTTTTCATCACCATTACTTCCTGGTCCACTCTGACCGGGAGTGGTAGTACTTGTTACGGTCACACCTCTGGATTAAATAGAAATATGAGTTTGAAAAAAAACGTGTTTAAAATATTGAGTACCCATCAAGAATGAATAAAACTAAACGTCTTCGGGATAGAATAACCCAACAAGTGTTGACATGCCGTAAAATCCAACCAACCAACAAACATGCTGTCCAAAACTTAATTTATTTGTCTGAATGCTTACTGAAAATTGGGTCACACCATCCGCATGCCTGCAGACAGGCTCCCCTGTAAAATACTTTATGGTGAATTCGCAGATGGCACGCAAAGGACAGGAGGCCCCCCAAAGCGGTTTGCAGACCATATTAAGACAGCACTCAAGAGATGCACCGTCACACCTTTAAAGCCTGGAAGATCTGGCATCAAACAGACAGGGTTGGCGAGACGCGCGCCGCACAGGAGCTGAGCGGCTCACATATCGAGATTAAAAGGGCTACAGAGCAGCAACATCTTCATCGTCATGAACCACCTAATGCAGATGGAAATTTCGCTTGCAATGTGTGTGACCGCATCTGCAAGTCCAGAATTGGACTAACTAGCCACCAGAGGGTCCACAATCGCTGAAGACATGGAGTGACGTCATCGTCGTCTGCAACGGACTTCGGAAAGGAAAGGAAATGAAAGTTAATTTGTCGCAGGTGGCGCCATAAATCGTACCTGATTAGGTTGCATATCTGACGCAAGGATTTCTATAAAAGTGATTAACGAAAGTCAAAGATCGGAGCGCTCATCGAAATAATCTTTGATCTGGAGACGGATTTGAAGTTAGCATTTGAATCTTAAGTAATAACCGTATGCTACTATGGCTACATTAATACATCGCCCTACGTCGTTAATAGTTTCTAGTCGAAAAACGACTTAAGTCGAGACATACTTTATTTAGAATATTTACCTCGCATCCCATATATGCAGGTATGATACAAGGTCTTTTAATGTGGGACCACCCACGAGTCGAAGTTCATGGGATGGCGGGTGCAAAAATGCGTCGATCCCGCCGGCATTCCTTCTCAAGGAGTGCATCTCCGGCACCGGGCAATGAACCCAGCCCTTCCCCTTTAAATCAAGGGGGCAGGTATTACCTGGGAGATATTTTGTCTCTGTTGGTTTCAGAGACTTCATCAGAATAAATCTATTTTTTTAGAATACAATGGCATATAAATAAAGTAAAAGGAGGAGGCGGAGGAGGGTGTCAGTGAAGAAGGAATTAAGGGTTGCCTCAGATGTAGATAGTACATATGTTCAGGTAGTGGAAGGATTGAAGGATTAAACGGTGGAGGGTCACCAGTCTTAGTGTCTGTGGAGGAGGATGAGTAAATGAGACAACTGTTACTTCCTCGTTCCCTTCTCCACCCCCTCCTTTTACCCTTTCCTCATTTATATACCATTCTGTCCTAAAATAATAAATTCAGTCTGATAAAGTCTCTAAAACCAACAGAGACGAAATATTTATGAAATTGAATTGTGTTGTGTTCGTTATTCCCCTTTCCGCAACACTTTCTCACATTTTGTAAGCTTTTTCCTAATTTGTTATTTTCCTCACACGCACACACACACTATATTCAAAGAGAACACTTAGAAGAGTCAAAGAGACTTACTGTCATACAGACTTCAGTTAAAACTGACGTGAAAAACTAGCAAAGAGTAATTAATAATAATAATAATAATAATGTGGTATCTGATTTGCACTGACCCCAGTCGCCAAAATTCTTAAAGGGAGATAACAAATTTTTAACTCAACCTTTTTATAATAGAAAATAAATAATATACCAATCAACTTGAGCTTTATGGAAGTCGAATACCATAGAGTGGTACCTTGAATTATGAACTAAACGAATTAAACTCATAACTTTCGTCGTATATCAAATCAATTTTTCCCATTGAAATGACCTGAAATGCCATTAATCCGTTCCAGCGCCTAAAAAAAAACCCAAAAACAAAAAAACAACATCCTAATTATATAGTTACATTTTTTGAATCAGAATAATAAGACTATTGTATAAAAACATAAAATAGAATGTAATTAATTATCTACAATGTATTTTAATGTTCATTTTTATAATTAATATTTTGGTGCTATAAATTCGGAACCATAAATATCTTAGTGAACTTAACATAAGCGTATCTGAAGGTTACTCGTACCTCAAAATTTAGCTATTAACACAAAGCAAAATATCGATCGAATGACAGCTCGTAAGTTGGAAAACGCGTAAGTCAAGGTACCACTGTATATGTTAACAACTCTTTAGTCTTATTGGGATTATATTTTAAAAATTTAAACTCAAATTGAAAATAAAACCTTGCGTTCATTTTGAAAATTAAATTCAGAACAGCTGGGTCTTTTTAGATTAAAAAAAATTTAAATATTGCACCATGATTACTTTTTCTGATATCTCGAATTCTTTTTCTCTGAATTTTTAGATAAGGTTTGATTGGTGTTATTTGGATTATTCAATCCAATTGGATACATAGCATAGTGGATAAGAGCGTAGTATTAAGATAGTTTTACGTGACAGGCTCTCTAGGCTGCAGGTCCAATTCTGGTCAGAGACAGCAGCAACATAGAATATTAACACAGCTTAACACCTGTACCCCAGCTACGGAATGAGAACAGGATACACTTGTGGATTTAATAAAGGGTTGGTTTCAAAGTTCCGTGATGGCTCCCGATTAAGGAAAGAAGGTTCCCGAGTCCGACAACAAGATTCCCGAAGAAGGCCGGAGCCTACATTGACCGAAACGTTCTACAGATAACAAAGTTGAGGACAATAATCCAAATTCTCGAATTCTTCTTTAACACTGAGATGCTGGATGTTCAGGAGGAGAAGGAGGAGGAATACGTAGCAATATTCTTAATCTAATATTTAATTCCAAGTTTCCATTACCGAAATAAACAAAATAACAAAATAAAATGAGCTTCGTCTTCGTGTCAGCAGGATCCTGTAAAGATCTGTTGATGTAACCACCCGTCCACCCGTTAGTTCATTTCCTGTCGACGACGACGACGACGACAACGACGAAAGCGAAGGAAAGCTCAGCATAAATAAACCCGTTTAACTTTCATCTTTGTTCCCTTCTTTTTCCACCCGTATAAAACGGAAGCAATTAAGGTTAAAACTAAGCCTCGATTATTAACGAACGCTTCATGCTTAATTTTCAATTTCTGGGTGCAAAACCCATTGATATGGATTTAGGGATAAGCTAAGTGCTTTGTTGCAGAAAAAAAAACAAAAACCATTTGAATAATCAATTTAAATGCATACGAACTTGTTGGCCTGTATCTCAGTAGCGCACTTCAAATGTCACTCTGTGTCAATGACAACGTACACATATGTGTGTATGTGTATATCGGCATGCATACGCACGGAAATATATTCACACAAACACACACGTGTTTTTGCACTCCTACACGGATTCCTTTTTCTAGTTTGAAAAGGCAATTCGCTTATTAAACTATTTCTTTTCGCAGCTGCAATTTCACATTCCCTTTCCTGTTGATTATGTTTATGCTTTTAACTCCACTGCCGATTCATGGTGTTTGCGAAAAGATATTAAATCAATTTGGATAATTGTCCACCAAAAGTCTTTGCAATATCCCGATATTTACAGGGTGAATATTAAAGGTAGACAATATGTCAATCGACAGTGAGATCAATCCATACATTCTTATAAATGTTTGCCAGTATGTTACACTCATGTTGATGACTTCCTGTGAAGGGCTGTGGTGTAATGACTGTCGTTGTGAGAAATGGACTCAGTGACACAAGTTCAAATCCGGGGTAAGGCCGATTGCACTAATACTCTTAGGAAAGATATACATCCAAATATTCTCGCTTCAGCTATGGTTAAATAGTCGAGTAGACAGAGCTCTTTTACCTTGGTAAGGCGATTAGTCTAGGAGAAGAACAAATCTGAATCTAAACCTGTTAAACCCTGTTTAAAAACTGACAATGCGTCACATCCTGTTTGTGCGGAGGGGTTGGTGAATACATATAAATGTTTGCCAGTATATTCATCCCGTGGATGGGGCCCTAGCAGGTACTACTATTGTGAATCAGAGTGGACCTGCAAGCAGTGGCAATCAAATGTCCAAATTGGAACTTCACCATTAGATGCAGCTTAACGTCATATCCAGGACACTAAGTCCCTTAGCCACTGCCTTCTAGTACATAAATGATTAAAAAGGCTGGTGGTCTCATAATGGCAATAGGATTGTGACAATCATGTAGGTGGTAGGTCTTGACGTGACTAGCCAATTGATTGGAAGGGGTCTCTTAAACCACCCGTCTAGCCTAATGATATTTGCCCTCATCCCATTAATGAGGGCGTGACACATTTTTATGTGGGCCCACCCACAAGCCGAAACTCATGGTGGTAGGCACAAAAAATGCGTCGATCCCGTCGGCAATCCCCCTCGAGGGGGCGCCTCAGGCACTGGGCAATAAACCCAGCCCTGCCCTTTAAATCAAGGGGGCAGTTTTTGCCTGGGGTATAGCCCCCTGGGATCGACGCTGTTTAATTTAACGCACCGGACCCCTAATTAAGGGCTAAAGTGGAGTGCTGCATGTAATGGACCGCTCAGCCACAATGGTAAAATGTACTAGATCCCCTAACATGTAGGCATAGAATAGCAGCAGACGGGTTGACATGTCGTTAAACTAAATCAATCACTATTTACCCCATACATGGAACCATAACTATTACACACACACCTGGTCGGATTGCACCGGAGAATAATGGCAACGAGGGGTACTGCTCACATTCTAAATCTTCGGAAGTGGAGCATCACCATCAAAATGCAGTCTAGAGTCATAAGCAGAACGCCCTCTCTTTTTTGCGGGTAGTGGTGGTGTTATTACAGTCGGCATATTCTAAATATCTAGTCGGGGCACTTCAACCGAAAGTATAAACATCTAATACTTTCACTGTCTTATACTCTCGTCTATCTTCTTGGTTACAACTTTCATATCTATAAGAGTCTATAGGTTTGCCACTAAGCTATTGATCCCTGCATCTACATTCATCCATACTTATGTACACAGCCAAAGCAAGTCGACATAAAGTGAAGGAAAAATATCGCTAAAAGCATTGGACTGACAGAAAAAGCGATAAAATCTCTAAGTGCTCGCTTGCGGTTTTTCAGGATGGATTAAGACTTGATCGGGGGGTTTTCGGAAGTTTTTACCGTTGTTTTGTCATCGAATCAATCGAGAATAGACAGCAAATCAGCTTAGAGAGGAAGCACTTCAATTTGTGGCAGAAATATCCATCTATCATTCCCTTAATTAGGACTGATATGCTCCATTACCATTTACAAGGAGAAACCTGTGTAAAAAAAAAATCCCCCTATTGCTCTCCGGCACGAGACAAAAATGACACAAACATATCGATTTCTATGACACAAACATATATGAGAAGTAAATACACAAGTGATGTGTTTTGATATGGCTTTTTTTTTAGCCGACAATTTTTGGGAGAATATGTGCTTAATTGAAGTCGTACCTAATTTTGAAAGTTAATTAATTAATAATTAATTAATTAGGCGGGCATACCTATTTAAATATAAGGCTAAACAAATCGAGAAAAATCAATCCGAAATGTACATGCAGAGATTGATTTTTCTCGATTTGTTTAGCCTTACATTTAAATAGGTATGCCCGCGTAATTAATTAATTATTAATTAATTAACTTTCAAAATTAGGTACGACCTCAATTAAGCACATATACTCCCAAAAGACAAATATATATGTGTGCGTGTGTTTATACACACACGCGCAACCACACACACAAAACACCTAAAAAGATGCACAATGTCTTTTTTTCGATACATACACTCACTCATACTCACGTCATAAAGGAGAATATTTGACGTCATATTTCAAACCGTCCACCTTTCCAGCGTTCTATCTTCAAACATCAAATTTTGAACAGACTGATAAACAAGGACTATCACACTTTTTCTCGTTATTCTGTGATAACCTTTTTTTTTAACTTTCCTTATATCAACAAATGCCCGAAGAAGATCTAATTAATAGATCGAAACACTGCAGCGTCGGCTAATAAACTTACCACTCAATTTATTTAAAACTGTGTTTTTTCAATTTTTTCAATATACTACATACCGTCCGGATTCACTTCCATCTCTTAACAGACACGCACACACACACACACACACATATATATGTATGTGTGTGTGTGACCGTTTTAGCTCAGACTGTAGAGCAACCGCTAAGGAACCACAAGATTACGGGTTCAATACAGACCCTAACCAACTCAGCGCATGAGAATTATAGCCTGGATCTGGTAATGTGGTGAGCTGATAGGTTTGGGGCTCCACCTCAGACGCAAATACTATCTGCCTAGACTCCCTCGTTGGTACCGACAATAGGCGATTCCACAAACGCACACGTGATTACACGAAGGGCAACTCAGGTGGTGTAATGGTTGGCAACCTAGAATCGCGGACCATTGTTAGTGAGTTCGATTCTCATTAGATGCCCATACTTCTGGCCTTTGCCAAATCTAAGTTAAGCTTAGTAAATAATTATACGATATCTAAATTATAGAATAAAAAACAAAGTAAATTAAGATTGCTCACAATTAGGGGTTTTTCCGCATGCGATCTTCAGGTGTGCTTGTATCCTCACGTCTAAAATAATTCAATATACTTAAGATGGTGCATACAAGTCCATTTGAGATCGTGTGTATCAAATAAACCGTGAGTGATTCCATTTCACTTTGTTTTGCGATTGAAATATCGTAATATTGCTCAGCATACTTGGGCATAGAGCACGATATCTTATTGATTCCGACCGTTTTTAGCGATAATTGTATATAACTAATTTAATACTCAATACTAACAGACATAAAAAAATAAATATACACATTACACACACATATATATATATATATATATATATATATTTCGTGCTGACAGCACAGCTTCCCATGAATGACAAAAATATTCAGCATAATCAATTTCGGTGGATAAAGAATATGTCCACATGAGTGTAGCTGTATATAGCTGTGTGAATAAACCTCGTGTATTACAATATATATATATATATATATATATATATATATATATATATATATATATATATAGCCTATAACAGGAGAATTATACATTGAGTCTGTGCATAGACATCTATCAAGTCATTTGTGTATTTTTGGGAAGTGAAATTACTGTACGATCAATGGTTTGAATGACAGGATTGCATACATTTCGCGATGGATTTTTATATAAACACGTACTGTGCGTCTGCACTATTTCAAGTCATATTTGAAGCACTTCTGCTGATCTTAATAGTCTTTAATAATAACCAGAGGCAAATATATATATATATATTATATATATATATATATATATATATATGTGGGTAGATAGAGAGTGATAGACACACATGTACGCTATATATATATATATAATATATATATATATATATATATATGTGTGTGTGTGTGTGTGTGTGTGTAGATAGAGAGTGATAGACACACATGTACGCTCTCTCTCTCTCTCTCTTATATATATATATAATATATATATATGTTATGGAGTTCACGTATGCTTTGTAGGTACATGAGATCAAAATTGGGAAAAACTTTTGGGTTATCTTAGAATATGGATAAATATACGTTGAAGAGTGAAGATCAGAATAAAAATTAAAATAATGAATGTTGTGTTCTTAATCTTATTTATTTTTCTTATATTTCGGGGTAACTTCTCATTTCTTAAAGTTTATTTTAGTCTAAAATCTTTGATAATGGCAAATGTACCCCGAAATATAAAAAAAAAAAAAAATGAATGAGATTAAGAACCCAATATTTATTATTTTCATTCTGAATTTACTCTTCCACATATATTTTCCATGGTTCTAAGTCAACTAAATAATTTTTCACAACATTCCATATATATAAAGTAAGCCTAATGAGTCAGAGGATATCTACCTAGGTTTCTTCTAACGGATCATCAGGATAATTCTGACTTCAGAATTATCTTGATGATCCTCTAGGAGAAACCTAGGTAGATATTCTCTAACTCATTAGACTTAATTTATTAATTTGGCTCTACTTTTTGTATTGATCACTTTAGTATATTTAACTTAGGCAACTCTTGCAGTATTTTCTTCATTTGGCCATTTTGATATTGTCATCTGATTATTTTCAAGAGGTGAATATGATTTGATCTTTTCTATTTTCATAATTTTATTTTATCCAGGCAAAAGTTTGTATTGTGTAATTACACACTATAAGGCCGGGATTTTTTTATACTGTCGGGGTTTATATATATATATATATATATATATATATTAATAAGTCATCCACAGACACGTGTTTCGGTGATTCACGCCTCTTCAGTGTGGCTAGACACAAATATCTTTGGCTAGGGTCGAACTCAGACTGACCGTCCACTGACAGCTTTAGCAGGGACTGGCGTTTTTAAACTATTAAGTACATAGGTTTGTTTTATGTATTTTACGGTCACCGAGAGATCAAATTTCCGGGGAAACGATCATTGCTTATATGCTTAGTAGTGAGAGTTAATTTAAATTACCAATTAGAGAGCTCATACCAAATTTATGGGAGCATATATATATATATGCGTGTGAGTGTGTGTGTGGTGTGTGTAAGTATAATCAAAAATTCATCTTCGAAATTATTTTAAACTGGTCAATACTTCATTATCTCAAAAATATCAATTTGAGATGTTGATGAGACCCTAACAGCTATTACAACATTAATAGGATTAATGGCGGACTCCCTCTCCCCCAAGGCTACAAAAGTGGAGTCTTACCATTTAATGCAGTTTGGAGTCATATACAGGACGTAGGTTTTGGAGAAGCTTTACCCTTTGGAGGGGATGTAAGCGACGTAGTCTATGCCTCACCGGCAGGATGTAGCTAACATATTTAAAAAATGTGTGCGCCAAGCTTCGCCCCTGTATCTATATGTACAACAGTCCTGTCTTTTTAACCCTTTTCAGTCAGTTTTAAGGATGAATTTAACACCCATTTTGTGACTGCATTCATTTATTCCAACCACATCGCTCATCTCAGAACATCGGTCACATCATCTCTGATTGCGTGGCGAATCTCATTCATTACCTTGCTTCTATTTCTATCATTGCGTCATCTTAATTGCATTAGCCCTTCTATTCCCATACTCGTCTACATTCCGCTCCCCGACCACGCCTTATTTTTTTTTTCTGGACCAGTCGCAAGTGGGCAAATCATGCTTTGAATCGTTCCAATTCCGCATAGTTTTATGCCTAATTAAATTCATTCAATTAGTCTCGGGCACCTGTCTTGAGTCGGGAGTATAAAGAAGAAGAAGAAGAAAAAAGAGAGAGAGAGACAGAAAAAGACAGGGTCATGCGAGCGCAAAGACGATCGTCATTGGTGGGCAATGATTAGAAAGCTGGCATTAGGCAGAGTGCCATTGCTAGTGAGTTCGAATGAGGAGTGCGGCAAATTTTACAGTGAACCAAGATACTAACCTTATCAGTCAGATAATGAATACGTAAAATAATCTAATTTTGAAGAAGAATTATTCAAGTTTGAAAATAGAAGGGGACAAAGACAAGAAAATAAAAAAAAAGATAAAGAAGAGTAAAGTATAGGATAATGGAGCCTAAAATGTGCGAGGGTCATCATTATATTAGGTATTTTTTTGTTTGTTTAATGTATTACGATTCTGGCCGCCATTTTCGGTGTTTCGGTCTCCTATTGGTTAATCCAATGGTAAATGAAGGTGTAGTTTCAATAGTAGAAGTCTTGTATTCCTTGAAATTCTTGGTAGAATAAGAGTGTACCATAGGAAAGAATCCTGATAGAAAGGTCAAGCCAGGTCATAATACAGCTCCTTCAAAAAGAATTAACTAACCACTCTTAAGAAACTTTTCTTTTCGTTATTTTTAATCCATGAAAAACTAGTCACAAGTCTAAGACAAAACCTATTTTTGATAAGCAAACTTTTAAGCTCATGTAACTAATTAAATGTTCATGCATCAAAGAATTGAGGCCGTTGTTGGGTCAATAAAATACGTCTGCTTCTATATATAAAGTTAATAGAAGGAGAGGCTATCTTTGATTGGACCTAACAATCACGTGTCACGCCCAGTAGTTTTGGCGCTCATATTCAACTGACACCTACGAACCAGTTCCACCATAAAATCGAAAAATTCATCTCCCTAAGGGCAGATAATATTATTACCCTCACATATAATAACCCCCCAAAATCTTTAGACTATTTTTCATTTGAGCAGCAGTTTTTCGTTAATATATGCTTAGTTAAAGATCAATGATATCGATATAGTAGTAAGTAAAGTCTGCTGAGTAGACTATTGTCGGCATCATCCAAACAGCAGGGGAGTCTATCCCCTTTTCGAAAAGAAGAATAATCACGATAATAACCACATTAAACTACTTTATTGTAATCACTATATTGACGAAGATTAAAAGCTAATAGCAGGACCTATGGATATACCACAGTGTGATAATTTAATTATAACAATGCTTGCTATGTTCACTTAAGATAATAATTAAGTATAATGATCTGGGTTTAACTCTCTCACACTTTCGATTTCTTGCCTTATTTTCCTCTTATTATATTCGAATACAACAGATGAGCTTTATCGCTTCCGCGAGCTCACCTCGTGTCTATCTTTCCCCATAATCTTTTTTTCTTATATTTTTCTGTCTAGCATGTCCTATTTCTTCCCTTAAAACGGAATGGTCAACAATTTAGCTGAAGTAACGATACTCATAAGAATAAGAACTCGGCGGATAAGCAACATCATATAATCCGGATTTACATTTTTGCATTTCGTCTTGGACGATTTCATTTTTAACCAGTATGTGTTGCAAGATGATAACGGTCCTACTATTAAGGGATACAAGTATTAATATATAGATTAGACGTAGTTACACTTTTCCGGCCGACGAATCTCAGGGCTACAGAAAACTAGCCCTCTAGGCTGGTGCTATAGAAGACGATGACTGTCCCTCTACAGAGGGGTAAAATCACTCCAATGGAGCTAACTGTTGGCCGCGGGTAGCCACCTCCGATGCTTAAGGACATAATCCTGGTAGCTGAGCAGTTCCTGATATGGAACACTCGACTGTGGCCCTTGGGCTTGACGGACGGTCGGTGACGACAACCGATCAATCGACTAGTCACGTCAAGACTTAGCACCTTTATGATTGCCCCAAACCCATCGCTCTCATGACAAAGCCCCAGCCATTTTAATCATTTAAGTGCTAGAAGAAAGTGGCTGAGTGTTTTAGTTTCGTAGGTTATGACGTTAAACTCCATTTAGTAGTGAGGTTCCAATTCTGGAGCTCTGTAGTGTGGAGTACCCTTAATCCCTATTACTCCCAGACCCACTGACTCGGAGTGGTAGTATATTAAGGGTCCCATCTATGGATTAAATAGATGAAAAACGAGTTAAATTTAAAAAAAATAACCAACAAGAATTAATGAAACAAACTTCGGTATAAAATAATTTATTAAAGTAAGTCAGTTAGACAGTCAACAATTGGTTTGAGCAATGTGACTGGCCAAGCCCAACTGCACCAGTGTCAAGACAACTGGTATTTATGGCAATTCAGAACAGTCCACCCATGCACTTGGGTGAGTCCATTCCCTGAGTCCTGATTGGCTGCTTTGTTTGTATGGCCCTCTGAGGCTCCATAAATCCTGCCACTTTTCAGTGGTCTTTACGGCATCTCAGAATCGTATTCAGTTACGACTGTTTGCCGTCTTGTCTTGCCAATTCGACGGTAATTGGACGTAGTATTCTATATAAGTGTTGACATACCGGAAAATCAAGACAACAAACAACCCAAAGAAAACAGTTAAGTTATCTGGTTCATTGCCCCCACCAATAAACAAACAAACAAAATATCAACTTATTGATCTTAGCGACCTTGTTCATTAGTTATAATTTGACACTTTCCGCCAATAAGCAATGTCCCTTATCCAATGCTCTGCTCCGGGGGGTTTGCTCTTTTTGTAAAAGAGTTAAAATGTTCCCAAGAGGAACGTGACAGTATCGGGCCGCTGTCAACACGAATTCATCCAAGTTAGAACACGAACAACTTGAATTAAACGCGAAGCAGATTGATCGAACGAACAAAGAGACACGTTTCCTGAAAATAGGGAATGATTTTTCGCCCTGATACAAACTTAATTGTCATTTTGACATTTGTAGGAAATTCGTTTTACGGATGTTACATACATCCCTGAAACCAAAGTGACAAGATGTCTGCCTTACTACAGGTCGATGTGAATGGATAGGACATAAGAAATTCTACTACCCCGAAAGTTTCAACAATTAATCTGGAAATTGCTATTCTGTTTCTGAGTGCGAAACTAGTTTATAAATACGTTTTCTTTGCCTTCTATAATCTGAAAGTTTCAAGAACTGCATCTAAAGATTAGTTTTTAACTCTTTGTCTTATTTAAGCCGCTAACAGCGCCTTTCTGTTTCTACGCATACCACACCCAAGCAAAGTACAAAAACTGATATTTCGTTCATTGAGCAGAACGAATCGGATTATAATAATGATAGAACTTTATTTGAATAGAATGTGTCTTGAGGTGAACTTTGCAATATTCAATCAGACAGATAAATAAATAAAAAGTACGAAGAAAATTTGGTACAGCCATGGGGGGAATGAGATAATCAAAGAGTTACTGTAATTCAATCGTTGATTGCTTGATTCTGATGGCATGTCAACCCGCCTAAGGTTATTTTATGGTTAGAGGTTAGGGACGCCCGTTCATATGTACATTTCTTTGTGTAATTGTTTTTTAAATAAATTTTTATAGTCATTTACGTGATATCAAGTATTCCTATCTAATACTAATAATTTGCATACAGTTTTACGGTTTCAAGAATTATTATCTAATATTAATAATCTATGCACACTTACGTTTTCCAGCTATTACCATTTGACTCTTTGTCAACATTAAGCCGGTCAGAGCGACTCTTCCACCACTGCAATCCTACCGTAAACCGCTGGCAACGGCTCACGCACGTGTCAACAAAAGAACTCCGTTTATAATAATAGACTTTAATCGAATAGATTGAGTTTTGAAGGGAATAGATAGTGAACTCTGAATTATCCCATCATACAGGTAAAAAATACCAAGATAATTTGGTACGGCCGTGGAGAAAATTTGGTTGGCAAAGAGTTAATAATGATTGTTTCTGCACAGTTATATGGTTTCAAGTATTCATTATCCAATACGAATAATCTTCAAACAAATTTATTCAACCTCTAGATGGGACCCTAACAGGCGCTGAAGCACGTTGTGTGATGATTAACCAAGTAGAAAATGGACACGGCGAGACGAGTTCAAATCCTGGATGAGACTGTTTGCATTTTACATAGAGCTAATACCATTGGGGAAGGTATACGGCCACCTAATCTACTCTAGTTATGGGTAAATAGTAGGACAGACTGGACTTTTTAACCTCAGTTATGCAACTAGTCTAGAAAGGAAACCCCTGAAATTAAAACTTAAACTTCACTTTAAAAGGACATTGTGTCTAATCCTGCTCGTATAGAGAGGTTGGTAAATATGTGGATGGTTCTCTAACAGGTTATAACAATCCGAATCAGAATGGACCTGGGAGTAATGGAAATGAAGGAGTACTCCACACACCAGATCTCTAAAATTGGAGCCTCAACATCAGATGTAGTTAAATGTCATACCAGTCACCGCTTTCAGGGGGTGGGGTTGTATTCCTCTTCAGGGGATACAGTCAGTGTATTCTAAGCCCCACTACCAACAAGGGTGCTGTAAGCATAAATGAACGGTAAATATTAAATAATCACTAAGACATACTAGTAACTGTTTTTTAATTTTTAAATCATAAAAATAAAAGACAGTTTTTGCTCGAATTCCGAAACGTAAAAGGGAATAAAAATGTCAGAATTAATAAAAGAAAAAAAATAAATCTGTGCAATGTGTTATCTAAAAACATAGAAAAAAAAGATATTAACCGACTCGGTTTCAGTTCACTCGAATTCTGGGTCACATTCACGTAGATGACTTTTTTTTTCAAGTTAGATTGAGTGATACCATTTTCTCCAAAAGTACGAACAATTCAGAGTCTTGAAAAACATTGGCAGTCTGAAAGTCGATCTTTAATTAGACTTTATAATGAGTTGCAGTTGATAATGAGAAACAGGTTACTAAATTATGCATGAAAAGCAAGTCAAAATTGGATTTTAGTTCTCTGGGCAGTCATAAAAGCTATGACTAATTAAATAGAAAAATAAATGCATGCACTCATTCGAAGTCTGTTTGCATAAATAAAACTAAATGACAATTTCTTTCCAGTATCTCTGTAGTTGAAATAAATCATTAGAATTTATATCGTATATGTCTTTATTATCAAAATATTTTTTTATACTGACCTGTCATAGAGGCTTAAAATGTGCTGATTGTATCCACTGTCTATGGGCCCTACCCACTAAAAGGGGCGTCCTGGGTAGAGCACTAAAGTGCATCCAGGGGTTAGGCTCCAATACCCCGTCATTACCATTATTTTCAGTTCCACACTGACTCGAAGAGGTAGTACAGTTATGGTCCCATTTACGGGCTAGATAGATCTAGTTGAAAATTCTTAGTATATATATATATATATACCAACCCCTCCGCACGGGCAGGATGTGACACAAGGTCAATTTCTTAAGCGGAGTTTATTCAGAGTTTTCCTTTTCCTAGACCGGTTACCTAACCATGGTTAAAGAGCCCAGTCTGCCCTACTATTTACCCCATAGCTGGAGGAAGAGTAGGATTCATACCTTTCCCAAGGGTATTAGTGATAAGTGAAATGCAATTACCACGTCTAGGATTTGAACTCGGGCAACGAGTCCATTTCCCAAGACTTTAACCATTACACCACGCGCTTCCTTAAGCTAAATTCTTAGTATAAACTTGGAATACTCGATTGCTAATAACTGTAAATAATTCCCCATTCAGAATAGGTATTTGACGCTACACTTATTTATCTATATATTAATACTCGTGTTCCTCAATTGTACGACCGTTATCTTGAAAAACTCTCTGGTTAAAAATGAGACTGTCCAAATCGTCTAAGAGGAAATTCAAAAATGTAAATCCTGATTATCTGACCCATAGATGGGAAGCTAACAAGTACTACCACTCCAGGTCTCAGTAGAACTGAGAATAATGACAGTGGAGGTAGATCCAGAACTCCAAAATTGGAACCTCACCACTAGATGAATTTACCGTCATACCCAAGATACAGGAATTTGATATACACTGGTTATTCCAGAACTGATGCGTTAGTCTAAGCAAGAAGTATTTTGAAAAATAAAATCTTGATTTTATACATAAAGCCTGCTTAAAATATCTGATGCTATAGAAACTTACAAAAACACAAACAAGAGAGAGAAAGAGAGAGAGAGAAGAGGAGAGAGGGAGAAAGAGAGAAGAGGAGAAAGAGAAAGAGAGAGAGAGTGAGAAAGAGAAAGAGAGAGAGAGTGAGAAAGAGAAAGAGAGAGAGAGTGAGAAAGAGAAGAAAAGAGAGAAAGAGAAAGAGAGAGAAAGAAAGAGAGAGAAAGAAAGAGAGAGAGAAAGAGAAGAGAGAAGAGGAGAGAGAAGAGAAGAGAAAGAGAAGAGAGAGAAAGAAAGAGAAGAAAGAAAGAGAAAGAAAGAAGAGAAAGAGAAAGAAAGAAAAGAGAAGAGAGAGAAGAGAAAGAGGAGAGAGAGAGAGAAGAGAAAGAGAAAGAGAGAGAGAGAGAGAGAGAGAGAGAAAGAGAGAGGAGAGAGAGAGAGAGAGAGAGAGAGAGAGAGAGAGAGAGAGACCAAGTTAATGAATCATAAAAATATATTTATGAATCTTGAATTATTCCATTTAACTGAAACTTTTCTATACTGCTACAAAAACTCTTCAAACAATAACTACTCTAATAAAATGAAGACTCCTTTTGGGTAAATATTTGTGAGGCGAAGATTCACATTAAAAACTGTATATCACCTAAAGGCATCCAATATATATAATTGTTGTTCGTTTTTTCCTTCTAGGAAGGATTTGTCAAAATGCGTACCAGAGAAAATTTATGAAATTAAATTTAGTGGAGCCGAAGGATATTTTTTAAAAGTATTTCGTTATGGTTTTTAAAGTTAATATTCCTCTATTCAGATTTATTCATTTATTTGATTCTTGCAAACCAAAATGCACTCTGTTTAACTGTTCTTTTGTTATTGTTGTTTCTATTGTTAAAGAGTGTAGTCATAGAGTTCATATCTTTTATTGACGTTTTCAAAAATCTTTTTGATTAATAAAAAAAAAAGTAAAAAGTAAAGTCGTCGGGGCGGCCTAAAGTCGGTATCAGCCTGTCAGCGAGGGAGCCTATCCCCTTTTCAATAGGGCTAGACCAAGGAGATTCTTTTTAGCATCTGAGGTGGTGCGCCACACCTACCATCAGCTCCTTACTTTACCGCACAGATCCCTGTGCTACTCATACGCTGAGTTGGCGAGGACAGGTATCGAACTAGGAACCTTGTGGTTTCTAGCCAAACGCTCTACCGACTGAGCTAAACCGGCCCCTAAATTTTGATTAATACATCACATAAATTGCGGGATATTTCAAGTAAAGTCGTCGGGGCGGCCTAAAGTCAGTATCAGCAAATTAGCGAGGGAGTTTATCCCCTTTTCACTAGCGCTAGACCAAGGATATTATTTTTTTTGCATCTGAGGTGGAGCGCCACACCTACCATCAGCTCCTTACTTTACCGCACAGGTCCCTATGCTACTCATACGCTGAGTTGGCGAGGGGCCGGTATCGAACTAGGAACCTTGTTGCTTCTAGCCAAACGCTCTACCGTCTGAAACAAAAATTTGGTTTGGTTTAGTTTATCGGCACATAAATCATATGGGTCATTTAATGTCAAATTTCTTTTTGTCTACAGGGTTATTGTAAATTAACCCCCTTCCCTATTTTAAAAGAAATCTTATAATTTACTTATACATCAATATTTTTACCAAGATGAAGATGAGAAGAAAACACATGACATGTAGTTTTTTTTAAAACATTCTATATAAACACTATCATTTGCCTCCAGCCTCTCAAAATCGCTCGGGAATCGCCAGGAACTTTTGGGTTTGGTTTGGTTTGGTTTGTTTTGTTTTACGGCATATCAACCTCAGTGGATCATTTAATGCCGATTTTGAAATAAATCAATTCTTAATGGATAATACATTTTTTTTATAAATACATTTTTCTATTTAACCCATAGATGGGACCCGTAGAGGTACTACCACTCCGGGACAGAGTGGACCAGGGAGCAATGGTGATGAAGGGGTGCTCCACATTCCCCAAACCTCCCAAACTGGAACCTCACCATCAGATAGAGTTTAACGTCATTCCAAGGACATGTAGACCCACAGCCACCGCTTTCTAGCACCCATATGATAAAAAGGGGTTGGGGCTTGCCATAAAGGCAATAGGGATGGGAAAATCATATAGGAGCTAGGGCTTGACGTGACCAGCCGATTGATCGGAGGGGGCCTCTCCGACCGCCCGTCTAGCCCAAGATAGGGCCAAAGTTAATTATTTTTCTTTCTTCATAAGAGCAATGGGTTCCGGAGAATAAGTGCTAGGGCTTGATGTTACCAGCCGATTGATCAGTGGCGGCCTCTGCGACTGCCGCCTAGCCTATTTGTCTATTAATATCACTAAGTCACTTCATATTTGTATGTATATAATAGGAATAGATACGTCGGGCTATCCAGAAAGAAGGCTGGGGGAAGAGGAGCTCTCAAATAGTTTTGATTAACGAGACAAGCGCCCCTTTGTCAACCGTTGTTGGGTTATTTCATGCCGCAGACATTTTGTTTTATTCATTCATTATCGGTACTTATCTTTTTAACAGGTACTACCACGCCGGGACAGAGTGAGCCTGGGAGTAATGGCAATAAAGAGGTACTCCAGAATCCCCAGAGTTCCAGAATGGAACTTCGCTACTTGTTGCAGTTTAACCATACATTAACACCCTCAGCTATCGCCTTCTAGCACATATATGATAAAAAGGAAGCGCGTGATGTAATGGTTAAAGACATGGGAAATGGACTCGTCACCCCGAGTTCAAATCATGGACGTGGTAATTGCATTTCACTTAGCGCTAATACCCTTGGGAAAGGTATGAATCCTACTCTCCCTCCAGCTATGGGTAAATAGTAGGGCAGACTGGGCTCTTTAACCTTGGTTAGGCAACCGGTCTAGGAGAAGGAAAACTCTCAATTCAAATCTGTTGAACTCCGCTTAAGAAATTGACCTTGTGTCACATCCTGCTCGTGTGAAGGGGTTTGTATATATATATGATAAAAAGGTTTGGGGTCTGCCAGAAGGGCAATAGGGCTGAGAATTGTTTTCAATCGGGTCCAAAATGGTGGAGTGTTAGTTGTGCGGACATTTGAAGAATGTTAAACAGATAATTCTCTTGGATTTAAGGTTGGTAAAAAAATATGCCTACACTGATAATAGAGTGAATTTGATTACTCGATAATAATTGACTGATGTTGTGAATAATTTATTTGACAATAAGAAAATAAAGAAAAAATTGACTAATGAACAAACTGATATATAAATTGTCAGGAATTAAATCAATCTTATTTACAGGCAATTGATTTTTTTTTATTCTTTGTTTTTAGACAGGGCAGAAAAATCTAAGATTAATAAGCACCATTTTAAAATTCTTCGAAAGATTTAAACGTCATTTTATTTTTGTATTGACAGAGTTTATTCATTAATTCTTCAGCTGATTAGAACATATATTTTTTGTTTACATTATAATGTTGTACAAAATTGGAAATTGATTGATGATATTTAAACATTTAAAATTGGGGTTCATTTAATTTCATTTTGAAACGAAACACAATACGAATAAATAGTTGAAAAAAAAGAGGTTTTCAGTGACTTGATAGTTGATCGCTGAAATTGGGCAGATTTTTCCAGACATTGATTTTTAATTGATTCAAATTTATTGAAGGAAATAATATCTGAATAGTGTACATATTTACCCAACGTATTCACTACAGGTAAAATATGACAAGGTTGAAAATATGGGACATCTAGCAAAGATTGAACTCTTTATCCAAGCAATAATATATCAGTGAGACTAGCTTGCTAACCATTACACCAAGATGACATACCCTTTTGTCCAACCTGTAGGTCACGTTAATATAACAAGGCCGCACGTATGGGGCATCAAGTGAGGATTTAACTCGCTTCTCAGTAGTAAAGGATCTGTGAGATAAGTTTGCTAACCATTACATCAAGATGGGACGACCTTTTTACCAAACCTGTTTTCCTCGGGTAAGATATGACACAAGGTCGCATGTACTGAATATCCAATGAGCACTGAACTCGCTACTCAGTCGTAATGGATCAGCGAGATAAGCTTGCTAACCATTACACCAAGATAGCACGCCCTTTTTATATGCTCAAACATGTGACCGTTCATATCTTACCTTGGTAAGATATGACACAAGGTCACATGTTTGGAGCATCCAGCGAATATTGAATTTGCTTCTCAGTAGTAATGTATTTGCGAGACTAGCTCGCTATTACACAATTCTCGAAATGGTGTATTTGGTTTAAGAATAGACGAAATTCTCCCAAACACCCAAAGAGACAAAACAATATTTGGAAAGGGGCCAAATCGCTCTAAACAAAATGAAGTAGAATATTTCAATTTCTCAAGAGACTTATTATCGCTTGGGTTTTACTGCGAAGATAATTTCAAGTATAAATAAATATTTAAAATTTCTAGTCGTTCTTTCTGGTGCAATTAGCTTTACTGTAAGAATTCGAAAAAAAAGGTTTATCGTGAATTCAGCGTTTAAAAAAGAAGGGAAAAAATTCCATCATCAAAATCGTAAATATTTGATCACTGGTATTTCATTTTTCTCTCAATGCGAATTTTTTCCCCTTTTAATTGAAATCTTCAGGATGCGTCTCTATGGCTGCGACATTGAATACAAATATTTTTTTTTTTTTTATAAAAGGCAATAATATTTCTTTACAATACCCTTATGCTTTTTAATAAATGTTTTTCATACATTCACACAAATTATTCACCATGAAAACTGAGAGAGCTATAAAAGTTGAAGAAAATTGAATATTACCACATAAGAGTGTTTCGTCTCCCCTCAACCCCCCCAAAAAAAAAACAACAACAACTTAGCTTCTTTTCTTTGTCACGATTTATTTTTCTTACTTTCTTTGTCTCTTCTATCTTCCATGTTTGGTATTTTCTTGCCATCTTTTTTTATTAGCAATATATATGTCCTTAACTCATTCTTCTGCTTTATATTTTGTTTAATTTATTTGCCTTATTCGTAACGTTTCTCTTTTTTATTCATTCGATCCTTCATTCATTCCAATTTTCATCATTTTATTTTCTAATTCTATTCATGGTATTTAAACTCGTTTTTATATATTTTATTAATTTCAATTTTCTTCATATCATTGTCTTAGCTTAAATTTTCCTTCTTAAACTTCATTCATTATTTTCCGTTATCTTTTTTATGTCTTTCCCTTTATTAAACTTTTGTTATCTATTTTCATTTAATGTTTTTCTTTCCCGCCACATTATTTGATTTTAAAATTATTTTTCTGTCTTAATTTCATTCATCCATTTATCTTTCCACTTTAATTTCATTCATCCATTTGTCTTTCCTCTTTAATTTCATTCATCCATTTGTCTTTCCTCTTTAATTTCATTCATCCTTTATCCTTCTTTTTGGTGTGTTTTCTTCATTAAAATTCTTCTATCTATCCTTTTTTTCTTCACGTTATTTGATTTTAAAATTATTTTTCATCTTCATTCTTTATTTTTCCTTCTTTCAGTTGTGTTTCCCTTCATTAAAATTCTACTCTCTCTTTTCATTCATCTTTTTTCTCTTGCTCCACCTTATTTGTTTTTAAAATTATTTTTCTTTCTTTCCTTCTATCAACGAAATAGTTTATTTCTCTTCGATTCTCCCTTTGCTTCTCTGGTTTTGCCCAGTTTTCCTTTAATAGTTCCATATTTTCAGTTCTTTCTTTCTGTCTTTCAGTTTTAAAGTCCTCGCCACTTTCCTTTTCCTTCTTTTCTTTCAATTTAAAAATTGAAAAAAAAAATATAATAAACATCATCTTGCCGAAGAGAAAACTGACGTCCATTACCGACATCGTTATTAATGCTTACTGAGTGGATAAAACCAAACGATACAAAAATTTAAAAAGAAGATTTGGAGAGAAATGGTCATATCTTTATAGGGAATAAATTCTTTCTGTAAAGCCAAGCGAATGATATGCAAACCAAGGAAATGGATTTTTTCCCTGATCTTTCAATCAAACAATTAATACGTTATTCACAATTCCATTCCTTTTTTTTTCTTTTTCTTTTTTTTTTTTTTTTTAAATAAGTGGAAGAAAATATGTTTCAGAATTAATAAAATTTCGACAAAATTTATCACTGAGTTTTAATAAATTAGGATTTCATTTGACCGTTTTAACTCTACTGAGCAAACATGCATTTAGAAAAGCCACAAAAATGTTCAACAGACGATGGCAGTTTTATTGGCGATACGGGAAATAAATTTAAAACCGATTCAAGCAAAGCAAAAACAATTTCAACAACGTTTCCAGATGGAAATAGCGAAATGAGAAGATTTTTCTTTTTTTTTTTTGAAAGACTAAATATAAACGAAGACGCTTATAACGTCTCATTTAAGAAGACAATGAGTAAATATAGCAGTCAGTATATTTAGATCAGTTATACACGGTATCATAAACAATTAATAAAATACACATTCATGGTTATTTTTCAGTCTCATTAGGAACTCTAAATTGTTCTGTGTTTATTTAAAAAATAAAAATATCTATATATAATTTCATTTTTAAATCTGTTTCTGTTTGTTTTGTTTTACGGCATATCAACCTCAGTGGGTCATTTAATGCCGATAAAGTTTTGAAATAAATCAATTCTTATTGGATAATACAATTTTCTTATAAATACATTTTTCTATTTAACCCATAGATGGGACCCTAACAGGTACTACCACTCCGGGACAGAGTGGACCAGGGAGCAATGGTGATGAAAGGTGCTCCACATTCCCCAAACCTCCAAAACTGGAACCTCACCATCAGATAGTGTTTAACGTCATTCCAAGGACATGTAGACCCGCAGCCATCGCCTTCTAGCACCCATATGATAAAAAGGGGTTGGGGTTGCCATAAGAGCAATAGGGTTAGGACAATCATATAGGTGCTAGGGCTTGACGTGACCAGCCGATTGCTCCGACCGCCCGTCTAGGCCAAGATAGGGCCAAAGTGGAGTATTGCATGTCATGAACTGCTCATCCTCCTGAGCTCTATCCTTAAGCATCGCGGGTCGCCACCCACGGCCAACAGGTGGCCCATTGGGGGAATCTTACCCCTCTGCAGAGGTGCAGTCGATGCATTCTAACGCCCCACAGACAGGGCGGTTCATTTTTAAAATCAACACATATATATATATATATATATATATATATATATATATATATAAAGGAGCGAGAAGTCCGGGGGCAGTCCCCATGGTGTAGTGGCTACTGGCTGGATTACAGCATCGTAGTAAACGCGTTCCAACTCAAGTTGCGCCATTACGTTCATATCGGACTAATATCTTTGGGAAAGGTATGAACCCTCTCATCCCATACAGCTATGTATTAAATAGTACCGCTACCGTTCATGTACAAGGATGGCATTGGCATAAAATAACACACGAAGTTTGATATCCCATTAAAAATAAAGACACCAAACCAAACTATTAGTCCATCGCTTGAGATTTTGTGTGATGTGCACTAACAGCAGAGAAGCTGATGATTGTATTAAGCACATGAATCTTTAAGTAACGGAATTCAATGTTCATCTATATATTAATACTCGTATTCCTAAATTGCCCGACCGTTATCATCTTTCAACACCCTCTGATTAAAATGAGACCGTCCAAGGTTACATGAATAAATGTAAATCTTATTATCTGATGTTGCTTATCCACCGAATTCTTATTTCTTATGAATGCCGTCACCTCAGCTAAATCATTCCGTTTTTATTATAAAGAAAGAAATGGAATAAAAAGGACATGCTACACAGAAAAATATAAGAAAGCTAGTTAGGAAAGATAGAGGAAGGGTCAGCACACGGAAGCGATAACGCTAATCTGTTTCAATCGAACATAACGAAAAGGAATGAAAGAAAAAAAAAAGAATTAGATGTAAATCAAGATTATTATACTTTTTACGTATTGAACTATTTTGCAATAGCTCTTAAGCAAATATACGTTGTAATAATTAAATTATCTTACTATAGTATATCCAAACGTCCCGCTAGTAATTATAATATTTTCCAGTTTTATACCTGCTTGGCTTTAATACCATCAAACACTTTATGCAAACGTTTCTTATTTTTGGTTACCTTCTTGAAATTTCGTAGAGAATTCTTTGTTCAATCCGTAAGTAAAGATTGTGTAATGACAACATACTCCTATTGAAATTTACAAATTACGATAGACACCTGAAGAAGTTAGAGGAAACAGCCGAAACGTTAGAAATTTGCTTTTCACTATATTATCATGCCATATCAATCTTTTTTAGACATACCTATTGTCTGTAGATTAATGAAGTTATCCTTCCACGCTGGCCCATAACGTCTTACCAAAGAAGTTCAATTCAGTTTTTCCTTTTAGTTTGACTGTTTACACGACTAAGTCTAGGGAGCCCATTTTATGCATTCACCCCTAGTGTGGTAGATACCTCCATCATAAGATTCAAATCATTGATAGAATCTTTTAGAAAAATATTTTCATTGTTATAAATCTTTCATGATATCTTTTCTTCTCTAGTATTAAAAGCAATGATCTATATTTCCAACTATAAAAAATATTAAAAAACATAACTGGATGAAAAATAAGAAAAAGAACAATAAACGAAGTCTTATTTTTCAAAATATTTCCAGAAAAGCCTTAAACATTTCTTATTATTAATTAGATCTCAAGTTTTCTTGCTCATATTTTCCTCACTTCAGTTTTTTCCTGACTCATCTCCAACCCAATAGAAAAAAACTGAAGATTTATGGAGAAAAATGAATTTAACTTTGTTGTGGCCAGAAAGAAACCTGAAGGGTATCAAAATAACAATATGGCATCGAAAAAGGAAACCAATCCAGAATGGCCAGAAGCTGTCACGTGTTTTCAGTGAACGCAGTCGGATGAAGCCAGAACACGCAAACCACAAAACTACAAATGCAGTCTTCTATTGATCCATCGAGATTTAATCAAATTTTCGCAGAGCCTTTTGGAGATTAAAAAAAATATAACAAAAGAAAGCGAAAAACCAATGATAACATGTAATTGAAAAGGTCTGCCCAAAGAATAAACTTGCCGTTTTTTTTCTTTTCTTTAATTTAAAATGTGTGTAGAAGAAGAAAAAACATATCACAATGCCATTTTTCGCAAAGGCCAACCAATTTAACCTGCACAGCATATGTTAAGAGGCCTTTGCTAGTAGCTTTGATGTTTTTCAAGTTTGACTTTAACGCATTGGCTTCAATTCTAGAAAGGCAAAGAACTGTTATCCGACTCCTAAGAGAAGCATAAGAGGAATCGAAAAAGAATTACTTGGAGGCAAAAAGACATGTCATAAGACCGCTTGCTAATTTCCGTTTAAACAGAAAAAAAAGGGTACAATTATGTAACATTGCTATGGTTTTCTATGAAAAATGGTGAAACCCTCCCCCGGGTCGTGATTCAAGACAGAAGAACATGTCGAGTATTTCCTTTTATTGATATTTAAGATTTGGAAGCTAAAAAAAAAAAAAAAACAGGAATCGCTACTCGTTTGGTTGGTTGGAGTTTACGGCACGTCAACCCTTCTTGGGTCATTTTATGCTGAAGACTTTTTTATTCATTCTTGATTGATACCCATTTCTCAAATTTTGTAACACTTTTTAAAAACTCATATTATTCTATTTAACCATAGATGGGACCCTAATAGGTACTACCACGTCAACCCTTCTTGGATCATTTTATGCTGAAGACTTTTTTTTAAATTCATTCTTGATTGATATCCATTTCTCAAATTTTTAACACTTTTTTAAAAACTCATATTATTCTATTTAACCATAGATGGGACCCTAATATGTACTACCACTCCGAGTCAATGGACATGGGAGATGTTCAGATATCTTGATAGTTGTATCTACGAAACCTCTCCGACATGAGTAGGATGTGACACGAGGTCAATTTCAGCGGAGCACAACTGGATTGAATTAAGAAGAACCCAGTCTACCCTACTATTTTCGCATAGTTAAAGGTGAAGAGATACATTCCTGCTTTTCCCAAGAGCACAAGTGCTAAGTGAAACGTGAACAGCCTAATCCAGAATTCGAACTTGGATCACCAATTCCATTTCCTACGACAATAATCGTTACGCAAAGCATGCCTCCTCTAAAAACAGCAAATAAATATTTGAGAATTTGTTCACCTCAGTGCTTTCTATATGGGCGATTTTGATAGATTATCGATTTTGAGTGAAGAGAGCAATCTAGGTTTAGGAATCGCACATATACAGTCAAAATTGGTGTCTGTCTGTGTGAATTTTGTTAGCTATCTCCTCCAAGATGGCTGGCTGGATTTTAATAAAATTTTCTATGAATATTCATCAAAACGAACAAAGTGACCTTTGAGGAGTAGCGTTGTATAAAAATCGAGTGATGAAATCGATTATCAACCATATATACATTAATGCAGAGGGGGATTATTTTGAATGGTTTGAGAGTGAGAGAGAGGAGAGTGGGTGGGATGAAAATTTGCAAAAGATAAGGAATTTTTATAAAGTGAGAGCGAATTGTTGGAGTAGTATTGACAGAAGGGGAGAGGAGAAGAAAGGTAAGTGAAGATAGTGAGTGAGAGCAGTTGACGAGTGACAGCCGAGGGGCAGGTTACATGTAACAACCGTCACACCCACAAAAAGAGGAAAGTATGTTAGGTCGGAAATAGACACCTAGATAAAAACAAATCCACGAAATAAAATATGAAACAGTTACACAAAAAATCTAAATATAATCGAACAATGTACGGAATTCCCTTAACACTAGGCTTAAATTAACCCCAGATGGGTTGACGAGTCGTTCAAAAGAAAAGCTGTTGTTTTTTTCTTACTAATGGCAAAAAGGTTTTAACGATAAAATTAATTGTCAACCCATCTGGGGTTAATTTAAGCCTAGAGGTAAGGGAATTCCGTACATTGTTCGTGTATATTTACATTTTTTGAGTAACTGTTTCATAGTTTATTTCACACAGTATATTAAGTATTTCTATATAATACAAATTATTTGCACGCAGTTGTATGGTTTTTAAGTATTCCCATCTAACAGAATTCCCATTTATACAGAATTATATTATTTAAAGTAATTGTTTCTAATTACAGTCAGCTACACATTGAGGTCTATTTTGTGTTTTACTCGGTAAGTTTTTATAGCTAGTTTAAACCCATTATATTGTTGAACAAAAGGTCGTTGATATTTTCTTTTGCACTTAAAACATATTTATTTCTCTCGCCACTCTTCAAAGCTATGTTGCGCTCCCAATAACATCAAAGCATTGTATTAAAGAATAGCCTCAATAGTGTCGTAAACTTTAAATAATAATTATTTCTATGGAACTCTAAGGAGTGAGTCCTCCATTGCTCTTAGCCACAACTCTACTTGTCCATATAAAGTTAGGGTTCCATCTGTGGGTCGAATAGATTTTATTCAAAGTTATTAGTATTAGATAATAACACTTAAAGTGTTCATATGCATTAAAGCTTTGTGCTTAGTCCTCACTAAGTTCCCTGTTATTGCTGCCTGTACAGGACTACCTTGGGGTTAGTTTGTATCTACTGATCCAAGTGTGCAGAGAGTGTATCTATGCGTACATTTTCAAAATCAACTACACTGAATACTTCCTGCCTAAAGCAAATTTATGGGCGGACAAAGGGGGCACTTGCCCCGGGGACTCCTACCGGAAGGAAAATCAGACTTCATTTATAAAACGTGTAATAATTATAGAATGAGCTTTATTATTGAAAAAATAATGGTGATTTGCAGCAAACGAGAAAGAATATCACTTTGCCGTATAATACAAACTGAAAAATGTAGTAAACGTTATTCTTATAATCAATATAATTGAGTAAAATAAAATCAACATTTTCTTTGAAACTTATACTTTTCTTTTAATCAATTCAGTTTACTCTAATTTCCTTGATTTATAATGTACCTTATTTAATTCTTATGTTGAGGCAAACTGAAAGACCTCCTAATCAAAAGCACGCTGTTTAAATTTGGCTTTGAATTCTGCTTACTTTGAATATTATTGTAGATCCCAAGGCAACACAAAAAGGAGTGATATTACTAAATTTCTTTTAAATATAAAAATAAATTATAAATTTCTTATTTCTTCATTTACATCTTACAGTTTTCTAAAGAGACGACTGCGAGACGAGTGATCAACAAAGACAAACTGAGAGGCCTCGTAATCAGAAGCACCCCGGTCCCCTCTGGTCGAGATCCGGTCCTGCATCCCTTATTTAAATATTATTCTGGACCCCAAGGCAACAAAAAGGGAAGTAATATTATTAAATTTCTTTTAAATAGAGAAAATAAATTGTAAATTTCCTATTTTTTACTTTACATCCTTTTACTGCTTTGTGAAAGAGGAGTGCGAGACGAGGGATGAACTGTCAACTCAGGTGGGATCTGAACCTGGTTAATCTTTATAAGGAATTGAAAATGATAACCCATAAGCTACCTAGTATTATAGGTCCTTAAATAATGCAATTAAAATCAACAGGACATGATGTTGGCTTTTGTTCAGCCATGTGTCAGCTTGGAAGTGCATCTATTAACTTGGCCGGCATTGGTCTAATCATTAGACAGACAAGCAGATGCTGGCATTGTTACTGATTTGCCGGCAGTAATTCAAATAAAAAGAAATACAAATAAACGGGCGGATAGATAAACAAAGTTTAAATCCCTAGCGATCAAATCATGCCAAAAGTTACTCCCCTTATCGTCTCGACTCACCATACGGAACAAAATAACTGCCAAGAAGGAAGAAATATGTTCATTGTGTAGTTAATGTGCTGCTATCAATCATCACATGACAGATGAAATGACAGCGTTGTATTAGAAACTACTTCAAGACCAATTCCCTCGAAGTTTACAGTTCACAAATAGGTAAATATAGTCTGATGATAGACTTCTGTCTTAAAAGAAATATTCAGCAGATTTTTTCATATAAAATATTGGTAATTTATGAGGAAGTGCGTCCCGGTCTCCTGCCTCAGAAATTGCTACCCGGTGACTATTAAATAACGTCCTCAGATATGTCGGTGTTACTTGAAAGCAAAACAACCAACTTAGGCATTAAATGTATTTTAGAGGGGGGGGGGGCTTCTTTTTTTGCGTAATTCTTATTTATTTATCGTAATTTGTCGTAATTCTTGTTCATTTATAGAAATTTGTCGTAATTCTTGTTTAGATATGAAGATGGATATATAGTTTGGAATAGACTGAGATAGATAAACAAAATAATATAGATAGATATGAACAAATGGAGATAGATATTTTCTCCAAGTAAATGTATTTGAGTGTCGCTTCTTTTTTGACGTAATTCTTGTTTATTCAAACTAAAAACAAGACATTAAACAAACATGAATAAAAGAAAATCTGAAACGACATAGCTTGGGACGTTATTTTAATAGCCACCGGGTAGCAATTTCTGAGACAGGAGACCGGGACGCACTTCCTGATAAATTGCCAAAATATTTATAAAACATATATATACAGATAAAATTCATAGTAGTAATTCATCCGTTAGTTTCCAAAAACTATTTTTCTAACCATTTTTTCTAAAAGTAACAAATTCAGTCTAAATTTTTCAGACTACTGCTGTTCTATTATATAATTAGACAACGTGTTTTAAAAGTACTAGCAAAATAAAAAAAACACCCTCCGGGCGATGTAAAAATAGATTTTTGAAATATATTGTCTGAGAGGTGGGAGTTAAAAATTCAATGTCAGCGTGTTTGTACCCTAAGTAAGTAAAATCATCAAATTCATTAAAGGATTAAAAAATAAAACAATTTGAAATCTAAACTTTAAATATGTATTAAAATAAAATAAACTATATATATATATAATACCAGTCATGTATTCATTAAAACTTGTTTTAAAAAAAAACAGTGAGGACTGTATAATTTGCATGTTCAAATTTTGAGTGTATTTATTTGAGTGTTAGGACGATTTTGGGTAATGTGACGTAAACAGTGACGTAGTTTTTGTTACAGACAAAAACCGGAAGCGAATCTCCATTATTAATAGATATGGCTCTATTAGCAAAAGAAAATCTAATTGTTAATAGATATGTTTTTTTTTAAATCTGCCTTGACAATGAATTTCCTCTTCAAGGAGAAATATTAGAAATGTTTACCATACTCAAAAATTCCATTTATTATTTTTGAAAATTTTAATTAGATCTCCTCTCATTCTTCTTTCTACTAGCAAAGTAGTTAATCCTAATTTCTCCAATCTCCCCCTCTAAATGTTTTTACTATTTTTATTAGTTTTGTCACTATTTTTTATACCTTCTAATTTTAATATAACGCTCCAATGTCTATGCCTAGACACTAGTACAATATTCTATATGAGAAATATTCATCAGACTTTCTTCTGTTTTAAACAATACTTTGTAAAAAAGGTAACGAAAAACAAGTGGCGTGGGGAAATATATAGTAGTCTATTACCGCTAAACTTTCTATTGCAGTGGCATTAGTAATGTATCAATACGTGATCAATTTCTCATAAACAGAGCCATAATAATTGTAGAAAACACCACGGATCAACATATGTTTGGATCTATACGATTCGTTCTGGAACCTACTTTATATTTGACAGTTGAAATTATAACTTAGTTGAACCCTAGAGTTCAACTGAGTAATAACTTCAACTTAGTCAAATATAAGCTAGGATTCTGAAGGAATCATATAGATCCAAACCGTTGTAGAACCATATATTTCAACAATTATATATTATTTATGAAGTACTATACAATTAAAAAGCGTTTGTTAGTTTCAAAGCACTGTGTTAGCCGCTTATGTTCAGGACAAATAACCGAGTTTTAACTGTGCAGCATTTCATAAATAAATATATCTCGTACACATGTAATCGAACATTTTTTCCAATACTAAGTATCTCTCTCTCTCCCTCATTATATATATATATATATATATATATATATATAGGAAAAAAAGGTAAATAAACATCATTTTCAGCACCTATTCCATTGCAAATTTCCTTCTAATTTCTATTTTACACATACGTACAATGCTTCAAACAAACTATAAAACACACACACACATATATATGTGTGTGGTTGGTAAATGTAAATAGACATACATATCCCTGAAATTCCTTGTAATTTGACATTAATATTACAGTTTAAGCACGTGTATCTATTTTTATATGCATGTTTATTGCATGAATACACACCAATTTATATATATATATATATATATATATATATATATATATTATATATATAATATATATAAAGATAATTGGTGTGTATTCATGCAATAAACATGCATATAAAAATAGATACACGTGCTTAAACTGTAATATTAATGTCAAATTATAAGGAATTTCAGGGATATATATGTCTATTTACATTTACCACACACACACACACATATATATATATATATGTATATATTTTATACTTTGTTTGAAGCATTGTACGTATGTATAAAATAGAAATTAGAAGGAAATTGACAATGCAATGGAATAGGTGTTGAAAATGATGTTTATTTACCTTTTTTCCTATATATATATATATATATATATATATATATATATATATATATGAGGGAACTGTTCGACTGTTTATAGTGGTGAACGCGTATGCAGAATCAAATACACGTTTTTGTTAAGCTCTAAACACCTCTTTTTGGGGGTGCGTGTTCTTACTCCGCAGCAAGGGATATATTGTATTCTAAGCCCCACCAAATGGTTAACATAGTATTAGAATCCATAAGAACATTAGGGCTCAGCTAGTTTTAGTTTCTAATAGTATCGATGAGTGTTACATTCTTATATTTCCATTTAAACTCTGCTAAACATACTAGCAAATATATGCACCCTCCGGGTGCAAGTATTTAAGTTTTAATGTAATAATATATTGTATTAAATTAGAAAGACCAATGAAACTAAATAAGAATACAGATAAAAAGATTTGAAACAGAGGGAGTATAATAAAAGATTTGAAACAGAGGGAGTATAATAAAAAATGGAACAACTGAAACTTACTCTTCCATCACTTTCGTCTTTCATTGTTATTTTTTCTAATTTAAGTATTTAGTTATAAGAGGAAGTGAAGAATAAAATGACAGTTATTTTATCTTGTTAATGGATTTCATTTAAGATTCATTGATGAGATTTTTGCTTATATTCATTAAAATAAAACCAAACAGTTAGAAATCAATAATACTAAGCACATATTTATTAAATTCGATTTTTTAATATTAATATGCAAATTAGCCTTCCCATTCACACTGTAAACCGCTAGTTTGTTGTATATATAAATATAATTGCATGTTATCAGTACGTAGACTTAGTTAAAAGGTATTAATAATGTAAGACAATTTTATTAATAATTGAGATTTAGATAAAAATAAAATCATGGAGAATGTGATGTAAATAACTAAGGGAATTGTGACTTGAGTAGGAATATAGTTTCGGTTACAGACAGAAAAACACACAATCTCTATTATAATAAGATGTATTTAAAAACATTTTCTAATAAATTGCTATACTTAAAAGCTTTGACTTTTAAGTGGTTAAAAATCTAAACGCACAAAACTGAAAATTATCTCTGTATTGTCTCAGACATCTCTAAGAGAATTTATCTTTGTAAATAAAAAATAAAACCGGATCTGATTATCTTTCTGTCAAAAGCCGGAAGAGAAGATTTGTTATTCGTTTAATCCTGCGAATACATCGGTTCGACAAGGAGTTTGACATGGGACAGCAATCAGTGTTAATATCTAAATGTTCAACAAAAGATTTTTCAAGTGCAAGGATTGTTGACCGATTCGATCCCCGGTGGGCAAGTTGTCAAAATGTTTCACTGAATAACTTCTGTAATTCATGTCATTGATGATTTTATCTCATCTAATCTCGATTTATCGACAAAGCTTTTCGAATTTGATGTTAGTAACATACAATAAAATACTAGTCCATCGGGACACTGAAAAATATATATATATATATATATATATATATATATATATATGTGTGTGCGTGTGTGTGTGTGTGTGAAATAAAACTGGGAGTGAATCCGACGATATGTTGAAAAAATGAATAAAGGAAAGAAAGTATAGAATGGATAATATAGGATATGTTAATCAATTTTACTTACACGTGTTTCGGCCAGGAGTTTATCCATGTGTACATTATTCAAACTATTATTATTTTTAAATAATCAAATGAAATGAAATGATAATAATAATTATAGAAAAAATGTAGAAATGTTCCGCACACAAAGAAAATTCGACCTTCATCCGAGTAAATCCTGATTTCAAATAAGGATTTACTCTGATGAAGGTCGAATTTTCTTTGTGTGCGGAACATTTCTACATTTTTTCTATTATTATTATTATTTCATTTGATTATTTAAAAATAATAATAGTTTGAATAATGTACACATGGATAAACTCCTGTCCGAAACACGTGTAAGTAAAATTGATTAAAATATCATCCATTCTATACTTTCTTTCCTTTATTCATTTTTTTCAACATATATATATATAATTCAGAGAACAGCCCAACTCAGCAGGAAAATTATAACTACTAGCAAATATATGCACCCTCCGGGTGCAAGTATTTAAGTTTTAATATAATAAAATATGTTAAATTAGAAAGGCTAATGAAACTGAATAAGAATTCAGATAAAAATATTTGGAACAGAGGGGGTATAATCGGAAAATAGAACAACTTTGAAACTAACTGTTCCATCATTTTCCCTTACTCCCGTCTTTCAGTGGTAAATTTCCCTTATTTAACTATTTAGTTAAAATAGGAAGAAAATAATAAAATTACAGTTATTTCTTTATGTTAATAGATTTCTGTTAAGATTTATCCCCGAGATTTTTGCTCATATTTATTAAGATAAAACCAAACAATTAGAAATCAATAATACTAAGCATATATTTATTAAAATCAAATTTTTTCAGATCAATATGCAAATTAGCCTTCCCATTCACACTGTAAACCGCTATTTCGTTGAATATATAAATATAATAGCATGTTATTAGTATGTAGATATTGTTAACAGTCTTAATGTTGTAAAACAATTTTACTAATAATTGAGGTTTAAATAAAAAATAAAATCATGGAGAATGTGTGTAAATAACGAAAGGAATTGTGACTTGTATAGTAATATAGTTTCGGTTACAGACAGACAAACCCACAATCTCCATTATAATAAGATGTTGACTTATAACCTTTGTTTAGGTTGAGGTTATAGGGGGGACATATTTAATCTAAGTTACGGCATGTTTAGTCCTAGAAAAAAATGTAAGCTTCGAATTCTTAGAAATACCTCGTGTAATTATCCACCCCTAGTGTTTAAGATGAAAAATCCATCTTAAAAATTTTTCCTTGCATGAGTAAATAAAAAAAGTCGTCGATGTGACTTAAAGTCGGTATCAGCCAAACAGCGAGGGAATCTATCCCCTTTTCATTAACACTTGGGTAACAGCCAGCAAGACCAATGATATTGTTTTGGTGTCCGAGGTGGAGCGCCACACCAACCATCAGCTCCTCACCTTACTGCACAGATATCCGTACTACTCATACGCTGATGACCGGTATTGAACGCAGAAGCTAATGAGACTGAGCTAAACCAACCCTCACTTTAATTAAAACAATTCAAAACATTTTTTTAAACAATGCATAGAAAGAAAAACAACTTAGTATGTTTAATTTCACCTTTTATTAAATCAAGAGTACTGAGATGTAATTTTTTGTTCCAGGTCAGAGATTTGAATAACGGCAAAACAGTATATCTGAAAATGTTTATAATTCTCTACCTTCTGCCAAAAAGGAAAATGCCGTCAGATGCTACAGCGATCTCCATTTATTTGAATTATGTATTTTATAAGAACATTAGCAAATATGTAAATATAATTGTTGCCGGAAAAATGGTTCTAAATATCTCTTACATAATTCTATTCAGTTCCTTCAATAGTTGTTTGTGTTTGACGAATCTTACAGGCATTAGAAATTGTAACAACTTACCATTTGACTACATTTACATATGTATATACCTATATCGCCCAACAGAAATATTCATGAGAACTTATAAATATTCCTATCTACAAGGAAAATATCACGGGAAACCAAAAAGTTAGATGTACATGAATTGCAAATAAATGAAAAGAAAGAGAGATTATTCGTCTAAAATACCAAAGATTCATTATTACAAGTTCACATTGAAAGGGGAATTTTGTTTCAAGTTATCAATATAGATTTACTGTTGACAAAGAGAACTGGTGTCAGTTCTTGGACACCGAGTGTTGATTTCAACCCGTCAATATTTCCCTATCTCTCTTATATATATATATATATATATATATATATAAATAACAAAAGACTTATAGATCTTGCATTATAGACTATTTCAGGGAGCTTAGACAAAAATGTCTAATTCTCCCGACTCATCAGATGCGAATGATGAATTCTTTATTTTTAAGGCATTTGAAAACAGATTTTTATTTTTTATTTATTATTTTTTTTTTAAATTGTCCTGTCCTGCTCAGCTGTAGAGTAATAAAAATAGGAATAAAAATACAAATAATAGTAAACAATAATAAAACCAAAGACATCTGACCGCTTGTCAGTAATTTGTTAGGAGTTACTGTTAATTCAATTAATTCAGAATTCAGGGACACCCCTGTTCATTTATTTAGTAGTTTTTGTTTGACTTAATTTATTTTCCTTTCTTTCCATATCGCTTCAACTATACCCACCCCTACATATCCATACAAACTTATACATATACATACATATGCATACACACACATACATACACACACATACATCTATATATACACATATATACATGTATATACACACATAAGAGCACACATTGAGCTCTCAAACTGCGACAAGTTGTTTTAAAAAAACCTATGTCGTAAGGAAGATTTCTTCTCTGGACTTTTGGATTATATATATATATATATATATATATAATTATATATAAAATTTTTTTTCGTTTGTTTTTATAGTTAGATAGAAGCCTTATTCATAAATGTAATACGATATTTTTTTTTTTTTGAAGGCAAAATAATGCAGATTCATGTTGAAAAACATATTTATTGATGTGCTCTTAATTTTCGGATTAAAATCCATCTTCAGAGAGTTCCTTATAGAGTTGAAAATATTCCATCTGTGTTTTTTAAAGTCAACTTGGTTCTAATGACGTTGAGTTGATGGAGATTTGAAAGAGATCGTATGCTTCCGTTAAGATTTCAAATTCGGTAGAGATCGTGTAGTTCCGTTGAAACCCGTGAGTTGTTAAATTGCGGGACGTTTGAAATCATTTAAGATATTTTTTTTTCTTTTAATTTATTTTCTTTAATTTTTTTTTTTTTTAATAAAGGGATTTTTTTTCCTTTTTATATATATATATATATATATATATATATATATATTAGTCGAAATGTACATTCAGGGATTGACATTTTCTCGATCTGTTTAGCCTTACATTTGAACATATATGCCAGCCTAAATTCATTAATTATTAACTAATTAATTTTCAAAAATTAGGTATGACTTCAATTAAGCACATATCCCCCAAAAATTGTCGGCTAAAAGCCATATCAAATAAACACAGTGTTTATTTACGTACTTTCATTATATATATATATATATATTGTTCTTATATAACTCAGTGAGTTGATACATCTTTGTCACTCTCCCCCTCTTAGCATGTTCCAATCTATCAGTGTTCTTATATATATATATATTTATAATATATATATGATAAATGAAGGAAAACACTTTAAATTTGCTTCAGTGTAATAATTTATTTCAACTTCTTTTTTTTTTTGGGGGGGGGGCTAAGGATCTCTGAGGGTAGGAGGGTGGGGATATGAAATTTGAAGGAGGCGAGGGGGACTGGGAGAAAGATAGGGTATATATTAGTTACATAGGTGATTAATTTCCTGGGGGATGGCTCACAATTCAGGCTGGAAGCTGGAACAGAACAAAGTCGACCTCTCACCACGGTTTACCTGAACAATTACGGTTAAACTACACATGGAATGATCCTCTTTACAAATAATATATATATATATATATATATATATATTATATGGAGGATATGTGCTTAATTGAAGTCATACCTAATTTGGAAAATTAATTAGTTAATAATTAATGAATTTAGGCGGGCATGTATGTTCAAATGTAAGGCTAAAAAATCGAGAAAATGTCGTTTAGCCTTACATTTGAACATATATTCCCGCCTAAATTCATTAATTATTAACTAATTAATTTTCAAAATTAGGTATGACTTCAATTAAGCACATATCCCCCCAAAATTGTCGGCTTAAAGCCATATAAAAATAAACACATTTGTTTGTTTACTTAACCTATATATATATATATACACATATATCTTATTATAATGGAGATTGTTTGTTTTTCCGTCTGTAACCGAAACTATATTACTACTCAAGTCACAATTCCCTTAATTATTTACGTCAAATTCTTCATGATTTCATTCTTTTAAACCTTCAGTTATTGATAAAAATTGTTTTACATTATTAATACTGTTGACCATATCTACGTACTAATAACATGCAATTGTATTTATATATACAACAAAATAGCGATTTACAGTTTGAACGAGAAGTCTAATTTGCATATTGATATTTAAAATTTTATTTTAATAAATATGTGCTTGGTATTATTGATTTCTAATTGTTTGGTTTTATCTTAAGAAATATAAACAAAAATCTCGTGGATAAATCTTAAAAGAAATTTATTTACAAGAAGAAATAACTGTAATATTATCCTTTACTTCCTATTTTAACTAAATAGTTAAATTAGTAAAATTTACCAATGAAAGAGGGGAGTAATGGAAATGATGGAATAGTTAGTTTCAAAGTTGTTCTATTTTTCGATTATACCCCTTCTGTTGCAGATCTTTTTATCTGCATTCTTAGTCAGTTTCATTAGCCTTTCTAATTTAATATGATATTTTATTATATCAAAACTTAAATACTTGCACCCGGAGGGTGCATATATTTGCTAGTATATATAAGGGAGAGAGAGGATATGAACAAAAATGATTGGAAAAAAAGGAATATTAATTTGTTATTTATTGTTTTCAGCTAATTTTGACATTAGGTCATCGTCGGGTGGCGGTTCTTTTTGAATGTCTTTAAAAATGTTTTTAAAAGACTTGGTATTATATAAAGAAGCGACAAAAACGTAATGGTTACGTAGTATAACAGTTCGTTATATGAAAATCATTTTTGGTACCCAAGTGACTTCAACTGACCATTATAGGATATCTGCTATCGTAGATACCTGGCATTGAGTTTACCTATTTAGAAATTATGTTTTTAAGTATAGGCAGCGTGTATTTCAAATTAGCCATAATTGTTTTAATTGGTCACTGACCTTTTGTTGTCGGTCATGGGTGGTGATTTATTGTAAGAGTTACACAACCGTGCATACATTTTCATGTAAAGCTTAAGATTTTAAAAAATATAAAACCTTCAATCTCGATACTTTCTGATCCCACCTTATCCGTAATATAAAAAAATTAATGCTTTAAACTTCCAGCTCATGTTAAAAAATAATGCTTGTATCAAATTTCCATGTTGATATTTACTAGCCCATTAAATATTAGATTTTTCTGCCCGGCCTGACCCATACTAGAATCATCTGCTTGGCCCGGCCCAGCCCATACTACAGTTCTATTCTCTGCTCGGTCCAGCCCATACTACAGTTCTATTCTCTGCTCGGCCCAGCCCATACTACAGTTCTATTCTCTGCTCGGTCCAGCAACGCCCAACCCAATACAACATTTATTTTTCTCTTGCCGACAGAGACAATACGCGATTTGTTTTTCTTTGTCCGACAGAGACAATACTAGATTTATTTTCTATGCTCGACACAGACCAGCCAAATAAATACGAGATTTCTCAATCCAGATCAGTAAATAGTTAATTTCTCCAGGTGCGCAGAGTCGAATGAATTAGTAGGCTGGGGTCTGATATTAACAAAATCAGCATGACAAAGCAAATTAAGAACTAACAAGAAAGTATCTGAGCTACTCTAATTTACTCAGAGGGGAACGCCTTGCTCTGTTGAAAATGAGCATTCTAAATGCAATTGTTCTTGGGGGATGTTGGCACCTGTTAGAATCATAATTAACCCCATCCACCAATGGGAAATACCCGAACCGATTAATTCAACCAACAAATCCTGGTAACTTTCCATTGTATGTCAGAAGTGACGCTTCTAATGGCTACAAGGTTTTATTGTAATTCAGCACTGTTTTCTGTTTGTTAAACGTAGAAACCTTATTAAATTCATCAAACTGATACTAGATTTCCTCGTGTGTGTGCATTGAAGGATTATTTTTAAAAAGAAAATTGAATAAAACGAAAGTAAAAATTGACAGTAGACGGTCTTGCAATGTCGACTAGTGTGTCGTGTCGAATAGACTTACATCAATAGGAAGAAATAACCCTAAACACGAATATTCTATGAGAAAAAATCTCTCTAATGAAAGAGAAATACTAAGGGATACAGAATTAGAGAGGGACCTTGGTGTGAATGTGGACCCTGAATTAAAATTTTCCAAGCACAAGTGAATAGGGCAAATAAGTTATTAGGACTGATACGGAGGTCATATGAGTACATGGATGAAAAATTTGTACACTGCATTGGTGAGACCTCATTTGGAGTTTGCTAATGTGGTTTGGAGCCCACGACTCATCAAGGACACAAAACTTATTAAGGGAGTCCAGAGGAGAGCTACTAAATTAGTGAATAATTTAAAATCCATTTTATATGAAGAAAGACTTAGGGACATTGACCTACCAAGCCTGGTTTTCCAACGTATAAGAGGGGATAGGATTGAAGCCGACAAATACACGTATGGTTTTTATTCAACGAAATCTGACCTACTAAACATTGCTCAAAATACCTATACAAGGGGACATAAATTAAAACTCCTTAAAAAATCTTGTAAAGCAAACGCAAGACAAAATTATTTTAGCTACAGAGTGGTGAATACATGGAATAAACTACCTTCATCAGTAGTGAATGCCCCATCTCTAAACTCCTTCAAGGCAAAGTTGGATAATCTGTGGAATGACATTAAATATTCTGTGGATTTAAAATGAATATTTATAAGGAACAGCTGACAGGTCTCAGACCTAATATACTAGCTGAAAAGATATTATTATTATAATAAACCAGCTTGGACGTTTCCAAATATGGATTTGTTTGGCTCAATCTTATCAAAAAATGTCTGTGTAATTTCGTTGCGACAGCCAACGCTTTTGGATGGTATTTCTATATAATAATAATAATAATAATAATAATCATAATAAAAAGAATGTAGATCTTAACATTTACTTTCAGTTAATTGACTTCAGCCACGTAAATAAAATGTAGGTGGAAACATCTTGATATCAGATGAGAAAGTTTCTCTGACGTTGGAATCGGTGAGACAATTGCAGTATTTTGCTGAAAGTAATTACTTTCTTTTTGGTGTTACAAATCCATGTTTGGTACAGCTACAGACCAAAAAGGATGGCTGTTAACAGATGCAATCTCGAACAGATTTAAGCACATTAAAGGGCTGGTTTAGCTCAGTAATTAGAGCGTCAGGCTAGGAACCAGAAGGTCCTAGGTTCAATACCAGTCGTCGCCAAGTGGGGTGCTGATGGTAGTTGTAGAGCACCACCCCAGACGCTGAAACAATCTCCCTCATCTAGCTCTATCGAAAAGGGGATAGACTCTCTCGCTGTCTGGCTGATACTGACAATAGGTCAGTCTAATTTACTTTTTTAACTGGAGGAAAAAAGACAATATAAATAGACACCCCCAACCCTAAAAACTCGCTTGGTGTCCCATACTTGTATCCAATCCTCCCCATGGTGTACTGTTTGCGTAAATTAACTTTTTTCTGGTAAATTTATGTCAAATCAAGTCATTATGATAAAAAAGGACTCGGGCTGCTTACAATACATTATACTGCCATACATGTTGTTCTTTGGTAGCATGTCTTATTTCTTAGGTTATAAAAATACAGAAAATAACCATCATTATTCTCAAATTGTTTTTTGGTCTGGATAATAAAATTAAGAATTTAAATAATACCTATGGGAAAACGAACATATCAGTCTGGACGGTGAGAGACTTGCAGCATTGACAACACTCAGTCTTCAATATAACAACAATATTCAAAACTTAAAATACAGAACTCTTACTATAAAAATTTTTCAATTTTTTAAACCCCCCCCCACACCCGACTTCCTTCTCTTCTCGTGATATAAAAAAGTAAAAAATTTCTTTTGGCGCACAATGACACCTCTCCCCCTACCTCTTACAAATACACACACAACCTTAAGGTTTATTTCCGCTGTCGTTTATCGCCAAAAATTTACACACACACACACACACACACACACCTAAAAAATGCACAATGTTTCCTTTCGATACACACACCTACACCGTACCATACTCACGCCATAAAATAGAATATTTGACGTCATATTTCAAACCGTCCCCTTGTTTTCAAACCTCAACATTTTTTAAACTGATGAATAACAAAAACTACCACTCGCTTTTTTGTGATAAATAATTTATTATCACCTACCATATACCACCAAATGCCCTGAAGATGATCTAATTAATAGATCGAAACACTGCAGCGTCGGCCAATAAACTCACCACTTAACCCATTTAAACCTGTGTTTTTTTCATTTTTTTAATATACTACATACCGTCGGATTCACTTGCTTTCTTCACACACACACACACACACACACACACACACACACACACATAATATATATATAATATATATATATATATATTATATAATATTCAGTTCCTCTGCACGAGCAGGATATGGCACAATGTCAATTTCTCAAGCGGAGTTTAACGGGTTTAAATTCAGATTTTTCATTTTCATCGACTGTTTAACTAGTCAACGTTAAAGATCCCAGTCTGCCTTACTATTTACCCTTAGCTGGACAGAGAGTAGTTGGATTCATACCTTTCTTAAGGGTATTAGTGCTATGTGAAATGCAAACAGCCTTGTCCAGGATTTGAACTTGAGTCAACAAATCCATTTCTTATGAATCTAACCATTACACCATGCACCTCCACACACACACACATATATATATATATATATATATAAAAGCAATTGGTAATTTGTTTGAAGTATTGTTAAGTATGTTATAATATATTAATATTTTGAAGGCCAATACAATGCGTATGAAAAATAAAAACAAAAACATCTTTTTGTTTTTATTTTTTCATACGCATTGTATTGGCCTTCAATATATATATATATATATATATATATACAAATACAGAAACAGGGTGTGGAAGAATGATATAATCTACCTTGTCTGAAAATTAAAGTTGATTTGTCAGCGCATAGAATTTTCAGTGATAGGTTAAAGAGCCCAGTCTGCCTTACTATTTACCCATAGCTGGAGGGAGAGTAGTTGGATGCATACATTTCCTAAGAATATATGTAAGTTGCAAACAACTGTTATATATTGTACAAACGGAAATATGAATTTCTGGTTTTATTAAACAAAGAAGTTTTTACAACTGCCCGTTATCAGATCAAGAGATAAAAATACGTGGGTGTAGCTATGAATATAAAAGAACCGAGGGCCCGAGACAGGAGTCGTCAGTTAGCCCCGGAGGCAGTCAGCCGGAAAGAGAGTGAGGTGATCGGGGTCAGCAGTCGGCCAAGCGGGACCTCGTGTAGTTGGTGTCAGAAAAGCTAGACTTAATATTTACCAACTGAAAAAGCTTGTCGCCCAGAAATTTAATTGAAGGACCGAAAGTGTAAAGACTGAATATATTAATTAAACTGACCCTCTCTCTCGAAGTTAAGAAGCTTGAATTTATTTCAATAAACTTCTGGAGGATAACTTTGGTGTTATTGTCATCCCTTACAACGAAGATAAAACTATTGCAATTTAGTACAGTGACGACGCGCTATGCAACACAACCTCGTCCAGGATTTGAACTCGGATCGACGAGTCCATTTCTTTCAAATATAACCATTACACCACACGCCACCATATAACACTGCTTTTTGTCCAGGTCTGTGTCGAGATTGTGTGACTAATAGATACTGTAACACACCATTGACATGTTTACACGCAGCCTGAAGATTTATTGCCTGCTGTTCGCCGAGATATTTGCCTAACGGTCCAAGGTCAGTTTCCTGGCCTAGATAAAATGACAAGGATCTGATTACAGACATACCTTTCTCGTTTGAAGGGCTGACTGACCGTAATCATCCCATCAGCACATCCCCCGCCACGTTTAATGGATGATTGTCGATCCATTTTAATTCGTGATATTTTCTTTTTAGAGGTTTTGTTTTGTAACCTTAACGAGCGTCGCACGTCTATTCGTATTAGTGTGGGAATCAAAGAGAATTGCCTTCAAGCTCCAGCTCTTCTCCCGCACCAAAATTAGCCGAGCAAAGAGCTCGCGATTATCAGCGGACGCAGCGAAAAGGCAAGAAGCGCATAAGATCAGTTATTTATCGGAGGTTGCAACACGTGGCAGATAATTATAAGCTCTCTATTTACACGAATTATTTACCCAGCGGTTTTATGCTGATTTGTCACTCTAAACTAATTTCATTCGTAAACATCAAGGAGGTAGAGATAATCATAATGAAACTGCGACCCTCTGGCTGGAACGTCTTGTTGAGTACAACACACCCGACTAGAAAGGACGTGGAAACGGCGCTCGTGCCAAATGGCGGTATTCCGAGATCCAAACGATGCTCCAGCCACTGGAATTCGTAAGGTTTCATTAATCAAAATGCTTTGGGGGGCTTTTTCTATACATGCAAACAAATCTCTATATCAGTACCCGTGTTCCTTAATTGTGCGACCGTTATAATCTTGCAACACCCTCTGCTTGAAAGTGAGACCGTCCGAATCCCCGAAGATGAAATGCAAAAAATATCAGCCCTGATTATCTGGTGTTGCTTATCAGCCGAATTATTATTTCTCACGAGTGTCCTAACTTCAAATAAATAATGGACCATACCGTTTTTACTAAAAAGAAATAAAGGGAAAGAAGGGACATGCTACACAGAAAAAATATAATGAGAGAGAGAGAGAGTTGAGAAAAGATTGAAAGAGGAGTGAGCGCCTGGAAGCGATAATGCTAATCTGTTTTAATCAAAGATAATGACAAGATTAAAAGAGGAAACAAAGAAAAAAATATTATTATACTTTTTACATATTCAACTATTTTGCAATAGCCCTCATGTTAACATATTAAACGTTGTAATAATTATATATACAATATGAAAATTATACTGTGGTATATCCACAGGACAAGCTAGTTCATAATAATATAAGTTACCATATTTACAAATAAAAAAGTCGTCGGGGTGGCCTAAAGTCGGTATCAGCCAATCAGCGAGGTAGTCTATCCCCTTTTCACTAGCGCTAGACGAAGGAGATTGATTTTGGCATCTGAGGTGTAGCGCCACACCTACCATCAGCTCCTTACTTTACCGCACATATCCCTGTGCTACTCATACACTGAGTTGGCGAGAACCGGAATCGAACTAGGAACCATGTAAATTGTACATGTTATATATAAAGTATAAAATTGTTTTTTTTTCTTTTGTTTTCTGCGGGAAACCACATTTCCAAAGTCTCGTGTGTTGAAGTTGTGAGAACCGACATTTGTATTTTTATCTTCTACCCGAAATACAAGCATACAAGACCCCGCATACTCCTTGTCCAGCGTATTTTTTTGTTTTAAATATTAACCTTGCAAAATTATCACTCATGTTTCGTTCTACGGAAAATGTTACCTAAAAAAATGATGCTTTCAGCATTCCACTTATGCGTGAGTATATACGGGGATACTCTTAGATGAGTTACCATACAAAGTTACAAATGAAGAGGATCTACTAACAATAAAACTAGAGTAGTAAATCTGCAATACTAATTGCTTAACACTTGCTCTATGGAAAGACGTCTCTTAAGTTAGCATATGAAACTATATCTAGTGGTGAGGTTCCAATTCTGGATCTCTGGGGAGTATGGAATACCCCTTCATCGCCATTAGTCCCAGGTCCACTCTAACCCTAATTGATAATGCCGGTTAAGGTCCCATCTATGGGTTAAATAAAAAAAAATGTGTTAAAGAATTAAGTTTAAAAAATTGAATACCCATCAAGCACAAATAACAAAACGATAAAAAAATAACCTAACAAGGGTCAACATGCCGTAAACTCCAATAAACCAAATTAAACACTTAAGTTAGCACATTATGCTACAAGGTGACATATGGGATACCCAACGAGGATCGAACTCGCTATACTAGCTGTGGTATGTGAAGCTAATTTGACAGTCAGTTCTTCCCGGTAAGGTGGCCGCGAACGACTTATTTCAATACTTTCCCTAATTGCTTTTTATCTATCCGAGGTTTAACTAATTTGTCCTGTTAGGGAATTACTGTCAATTATGTGGATCTAGAAAAATATGCAGACCAAGCCCAATCGTATTATTCAATACGTCTAATTCCTTGTGGGTCGTGAAAATGATTTCTTATAGCATGTGAAGTAATTATTTTTTGTGGGTAAGCGGTAAACACAAAAAGAATGTCTTTGATCATGAGTCTTCTTTTATCGATTTTTTTTTCAATGTTTTCTCGTAAAGATTCGCCTGTGAAACTTTCTTTGCACCTGCCTCATCAAATGTGTGATACTTTTTTTTTCAATCTCTCAGACAATGACACATTTGTTTCACATCGACCGTTCGTAACGGTTATCGACGTTGAAAATGGAATCGACGTTGAAAATGGAATCGACGATCTAAGTGCAAATCCTGAACAAGACTGACGAGTTTCACTTTGATTTAATGTCCCAGGGAAAATGTTACATAATTCATGAATAGTCAATGAATTGTGTACGTACAGCAGTTAGAATATTTTTGTATCATTATTTTCATGTTCAGTTCTTACTTCCTTTGTACAACAGAAAACCACAAGTGTTAGGCAACAAGTAAATATTGAAATCTCTAAAGAAAAATGAAGGTGCATATCCTCACTTAATCTAAATAATAGTGTAAAAATTAAATGTAGAAATGTGAAAAAAATGACTATTAAAACCTACTACTCATTTTAAATGTTCGCGCTACGCAACAATAGCACCTACGTGACATATTTGGAGTGGCTCGGTGTGCATTCGGTATCATCATATTGTTATACAATAAAAAATAACTAGATTAAATATGACGAATGAATGGCTGACCTGTTGGCTTGTGATTTATCAAAAACTGCCAAATATAGGCAAAGAGTGAAATAGAGATAGTGAGAGTCGGTAGGAAGCTTTCTGGTGTGGATGAGCGTCAGTTTTGGCTGAGTGTTGGAACAGGATAGACGCAAGATGAGTGTCTGTTTTCTAAAGCATTTTACTTGGGTTAAAATGAGCTCTAAGAAAAGAAAAAAAGGTCTTGTGTTCGTTATTATGAATTGTGAAGGAGATCCTAAGGAATTCCAGACTCGAATAATGGAGTACTCCAGCTCTAGAACAGACCCGGCTACTCCGATCCAGAATAGAAGATATCACAGTATTAATTTGTATGGATCGGTCAGTGAATGTACTTAGCTATGTAGAATCTTGACTAGTATTATAACCACGTTTTGCCATCCATTCCTCTAAGCACACATTTCGAGCTATATACAAGGTATGTAAAAAAAGTATCGAGATTTTTTTTGTACTCTTTGACAAGAAATCTCGTTTGGGAAAATAGTATTTCTCTTGTAGAGTCGCGATATCATTTCTGTAAAATCTGATTATATATATATATATATATATATATATTATATATTCATTTATTTATTTAAAAGTCAACGTCTCTGATGACGGATAAACATCTGAAACCATTGGTAAGACGAACTTTGTATTGGTGACTTAAATAAATATATATATATATATATATATATCTTATTATAATGGAGATTGTGTGTTTTTCTGTCTGTAACCGAAACTATATTACTTCTCAAGTCACAATTCCCTTTCTTATTTACCTCACATTCTCCATGATAGCATTTTTATTCAAACCTCAATTATGAATAAAATTGTCTTACATTATTAATACTGTTAACTATGTCTACATACTAACAACATGCAATTATATTTATATATACAACAAAATAGCGCTTTACAATGAGAACGGGAAGGCTAATTTGCATATTAATATTAAAAAATCGAATTTAATAAATATGTGCTTAGTATTATTGATTTCTAACTGTTTGGTTTTATTTTAATGAATATAAGCAAAAATCTCTTCAATGAATCTTAAATGAAATCCATTAACAAGATAAAATAACTGTCATTTTATTCTTTACTTCCTCTTATAACTAAATACTTAAATTAGAAAAAATAACAATGAAAGACGAGAGTGATGGAAGAGTAAGTTTCAGTTGTTCCATTTTTTATTATACTCCCTCTGTTTCAAATCTTTTATTATACTCCCTCTGTTTCAAATCTTTTTATCTGTATTCTTATTTAGTTTTATTAGCCTTTCTAATTTAATACAATATTTTATTATATTAAAACTTAAATACTTGCACCCAGAGGGTGCATATATTTGCTAGTATATATAATCTTTGCTAACTTATCTGTCCATGTATCTATGTAAGACGAAATATTTCCCACTTTGTTTATCTGTGTCTTATTTACACTTGGGCAAAGCACGGCTGATTGGTTGGATTTTACGGCATGTCAACCTTTTGGTTTATTTTATGTCGAAGATATTTTAGTTTTATTCATTCTTGTTGGACTTTCAATTTCTTTTACAAGCTCTTTTTATACACATGTTTTTAACTATTTTTTTATCTACAAGGTGTGTCAAAAGAGTATCGAGATTTTTTGTACTTTTTGACACACCTTGTATTCTGAAAAAACAAAAGAATAACGTTCCATTCATTGTTCATTAAATACAGCTTCAATCTCGATAACTTTGATGACACACATTGTATGTCTTTGCATTCTATTCTTATAAAACAAAAAAAAAAAAAAAACTACCGAGTGGGGTTGTATTTCGGAATCGATGTTAGAACGCGCCTGAACCAAATACCTCGCTCCAGCACACATTTTTGGTGATTTGTTTTCTTTTTAAAAAGTAATTAATCGATAAATGAAAATAAACCCCCAAAACAAAAACAAGACAAAAACAAGACAAAAATGCTTTCATGTACTCCCTTCAAACCAAATACCACCTTTCAAATAAATCATACTTTTTCAGCTGATACGTCACTAAAATCGTATCTTTCTCATTTACGTAATATTCCATTATTCTAAGATTTTCACTTAAATCCATCTTAACGGACCTAAATTCCACCATCGTATGTCACCCCACCGAGAGAAAAAAAATCAGGGATTTAACCGAATTTAAAGAAATTTGCAGTGTTGATATATTGATGAATAAAATATATAATGCAACAGTTATTTTATTAAAAAACAAACTTATACATTTGTTCAGGTAAGTTAACTTTGAACACGTATCTTTGAGACGTAACACAGATTCTCAAAAATACGTGGCTTTTTTATTAATTAATATATCAACACTGAAAACTTCATTAAATTCGGTTAATTCCCTGAATTTTGGTATTTCTTTTTCTTTCGGTGGTGTGACATATGATGGTGGAATTTAGGTCCGTTAAGTTCGATTTAACCGATATTTCTTATAGAAATGTAGAATACTTATACGCGTTGTTGGAGTTCTTATGGAATTTTGCACAGAGAAAAATCATTTTCAATTTCAGACAAATTGAATATCATATTGCCAGTGGTGATTAGCTTGGAAAGTCCTAAAAGGCTTTAATTTGATGGCCTTAAATGCAGGCGAGTTCTACTCCTAACGCCTTTGCCTCATAAAGATGGTGTCAGAACACTAGAATTAATAGAGACAAATCGAAAGTCAGTTTAAAACTATAATAATTCTTAATGATTGATTTTCTAATGACAATATGTCAGTAATGGTTCGTTAGAGTTTCGAAATGACTCACTACCTTATGAAAAAGTAAAAAAATAAAAAAGGTACAAAGATATTGATTTGGTCTTTCACATGAAATAAAATTCAATAATTGCTTCACCGATTCATTTATTTAGATAAAAGGAGAGGTTTAAGGAAGACAATGCCTACTGTTAGAAGAAATAGTTGATATTTTCTAGATTCATAATCACACGTTTTTCAGTTTTTAGTATATATATATATATATATATATATATATATATATATATATATATATATATAAATTAACCATCATATGGAGATCTAATCTCAGAGACAAGTTAAAGAGAGTTCTTCCAGGCCGTTGTCGTGTCAGTACTGCTGTATGGCTGCACCACCTGGACCCTAACTAAGCGACTAGAGAATAAATTAGACGGGAGCTGCGCAAGAATGCTGCGGATGATCCTGAACAAGACGTGGAAACAACACCCACAAGAAAACAGCTATACGGCCACCTGCGACACATCACCCAAACCATCCGAGTAAAACGGGCAAGACACGCGGGACACTACTGGAAAAGCAAGGACGAACACATAAGCGACGTCCTCCTGTGAAAGCCAGCACATGGACACGCCAGTGTGGGCCGACCAGCAAAGACGTACATTGATCAGCTCTGTGCGGATACAGGATGCTGCATAGAGGACCTCCCGAGAATGATGAGCGATACGGACGGATGGAGAGAGATTGTCATGGATATCCGCGCTGACAGCGTGACCTGATTATATATATATATATATATATATATATAGTTTAAATGTTGTGTATTTTGGAAGCAAATTATTTTTCAGGCATGTGTTATTGAATAACACGGAGTACTTCTTCATTATTTGAACTAGCAAATATATGCACCCTCCGGGTGCAAGTATTTAAGTTTTAATGTAATAAAATATTGTATTAAATTAGAAAGGCTAATGAAACTAAATAAGAATACAGATTTTAAAAAATTGAAACAGAGGGTGGGGTATAATAAAAGATTTGAAACAGAGGGAGTATAATAAAAAATGGAACAACTGAAACTTACTCTTCCATCACTTTCGTCTTTCATTGTTATTTTTTCTAATTTAAGTATTTAGTTATAAGAGGAAGTAAAGAATAAAATGACAGTTATTTTATCTTGTTAATGGATTTCATTTAAGATTCATTGAAGAGATTTTTGCTTATATTCATTAAAATAAAACCAAACAGTTAGAAATCAATAATACTAAGCACATATTTATTAAATTCGATTTTTTAATATTAATATGCAAATTAGCCTTCCCGTTCACACTGTAATCCGCTATTTTGTTGTATATATAAATATAATTGCATGTTGTCAGTATGTAGACATAGTTAACCGTATTAATAATGTAGGACAATTTTATTAATAATTGAGGTTTAGATAAAAATAAAATCATGGAGAATGTGATGTCAATAACTAAGAGAATTGTGACTTGAGTAGGAATATAGTTTCGGTTACAGACAGAAAAACACACAATCTCCATTATAATAAGATTTGTGTCTTTTCCAGTCGTCTGGTGATCTTTCTGGTGTTTGGATCGAATCTTAATAGAATATTTCCCATACTGTTAGCCCGAGCGCTTTCGACTGTTTCCTCAGTCGTCATCATGGGGTATATGAGTTTTTTAGGTCTTTTATCTATGTTGTTTTCTTTTTTTTCTTTTTTCTTTATTATTTGAAGAGTTTATTATCTTTTTTTAGAGGGCTGCAAGTTAAATATGATAGTTAATATGTTGTGTCCGACATTGAATGCTATTTTAATGATGTTAGGTTTTTTATGCATATTTCCATACTCGGGATAAAATAAGTAAGCTTAAAAACCAAAACAAAAAAACCACTCCCCCTCCCCCCCAAAAAATTCCAAGAGATAAGCGTATCTGAAGCTCACTCTACCTCAAAATTTAGCTCTCAACACTAAGCAAAAAAAAATCGACTGACTAAGAGCTTATAAATCGGAAAACTTGTAGGTTTAGGCACTCGTAAATCAATGTATCTATCTGTCTGTCTCTGTATATATCTGATGAGTCAGAATTTCAATATATATATATATATATATATATATATATATATATATATATACGACAAATGATGTGACCTACCGGTAAAAAATATTGAGTTAATCCCAACATTTGGTTGATACAAGTATTAACCGGATAACTCAGTGTTATAACGAATATGAAGTACTCCATACGTTAGTAGTATGTATATATATATATATATATATATATATATATATATATATATATATATATGTGTGTGTGTGTGTGTGTGTGTGACCAAGATGATAAATCTATCTGCATGGTCTATGTAAAATGATATTTTAGTTATTCTTTCTGAATAGATGTCTTTTATTCAAAAACCATCATTATCCTCATCTGTATGATTTTCTTTTGCATTCCTTGACTAAATATAATTGCTAACATTAACCCAGATTCCTTGAAATCCAGACTTAGGAGACGATTATTCGTCTTTTTCGAAACGGCATGCGATATTTGCATTTAAAAGCGCATAAGACTTCCAGAAAATACTTTATTTTCATGCTGTGACAAGACTTATTATCAACCAACAAAAAAATAAATAAAATAAGATAAAAAAATAAAACTCGATTTTTTCCCCTTTTAATGAGGCCCATAAAGAAAAGGTAAATATAGTGAAAAGAAAAACTGACAGATTCTTAATAATTAACATTTATTTACTGCTTCAACGTCATACTTTATGCACATAGCTGACATTTTAAACATCTACCCACATTTTTGCTTCTTTTTATATTTGCCCTACTTCAATATCTATGAGTATGTATGAGTTCATATTTGAAATCACAATCTATACAAGTAGAAAAACCGTCCTCCGGGTGGTGTAGAATTTAATTTTTGCTACGTTTTTTTGTAAAACACATTTTGTGACTAGATTTGAAGATCTTTTACTGTCATTTGTTCTTATATGGCCGTCTTGCTTTATCCAATGAAGTCGTAATAAATAAGATATAAGCATATGACAGAGAAGTTACTTTGACAAAAATAAAAATATTCAAAGCTTGGTTACAGCAAGAGGCGTGGAGGACATGTAGCTGATATCTCCTCCCATAAAAAAACAGACCCGCTATTAAAACCGCAGATGCAGCCCTAAGATACAGGGAGCCTACTGGAAACAGTGATTATATATATATATATATATATATATATATATATATATATATATATATATATATACTCGTGCTCCTTAATTGTACGACTGTTATCATTTTGCAACACCCTATGGTTAAAAATGAGACCGTCCAAGATAAAAGGCAAAACTATAAGTCCTGGATAATCTAGTGTTGCTTATCCGCCGAATTATTTTTATGGGTGTCGTCACCTCAGCTAAATAATGGACCATTCCGTTTTTATCATAAAGAAAGAAATAGAAGGAAAAGGACATACTATACAGAAAAAATATAAGAAAGAAGGCAAGAAATTAGGCGAAAGATAGAAAGAATGGTGGAAGCGATAATGCTAATTGGTCATAATGAAAAGGAAGGAAGGAAAGAAAAAAAGTGAGAGTTAAATCAAGATTATTATATATTATACATATTATTCAATATGTAGCATATTGAACTATTTTCAATAGCTCTTAAACTTATCAAACGTTGTAATTATCGAATTATCATATTCTGGAATATGCACAGGTCCCGCTAAAGAAAATTGCAAAAAACGACAGAACGAGATAATCGCTCATACGGAATTATATATAATTATTTACTAAGCTTTGCTTAGATTCAGCACAAGGCCAGAAGTATGGGGCACCCAATGAGAATGGAACTCACTAACAATCTTTTGCGAATCTAGCTTGCTAACACTTACACCAAGAATATATATATATAAGATAAATATATAAATGGTATTACATATCTATTTATTAGGTGACAAAGAAACATTCACAACCATATTGGTTTCATGCGATGCAATCATCAGGTGAAATGTTTCAAATGACATTTGAAACATTTTCACCTGATGATTGCATCCATGAAACCAATATGGTCGTGAATGTTCCTTTGTCACCTAATAAATAGATATCTTAATTCTTTATATATTCATCTTATATTATATACCAGCTCTATTTTATATTGAGCACTCTACCAATAATACAGCCTTTGGTACGCCATTCCAGCAAAAGCTGAAACAATGACCATGTCACACTATAGTATATATATATATATATATATATATATATATATATATATATATGTGTGTGTGTGTGTGTGTGCTTGTAGAAGGACACTGCATCAAACATTATTTTCCTATGTTCTTGCTGCTATTCTCTATAGGAAAACGTGGTTTTATTGGAGGAGGTGTGTAGAAGAACAATTGGAAACTGGCCAAACAACTAACTCTGTGTAGATTCACACGTATTGAAAAGCTGTTCTGATTAACTGCCTTGAACTGACCTATAGCCAACACAAAGTGAAAGAAAATCCCAGAGAGGATTGTCAAATCATATACAATTCATTAGAAGTTCACACGTACAATATATATATATATAAGTTGGTACCTTATTATTGTAGGTTTGATGTCAGCACCTCATTTACACAAATAAATCTATAATTAAATAAACAATTATATACTTGGTAAATTTACAGCTCTAAAGAGAAAGGAAACTCAATTTTATGGAATTGTTTGTCTGGATATAAGAAAGGGAAGACATGAAAATGCCCAAAATGTTTTGATATAAAAATAGTCAATAGAAAATGTTAAAATTTTACACATACATTTTTTTCTTCTCTCTTCTTAAAAGATTCCAGTCGCCTTTATCTCAATTCTTTTTCATTCCTACTTTATTTAATTATTTTCTCTTTAACTTCGCCATTCGGTCCTTATTTCGTTTTTTGTCGCATTACTTTGATCTTAACTTTTTATTCTTCATAAATTTATCCTCGTTTTTTTTCTTTCTTTCTGGACTTTACTTCTCATTCCTCTGATTTACCTCACTCTTATAACTTTCATTTCTTATGACCTTCAATGTCTACATTCTTCAGATATTTCCCTATTCACTTGCAGTGCTACTCGGCGTTGCCCGGGATTTATAAAGTTTGAAAAATAAATCATATATACTAGCAAATATATGCACACTCCGGGTGCAAGTATTTTAGTTAAATTTTATAATAAAATATATTAAATTAGAAAGGCTAATGAAACTGAATAAGAATGTAGATAAAAAGATTTTGAACAGAGGGGGTATGATTGAAAAATAGAACATCTTTGAAACTAACATTCCATCATTTTCCGTTACTCCCGTCTTTCATTGTTAAATTTTCCTAATTTAAACTGTTTAGTTAAAATAGGAAGTAAAGAATAATATTACAGTTATTTCTTCTTGTTAACGGATTTCTTTTAAGATTTATTGAAGAGATTTTTGCTCATATTCAATAAGATAAAACCAAACAATTAGAAATCAATAATACTAAGCATATATTTATTAAAATCAATTTTTTAAGATCAATATGCAAATTAGCCTTCCCATTCATACTGTAAACCTCTATTTTGTTGTATATATAAATACAATTGCATGTTATTAGTATGTAGATATGGTCAACAGTGTAAGAAATGTAAAACAATTTTATTAATAATTGAGGTTTAAATAAATATAAAATCGTGGAGAATGTGATGTAAATAACTATATGGAATTGTGACTTGAATAGTAATATAGTTTCGGTTACAGACAAACAAACCCACAATCTCCATTATAATAATATATATATATATTAGTTAATCATTTATTTGTATTGGAGAAATGAGAATAAAGTGCTCAGTTACTTCTGTAAGAGCTGTATTTATTTATTAATATATATGTTTACCAACCCCTCCGCACGAGCAGGATGCGACACAAGGTCAATTTCTTAAGCGGAGTTTAACAGGTTTGAATTCAGAGTTTTCCTTCTCCTAGACCGGTTGCCTAACCAAGGTTAAGGAGCCCAGACTGCCCTACTATTTACCCATAGCTGGAGGGAGAGTAGGATTCATACCTTTCCCAAGGATATTAGCGCTAAGTGAAATGCAATTACCACGTCCAGGATTTGAACTCGGGGCGACGAGTCCATTTCCCATGACTTTAACCATTACACCACGCGCTTTATTTATTAATATAAGACCACAGTCTGTCCTACTATTTACCCATAGCCGGAGGGAGAATAACTGGATTCATTCATTTCCCAAGCGTATTAACGCAATATAAAATGCAAACAACCTCGGCAAAGACTTGAACTCGGGTCGACGAATGCATTTCCCATGACTGACCTTGCCCCATGCGCCTCAATTTTTACCTTATATACCTCCCTTTATTTACATATTACTCAAACTGAGTAAAAACTTTGATACTCGATAGTTGCTCCGAATTCGCTGCCTTGTGCCAATAATAAGTTATGATGAATAAAAAGCACTCCCTTCTTTCAGTTCTTTGCTTTCTCTTTTCTGATTTATTTATCTTACTTTCCTTCTTTACCTCCTTCACATCTTATTTCTCTTCTTTCTTTCTTGTTTCTTCCTTGATACCATCTTTTACTTTTTCTATATATCTTCCTTTCTTCTTTCCCGTTGTCACTTTCTAGATTCTTTTCTACCTCATCGTTTTTCTTTGCCCCATCAGTTCCTTATAGATTTTCCTTTCACTTTTCACCGTTTCATCTCCTCTTTTCTCTACGTTTCTTCTTTCCTTTATTTTTTTTTTTTTTTTGCTCGCCTTCCCAATTTGTTTGCGCATGGAGATTTCTGACGAAACCCCATCATTTTTTACTAATGTCTTTCCGTTTACCTAAAGGAATAGTAGAAAAAACGCACGCCAGCAGATGCGCACTCTTTCTCCCGCACGCATGCGTAAAACAAAAAACAATGTTTGCACATTTTGAGATATTTTTATTGACTCATCAACACGCACGCACAAATGGCTTCTATTTTAAACTCCGACTGTTTTCGCATTTTCATATTCTGAGCTATTTTATCCAATTGAGGCATGCGCATTAAAATGAATATGCATATAAATATATAGAAATATTTTTTCTTAATAAGCAATAATATTAGAAATGAATAACAAAGTGACTATTTATTTACCCAGTTCTATTAGAATCAGTGTGCAAATTATCCAGACCCTACACTACGTAAAGATTTATTTCTTAGAGATATATAACTAACATTGTAGGATTTTAAATGGCATTAATAACATTATCGACAATCGAGGCGAATTCTACTCGCAGAAAATGCTTCAACACCAATTAAATCATTTTAAGGTGTATTCCTTATCAAAATTATCCCATGTGATCTTCGATTTCTTCTCATTCATATTCAGTTTGAAATTTACATATTTAAATTGAGTACCTACCATAGTTAAGTCTGGAATCGTTCATTGCTGCTAGTACCATGGGATCCAATACAGCCTATTTATTATTACTTGAAGAGGAGATAGTCACCGGAAAGTAACGTCCATTGACTGGAGAGATATCATATAATGGAAATGTTATATATACTAGTAAATATATGCATCCTCCAGGTTCAAGAGATTGAGTTTTAATATAATAAAACATATCAAATTAGAAAGGCTAATTGAAACTAAATAAGAATGCAGATAAAATGATTTAAAGTAGAGAGGAGTAAAAACGAAAAATAGGACAACTGAAACTTACTCTCCCTTCACTTTTGTCTTTCATGGCTAACTTTTCCTAATTTAACTATTTTGTTAAAATAGAAAGTAAAGAATAGAATTACAGTTATTTTTTCTTGTTAATGGATTTCTTTTAAGATTTATCCCTGAGATTTTTGCTCATATTCATTAAGATAAAATTAAACAATTAGAAATCAATAATATTAAGTAAATATTTATTAAAATCACATTTTTAATATCAATATGCAAATTAACCTTCCCGTTCACATTGTAAGTGATGTTTGTTGTATATATAAATACAATTTATGTTATATGTATATATGGTAAACAGTATAAATAATATAAAACAATTTTATTAATAATTGAGGTTTGAATAAAAATAAGCTCATGGAGAATGGGACGTTAATAACAAGGGGAATCGTGACTCGAGTTGTAATATAGTTTAGGTTACAGACAGATAACCACAACATCTCCATTACAATAAGATATATTGGCAACAATTATTTTAAGTAGGTTTGTTAATAACCACGGGATAATCCTTCTATATGATCTTCAAATGTAGACGTTCAAACCTTCCTGCTTTTTCTATATCGTTGTCCATATGCTAGAAAAGTGTTCCATACTTTTTACTCGAGCGCTTTCAACAATGTCGTGATCATCATCAGTGGCGTTATTGGTTATAATAGTTGTTTGTTTTGTGGTGCGAGTTTTATTTAACAACAGCACAGTCAAATTCACATCATCCGATATACGGAAGGTTCTCAATGACAAAACGAAAACCTTCTATTAAAAAAATACGATAAAAAACGCTTACAGTTCCCCGAGTCAATCTCCATAATTAAAAAAAATCCTTACATAAATTAAACAGCATTTAACACCGGCAGCAGTACATTAAACATCTTTATAACTATCGCATTAACCTTAGCACCACAACCTACAATAAACCTTCTCGAACCACGAAATAAAAACACACATATGAGTCAGACGAACCTACTAAAAGCTTTCGCTGAATGTTCTTCAAGGCTGAAGAGCATTAAGCGAAACTTTTAGTGGGTTCGTCTGACTCATTAGATTTATCTTTATTATTTGCTCTACTTAGGTATTGAGCACTTTTTACTTATTAGCTTTAGTCTCCTGGGGTTTTGTATGAATATTATATATATATATATATATATATATATATATATATAAATTGTTTTTTTCTTTTGGCCCAAATATTGTACAAATAGATTTTTTGTTGGTACTATTATCTTTGTCTTTTCTTATTTCCAAAAAAATGTTTCTTCCCGGTTGATGTTTGGTAGTATATTTTTACAATCAAACTATTTGCTGTTTTTTTTTCATCACAAGGATTTACCAATAAGTTATATATATATATATATATATATATATATATGGTGAGTCTAGTTCTCAGTGTGAATATATTATATTTGTATATATGTATTTTATATATACCTATAATATTTATAATATTGTTTTTTTGTGTGATTTTGTGTGAAGCATGGGCGGTGAAATAAATAAGAATCACATTTAGTGTTTGAGAGTTGAGTTTCATTCTATATTTCGGAAGTCCGACCTTCCTTTGTCAAGTTAACCTAGATTCATACGTTGACTTCACAACGACGATATGTATGAAAACACATGCAGTTTCGATGCATATCTGCTATATTCTTCCCATTTTATGTCACGCACAGAGATTAATGTAGCGAGACTCAGACAAGTGCCTGAATCCGGACATGTAAATGAAGAGAGCTCTCCTGACACATCAACCAACGAATATTTCTTTTACAAGAGAATCAACTGATACGTATCGCTGGATAGGTTTCAGAACAAGTTGATAACGATGCAAAGACACCCGCTAAGCCAGAAATTAGATATGCCACCTTCTTGATAGAAGGAAAGTTGGAAGTGAGCTTTATGTAAAGCATTCGATTCAGATCGAAGACTTGTTTTCTTTAGCCATTGATAAAAGGTGGAATATATTCGATTCTCGGCGATAAAATAAAAACAGTCCAAACATTATGACACGCAAAATGCACAAAACCACAAACTGACTTTAAACGAAAACCTTCAAAAGGTAAGCCACAAACATATACTTATATGGATTTATAGGAATTCCTTTCATATGGTCTTTTGTTACGCCATAAAATTCTCCTACCAACTCACAGAGAGAAATCACATATATGCCTTTAAAACAGAACAAAGAAATGTTCGGCTGGTTGGAGTTTAATGACAAACTTTGTGGGTTACTTAATGCAAAATCTTATTATACAAGGTCTGTCAAAAAATTATCGAGATTTTCTCTACTTTTTGACACTTTGTATTCTGAAAAAAAAAAAAAAAATAACGTTCCATTCATTCTTCATTTCTTCTTGGTAAAACTTTAAACTTGGTACTTTTTGACATACCTTGTATTCTGAAAAAAAAAAAAAATGAACGGAACGTTATTTTTTTTTTCAAAATACAAGGTGTGTCAAAAAGTATAAAAATTATCGATACTTTTTTGACACACCTTGTATATGATTTGTTTAACTTCATGTATATCAAGAAATTGGCAGAAATAATTATCATTATTTTCATGTCTATCACTGATTAAAAGAATTTCACGTCTATTGATAAAATGGTGGGTAAACCCTAACACCTATATGATAAAAAGTTGTTTGTTTGATTTAATGGCATATCAACTATTGTGGGTTATTTAATGCCAAATTTTGATTATATAATATGATTTGTTTAAGAAATAGTTTTCATTGAGTTCCTGTGTATTAATAGACCGGTAGAAATAATATTCATTCATTTCATATGTATCAATTAATACTAGTGGTTGACTAAGCCACCGTTTGGCAAATCTATGATGAAAAAAGGTTGGGTGTTTGCTATAAGAGTAATTTGAAGAATACGTTAGGGGAAATCACGTAGGCGTTAGGGCTTGACATGAGCGAGGGCGTCTACCCCTTTTCATAAGCGCTAGGTCGGGGAGATTTTGCTGAGGTGGAGCACCAAAACCTACCGTCATCTCTCTACTTTAGCGCACAGATCAGATTACCCAAATCGTGCTACACATGCGCTGAATTTAGTTAGGATAGGTACTGAACCTGGGACCTTGCGATTCCTTGACAGGTGGTCTACTGAAATCCAGTTTGAATTCAATCTAAAGCTGTTTGTATCACTTAGTCCTGATGTTCGTGATAAAGGCATGAAAACACTTTTCCCTGTGACATCAAACTAAGACCGTCTACATTTAGCACTAATAGATATATTTTTTTAATTTGGCATGAACCCACCTCTTCCTATTGGAAAAGTAAATTCAAGTTTTGGATTAAACTACGCATCTTTGCTTAGCTTTGATACTCTTTCCCATTTCAAAAACAGGGAAATCAGATTCATGCCTTTTGGGGGCCGCCAGCAGCGATACAGATATCACGCTGCTGTCTCCACAGCAAAAAGTAAGAGGTCCTGAATAGATAGTTATATTCACTATAGGGGCCGGTTTAGCTCAGTCGGTAGAACACCCACCTAGGAATCGCAAAGTTCCGAGTTCGATACAGGTCCCAACCAACTCAGTGCATGAGAAGCACATATTGGGTAATATGATATGTGCGGTTAAAGTGGAGAGCTGACGGTACGATAGGTGTTGCGCTCCACATCAGAAAAAAAGAAAACTCCCTGTTATAGCACTAGAGAAAATGGGAGAGATTCTTTCGATTTCCCGCTGTTACCGACGATAGGCCACTCTGAGACTATGAAACTCAATCTGAACCCGCCCTCGTGGTGGGGGTCCAGTGGCTTCGTCCTGGATTTTACAAGTCGTCGATCCCAGGGGGATATCCCCCCAGGCAATACCTGCCCCCTCAATTTAAAGGGGCAGGGTTGAGTTTATTGCCCAGCGCCTGAGGCGCCCCCTTGAGGGGGAATGCCGACGGGATCGACGCAATTTTTCACCTGCCACCCATGAGCTTCGGTTTGTGGGTGGTCCCACGTTAATAGGGCCTTGTGCCTAACCCGTACAAGTAGGGTACGAGGTAAATACAATGAAACTCAATCCGAACAAAATTGAAATAAATCTTTAATGAGCAACCTATACCTTTTACTTCGAATTGATTTTTCCATTCTTAATTACGTTTCCTTGAGCCAAATCATTTACGCCAAATGTCTCGTCTACTTTCCATCTACATAAGAAAACATCACATAAACCTTCAGAGAACTATGTCTCGCTCCGATTTACTTTTAGATCATTTACTTCGCTTCATTTTTCAACACTAATCAACGGGAATTGTCTTTATCAAATTATCCGAAAATCATATGTGATATCGGCACAAAATAAATGTTTGTTTACATAATCATTTGGGCATGAGATAAGAGAGAGAGAGAGAGAGAGTCACACACAAAGTCTCAGTGACGTTCTTTCTATTTACAATCTACTCGCGTGTCACCTAATTTGAGCCGCTGATTGCCTCTTTAGGAAAGGATCATTTTTTTTTTATTTGTAACTTTTTTTTCTTTTCCTTACATCTGATGAAAATTAAGAATTTGGTGGCTAAGCAAAACCAGATAACAAGATTTAAAATGTTAGCATTTTATCTTGGACGATTTGTACGGTCTCAGTTTTTAACCAGAGGTGTAGAAAAAACATCATACTCACCTTCACAGGAAGGCTGTGACTAGCATCCAGTCACCAGACAAAAAAAGACAGTAACTGAATATAAGTAAAAGTAAAGTAAAGTCAACGGGGCGGCCTAAAGTTGGTATCAGCCAGTCAGCGAGGGAGTCTATCCCCTTTTCAATGGCGCTAGACCAAGGATATTGTTTTTAGCATCTGAGGTGGAGCGCCAGACCTACCATCAGCTCCTTACTTTACCGCACATATCACTGTGCTACTCATACGTTGAGTTGGCGAGGACCGGTATCGAACTAGGAACCTTGTGGTTTCTAGCCGAACACTCTACCGACTGAGCTACCCTGTAGCAACTGAGAGGATATGGTAAAGTTTTCTGCATATATATATATATATATATATATATATATATATATATATATATTTACCAACCCCTCCGCACGAGCAGGATGCGACACAAGGTCAATTTCTTAAGCTGAGGTTTTGAATTCAGAGTTTCCTTCTCCTAGACCGGTTGCCGAACCAAGGTTAAAGAGCCCAGTCTGCCCTACTATTTATCCATAGCTGGAAGGAGAGTAGGATTCATACCTTTCCCAAGGGTATTAGCGCAAAGTGAAATACAATGACCACATCCAGGATTTGAACTCGGGGTGACAAGTTTTCTGTATATATGGATACAAATATACAGAACACTGACCATGTCCTCTCAGTTGTTACAGAGTGTATTTAGTTACTGTCTTTTTTTGTCTGGTGACTGGATGATAGTGATGGCGAGTATGATGTTTATTCTTCAAGAGGGTGTTAACTGTCGTACAAATAAGAAACAGGAGTATTAATATCGGATTATAACGAAAGTCTTATCCGATACAAAGTAACATTTATTTAACCAATCAATACAACTTGAGACACTGACGAATAATGTTTTGTTTATATTTCTCAATTTACATGCTGTCTTTCTTCGTTCCAATCCTATGTATAGAAGATTTCTGCGTAACATTCCGAGTTAAGCAGCACATTAAAACAGAGAGATCATTTTTAACCCCATATCCTCGACCTTGTCATAGATTGCAAAATATGCGGTTGGAGTGTCTGTTCAGCTTATCAACAAAAAAATATCTCTATGGTCATCTACGTTTTCCTTTGCAAATCAGTTTTCTCGATTTGCTGACGAGTCAAACGGCTGAGGCTAATTATAAACTCACAGTAAGTTTTTATTCAAACAAAAGTTACTAAGAGATTGGATATTATTTTCTCATTATACCCTGGTGTGTATATTTCCTTGCTTCTTTTCGATGGAAAGATAGGAATGAAAACATAAGAGATTCTTCTTTTTGCACAATAGATGAAATATTGCAAAGAGCTTCGGGTTTTCTAATTACCTCATTCCTCATCATTCTAAACATGATGCGGCTCAAAAGATATAAAGGAAGAAAAATACAGACAAGCAAGTATGAGATCAGGTAGACATTTTTTTTTTCTTTTTTTTTCTTTTTTAAAGATTCCGATTTCCAGAAAGGTGTTTTTGGTTACAGAAATATCAGAAAATATATATGTAAGAAAATTCCAGGATTTGTCTCGTAGAATCTGGAAAATGGTAGCAGACAATTTTTTTCAAGATCAAGCTGTGCATAAAAACACCAGGCGCAGCAGGGAAAAAGGGTGAGATGCTTTGATATGGCATTGAGGTTAAAGACTGCTGTGTCATTCTTGCAAGTGATAGACTTTGTTGTCAGACTTTTGAAATTGTGAAAGCGATTACTCAGATCAGTTTACATTCTTCAGTATCTTCAGCCAAACCTTTTCCAAAGGTTAAAAAAAAAAAAAAAGTTTTATTATTTCTATTAGATAACTGTACAATCGAAATGTACACTCTTAGTTATTATTTATTACAAATTTGTATAGACTCGTCTTGCAAAGGCTAAAGAACCCAGTCTGCACTACCATTTACACATAGCTGAAGGGAGAACATATATGGAATCATCTCTTTTCCAATGGCATAAGCGTGAAGCAAAATGCAGCCAGCCTTGTTCAAGATTTGAACTCGAGTCGCCAATTCTCTTTCCTATGACAATAACCATTACAATGAAATATTGCAAAGAGCTTCAGGTTTTCTAATTACCTCATTCTTCATCATTCTAAACATGATGCGGCTCAAAAGATTTTATTCTAATACAGACGAAGTAAGACGGGGATCATCGGGAAGAAAGAGAAGGAGATCGAAAGGGAAGAGAGAGAGGATGATCAGAGAGATAGTGCAAAAATACAATTTGTGTAGGGACGAGTTTGTAGCGGAGGAGGGTCAAAGAAGCGGTAAAGGGAGTAATAAAAGCAGAGAGGCTAGGTAGGTGTGGGTATATTTGTAGCTGGTCAATCAGTGTGAGGGAAAGGAGGTGAGGAGACGAAGTTAGGTTAATGAAGGGGGTTGGGGAATTGGTTAGATGAAGGGGGAAAAGAGAAAGCAAGAAAGTGTGAGGAAATGAGGAGACAATTTAGGTTGGGAAAAGGAGATAAATATTGATACATAGGCAAAAAAGTGGGGTGAAAGAGGAAGGTAGAGGTAGAGGCAGTGGGATTGTGTCAGTGAGGAAGGAGAAAGTCAAATTCATGGGTGAATTTTTAAAAATCTCCTTCCCTTTCTCCCCAATGATCCCCGTCTGACCCATCGAACTCTTTCCTCACAAACACTAACCCACCCACTTGACCTCTTCTCCCATCCACCCCCTCCTGTCCACTTCCCCCTCTATAAAACACATGTATGATACCTTTGATAATCAATAAAAAGACTGATGATGCCGAGCTCAAAGCTCTATGGAAATATATCCTACACACTTTTGTTCTGAATTCTGTCTTTGTGTTACTCATATCTCTACTACATTCTGTCGGATTTATTCCTGTCCTTTTTCCTCACACACACACACACACATTATATATATATATATATATACGTGAATGTGTGTGAGAATGGGAAATGAATCCGACAATATGAGGGAAAAATGAGTAAAGAAAAGAAATGTAGATAGATAAAAATGAATTTTATCGATATCACTTTTAATCGATATCACTGACATGTGTTTTGGTCTGTTTATCAAAATAATCAGATGGAGTTGAAATGATGATGATAATAACCATAGGAAAAATGCATAAAATGTTCCGTACACAGATTTTGCCGACCTTCATCAGAGTATAATTTTTATTTTTAAAATAAACATTATACTCTGATGAAGGTCGGCAAATCTGTGTACGGAACATTTTATGCATTTTTCCTATTATTATTATCATCATCATTTCAACTCCATCTGATTATTTTAATAATAATAATAACGTAAATCCGTATACATTTTGATAAACAGACCGAAACACATGTGTCAGTGATATCGATAAAATTCATTTTTATCCATCAACATTTCTTTTCTTTACTCGTTTTTTCCTATATATATATATATATATGTGTGTGTGTGTGTGTAGAAATGGAAGTGAATCCGACGGTATGTAGTATATTAAGAAAATTGAAAAAACACAGGTTTAGATAAATTGAGTGGTAAGTTTATTAGCCGACACTGCAGTGTTTCGATCTATTAATTAGATCTTCTTCAGGGCATTTGTTGATATAAGGAAAAGTAATAAAACATTTTTATCACAAAATAACGAGAAAAACTGCGATAGTCCTTGTTTATCAGTCTGTTCAAAATTTGAAGTTTAAAGAAAGAACGCTGGAAAGGTGGACGGTTTGAAATGATATATATATATAAGCTCAGCCGGTAAAGCGTCTGCCGAACTACAAGGTTTCTGGTTCGATACCGACCCTTGCTAACTCAGCGCATGAGTTGCACAGAGATCTGTGTGGTAAAAACGTGGAGCTGATGGTAGGTGTGGCGCTTCACCTCTTTCAATATCAGACTCACGATCAGATTGTGGCACAGTCAAAATGACCAATTAAAAGAGTATATAATTCTTTGATTTTTAGGGCAAAGTTTCTATGAATCATGTCCTTGGCAGAACTTAATATTCTAGAACATTGGTGATTTCCTTGAATAGTTTTAACTTGTTCTCTTCGATAAATTGTGCCTGTAAATGGTTGCTGACTCAAAAAAAAAGGATTCAGATAAAAAAAAAATGAAAGAATATTATGCACAATATTTTACAAGACTTAATATTTTTCTTGAATTTTGAAGAGCTAATCATTAAACTAGGAATCTAGTGTCTATCTTTGTATATGTATTAATATTGTAAAGTTGAAATTCAAACATAATGGAAATGACAAAATGCAACTCTTAGCTTTGACAAATTAAATCCATAAATTAGTTATTTTTTAAATTATAAATCAAGGTTAGATCATACACGAGTAAGGAATTTTTCTTAAAATTCAGATCCAGAAAAATCATATTACCGCAAATTAAAAAATATTATACAAAACTATTCTATACTTTCTTAAAGTTGTACTTTTTCATATACTGTCTATTGTCATGAGTTAATCGAATGTCGAAAATCTAATTTGTAGATTTTAAAAATACAATTTTATTAAAAGAGATTTATCGGGAAAATGCATTATGGTGATAAGAAATATTCACCAAAGCAGCAAAATAATCAGGCACAAAAATTAATATAAATAGGCTTAAAAAAACAAACTCCATGTAGAATGAACATCATATTCACATTCACAGGAAGGCTATGACTAGCGTCCAGTCACCAGACAAAAAAGACAGTAACTGAATACACTCTGTCGCAACTGAAAGGACATGGTCAAGTGTTCGAATGATACAAATATACAAACTAAAATAACCAGCCAATCAAAATGCTGGAAATAAACTTCCACAAAGTAGAATAGCACAGGATGCTATTTAAACCCTTTACTAAACTGGATTTTCAGGAGCTGATCCAACTTACAACAGTTGAATACTGATCAGTTTACACAAATCTCGACACTCTATAAAAATAACAAAAAAAACCCCAATAATATCTAATCTTTATTCAATACATTGGAAGATATCTTGAGGATAGGTATTTGTTATATTTAAATATCCAGAAGTATAACAGCGAAATATTTAAAATGTTTACCTTTCACAAAAATGTTAATCGATAATAAAATAAACAATTCGTTTAAAGCAATCTTATTTTCGAAAGTCAGCTTTTGGCGTAAATATTTGATGTACTAAAATAGTTGTGGTTGGTTGGATTTTACGGCATGCCAAACCTAGGGTTATTTTATGCCGGAAACATTTCTGTTTTAATTCTTGTTAGGCATTCAATACTTTTAAACACATTTTTAAAACTCAGTTTTTGAGCTATTTAACCATAGATGGGACCCTAACCAGTGGACCTGACAGTAAAGACAATGGAGGGCTACTACACACTCCCTAGCGCTCCAGAATTGGAATTTCATTAATAATGAAGTTTAATGTCTATAATAATTTTTTTGCTTTCTGATATGAACACTTTTGATACCAAAAACAATGAATTCATCACACGCTAATCAGAATTGAACATAGACAATTATCGAAAAGAAATAATCATTTTCATTATTTTTTCAAATTTTTATTTTAAAAACTTTTGGGGCATAAGGCATATTGACATGAAACATGGAATCGGCTAAACAGATTCTAATCCTGGACGTTTTACTTTGCGGTAATGTCTTTGTAAAGGCATGAATCTGTTACTTCGCCCACAAGCTCTGGATTAATACTTGGTTGGTTGAATTTTACGATATCACAATCCTTGTCCGGTTATTTTATGCCGAAGACATTGATTTATTAATTCTTGATGGTTAAAAAAATAAAACCTTAATTGTTTTTAAAACAGGATTCTTAACTCAGTTTTTTCTATTTAACTCATAGAGGGGACCCTAATAAGCACTACCACTCCATTCAGGTGGGACATGGGAGTAATGGCGATAGAGGGGCACTCCACACTCCCTAGAGCTCCATAATTGAAGTTCACCATTAGATGCAGTTTAACGTCATACCAGGACACTAAAGACACTCAGCCACCGCCTTCTAGCACTTATATGATGAAAAGGGTTAGGAGTTTGTCATAAGGGGAATAGGGTCGGAGCAATTATATACGTGGTAAGGTTGACGTAATAAGTCAATTAGTCGGGGGCCTAAGTGGAGTGTTGCATGTCATGGATTGCTCAACCACCAGGATCCTGTCCTTCAGCATCACTGCTCACCTGCCATGGCTGTGGAATTTTACCCCAATGCAAAGGTAAAGTCGGTGTAATTTTCTCCTCGGCCAACATGTGTTAATACAAGACAGACTGCGTTCTTTAGTCTTGCAAAGTCAACCAATCTAGAAGAAGGAAAAATGAATTCAAACCAGATCTACCCCCCCCCCTAATGGTTATCAATGTAGGAAATGGATATGACAACCGGGGTTCAAATCCTGGATGAGACTGTATGCATTTCACATAGCACTAATTCACTTCGTTATGAATACAACTATTCTCCCTGCAGCTATGGGTAAATAGCAGAACAGACTTGGCTCTTTAATCTTAGGATGGTACCCGGTCCAGGAGAAGGAAAACTTAGTCAATTTATAAGAAGGTATTGATAGGTTTGAATTGTGTCACATATTGCTTATTCAGTGAGGTTTATTAATTATTTGCGCCGGTTAAAAATTAACCTTATTTCACATCCTTCTCGTTGCAGAGGGGTTTATTAATTACCTACTGCGGTATAAATTAACCTTATTTCACATCCTTCTCTTTGCAGAGGGCTTTATTAATTACCTACTGCGGTTATAAATTAACCTTATTTTACATCCTTCTCGTTGCAGAGGGCTTTATTAATTATTTGCGCCGGTTAAAAATTAACCTTATTTCACATCCTTCTCTTTGCAGAGGGCTTTATTAATTATTTGCGCCGGTTAAAAATTAACCTTATTTCACATTCTCGTTGCAGAGGGGTTTATTAATTACCTACTGCGGTTATAAATTAACCTTATTTCACATCCTTCTCGTTGCAGAGGGGTTGAATGAATAAAAGAATTAGTTATACATTCGATAGATTAAGCTACGGTTAATACTACCCTATGTTTACACGCACCATATATGTGACAGTTTAAAATGTAGGATGTGTAACTGATGCACTCTGTATTATAGATTATAATACAATACGCGCCTATTATATCCTATGATCAGTTTCCAAATTATCTTTTAATCCATTTTTTCATCATCATAGTCGGCAGCATCATCTTGTTCTGACCATCTCTTGGGCGGAATTATTATCTTTTCCTTCCTTTTTTTTCACAGTCCAATTCTTTCTTGGCGAAAGAGTAAAAGCGATCGCAACTCTGCCAAATTAAGTACTTTGTCGGTTCTTCCCTTGGCAACACTTAAACGGAACGAAATATTTGCAAAAGTAAACGAAAAAAAGAAGAAAAAAAAAGAATAGAAGAAAAAAAAAAAACAGCACAAAGATAAGAAGAACGTAAGTAATGGGAATAGAAGTCTATGTATTCCGCTATCAAAGAACGACGCCTTGAAAGAAACGGAATATACAATTGTGCCTGAATACGTCAGGGAATTGCGTACCCAATGGATTTCTTAGATTGTCCAAATATTGCTGATAAAAATATTACTTTTCAAATTATTCAAGAGGAAACAGTAAACGTAAGTCATGCTGTCTAAACACGCACGTGCTGCTCCTCCTCTCCCCCCTCTCTCTCACACACACCTCTACATTATAGACAGAGGCGCGTGTGCAATGGTTAGAGTCATAGGAAATGGATTCGTCGACCCCAGTTCAAATCCTGGACGACACCACTTGCATTTCAACTAGCGCTAATACCGCTGGGAAAGGTATGTATCCAACTACTATCCTCTAGCTATGGATAAATAGTAGTGCAGACTGATCTCTTTGACCCTTGCTATGTAAAGTGTCTAGGAGAAAGTAAACGGAATTCAAACCTGTTAAACTTTGCTTGACCTTGTGTCACATCGTGCTCTTGCAGAAAGGGATAAATATATATATATATAGATTACACTAAACGTTAGAAAGTTTTTTTTTTAAAATCTAATATTTCAGTTGGTAATTTATTGATTGATAGATTTATTGATCTTAACTGCATGCTAAACTGTACAGGACTATTTTATGCTGAAAAAAGTATTTTACATTAAAACTCTTTGTTCATCTTTTGGGTGCAGAAATAAACTACCGTACCAAAATAGGTGAACCTCACGTAAATATAAAACAATGCTATCATTATCATATTTCTTAAGTCAGTTGGTAGGATATACTACGCGCCAAAATAGGTGAACCTCACGTAAATATAAAACAATACTATCATTATCATATATTTCTTGTAAGTCAGTTGGTAGAAATATACTACCGCGCCAAAATAGGTGAACCTCACGTAAATATAAAACAATGCTATCATTATCATAGTCAGTTTTAGAATGTAAGTTCAGTTCAATATACGACAGATAATGTATTGATTGATTTTAAAAGCATGTCAATGGAACGTCAAGAATTGCTTTGATTTTACGTGCATATTTACCTTTTTGCATAATTATTACTTGATTTTTTTTTGCACACAGTCCTATCGAATACAAATAACTTTTGATGAGATTTATTTGACCCAGAGATCGAAAACTAACATGTTCTAAACATCAAGGCCCGAGTGGACCTGGGAGTAATGCCAATAAAGCTCCAGGACTATCCTTACCACTAGATTCCATTAGCGTCATACTCAGAACAGCACTCTTTTGGGTTTTTACCCTATGCAGGGGATAAAAACAGCATATTATAAGCCTACTCGACAGGGGGGTTGGTTATTTGTTTTGTATTTATTTGATGAAAAAACTAAGAAAATGTTTTATATATCAAGTAATAAGCAATAATCCCTTTTCGACAATTGTATCATTAAATAACCCTTAATACATATAATGTACTCAGTTATTCCCCATCAAAACTGATACATTGCACACAGCTCATTTGGCCTGTAGATGAGAGTCTAATGAATACAGCCACTCGAGTTCGAGTGGAACAGAGAGTAATCGCTAGGGAAGAGTAACATACTAATGTCGGAACGATCAAATATTATATATATATATATATATATATATATATATATATATATATAGAGAGAGAGAGAGAGAGAGAGAGAGAGAGAGAGAGAGAGAGAGAGAGAGATAAGGTGTCAAAAAAGTATAAGATATTTTGTACTTTTTGACACCTTTTATTCTGAAAAGATTAACGTTCCATTCATTGTCCATTTCTATTTTGGTAAACACAGCTTTAATCTCGATACTTTTATGACACACCTTGTGTATGTATATATATATATATATATATATATATATATATATAGATATAGATATAGATAGATAGATAGATAGAGAGAGAGAGAGAGAGAGAGAGACGATAATCAGACGATTATTTCAATTTATCAAAGGAATGATTTTTACTACCACACGTCATTTCAAAAATGTTTTTAAAATTATTTGTACCCAAGCAAAGTTTATCAAGTAGTACTGATAGCATATAGATTCCCTTGACTATCTTTCACCACTCGTTCGTATCGGTCATCGCTCTTGGCAGTTCTTCTACATAACATCCAGTGTACACACTGAGCTGATGAGTGGTCGACAAACACTGGTGTGTCCATGTGTAAGAGTCCACAGAAACGTCGCTTATGAGTTGGTCCCTATTTTGCCTAGCAGTACCCCAAATGTCCTGTTAGTCTTACTTGGATGATTTCTGAGAGGGAAGGTAAGTGGCTGTTTTGTGGGGTGCTGATTCCTGGATTTGTTCAAAGCTGCGCGCAACGTCATTGTGTAGTTCCCATCTTGCATAACGGCTTCATTTTATTTAACGAGAGTCGTGAACACAATCAACCCAGCGATATTTTAAGTGTTTCCAAGCGGATTTGAGTAAAGCGTGTAATGTGCTTCTGAGTAGGAGGACAGGACACGTCAAAGTGGGTGGCGATAGATGCACTCGAATTGGATAATGACACATCAGGGCCTTTTATTAATGAGAGATTTCAATTCGGCGAGGCCAACACGAGAAGGAAAAACAAACCGCATATAACAGAACGGAGAGAAACGGATTGATTGCTTTCCGGAATTACTCGAATTCACAATGGCCACTTGCCTCCGATTTTGGCTGATGGATATCATCTCTAGAGGAGTACGCCATTGTGGTTAAATGTTCCCAGAATTCCGTCAAATCTCTTTTGCTTATTGCATTTCTGGAAACTCTCCAAGGTTTCCCCCGGCGTCTGGCATCGGTATTATCGAGTAGTAGTAGTAGTTTATCTTTCTTCTGATGAACCGGACGGGAACTGCCATGGAGAATCCATTATCCGACAAGATAAAACTCAATTTGTATCGTCAGTGAGGGTCAGAAGGTCACTTATGGACGGAGAGAAGGGTTTTCATATGAGGAATGGTGTTAAATGAACATTGGTCGTTTGGATCCTATAGGGACGAAAAAGCTGTAAGAGACAAATAATTGACGTCCATTCACGGTTACGAGAAATATTAAAGGTGGAATTACGGTCAAGTCACTGGGAAAGCGACGGTTCCCATCAAAGCACCGAAGGTAAGCAACAATGTGTCCACTCAGGACTTAAATTGGTAACCATTTAGGAAGCGCAAGTATTCTAAGTAGCATAAGAACTATGTGTCATACTAACCAAAGCAGATTAGATAACAAGTAGATATATTAAGGTAATAAATACGACAGTACAGAATATATATATATATATATATATATATATATATATAACAAACAAACTGAAAATCATTTGTTTTAACAGAGATTAGATATCTCCGTCGCTTGATATTGAACACAGTTTTAAAATACTGCTGATCTGTTGTTTATATCATTATATTTTCTCATATATATATATATATATATATATACACACACGAAAATGTAAATTCTAATTATCTGGTATTGCTTATCCACCGAATTATTTCTCATGAGTGTCGTCACCTAAAATAATTAATGGACGATTCCGTTTTAATTATAAAAAAGGGAAGAAAAGGACATGCTACACAGAAAAATATAATAAAGAAAGAGAATAGGGAAAAGATAGAGAGAGTGAGTGAGTGAGCGCGTGCGAGCGATAACACTAATTTCTTTCAATCGAACATAATGAAAAGATGAAAAGGATAGAAAAAAGAGTGAAAAGATTAATATACGTTTTACATATTGAAATATTTCAATAACTCTAAAGTTAACTTATCAAAAGTTGTAACAATTGAATTATCATACTGCGGTGTATCCATAGGTCCTGCTAATTGTTATAAAAAGCTTATTTCATAAATTTCTATCGGTCTGTATTTTTTTTCAAATCTTTTATTTGTATGTGTGGGGGAATTAAGGTTTTGATCCAAAGCATCATAAAAACTCAGCATATCACGGAAGGTACACGCTGTGGGGGGGGGGGGTCTTGACCCTCTTCAATCAACATATTCTAAGTTACGCTGACAAACATGTAAGAAGAATTAGCAAGAATGAAATATCAGAAATCGATCGAGGAAAAGAAAGAATCAAAGAAAAAAAAGAGAAAAGAGAACCGCGAAATGAATAGGAAATGACAGCGAGACAAATAAAAGAACGAATCTTAAAAGAAAAAAGAAAATATTAATACGAGCATATAGCAATATTTATTGAAAATAGCTGATCTTAAAGAATCACTAATATTGTGTATGTGTGTGTGTGTGTATAATTTGCTTGAAACATTGTGTTTATATTGGTTTGGTGGTTGGTTTTAAAGGCTATCACAATGCAAGTGTAAAGAAAAATAATGTAACTATGATGTTGTTTCTTAACTTCAAATTTATTCTTAATATTTTGAGATAAAATCTCTTCGACAGAAGATTTCTGAAACTGAAGCTGTTGTTAGTGACCGTCCATTCTGTTTTATGTCTTATATCTTCCAAATTCTGTGTGAGTAGGGGGGTTGTTTATGTGTGTGTGTGTCTGTTCAACAATGTCAGATTATCATTCCAGGTTTGGCCTACCCGTTTTGTTTTATTATTAAGCAGTAGCCTGTTTGTTTATTTCCAGGACCATCTGATTCTTTTTTTTCGAAATATTAAGAATAAATTAGAGGTTAACAAACAACACCATAGTTACCTTATTTTTCTTTACACTTGCATTGTGATAGCCTTCAAAACCAACCACCAAACCAAACCAATATATATAAACACACACACCAAAGGTTCTCATTTATATATATCTAAGTCTGTAGACGTCCGCCTAGGAACCACATGATTCCTGATTCAATACCGGCCCTTGCCAACTCAGCGTATGAGTGCGGTAAAGTGAGGTGCTGATGATAGTTGTGGCACTCCACCTTAAACGCTAAAAACAATCTCCTTACTCTAGCACTAGTGCAAAGGGGATAGGCTCCCTTGCTGTCTGGCTGATAATGATGTTACTTTTTTTACTTTATATATATATATATATATATATATATATATATATATAAAATGTGTGTGTGTGTGCGTCTGAGTGAGTGTGTGAAAAACCTAAGATTTCTCTCTATATCTCTCTCTCTATATATATATATATATATATATATGTATATGGGAGAAATAAGAGGAAATTAATCCGACAGCATGTGGAGAAAGGTAGACAAACTCGGAATGTTGTAGAAAATGGATGTTTATTGTAGGTAGTAATGTCAATGTTGTAACGTTTCGGTCAGTTAGACCCTCTTCAGGATATTGGATTGAGTTCTTGCTTCAGTGGTGAACATTTTCATAGTGCTGAATTAGGAGGTCGTGAATGAGGGGGGGGAGGGGTGATCAGTTGTTGGTGTTAGCAGAGATTGGTAGTATGAGATTTTTCTTTTTCTCTCAGATGGAATGTGTAGAAGGTGCCACAGGTGTTAGGTGTTGAGAGTAGGTGGGTCTTATATAGTAGGTTTGAAGATGTAGTAAGTCATGTACAAATGGTGAATGGCATAAGGATTGGTTATGGGTATATATATATATATATATATATTATATATATATATATATATATGTTTGCTATGTATAATCTTGCTGTTTATTGTCTATACTTGTTTGTGAGGGCGATTCTTGGGCATGGGGAAATATATTGAGGAAACTGGATTTACAATTAACATTTGGTGTGTTGCTTATGTTTCAGGCTTGGAATATTTATCTGAATCCTTTGTTGTGGATGTTATATATATATATATATATATATATATATATATATATATATATATATATATGGAAAACTTAAGGTTCCCATTTACACACACACATATCTATATAATAGGCTGAATTGGAGAAAAAGTGTCCATTTACGTAAATGTTTCTGAAGGTAAACATATCGATTCATTTAATAATCAGAATCTTCTGTTGTTAATTCGTTGCTGCAAGCCATTTTCCTCTTAGAATCTGCCATCATTGCAAAGGAAATGGCTTCATTTGGGATTATAAATGAAGATCGTAAAATCTTTAATACAGACAAGCTTCAGGGCAGTGATAATAAAGGGAAAAAAATCTGACAAAACCAAAAAGATGCGAAAACCTAATGTAAGGTTTTCAAAACCTGTCTTTTCATAGAGGACTTCATTTGTATTATTTGGATTTTTCGGACCCTTGTCCATATCTTTATCATAATATACATAACGTTTTGGCCGATGTAGCCTCCGACCCTCTTCGGGTGTTTCCTGTCGAACTCGGGTGCCTTTATGTCGTAATGAGGAACCTTCACGGAACTTCAAACCGAATCCTTTATTCAATCCACCGGGGTAGACTGTTCTCTTTCCTCTATCAAGTGTTAAGATATGTTAAGTATTCCATGTTATTATCGCCCATGGTCAGGATTGAACCTGCAACTTGCAGATGATTGTCACTGAGAACTGTAATAGCTCAACCCTTATATATGCTGTGTCATGTGTCCAATAATACAGTGAAGCCTCATCTAAAAAAAATGTAGACAAATAGGCCTTCATTTATTTTTTCATTTTTTGGAGAGAGAAGGGATGACAAAAAGAAAGTAGAGACATAATATCTTATTATAATGGAGATTGTGTGTTTGTCTGTCTGTAACCGAAACTATCACTACTTAAGTCACAATTCCCTTAGTTATTTACATCACATTCTCCATGATTGTATTTTTATCTAAACCTCAATTATTAATAAAATTGTTTTTCATTATTAATACTGTTGGCTTTATTTACATACTGATTAGATGCAATTGTATTTATATATACAACAAAATAGCAGTTTACAGTGTGAACGGGAAGGCTAATTTGCATATTGATATTAAAAAATTGATTTTAATAAATATGTGCTTGGTATTATTGATTTCTAACTGTTTGGTTTTATTTTAATGAATATGAGCAAAATTATCTTCAATGTATCTTAAATGAAATCCATTAACAAGAAGAAATGACTGTCATTTTATTCTTTACTTCCTCTTTTCACTAAACACTTAAATTAGAAAAAATAACAATGAAAGACGAGAGTGATGGAAGAGTAAGTTTCAGTTGTTTTATTTTTCGATTATACTTCCCCATCTGTTTCAAATCTTTTTAACAGCATTCTTATTAAGTTTTATTAGCATTTTCTAATTTAATATAATATTTTATTACATTAAAATTTAAATACTTGCACCCGGAGGGTGCATATATTTGCTAGTAAGTCTAATAAATTAATAGACTTATTTTCTGCATTTATTTCATTTTTACTTTTCATAAATGGCTTGTTCTTTTGAGGATTGTTTAAACCAATGTATTGGCTATTTCTCTGAATGTTTGAGATGAGGCTCGAAGATTAGTATTTGGACAATTGGACACATGGCCGAGTGGATTAGGCAGTTAGGTTAAAACAGTTCTAAGTGACAGTTATCTCTGGTACCCGAGTTCAATCCTGAATGAAATAATCAATTAACACAACTCCTACCCCAGCTATGTTTAGCGGAATGAGAACAGGATACCCCCGTGGAATTAATAAAGGGTTAGGTTCAAAGTTCCGTGATGGCTCCCGACTACGACAAGAAAGTTCCCGAGTTCGAAAAGAAGGTTCCCGAGTCCGACAAGAAATACCTGAAGAAGGCCGGGGGGTATATCGACCGAAACGTTGTACAAATAACAATGAAGATGGGGAAAATAGCCCGAATAACACAGATAATATCAATGTATTGGCGTTTTAAGCTTTTTCAGCTCAAATGGATTTAACCTTTTAAATTATAAGAAATATATATTACCACATGGCAGACCTCAGAAATTTAGATGTTATTAGGTTTGGTTTGGTTTCGGCATATCCACTTCGGTGGGACATTTAATGACTACAAAGTTTTGAATAAATTTATTCTTAATGGATACTCATTTTTTATAAACACATTTTTCTATTTAAGCCATAAATGGGACCCTAACAGGTACAATCACTCTGGCTCATAGTGGACCAGGGACCAATGGTGATTAAGGGCCTAAGTGGAGTGTTACATGTCATGGACTGCTAATCCACCAGGATTCTGTCCTTAAGCATCACGGGTCGCCACCCACGGCCAACAGTAGTCCAATTCGAGCTGATTAGGTGGGGCATGGCAGAAAAATGTTGGGAACCCCTGATTTAAACGATAGCTGAGAGATGAGCGAATTTATATATTTTCCAAAGGTATTTGGCTGAAAGTGAACGTAACAGTTCCCTCTCGCAGTCCAGCACTTTAACCACTGTGTTACGAGAACTTCCCAAAGTGAAGGTACAAAAACAATATATATATTTTTGCTGTTGTTTGATGAGAATTGAAATACTGTCTCATTTTCCTTAAGTCTCAACGGTATTCAAATAGCATTTTACCAACTGTCATCCTTAAACTCCCATAACTCCCAGCACGACCTGAGATGTGCTCTCGCAGCCAAAAACCCCGAAGCGTTAGACATTTCCATTAGAATAATATTTGCATATTTGTATGAAGGTTAGCAGCCTGTTTCCTGCTCAATTCACCAGGCTCCGGTTGCCTTGCGAGTTTGCTGGGCAAATACTGAAAGATGAGTAAAAACTGATAGGTAAATCCATGTTGGACTCCCAATCAGGTTGGTTGCTTGGGTTTTACGGCGTGTCAACCCTTGCTGGGTTATTTTATGCCAAAGATATTCTGTTTTATTCATTCTTGCTGCGTATTCCTTTTTTTTTAAAGGCTATTTCATACCGAAGATATTTTGTTTTATCCATTCCTGTTGCGTATTCCTTTTTTTTCAAAGTCAGTTGGTTTTGTTTGTTTCGTTTTACGGCATATCAACCTCAGTGGGTCATTTAATGCCGATAAATTTTTTAAAATAAATCAATTCTTAATGGATAATACAATTTTTTATAGATACATTTTTCTATTTAGCCCATAGATGGGACCCTAACAGGTACTACCACACCGGGTCAGAGTGGACCAGGGAGCAATGGTGATGAAGGGGTGCTCCACATTCCCCAACCCTCCAAAACTGGAACCTCACCATCAGATAGAGTTTAACGTCATTTCCAGGACATGTAGACCCGCAGCCACCGCCTTCTAGCACCCATATGATAAAAAGGGGTTGGGGCTTGCCATAAGGGCAATAAGGTTGGGAAAATCATATAGGTGCTAGGGCTTGACGTGACCAGCCGATTGATCGGAGGGAGCCTCTCCGACCGCCCGTCTAGCCCAAGATGGGGCCAAAGTGGAGTATTGCAAGTCATGAACTGCTCATCCACCTGGGCTCTATCCTTAAGCATCACGGGTCGCCACCCACGGCCAACAGGTGGCCCCATTGGGGGAGTCTTACCCCTCTGTAGAAGTGCAGTCGGTGCATTCTAACGCCCCAGCAGACAGGGCGGAGTTTGTATTGTATTGTATTAAAAAAAAATCAGAGAAATAGTATCAACTGGTTTTAAACCCATTTTTAATAATCACTTTTTCATCTATTTAACCTAACTCCGGGTCAGAGTGGACCTGGGAGTAATGGCGATTAAGGGATACTACGAATTCCCTAGTTCCAGAATTGGAATTTCACCACTAGAGTTTAACGTCATACCCAGGACATGTGTTTAGATGAATTCCATATTTCACTCCTGCAGTTCAGTCACAGTCAAGACCTTTTGCCCCGGCACACCTTTTGGAGATAGCAGCTGGCTAGAAAATATGGTGGTCATGGCGGCTTCTCTAAGTTCTTTTTACCCAGAATTCAATGACTATTTTAACTGACGACATATTCATCATGTGCGATGGACTTACAAGAATGAATGGATAATAACATTAAATGGACAGAATAGATGTTATAGGTGTATAAATACATTTAGTTAATTTGCAAGAATCTACAGCGAATATCCAATGCAATTGGCATATAAACATAGTTATGTATGCATGTACACATTTAATACATCTCTGTGGGAGTGAAAAAAATCTAATATATTCACACACACACACACACACATATATATATATATATATATATATATATATAATGAGAGAGAGAGAGAGAGAGAGAGAGAGAGAGAGAGAGAGAGAGAGAGAGAGAGTTATATATACATCTAAATGAGTTCAAGGAATAACCATGAAAGAAATTAGCAGCTCTAACACTGTTTCCACGGGCTCTTTCAAGTAACCATCTTCCTTGACATTATCACACTGGTTCACAAAGGTCACTGGTGGCAAAGGGTAGTGACAAGATCCGTTTTACATTCGGTATGCGAGAGTTATTCAAAATACACAAAAGTTATAAGAACAGATACATTTCATATGTGCATATTTTATGAATATATTTCAAAGCTCATAAATATGTTATGCTTGAATCGTGATACAATCCTCTAATATAAGTAAGACTCACACATACTATATATATATATATATATATATATATATATGGTAAAGAAAATACTTAAATATAGGTCGTATTAGTAGTTATAGATCTATTTCCACCCATAGGGATACATATATACACAAGTTTTAACAGACCACCAATTCAATTGAAATGGATGGGAAATTTTATACATTTTTTTAAATTTCTGCATAAACTGTTTCATTTCTTATCCAGAGTTTATTCATGAATTCCTATATATATATATGTGTGTGTGGGGGGATGTGTTTACCATACCCCTGCGCACGATAGGATGCGACACAAGGCCCTTTTTAGCGAGGGTTTAAAATTACTGTTGTTTTTTTAATATCCTGGACTGGTTACCATACCAAGGCTAAAAAGCCCAGGCTGCCTACAAGTTACCCATAGCTGGAGAGAGAATAGTTATATTCATGCCTTTCACATTCCGTTATGTGCATTAAAACAGCCACATCTAGACTTTGAAATCGGATCGCGATGTCCATTTCTTACGATGTCTGTGTGATTACATTTGCAATGTAAAATTTAAAAAAATAAAGGTACTTCAACTTTTTAAGCATATAGTTTTTTATACATTGTAGTGAAACTCAGATGTTTCTGTAACCACAGCCTGCTTGTTTGGCTGGTTTTGCGGCATCTCATCCGTTGTTGGGTTATGTAATACTGAAGTCAGTCACTTTTTCCAAGTAATTATATGATTTTAACTAATTAATAATAACCATATGTAAACATTTATAGATTGAAGTAATTATTCTTAACATTGATAATGTATACAAAATTATATAGTTTCAGACATCCATTTCTATTCAATCATTAGAATCATTTATTTGCACAGTTATATGTTATCAAAAATTCCTATATCATAGAACAAATTTGTACACAGTTATGATTTCAAACATGTTTACCTAATACTAAAAAGATTAAAACTTATCTATGTGCTCCATAGATTAGCACTAATAGGTACATTCACTTACTGGGAATAATGGTTAAGTAGTGAACCCGCACTTTTCAGGTCCCTAACTGAAATCACAATCGTTTGAAGTTTAGTGTGACATCCACAACGGCCCTTTTGTGAGGATGACTTACTATTATGCAGAGGGTGCAGTTGGCGTATCCCCACCCCCAACAGGAAATTCACTGAGTGAATATGACGGTCCTATATATGTATGTGTACACACATACAGGACTATATATATATATATATATATATTCACACATATATACATACATATATATATATATATATATATATATATATATATATATATATATATATATATATATTCACACATATATACATACACACACTTAACTATATATACACACGTGCAAACAGAGGACATTAAGACACTATAAGCGGACATACACACAACCATCTATATACATATATAGACACACAACTATATATTTTCCTTTTTCTTTTAGAAGTCCGTTGCAGACGACGATGACGTCACTCCATGTCTTCAACAGTTTTGGACCCTCTGGTGGCTAGTTACTCCAATTCTGGAGTTGCAGATGTGGTCACAAACATTGCAAGTGAAATTCCTATCTGCAACAACCACACACACACACACACGAGGCAGCTGCTAAAAATCGTATAACTATACTGATGAGAGATGATACCTCGAAACACGTGTCTATAGTTTACCGTATATATATATATATATATATATATATATATATATATACACACACACATGTATATATAGCGCACACACACAGCCGAATAAATATATACATATACAGACACACACACACACACACAGCCGTACAAATATATATATACATATACAGACACACACAGCCGTATAAATATATATACATATACAGACAAACACACAGCCGAATATATATAGCGCTGACACACAGCCGTATAAATATATATATTATATATTATATATATACATATACAGACAAACACACAGCCGAATATATATATATATATATATATATATATATATATATATATATGGAAGAGGAAAACGTCGATACAAGACGCAAAATATATTAAAATGCGTTTCTCGATCCTATAAATGTTAAAAGCCATTTATTCTATTTTTACATTTTTAAATATGCAAAATATTTCATTAAAATTATTCAAATCAATTCGATGCCTTTAAAGAAATATTTCTTGCGTCACGTGGAGGCCGTCTGTAAGTAATCTTCAATGTTCATTTTGAATGTACATCCAAACACAAAATAATATGGATGCTTTCCTGACACATATGCAGATATGGAATCTTCTGCAATTGTTCCAGAACTGGTTGTGCGGTCGTGATGTAACTTTCAAACACATCAGAGGGAACCTTAATTTACTCCCATCGGATTAGACCGTCGGTAATGAGATGCCATTAACCGTAGTGTTCAATAGGAGAATGCATCTGCTATGTTTTGGGAAAGAGGTTTGTTAAAACATATCAACCAATTCTTTTAGCTCCTACCTGCATCAATCTCATTTCGGTGACTGTAGCTGGCTTTTCCCAAAAGGAAAAAGACCTCTGTTAAAATGGATAATGAATCGAACCGTGGCCGAGATTAAAGAACACGTGTGGTGGTAGTTGAAGGCTATCCAGAAATAAGAACGTTGCAGACGCTTTGAAAAAGTCGAAAAAATGTTTGAGATCAAAAGTATTTCGAAGAGGATTATAGTGAAGATTAAATGTCTATACTTTTTAATCAGATATCGTTTACTTTCACTACAAAACAGAATAGCAGTTTACAGTGTGAACAGGAAGGCTAATTTGCATATTGATATTAAAAAATTGATTTTAATAAAGATATGCTTAGTATTATTGATTTGTAATTGTTTGGTTTGATCTTAATTAATATGATAAAGATCTCGGGGATGAATATTACAAGAAATCCATTAACAAGACGAAATAATTGCAATTATGTTCTTTACTTCCTATTTTAATGAAATAGTTGAATTAGGAAATTTTAGCAATACAAGACGGAAAGGATGGAAGAGTAAGTTTCAGTTGTTCTATTTGGCGATTAATCCCCCCCCCTGTTTCAAATCTTTTTATCTGAATTCTTATTTAGTTTCATATAATATTGTATTACATTATAACTTGCACCTGGAGGTTGCATATATTTGCTAATATATATAAACAAAGATTCTGTATAAATGTACAACGACCGACAACACGTCCTTTTATAAAAAGGAAAATTGGTGTAGACCAGTGAAGAATGAATTTAAATATAATCTACATCCTATTTTTGTTTAAGATAAGCATTAAAAACCCGTACCCTTCATTTTTCATGAGAAACCTAAATAAACTTATAATAAAAGGGGTATAGATCGATCCTATATTCAATATATTATCTAAATGTAGATATAATACAAATATTCTAGTTATAATTCTTCCTTTAGATAATAAATGTTTTGTTTGGTGCTTTTTACAATATGACAATGTTTCCTTAAGGGAACTCTCTTTTTTGGCATACATGTTCAGTACCTAAACTGAGACTCACCCCTGGTAAGAGATTTATTTTTTAAACTTTTACAAACCCTGGCAACGCCGGGTAGCTCTGCTAGTCTTCATCATCATTATGTCCCGCTAGTAGAACGGATATTCATGACAACCTCACGCCAACCGTCCTTATCACTCATTGCTCTTGGGAGGTCATCTGCGCAGAGCTGGTTGATATAGGTCCTTGCTGGACGGTTCACACTGGCATACACATATGCTGATTTCCATAGAACGTCACTTATGAATTCGTCTCTGCTTCTCCAGCAGTGGCCAGTGTAGGAGGAACGAATTATCTTAAAATAGATTTCTATTTTGATTTCATGTTGCGTCTGTAACTTGTTCATCTGATTAAAAGAAAACGATCAGGAAATAAAGCAAATCGCTTTTTTAAGATTCGGTCTTTCACTTCCATGTATTCGGATCGTCCTTAGTGTGCTCGCATCGTTTTTGAGCAAACGTTGCCTTCTGCAATTTTTTTCTTTCTTTCAATTAAAAAAATAAAACCACTCGTTCTTTTAGTATTAATCATTTTATAGGTAATTACCCTCGGAGAATTAAAATTGAAAATATGCTCTCTTCTAATAGAACTGGTTTATGCAATGAATTACGCGAAATATGCTCAATTCTATTTTCGAGTTTAAAATCTCTTAAGAAAAAAAAAAAAAAAAAAAAAAAAAAAGGAATACACAATATTTAATAATTCACTAATATTTTGTAAATAAAACTTTAATACATTTCCCTTTGGAGACTTGTCGCATCTTTTGTTGACTTTAGCGATTAGATAAATCCAAGACATGTTATCGTGAAATATATTATAAAACAATAAGCCTGAATGAGCAACTGATTTGTTTATCGTTCAACCTGCTGGCTGTAGACAAAGCTGAAAGCTGTGAAAGAATCTTTTGATAAATGACTTTATAGAAAAGGAATATTTTAAATACCGCCGAGAATACACAATTCCCAATATTTCCAACAATGATGAGTACTGATTGGCTAAAATTTATTGCCAACATAAAGACATTGAAGACTAACTAGAATTGCAGGCTACTAAAATAACTTGTGCTTTCTGATAAATAAAAAATAAGGGGGAAAAATGTGAATAAAATATTCTCAGTTAGTTCTTGTCATAAAAGAAAAAAAAATAGAATAATGAAAAAAAAAAAAAATCAAAATGTCCTCCACTAAATAAATAAAGCAATCTAGACAGAAAAGAAGAAAAAAAAAATCAATATTTCCTTAATTGATTCATTGTAATTTTAAAAACTTAATGGATTATTTATTAATAGGTTTTACAAGTTTACCCAGACGTTTGTTTCACTCACTAAAAAAAATAACGAGTTAATATTTTTATGATTTACTTTATTATCACACCAATCAAATGCAAGTTTTTGCTATTGGAATTTATATCAGTGAACAATGGCAGTTAATGGAAAGATTTTCCTTTGCAAAACAATTAACCCAATTCCATGTCTTTTATTTCGATTGAAATTATAGGTCACAATAAAAACGAAGACGCCATCTTGAAAGGAGTTCAATAACATCTTCAGCAGAGGTTCTCAACGGGGAGTCATATAATTTTTTTTTGTCTAGAATACAATAAGTTTTTTAAACATCAAATGGCTATGGAGGTCCACTAGAGTAATATAGGGATCAAAGGGCTCCCTAATTTAAAAAAAAAGGTTGAGAATCACTGATCTAGATAATGAATTGAGTGAAAGAAGTAGCTTCAAGTAGATTAATATAAGATAAGAGTATTTACGGGGATTCGTTGGAGCTCCTATTCTCCGTCGTTGGCTATTTCGGACAAAGAAGGAAACAAATACGAAAGTAAAATGTAGACATCCACAACGCCCCTTTTGTGAGGATGACTTACTATTATGCAGAGGGTGCAGTTGGCGTATCCCCACCCCCAACAGGAAATTCACTGAGTGAATATGACGGTCATAAAAGATACATAAATGTTTTTGAAAATGTTATTGGCATTTGCTATGAGACTTATCTGTGAGTTTAAGTTCTGTTCGTTCTGGAAGTGTTGATAACCGGGGTATTCAGGCCGCTGGTAAGAATGGTGTTTCTCGTTCTTTTGTCAGTATGCTATTGTACCAGCCTTATAACGTTTGCTGATACAATGCCTTAGAAATGAGCTGGTTATGTGAAGTAGAGTTCTGTAGAGACGCTTATTTTCGCGACTCCCTCAGTGAGTGCTCCGTGATAGGGGGGGGGCTGTTTTGGGGCAAGGTGATGAGAGCGTTTACTTTTATGTCTGTCTTTGGTAACTGCCCCCGGATAAGTGAAGTTTTTGATGTTGGCTATTCGCTCGCTAGCGGCAGGGGCAGATAATTTACTATCGAATTTCCTATAAAGATGCTTAGCATCCTTCCGTCTACTAGAGACGATGACGTAGTGTCCAAAAATAAGCGAGACCACAAAGTCTGGTTGGTATGGAGGATGAGCTGTCACCCAAGAAGCAGGTTCCCTCTCTCCACGTGGTGTTGTGGTCTAAAGGAAAGGAACAAAAAACAATGCAGTTTGGCAACAATAGTGTAACAGGAGTTGCTGGATAGAGCTGAAGTCCAGCATTACACCACCTTAGGAATTCCAGTTCCGGATTTGATTTCGGGGTTTACTCCCCTAGCCTTTCATTGGAATGGGGTATAGCTTCTATGCAGAGGAGATATTATAACAGACTATTCCTTGTCCTAGACGGATCGCCGACCAAGGTTAAGGAGCTCCTACAACCCCATTCGGGGATTTATGTGAGTAGTAAGTACCCCAATCCTTCTACTATGGATGTGAATAGCCGTTGACTCTCCTGGAGCTCATCCGCCTTTTTTTTATATCAGATTAAAACAAATATTTAGAATTTATATTATAATTGCAAATAAAAAAGATTGGGTATTTAAATTCTTTGACTGTATATAAACCGTTAGAGTTAGTCTCTTTTTAGCAATTCTATAGTTGTGTCAGTGTTATTGTATGGCTGAACCATTTGAACTTTTACGAAAAGATTGGAAAAATTCTTAGATGTCAACTACACAAGGATGCTGCGTGCTGTCCTGAACAAATTGTGAAAGTAACAACCCACAAAAAGCAGCTGTACGGCCAACTACCCCCTATCTCACAAACCATCTTGGTAAGACCAGAGGAACACTGCTGGTGAAGTACGGGCGAAATAATGTGTCATTCACTCGTAGAAATATATATTGGGATACACCAGAGTAAGCCGACCAGGAAATACATACATAGATCAGCTCTGTATTAATCAGAAAGTAAAAGTAATTGTGCGACTGGAGTTTGAACGATGCAATTATATTATGTGGCCTACCTTTTGAATGTGGCCTACGAAATCGTGTCTCTCTTATAGTATGTGGCTTACCACAGAAAGCATATTATAAGGTTATAATAATATCTGCTAATCAGAACACCTAATCCTATTTCCAAATTTTATAATATTTTAGAATTAAATAGATCTCTGATTCATGTAAATTATGGATACATTCTTTTTTAATTATTCTTAATTACTATAAACAGTTTATGACTGAATTGCATTTCTTGAAATTGAATATATGTGAAAAATAATTAGTTTCAATACATTACCTACTGCTTATATCTATAAATATACTCTTACTGAGGTATGACACATTCAAACTGGGTAGGCCACATACTCTAAGGGCACCGTTTGAACTTTATTACGTCTCCCCCCAAAGATAACCAATGAAACCAACATTCATTTTAATTAGTGGGACCCGTGGAATTTCCACGAAATGAAACAAGAATCAAGAGGAGCTATTTAAACCAGAAACGATGATCTGCAATTTAATTACATATAAATGCTACTGTTGTGTTTGTCACAAATGATACAAAAATAAAAGTGACAAAAACACGTCTTGGAAAAAAAAGTTGGGGTGGAAATTCACCTGACGCTGACTCGCTAAAACAGTGTAAATTAGGAGAGTAGGCCTAGACAACATAAGATCAAAATCATCAAAATAATATTCCTTAATTTACAATTTCATTCCCTTGTAGCAAGCCCCAAACCTTTTTTATCATATGGGTGCTAGAAGGCGGTGGCTGCGGGTCTACATGTCCTGGGAATGACGTTAAACTCTATCTGATGGTGAGGTTCCAGTTTTGGAGAATGTGGAGCACCCCATTCATTACCATTGCTCCCTGGTCCACTCTGACCCGGAGTGGTAGTACCTGTTAGGGTCCCATCTATGGGTTAAATAGAAAAATGTATTTATAAAAAAAGTGTATTATCCATTAAGAATTGATTTATTTCAAAACTTTATTGGCATTAAATGACCCACTGAGGTTGATATGCCGTAAAACAAACAAACAAACAAACAATTTCATTATTAGAAATAAAACAAACCTGAAACTTTTTTTATTCATTTTACTTTTATGTTTGGCATTTAAACGACGTAAGGCCATTTGGAATGTTTCATTTTAAAAATTGGGTGAAATAAAATGAGATAAGAAATCTGCAATGGATCGACGCCTGATAATCTGTGTTAACATTTTTGCATTGCATATTGGACGATTTGGACGGTGTCATTTTTAACCAGAGGGTGTTGCAGGATATAACGCACGGAAGATTTAGGAACAACCATATTAATATATAGATCCTACTGAAGTTGTTGTTGTAAAGTGTACGGATAGCCTATTGTCGGTATCAACCGGACATTGAGAGAGTCTATCCCCTTTTCGCTAGCGCTAGAACAGGGAGATTGTTTTTGCTGAGTTGGAGTGTCACATCTACCGTCAGTTCCTCACAGATCAGATTACCCCGTCCGTGCTACTAATGCACTGAGTTCGCGAGGAGCGGCATCGAACCAAGTACCTTGCGATCTCCTGTCGAGAGCTCTATCTACTTAGATAAACTGGCCTCTAAATACTAGTAAAAGACGAGTTGTTTTTAACTTATGAATCGGTATCAACGTGTTTATCAAACGAGCTTCTTCCGGATTTCTCCGAGTTTACGAGATTTCATATGATTACACCGCCTTCATATAAACAGCTTTTGAAAAGAAGGAAGCAAATATTTTAAATGTGTCTCCGCATGGTGAATTGATTGGTTTCTGAAAATATACGGTTAATTAACTCTTATTACTTCAATCCTGCCAACTCCCACCACTTTCTATCGATATTTTTCTGTAATTAACGTTATCTTTGTTATTTAATGTAATTAATGTGATCTACTTTCGTCTTTGTTATTAACTGAATTCTTATAAACATTGAATATAAATCGTCACAAAACCTGTTGTTTTCTCTTCCTTGTGATAGACGGTTTGGAAACTCACGGAGATGGTCGCCCGAAATTATTAACACAGTAATAAACCTAGGAACCAAATTGTAAATGAGTGTTCGTCCATTTCTCTGCATCGGGATAAAGTGACAAACTCTTATCCTCGATAACCTTTTGTTATACAAGGGATTCAGGTATATTTTTGAATCCAGTTATCATTAAATGGAGTATTATTTAATATCTTGATACTGTTTCTGTCAAAGAAATTCGCATAATAAAGACAGAAAAGGAAAGAGAAAAGGAAAGAGGAAATAAAAGAAAAGGATAGAGGGAAGAAAGAAAAGATAGGAAAAAGGGAAGGTGCACAAAAAGAAATAATAAAGTGAGAAAGGAAGGACAGAATAAAATGAAAGGACGACAGCGTAAAGAGAAAGAAAGAAGTAGAGAGAAAGAGTAGAGAGAAAGAGAGAAAGAGTAGAGAAGAAAGAGTAGAGAAAGAAAGAAGAGAGAGAAGAGTAGAGAGAGAAAGAGTAGAGAGAGAAAGAGAGAGAAGAGAGAGAGAGTAGAGAAAGAAAGAGTAGAGAAAAGAAAGAGAAGAGAGAAAGAAAGAGTAGAGAAAGAAAGAGAGAGAAAGAAAGAGAGAAAAGAAGAGAGAAAGAGTAGAGAAAGAAAGAGAGAAAGAAGTAGAGAAAGAAAGAGAAGAAAGAGAAGAGAGAGAGAGAGAAAAAAGAGAGAAAGAAGTAGAGAAAGAAAGAGAAAGAGTAGAGAAAGAAAGAGAGAAGAGTAGAGAAGAAAGAGAGAAAGAGTAAGAGAAAGAAAGAGAGAAAGAGTAGAGAAAGAAAGAGAAAGAGTAAAGAGAGAAAGAGTAAAGAAAGAATGAGTAAAGAAAGAAAGAGTAAAGAAAGAGGAAAGAGAGATAGAGTAAAGGAAGGAAAAGGCAAAGGACAAAAACGACGAAATACAGCATATTCCTTAATCGTTGACCTAATATTTTCCAATTCTGAGTTTGGAACGAAATATTTCACAAGTGGCAATATTTTTTCACGGCATCGCTTTCACACACTTTTCGCAAATCCTGAATGTGTTCATCTTGGTCTATCAAAGACATCATTAAATTAAATCCTAACAGCTTGATGCCAAATCTTTGGATTTCAGATATTCAATAAGCAGCCTATTTGGAGAAGTGTAAAATGAACATTCTGATTTCTATCGTCATTTTAAAAAAAGAAATCTTCAATATCTAACCGGTTTCTATGATATGAAATCGTCATCAGATAATTTAACTATTGACAAGATAGCAAAATCCGTTGCCTTTTAATATGCCAATTGAACGTTGTTAGAAAAATTTACAACAAATCATAATGAGAAGATGAAATCTTATGCAGTAATTAAAAAGGAGTTTTTTTTTCACCCTTTTGAAAGGCTTCTCAAGGCAGTATTTTTGACAGTGCTTTATTTCAATGATATTTTCCAATAATCCACAGGAATCACTTAAAAGTAATTTGTTTAAAGTTTGAAAGGGGAAAAAATGCGTTAAATCTGTTGTTGAAACGAAATAAACCTTAGGGAGAAACTAAGATTCATCATCAATAAGAAAAGTGAAGAATTTTCAAACGGAAATACGAAAAGAAAAGAAAAGAACAGAACATAAGGACACAGTTATATTGATTCTAATCAATGAAAGAAAAAAAGAAGATAAAGAAGAAGAAAAGAAATATGAACTATGAGGCGTTTGAATAAAAGAAGAAAAAGCGAAAATATGAATAATGATATTGAAAATTACACAATCAAGAAAAATGAAATGCTCAAAATTACAATGAAGAAATTTGTATATCAATTATGAAAAAATAAATCAGGAAGAAAGAAACGGAACGAAAAAGTAAAGAAAGAAACGGAACAAAAAAGAAGAAAATAAATGGAAAAGAAGAGGAAGACAACAAAAAAGGTAAGGAGAGAAAGAAGGAAGGATCAGAAGGAATAAAAAGGAAAGAGAATAGAAAGAAGAAAAGAGACAAGAAAGAAGAAGGAGGAGAAGAAGAAAAGAGACGATAAAGAAGAAGAAGAAGAAGAAAAGAAAGAAAGAAAGAGAGAAGAAGAAGAAGAAGAAGAAAGAAGAAGAAGAAAGAGGAAGAGAAGAAGAAGAGAAAGAGGAGAAGAAGAAGAAGAGGAAGAGAGAAAGAAAGAAAGAAGAAGAAGAAAGAGGAAGAAGAGAAGAAAGAGGAAGAAGAAGAAGAGGAAGAAGAAGAAGAAGAGGAAGAAGAGAAGAAGAAGAAGAAAGAAGAAGAGAAGAAGAAGAAGAGAAAGAGGAAGAAGAAGAAAGAGGAAGAAGAAGAGAAGAAAGAGGAAGGAAGAAGAAGAGAAGAAGAGAAGAAGAAGAAGAAAAGGAAGAAGACGAAAGAAGAAGAGAAAAAGAAGAGAAAGAATAAAAGAGAAAGAAAAAAGAGAAAGAGAAAAAGAAGAAAGAGAAGAAAAGAAAGAAAAGAGAAAAGAAGAAGAAAAAGAAGAAGAAGAGGAAGAAGAAAAAGAAAGAGGAAAGAAAGAACAAGAGAAAGAAGAAGTCACAAGAAATAAGAAAAGAAAGAAAGAAAGAGATGACAAAGGAGAAGAGAAAAAAAGACAAAGTAAAAGGAGAAAGAGAATGAAGAAAATCAGAAAAGAGAAGAGAAAGAAAAGAAAGTGAAGAAGAAAAAAGAGAAAGAAGAAAAGAGAAGAGAAAAAAAGAGAACAGCGAGAAAAAAAAGAAAAAGAAAAGGATAAAAGTAAAGAGAAAAAAAAAGAAAAAAGAAATAGAAGAAAAGAAAAGTAAAAAAAAAGTAGAAATAATAAATTAAAAGAATGAATGAAGAAAAATAGAAGAAAAGAAACGAAGAAAATAAAGTTATAAAAGAAAATATTGGAAAAACAAAGGAATGAAGAATGGTGAACAAAAAGGAAAAGTGATTGACAGAGAAATAGAAAATAAGAAAGAGAAAATATATATCATTAACAAATTTGAAGCGGGAAGTGTTAACCTATTAACTGTGGGTGACAGAAAGTTCACTTATTACATTGTATCAATTGTCAATGAGAAAACTTCTGTCCGTCACACAAATATAACTATAAATCCATAAGAATGACAGAAAGCTCCGTTTTATAATGATTGGTGACAGTTCAGTTTTATCACAGAATCATGGCGTGAAATAGGCACTTATTCCTTCAAGCAACCAAGACTTATTTAGACGAACAGTGTCCTTTCCATTATTATTACAAGCTATTTCGGCTGGGAACCTCAAGGTTCCCCGTTCGATACCGGCCCTCGCCAACTCAGCTAATGAGTAGCACAGGGATCTGTGCGGTAAAGTCAGGAGCTGATGGTAAGTGTGGCGTTCCGTCTCAGGCGCTATTTACAATCTCCTTATCTAGCGCTAGTGAAAAGAGGATAGACTCCTTCGCTGTTTGGCTGATACCGACATTAGGCTACCCCAACGACTTTATGTACTACGGATGCAAGTATTTAAGTTTTAATGTAATAAAATATATTAAATAAGAAAGGCTAATAAAACTAAATAAAAATGCAGATAAATAGATTTGAAACAGAGGGAGGTATAATGGAAAAATAGAACAACTGAAACTTACTCTTCCATCACTCCCGTCTTTCATTGCTAAATTTTCCTAATTTAACAATTTAGTTAAAATAGAAAGTAAAGAATAAAATGACAGTTATTTATTCTTGTTAATGGATTTCTTGAAGAGATTTGGGATCATATTCATCAAGATAAAACCAAACACTTAGAAATCAATAATACTAAGCACACATTTATCAAAATCAAATTTTGAATATCAATATGCAAATTAGCCTTCCCGATTACACTGTAACCTGCTATTTTGTTGTATATATGAATAAAATTGACTTTTATTAGTATGTTGATATGGTCAACAGTGGCTTCGGCCTCTGGACCATTGATATAATTAACGGCGTCGATCCCAGGGGGCCATCCCCCCAGGCAACAGCTGCCCCCTCGATTTAAAGGGGCAGGGCTGAGTTTATTGCCCAGTGCCTGAGGCGCCCCCCTTGAGGGGGAATGCCGACGGGATCGACGCAATTTTTCACCTGCCACTCCATGAGCTTCGGTTTGTGGGTGGTCCCACGTTAATAGGGACTTTGTGCCTGACCCGTACAAGTGGAGTACGCGGTAAATAGTATGTTGATATGGTCAACAGTGGCTTCGGCCTCTGGACCATTGCTATGATTAACGGCGTCGATCCCAGGGGGCCATCCCCCCAGGCAACACCTGCCCCCTTGATTTAAAGGGGCAGGGCTGGGTTTATTGCCCAGTGCCTGAGGCGCCCCCCTTGAGGGGGAATGCCGACGGGATCGACGCAATTTTTCACCTGCCACTCCATGAGCTTCGGTTTGTGGGTGGTCCCACGTTAATAGGGACTTTGTGCCTGACCCGTACAAGTGGGGTACGCGGTAAATATCATGTTGATATGGTCAACAGTCTTAATAATGTAAAACAATTTTATTTATAATTGAGGTTTAAATAAAAATAAAATCACGGAGAATGTGACGTTAATAACTAAAGGGAATTGTGACTTGAGTAGTGATATAGTTTCGGTTACTGACAGAAAAACACACAATCTCCATTATAATAAGATTATTCTCTTATTTGCGATTAGTTAAAGGGTCGGCTTAGCGCAGTCGGTAGAGCATCCGTCTCTGAAACACAAGGTTCCGAGTTCGATACCAGCCCTCGATAACTCTGCGGATTGGATCTGTGGCGCTCTGTCCCAGACAAGTAAATCATCTCCCTGATATAGCGCTGGTGAAAAGGGGATAGATTCACTCGCTGCCCTACTGATAACGACAAAAGGCCACTCCGCTTTCTTAATTTTTTTTTTTTTTTGCTATTGATGAATATGTACCTACCCAACCCCTCCGCACGAGCAGGATGCAATTCAAGGTCAATTATGAACAGAGTTTAATAGGTCTAAACCAATTGACATACCATGGTTAAAGAGCCCAGCCTAACCTAATATTTACGTTGGATTCATATCTTTCAAAAGGGTATTAGCACTAAGTGAAATGCAAACAGTATCGTCCAGGATTTGAACTCTGGTTGCTGTGTCCATTTTCTACACCGTTAACCATTACACGACGAACACCTAACATTACTATTGATGAATAGCCCGGCAAATATCTTGAAGATAAACCTATTAATCAGGGTAAGATTTATCATCAGATAATTAAGAATTTAGTAATGAGGTCGTAATTTATAATTTATCAATCAATCAACCAACAGAAAATACGACGAGTATTTCTTCAGTGATACAGTGTGGATTCTGTTTGCCAATTTCATTCATGAATGTATTAATTTCGAGTAGGATGACTCGGTGTGTTTTTCAAAACTTTGAATCTCTGTGAAGCTCAGCCAAGTTATGAACCTGATTAAGAAATTTTCTTAATTTTAAAACCCGGAGATCCAATAGAAGCAAAAGTAAAAAAATTTAATTCCACAACAATCTTCTTCTTTAAACCCCTTTTCTTTGGCACAAATTGGATGTAACTTGTTGGAAAGGCACAATGGCTTCTCAGGCTACAGGTTTATGCCACCCGCCGTTCTGCTTTAAATGTAACCCTTAGGATAGCTATGAATTTGGTGATGTTCACCCTATATCCTCCCGACATTACAGAATTATGCTGCTAATGCTTTCATGGGATCAAGTACTGTGTAAGGGACAAAAGTACCTACTTTACGTCGAGGCGCAGCTGTGTTTCACATCGTATCTTTGTGCCTAACTAGAGCTGTGACAATAGAAAAGATATAATAACACACATGTGAGAGAAAATTAATCTGAGATAATCGCGCTATTATATTTAATACGGTATGTTGGTACGAGAAAGGCAAATTATAACGATAATTTGGCGTTATTTTTAGCCAGTTTAAGAAACACTCATATAACAAGATTTGGCTTAATTGTAAAATTATTCACAGGTAGGATCTGTGCTCTGATACATATTATATAATTGACATGCACTCGGTGCTAAGCGCTCATAGTGACTTCCTTTAGGACCTGGAGAGTAATTTCTACATATGTCTTATGCTATGTGTGTATATATATAATATAACTATTGTTAACATCCTCACGAAAACGGATAACTCAATTAGTCGTTCTCCAGTATTTAATCTATAAAGGATTGGTAAGAGGTGTTCCGGCCGTCTACAGGAAAACTTCAAGGGATTCCTGGCTAATTTGGATTTGAAAATGTATTTACTCAAAGGTATAACATAGAGGACCATGAAACCCTCGCAACTTCAGGCGTTTGAAGTAGAGCACAGACATTCGATATGTGTGTTTAGACGGTTTCTAAGAAGGGAAAATGTTCGTATTGCCTCATAATGTGTGGGATAGGTATTAGATAAACCGACTTTCCGTTCGTTTTTTTTGGCAGTATTAAAGGCGTTTTTTGTTTCTGTATCACTGATTATTGAAATTCCTCTGCCGCCAACACACCTACGGGAGTGAATGAGACTCTGCATACGATGATTTTTGTAAAATCGACTTCATAAAATGGATTTGACAGTAAATCAGTACTCATGGTGAATTATTATAGACTATTCGTTGGTTCTTCACTTTTAAACCACGATTCATATGGATAGATGTATTTATCATACATTTCATTCAAAATTTCTCCTTCTTTCTCATACTACTCCGTCTCATTCTATCATCTTTTCTACTCCTTATCTATACATAGATATAAAATAAACTACATATATATAACGGGGAGGATAGGTAAATTTATAAATTAAGAGTGATATATATCGCAATGAGAGGGGGTTTGGAAAATAAATCCCTAAGGAGATACAATAAAGAGTCCTAAAGAGAGAAAGTAAAATAGAGATAGGACCACCAACATAATCTGGGTAGTGTTATATATAGAGATTTGTGGTATCACTCGGGTATTATGTTATTAACGATACAAAATAGCTGGAAAAGTTAAGTCTCATTTTGCACTCAAGAATCTAAATTATATAGACAAGCCGTTATAGGTTAAAACAATGGGAAATTATTTCTTTCTCGAGAGGAGCATTAATTCATTGTTCAACCCAAAATTAAGACAATTAACTTTAGTCACATGGTTTAATGACATGACTCTTTAGCGGGTTAAGCTCATTTAAAATAACTTTATAATACAGTTTAAATAAAGAGGGCTGTAGCGATTAAATGTGGCTCTCTCTCATCTTATATATGATGTTTTTATTTTATGTAAAGTCAATAGAATAAGGCAAAAGTTGTTTAACTCAGGTTTGTGTAAATGGAATTAACTGAAATATAAACATATAATTAATTGTATATTATATACACATGGAGAGTGTTTAATTTATATTTTACATTTCTAAATGGTCTTTAAGATATTTATAAAACAAATTAAACAAAAAAAAATTGGGAACATAAATGTTATAGAGATATCAACACGGATATGCTCACAAAGGAACAGGGTTGTTATAAAAATAAAATTATTATATAGATATGTTTACTTTACTATTATAATTATAGTATACTTAATAGTATAATATAATAGTAGTATTATATTTATATATATATTACCGGTTCATGTTGTTTGGGTATATTTTAATTATTATATTGTTTTATAGTGAGGCTATTTTAATGTGTAGGTCATCAATTACTACTGGTCTTTAATTAAAAATAAAATAAGACTACGAATTTTATTCATAGAGTGTGACTTACTTTTTTAAGCTGTTAAGTACTATATTTTATTCAGTTTATTTATTTTGTTAAACTATTCTGGTCTTTTTTATTAAGCTCTTAAAATAGTGAATGTTAAATTTCAAAATTCCTCACTAAAAACTTACACAAATCACATATATCAATAAAGATCCCACGTTATTATAAAATATCCAAACATTAAAATATTTCGTGACCGATAAATTTGAAAATATAGAATTCAAAAAAAATTAAAAGCAGAAGGAAAAATAGAAAAAGAAAAGTAGTCTTTTTTAATGCTCCTCAGTATTTAATTAAAATATTTAGTATCTACATCTACAAACAATCATCATACTATAAAACTCATAAAAAGAAAAGAAAACAAAAAGGACTTAAATGAAAAGAAAATTTCTTTTCTGATTGCTTTCATTTTGCTCATTTTCGGCTGCATTAGAAAACTAATAAGATTTTCCAACAAGCAACTATATCTGGGAACTCAGTCAACATTTGGCTATGTTCATTACCTTTCCTAATGGTTTGGCTCTTTAAGTAGAGTTTACAGTCGGTTTATTACGCCGCTGTATATCATCTTCGCAACATCTTTGTCTGAATACTTAAATCTTTTCCCGACAATTGGAAAAGTAATAAGTATTTCAGCCCCTCACCCGTTCCCATTAACTAAGTGACGGATGTGGCATTCTAATAAGCGATTTATATTATGTAGTTTTATATACATGAATATACCTCCTACGAGACGGATGCTATGGGTAGGATGTGACACAAGATGGTTAATATAGGGCATTCACCGATGATCGATTTTGCTGTTCAGTAGTAATGTATCTGCAAGACTTGCCTACAAACCATTACACCGCGATGGAACACCCCGCCTTAACTAACGGGTTCGGGTAATTAATGAACAAGCAAGCAGAATAAATCTGAAAATTTTGCCTAAATTTGAAAAAATTTGGATACGTTGAAATGTTGTGAAAACACGTCCAAATCGGCCTGTTTTTACTGTATTTTGACGCAATTAAAAAAACATTAAAACTGCTGTAAAACGCCTTAAAACTATGAACTTAACGTCTTAACTATTGTTTCTAGTAAGTCTCCATGGGGTCACCTGTTGGCCGTGGGTGGCGACCCGTGATGCTTAAGGATAGAATCCAGGTGGATGAGCAGTCCATGACTTGCAATACTCCACTTTGGCCCTATCTTGGGCTAGACGGGCGGTCGGAGAGACCCCCTCCGATCAATCGGCTGGTCACGTCAAGCCCTAGCACCTATATGATTTTCCCAACCCTATTGCCTTTATGGCAATCCCCAATCCCTTTTTATCATGTTAGTTATATTGCTAGAATGCGGTGGCTGCGGGTCTACATGTCTTGGGAATGACGTTAATGATGGTGAGGTTCCAGTTTTGGAGGTTTGGGGAATGTGGAGCATCCCTTAATCACCATTGCTCCCCTGGTCCACCCTGACCCGGAGTGGTAGCACCTTTTAGGGTCCCATCTATGGGTTAAATAGAAAATGGTATTTATTTACAAAAATGGTATTATTCATTAAGAATTGATTTATTTCAAAACTTTATCGGCATTAATGACCACTGAGGTTGATATGCCGTAAAAACCAAACCAAACCAAATAAAAAAAACATTTTCATTTATTTAAGATTTCATTTTGAAACGATACATCGCACCATAGCACATAAGATACCACCATCCGTGTCAGAGTGGACCGTGGATATAATAGTGGCCAATAAAAGGGTGCACAAAATTACACTTCAGAGCTCCAGAACCTAAAACATCACAACATAGATGAGTTTAACCTTGTCATATAAAAATAGAAACCCATACGCTAAGCCAGCCCACACCCTTTAGTGTATACATGAAAAGGCTGAGGTGTTGCCATGACTATCATATATGTGCTAAGGCATGACGTAGCTCAGCCGATTCATCGAAGAGGGGCTCTTAGATCGCCCGTCTAGCCCAAGTAAGGAACAAAGTGGAGTGTTGTATGTCATTGATTGCTCCATCCTAAAACCATCATCACTGGTCGCCACGCACGGCGAACGTGTTCCTATTGGGTAGGACCTCTCACCTCTCCAAGAGGTGCAATCGGCGTATTCTACAGCGTCACACGGCAGGGGTTTGGGGGGTTGGGATAAGGTTTTCAGTCTAGAGCACATGAAGAAGTTGACAGAACTTGGTCTATTGAGAATAGAAGGTGCTGCATTTACACACTCCTGTGTTTCACCAGAATCTGTTGATCATATATATATATATATATATTATATATATTATAATATCGAGAACTGGCACCTGCTTGTCTAGGAATCATCACCTTATTATCTAAGGTGTTCACCATTATGCACACGTCTTCCTTGAAAAAAAGATTAAAAAGTTAAGCATCTCGTTAATTCTCTGAGAATTTCCCGCGTCTTCACTATATGGAGAAGTAATTTTTTCGCCTTTTGCCCCCCCTCCTTCTATTGTAAAATATACACAATTTAAAAAAAAAAATAATGTATCTTTTAGTGGGTCTTTTAAAGCACTTATAAAATTCTGTACACCCCCAAAATTCACAAATATATATATATATATAAAACTACTACCATTCCAAAAACCTCCCACTACCAATTGATATTACCTCCCACTAATTCCTTGCTTCTACTCGTTCTCGTTAAAAACGAGACATGAAAACTATTCCATCGTTTCCCACCTGAGGATGGCAAAGTGTATTGCCGAAAGCGCTAGTGTTAAAACATTCGGTGGACTGGTATACCAGTTCCACCCTGACACCAGAAGGATGGCCCGAAGATTAGAACAGATCAAAGAAAGACTTGTCAGACAGGAATTGTCTGTTCAATTCAACGAAACCTATATATATATATATATATATATATATACACCACAAAAACGGGAAATGAACGTCACAACATCTTGCGTAACATCAGTGAACATTTTAGAGACCTTGATATGAAATCGCCCTACAGAAAGTATTGAAAAATGTTCCGGGCTTTCCGCGTTCTTAAGGTTACTGGTTCTATTTCATCCCGCTTAATGTATAACGCTAATGGAAAAGATTTCTCAATACTGACAAACTAAAGGCAGATTCAATCCGCTACTGTATCAAAAAGAATCTCCCTGATCCAGATACCGAACAGATGGACCCATTTATTGGTGATCCTAGGCCACTAGAAGTCCCAATCAAGCCAAAAAAAAACTATTCAGTAATGTCATATCACCATCAATTGCTTCTGAGAGGGAGAGGGAGAGGGAGAAAAAAGCAAGAGTGCGAGTGAGACGAGAGTGATAGGGAGAGTGAGGCGAGAGTGAGAGTGAGGCGAGAGTGAGAGCGAGGAGAGTGAGAAAGAGAGTGAGAGAGAGTGAGAAAAAGAGTGAGAGAGAGTGAGAGACAGTGACAACAAAAGTGAGAGAGAGAGTGAAACAAAAAGTGAAGAGAGGGACAACAAGTGAGAGAGAGGGACAACAAAAGTGAGAGAGGGACAACAAAAGTGAGAGAGAGGGACAACAAAAGTGAGAGAGAGGGACAACAAAGTGAGAGAGAGGACACAAAAGTGAGAGAGAGGACAACAAAATGAAGAGGGACAACAAAAGTGAGAGTGAGGGACAACAAAAGGTGAGAGTGAGGGCAACAAAGGTGAGAGTGAGAAAAGAGTGAGTGAGAAAAGAGTGAGTGAGAGTGAGAAAAGAGTGAGAGTGAGAAAAGAGTGAGAGTGGGAGATCAGTTGTTAAACAAATATACATAATCTTTCTTATATATAAGGAGAAGAGGATTAAAAGGAAGGGTGGATTATGTGGGTTACTAAACGTATCTAGGGGCGGGGGTCCCTATTCTGGGGACTTACGCCTGGTCATGACAATAATAATGGTGGAATGAATTAAATCAAAAATAAACATACCTCAAAATAATATACACACACACACATATATACATTACATTATAATATATATATTGTTAAATAATGCAGTCATTTTCTGTCTGGAAGTTTTGTCTTTTTTCGTATTGCCGGTTTATTTTTGTAATATCTGGCGGAAATTGGCTGATGTATTTGCCATATGTCATAAACATACGAAAAAACAGAGGACAAAACTTGCAGACATAAAATGGCTGCATTATTTAACAATATATGCCTACAAGAAAAAATGCTGCCTAAATACACACACACACATATATATAAAGTGTGTCATAAAAGTATCGGGATTGAAGCTGTATTTACCAAGATAGAAGTGAACAATGAATAGAACGTTATTTTTTTTTTTAAATAACAAGGTCTTTCAAAAAGTACAAAAAATCTCGACACTCTTTTGACACACCTTTATATATATATATATATATATTATATATATATATATATATATATATATATATATATAAAAGCACGAAAATTGATCTGTAAAAGAGCAAGAAAAAAGAAGTTTATTTTATAAGAATTAGCAATAAAATTAGTTCACATCATGTTCACGTGGGCGGAAGGAAGTGCTTCTTCCAACTATTTTTTTGCATTTTATGTGAATGACGGACGATCGGAAGCCTTTTTATAGGAGTATTTGTAGAAGTAACAACAACATAACGATAAAGCTAGTTCGTTTAACTTTCACAGTGCAGATTTATAGTTTTCTCTGAACTTTCATCCTTTTTTTACCAGTTGTAAACTATTTTCCTTCTCCGTAATTCTTCCGAAACTTCATAGGAAAAAGCCGCGGGCAATTCTCTTATCTATTCCCCGGTTAATTAGTGTTTTATCTCGTTTGCTTCGCCTTCAATAAATAAACTCGAAGATCTTAACGGAACTTTTCAGACTGTCATAGTTTGAATTCTAAGATCAAATGTTACGCTCTGAAATGTTTTTTCCTTTTCTGATGCATTTTTAGTTTTCTGTTAAAATAGACTACGAATGTATAATGCTTTTGTATTTATTTCCGGAGTTAGTTATTTAACCCTCCCCCGACGGGATGTGACACTAGGTCGGTTTATGTGGGATGCCCCGCAGAAAGCAAGCCTCGTGAAGGTTGCACTAATTGCTCAGTTCCCAGTCGAGACGAGACAGAAACCAATCCCGACGGTGGGGCTTAGAATACACTGACTGCATGCCCCGCAGCGGGGTAAAAAAAAGTAAAGTCATTTTTCTATCCCCTTTTCACTAGCGCTAGAGCAAGGAGATTATTTTAGCATCTGAGGTGAGGCGCCACATCTAACATCAGCTCCTCACTTTACCACACAATCCCTGTGCTACTCATACACTGAGTTGGAGAGGGCCGGTATCGAACCAGGAACCTTGTGATTCCTTGCCGAAAGCTCTACCGACTGGTGATGCTTCAGATCTGGAGACTTGGAGAGTGTGCAGTACACCGACATAGCCATTACTTCCAAGTCTAATTTGATCCAAAGAGGTAGTACCCATTAGGTCCCCTCTCTGGGTTAAATGGATTTGTGGAAAAATGATTCGTATCCGATGGGACTGATTGCCAAAAAAAGGCTAAAAAACAGTATGCCCAACTACCTACCCATAGCTATGGGAGATCAAATAGATTCGTGTCTTTCCCAATGACGTTAGAGCGAAGTAAATGCAAGCATTATCTGCGTTATTTGGACTATTGTCCCTATCTTCATTGTTATTTGTACAACGTTTCGGCCGATATGCCCTCCGGCCTTCTTCAGATATTTCTTGTCGAACTCGGGAACGTTGTACAAAAAAAAACAATGAAAATGGAGACAATAGTCCAAATAACGCAGATAATACTAATATTCAAGCCTCATCTCAAACATTCAGAGAAATAGTAAATGCAAGCAGTCTCGTCCAGGATTTTTAACTTTTTTCACGAATGATCTCACCTGAATATCCTGGAGACTTGCTGTCACTTAAATTTCAGTGAAAAACCAAGGTATAGCAAATTAGAATAAAACGCACCAGCATGCATATCTGACCCAATTCACAATTGATAATTTTCTTTTTATATTTGGCATACTGAGGGGAATCATGCTGACTTGATCTTTTTTCGACAAATATGAATTCCTCAACTCAGCATGAGACGCCTCGGGGCATCAATAGTTCCTCACCAAGACGAGACGAGACACTGATACATTTTGATTTCTGCGTAAGAGAATTTCTGAATGAAAGATTTAGTGAACAAGATATTGGACACATATCAGTCACTGAATGGCCTCTTGACAAGATACGATAGATCATTATGACTTTTAATGGTTGGGGAACAAAAATCGTTACATAAGATTCCTTCTTTGAATTATGACCATAAACGGGAAACAAGATTATTCAGATTGGCTTGATCTGTCTGTTTAACGACATTCCAACACTATGGGTTATTTAATGCGGGAACTCTAAATTTAACTATAGTATTCATCAGTAGACATATAGTTATTTTATGAGTATATATATTTACCAACCCCTCCGCAAGAGCAGGATACAACATAGGGTCAATTTCTTAAGCGGAGTTTAACAGATTTAAATTCAGAGTTTTCCTTCTCCAGGACTGGTCACCAATCCAAGGTTAAAGAGACCTGTCTGTCCTACTATTTACCCATATCTGGAGGGAAAATATATGGATTCATACCTTTCCTAAGGGTATTAGCACGATGGGAAATGCAAACAGCCTCGTCAGGATTTGAACTCGGATCAACGAGTCCATTTTCTACGACTAACAAATGCACTATGCACCTTTTATAACTATGTTTCATAATTATATAATTTTCTAGTATTCCTATAACGCTAATAATTTGCACACAATTCTGGTTTCAAGTAAATAATGATAATTTCAACTAAATGGTATATGCACAAATTAAATAAGACCCATAAATTTCTCTGGGACTTTGGGATATAAATGGATCACCTAATTAATAAGAAAAAAGACCTTGTCATGTCGTGGATTTTGTCGTCCCAGTGGATCACAGTGAAAATTGAAGAAAACGCAAAAATAAGTACTTGGACCATGCCAGAGAAATGAAAAAATGAAGGTCATACTAATTGTAATTGGAGACATTGGAAAGATCCCCAGGGCTCCTGAAAAGAGTATGGATGAACTTGTAATCAAAGGAAGAATTGAAACAATCCAAACAGCAACATTGTTAAAATCAGATAGAATGCCCAGGGTTAAATCAAACTTAACGGACCTAAATTCCACCATCGTATGTCACCCCGACGAAAGAAAAAATACCAAAAATCAGGGAATTTAATGAAATTTTCAGTGTTGATATATTAATGAATAAAAGATATAATGCACCTGTTATTTTATTCAAAAACTTTTATTTCAGATCAGTTTACTTTGAACCACGTATCTTTGAGAATGTGTTACGCCTCAAAGATACGATGGTGGAATTTATGTCCGTTGAGTTCGATTTAACCATAACCAGATGAGCCCTGGAGACCCGAGGAGACTTGCTGTTACTCAATCAACCAGTAATCCAGGATGCTGGGAACAACTCTTAGAATGAAATAAATAATAATTACTAATTGTAGTTGGTGCCCTTGGAACGGTCCCCAAGGATTTGGACAAGATACTGGAGAAATTAAATGCAATAGGGAGAATTGAGACTATCCAAACAACAGCATTAGGATCCTGGGGATTTGAGGAAACTTTCTCTCACACGAACTCAGTGAAAGACCACAGGCTGGTGTGAAAAACTTACAAGAAGGGATATAATAATGGCAACTACCAGGGCCTGTGGATATACTACAATATAATTTAATTATTACATTGTTTATGTTTACTTAAGAGCTATTGAAAAAAGGTTCAATATGTAAATTTATAATAATCTTGATTTAACTCACGCTCTTTTCTTTCCTTTTTATTATGTTTGATTGAAACTGATTATCATTATCGCTTCCGCTCACCCCTCTATATTTCCCCTAGACTTTCTTATAATTTTTTTGTGTATCATGTCTTTGTACTCATAAATAATTCTATAAAATATAATCTCATAATAATTTTATAATAAAAATGGAATAGTCCATTATTTAGCTGGGTGACGACACTCATAATAAATGAGAATTCGGCGGATAAACAACGTCAGATAATCAGGTTTTACATTTTTGCATTTCATATCGGAAGATTGGACGGTCTTATTTTTAACCAGAGGGTTTGCAAGATGATAACGGTCAGATAATTAAGGAACACGAGAATTAACGTATAGATCATAGATTAAAAAACTTCTTGATATAAATACTTTGAACGCGTTTATGAAGTTTCAGGTATCCTTATCTAATACTATGAATTTTAAAAAAGGTATTTTTGACCAATAGAGAGGACACTAACAGGTACTGCTGCTATGGATTAAGTGGAATTGGGAGTAATTGCCAATAAGCAGTATTCCGTATTTACTACAGCTTTACAAACCCTGGATTCTGTTTAGTGTAATACCCTGGACATCTCTTTTTGGGATGTTTTCCTCTCCCCACTGCTTGCTTTATCATATAAAATAACATTATTTGTTTTTAGATATATAGGCAGCCAATGGCAGTTGAATTAAACCTTAGGTAGTAAACTGATTCAGTTTGCTAAAAGTTCTAATTTAGCACCTGTTGTTTTAAGTTATCGAATCTTAGTGCAACTGTACTTGGCACTCATTGATTCGAAAAGCAAGTGAGGAAATGCGTTCTTGTTAAAAAAAAAAAAAGAAAGAAGCAGACAAGTCGGCATGGATTTATTACAACAGTCGACTTAGTGTAGGGAAAAGGAGGAAAACGATATCATGGATCGGAGAAAGAGAGAAAGAACAGAGTCAGAGAAACATAGAAGTATTGGGAATATAAATAGATTGATACATTTTGAGTTGAGTGATTAAAGAGAAAGAGGTAGAGAGAGGGAAGGGTAAAGAGAGAAAGGTGAGAGTTAGAGAGAGGGAAGGGTAAAGAGAGAAAGGTGAGAGTTAGAGAGAGGGAAGGGTAAAGAGAGAGAAAGGTGAGAGTTAGAGAGAGGGAAGGGTAAAAGAGAGAAAGGCGAGAGTTAGAGAGAGGGAAGGGTAAAGAGAGAAAGGTGAGAGTTAGAGAGAGGGAAGGGTAAAGAGAGAAAGGTGAGAGTTAGAGAGAGGGAAGGTAAAGAGAGAAAGTAAGAGAAGGGTAAAGAGAGAAAGGTGAGAGTTAGGAGAGGGAAGGGTAGAGAAAGAGGAGGGGTGTGTAATGTACATTTTTGGTAGTTAGCAAAATGGTGACTATTAAAAATCGCACACTAAATAATTTAAGTGAAAAGTAATCGACAAAAAAATGATTAAAAAAAAAAAACAGAAAAAAAAAAAAAAAAACCCAACAAAATATAAACAAAACAAAAATGAAATCCAAAATTACAAACAAATTAGAAAGATCCTAAAGATTCTGTATTGTACCGATTTGATTTTTGTTTCTACATTAATTTAACATGGAAGAATGGCACATCGCAAAGAGATTTGTCAGACCAGGTATCCAATAGGCACCCCAGCTGGGAGATGTTTTGAAAAGAACACCTTTTGCTTTTCACCGTAATGTCCCGGTTGTTTGTTTATTAACAGACGATTTTTTGCATTAGAATTTCACTTTAAGATTTTTTTAAAGTTTGTTCATGTATATTTACAACCCAAAGGCACGTTTTTATACTTTTCGATTTTAATTAAAAAAATTGTTATTTCATGTTGTTGTTTACTCAATAGGATTTTTTTAAATTACAAAAATTTAAACGAAAGACACGTTTTTATATCAAAGACACATTTTTATATTTAATCAGAAGAGAAAAGCAGATATGTTTATTTAAATGAAAATAGTTTTTATTTACAAAATATTTTTTATGTTTATTTAAATAAAAGTATGTTCGGAAATGGTATCACGCAATTTATAAAGTTTATTTTCCATGCGCCTCTCGTACCACAACCGGAAGTTTACAGTGAAAAGCAAAAGGTGTTCTTTTCAACGCAGCTCCCAGCTGGGGTGCCAATTGGATACTTGGTCCTATTCATTCAGCTGCAGCGTTAAAACTTAACCTATTAAAAGTAAAGTCATCGGGGTGGCCTAAAGACGGTACAGCAAGGGAACCTATCCCCTTTTTCACAAGCGCTAGACCAAGGAGATTTCTTTGCCCCTGAGGTGAAGCGCCACACCTACCATCAGCTCCTTTACTCCAGAGATCGTGGTGCTACTCATAGGCTGAGTAGGCGAGGACCGGTATCGAACCTGGAATCTTGTGGCTCCTAGCCGGACACTCTACCGACTGAGGTAAACTTTAATTTTTCTTTAATGATCCAACTTCCAAAACTAATATATACAGGTGCGTTGTGTAATGGTTATCGTCGTAAGAATGGATGCACGGCATTGTTTCCATTTCCCATAGGGCTAATACCCCTGGAAAAGTATGCATTCAACTATTCTTCCTCCAGCTAGGGGTAAATGTTAGGCAGATAGTACTCTTTAATTTTAGTATGGAAACCAGTCTATGAGAAGGATAGTGAAGGAGGGGGCAAAGACCAGAATAGGGGGATAGAAGAGGGGAGGTATAGATATGGTCAAGTGTGGACAGGGGTAATGATCTAAGGGTGAAGAGGGGGAGAATTCTGAGCTTTACTGTCTATGAGCAAATTGTAGAAATAAGTCATTTGTGTTTATATATTAATTTAGTATTGTGAAAAGACAAATAGCGTAATGACTGCCGAATATGATTTTAAGTGATTTAAACGTGGAGAGAAAGAAGAACGACAAAAAACGAAAAGGATGAATAAAAAAAATGAAAGAAACTAAAGGAAGTGGGAGAAAAATACGAAAAGAATAAGACATGAGGTAGTAGAATATATTTTTTATAGAAAGAAAACAAGAAATTAAAAGGAAGAAAGCTGGAGTTTTTAAAAGAAAAATATATAGAGAGTAACAGATATATAATAGGAAGTAAGGAAGTGAAAGAGGGAAAGTGGAAAATAAACGAGTGCCACGAATAGAGAGAAAGAAGCAGGGAAAGAGAAAGAAATGACAGGAGACAGAGACAGGCGGGAGGAAAGTGAGAGAGAGAGAGAAAAAAGTGAGAGAGGGAGATGTTGTTGGGAAATGTAAAGACAGATAGCCGATATATAAGCTTGGAAAGTGATAGAGAAAGATGTATATGCTTGGAAAGTGTGAGATATATATGCCTGGATGTGTGTGTGAGAGAGGAAACGAGTTCCTGGAAAGTGATTATATATATATATATATATATATACACTGGGAAAGTATGTGCGTGTGAGAGAGAGATATATCATGGGAAAATGTGTGAGAGAGAGAGGTCATGGGAAAATTGTGTGAGAGAGAGAGAGAGAGAGAGAGAGAGGTCATGGGAAAATGTGTGTGTGTGTGAGAGAGAAGAGGTCATGAAAATGTGAGAGAGAGAGAGAGAGAGAGAGAGAGAGAGAATGGGAATATGTGAGAGATATATACTGAGAAAGTTTGAGAAATCAGATGCTGGAGAATGTGAGAGATCGAGATGCTGGGGAAATTGAAAAGAAAGAGCGAAAGTGTGGTAAAGTGGGAATGAGAGGGGGGGAAGACATGGTCGCGAACCGAGAGAAAGATGGTGGACAATTTACAGAGAGAGATGACAGAAAAATAGAGAGATGGAGATGGAGAGAGAGGGGGGGAGAGACAGAGTTACAAAATGAAAGCCGAAATCAAAGAGAGAATGCCATACATTAATAGATCTATAGCCACAAGGTAACAGAGAGAAGGCAGAAAAGTGAAAAGGAAAAGGCGGGAAAGAGGACAGGGTAGGAAAGCAATGAAAAAGAAGAAAGACTCGAGAAATAATTATAGTGTTCATCTAAGCGCAAGCAGAGTCCGTCAATTCCTCTCAGACGCACAAATGACATGACCAGTGGGTTTTATTGGGTTGATTTAGCGTCTCGAAGAAACTAGTGGTGGTGAGAGAAGCCAATAGAAAAACCTTGGCCTTGCGGGCCTTATAACAAGTAAGTCTCCCTAACGCACAGACACACACACTCACCAAACATCAGACCACATCTGCCTCATAAACCATGTGATCTGTTCACCTGCAATGACTCTCAAACGAAAGGACAAAACTTAGAATAGAGTCTGACCATAAACATGCCGCAACTTTCTCGGCCAGTTCTCGGAAGAGGCGAGACTTGAATGGACGACACTTGATTTACCATTTCGATGTTGATTGCCCGGGAAAGATCGACATATTTGCCTCCGCCCAGTGAACTTACCCCTCGGACACGCCCTTGTCAAAGAAAGTTTATTCAAAAGTTCAGTCTACCCCTCCACCGGATTCACCGGTTTATTCAAGTGTCTCTATTTCTGATCTATCGAACTGACGTTTCTTCTGGTCTTAGTGATTTTCGGGAAGACAAAAAAAAAAAAAAAAGGGGCAATTATTGTTGGTCATTGTTGCAGGAACTAAAGTACAGTTTGAAAACGAGGTCAAAATAAACGTGCAGAATTTTCTGATTTTTCAATTTACCTAGGAACAAAGTATTTTGATTAAATTCATGGTAACACTGAACGTTTCTTTATATATAGAGAGAGAGTGTCAGATCTTAGCCCTGAAGATCACTAAGCGAAACTTTTAGTAGGTATATCCGACTCATTAGGTTTATCTTTGTTATTTGCTCTACTTAGGTATTGAGCACTCTTAACTTATTAGCTTTAGTATATACTGGCGGTTTTTATATATATATATATATATATATATATATATATATTATATATATATATATATGTATACATATAAATTGTTTTTTCTTCTTTTGGCCAAGTATTATAGTATCAACATTATTTTCGGTTGATACGACTATCTTGGTCTTTTCTTTTTTTCAATTTTTTTTTCTCCCCAAGTAATGTTTGGTAGTACATTTTTACAATCAAACTATTTGCCGAGTTTTTTCTTACAAGGGTTTACCAACAAGTTTGGTGTATATAATATATATATATATATATATATATATATATTTATAAAGTTTGGTATGTACGTGTCGACTTATAACTCTGAAAAGAAACGTCATTCAGATTTGAAATCTTGCTTACACCATATGCTTATAACTAAGAAACACTTATTAAGAGAGGGCTCCGTATCTGTGATAGAGCTACTATATAATTATAAATACATTTTAGTTTGAGCATATATATTTAATTACGTGGATAATTTAACTGTGACCCTGTGGGTTCGGTCTTTCAAAAAGTCTTTTCATTCTCCCTGATGTATACTAAAGTATGAAACCTACCGAGTCGCTGTTAAAATATCCATGTAATTTTATACATATAAGAAATAAATGTGTAGTTTTGGCTGGTTGCCAAAACTGATTCTTATAAAACGCTAGAAGGCTTCAGAGAAACCGGCCAACGTTGGTGAATATATACATTATAAAATCCAAACAAAGAGGTACAATATAACAGCAATACAGACTTTATTGTCTGAGCACATAGAACATGAACTATATAACAAGATAAACATTTAAGACGAGATTCTTTGGGAAGTAAGAAAGAGATCTTACTGAATATAAGAGTCACTTACTTGTGCATGACCCACGTGCTACGGCCTATGAACACACTTGGGTATGAGCCTAAAAGAGTGGGCAATGCTCACAAAATTAATGGACTGAGACACCCCTCGTCTATTCCATCTTAGTGGATGCAGACCAAAGAGAATCATTCCCGGGCTTAGTTTGAATACTCAGTAGTGCCACCAAGTGGCGAATCCCTGGTGGCAAGAGAAGATAACCCTTTTGGATAAAAAGTCCATCCCAGCAAGGACAGACAATCGCTACATATCTAGCAGAAGTATATATATATGAAGTGGACAAACAATGTGTTTGAAATGGCGAAGGCCGACAAGTTTTGAGAGATTATGTGCTTAATTAAAGTCGTACCTAATTTGTTAATTAATTATAATTAAATGAATTAGTCGTGCATATCGGTTTAAATGTAAAGCGTAAACAAATCGAGAAAAAGTCAATCTCTGTATGTACATTTCAGCCTATTAAGCCCCATCAGCAGAGCTATAGACAGGGCAGTGCTTTGTGCGGATTCGAACCCTACCTGTTCTTAAATTCGACATTATATATATATATATATATATATATATATATATATATATATATATATATATATATGTGTCGAATTTAAGAATGTGTTTATGCTTTATATTCAAGAGTATTTCCTTTACAGTACTAAGAACATATCTGCTTGCGTGAATATTACGTTATCTTTCAAAGACTTTTCCCAAACGTTACTGCATCAACAAGGCCAATAAAAATGTTCAATACAATCTTAAAAGATCAACACATTTACAGAAACACCTACACGAGTCACAAGTAGCGAGATAAAAAGAAAACAATACAACTGGCCGACCGGTCGGTGCTCCTTATCCTTTTGATTATATTATCGATCCACTTTAGAATAGATCTCTTACATTGAATGTTATTCGGCATATCGATCCTTAATTCACCTACAGAGAAGAGCCGATAGCGAAAGACAAAAATAAGAGAAGAAGAAAAAAGAAGTTTTCTCTCTTAAGTTTGAAAAGAAACTGTTTACATTCTTTTTGGTGACCGAAACAAGGAATTGAGAAAATCAGCAGGAGCTCTCACAAACAATTGTAAAAGACGAGAAAGAGAAATGAAAATGTTGTGCTTCACCCTGTGAGTACACATGTCAGATATCGACGGTGCTTTGTAGAAGAAAGCAAACAATACTTCTTATACCAAAGATTTGACATTGATCTATTAAACTGAACGATTGGTAAAGGAGGTGGCTGGGAGATCAGAAATCGATAGTCTCATTATTTTATTATTATTATTATTATTATTACGGCATTCCTGTACTTTATCGTCGGTGTTAGGTCATTGTTTACATCCAGAATCAAATATGATGTCACATCGCACGAATGCGTTAAGGCCGTCCGCAAGGTCGAGTTGAACAGCTGTAAGCACCTACTCGTCGTTCGCGCGATGTAATGGTTTCTGTAACACTTGTTCTCCTTGAATCAATGGAAATAGTTTCAAGTGAGGGTCGTCTGAAGACGAGATGTTTTCAAGACATTGAGACAATTTCGGCAGCCTAATATTTCTCAAGGCTCAATTCCATCGATTCTCTGTATACAGTGACGCTAAAGAGATTACACAAATTATTATCATTAATTATCTTCCTCTGTTTCATTTAATGTACAACAATCAAGTTAATATTAAAATCTGACTGCGATATATCACTATAGAATATGTGGTTGAAAATAGAGGAAAATGCGGATAAAAAAACAAAAAATTCAAATGATATTTCGCCTCGGTATTCAACGAAGCTTTATCAAATTTATTCTGAAGACAAAATGGGCTCTACAGTCTACTTTTATGCTTGTAAAGGTAATTTTGGGGCGGACAGAAGATGAGGGTGGCATACTGAGTGATAAGATGTGAGGCGAAAGGAAAGAGGGGGGATTGGATGTGTGGTATGGAATGAGGAAGTGAAGAACGGAATGTGTTTATTTGTGGGGCATGGTATTTGTATGGGTTTATTGCCATTGAAGAAATTTGATAATCTGGTAGGAAGTTAGTGAATGGCGACTACTGTCTGTAGAGGTTTGTGAAGCTGGGGTATTGGAATATTTTTTTTGTTTTGGAGTATTCTAAAATTGTTATTTTTAAATTTATTTTTATTCGTTATCAGTAGAATATGTATGCCCTTGGGTACAGCAGCAGAAATTCTTTCTTCTTGAATTATGAAGATAAAAATTGATAGCATGTGTTGCTATTAATTACAAATCTTTGAACTGAGAAAACATTATTCAAACACTCTCAGATTTCGAAAATATGGATTTGACCGATAGCATGAATGTTATATACTGACGTTTTCATGTACCGAATCAGCATATAACATTGTATACCCTTCTTACTTCTTACTCTGGTCGTATATTCTTCTGGCCGGCTTTGGTTCTATCTTCTAACATTTGGTCTGGTATATCTTCTAAAGGTCTGGGCTTTCTTCTATGGGGATTCCGGGTCTGGTTTCTGTTAGGGATCACTCCTTATCAGAAGCCCTGTGTCATTGTTAGTTTTTAGGTAATAAACACAAGACTTCGATTTACGTTGATGTTACTTTATTTGTAAATCCCCAAACCAGACAATATGCGCAGATCCTTACATCTTGCTAGCTCGGCTTCTAACTTCTAACTGACTGACTGAGTTGCTTACTCCTTAAACCGGAACAGTGTCTTCTATGACTTCCGGTTCTCACGATTTATCCCTGGAAGGCAAGGTCAGAGTGAGGTCAAGCGCTGTCACTCACTCTCAAGACCATCAGCTGCACTAATCGCCATTATGATTTCTACACTATTGCAATAATCATTAGGTGTCTAATAATTATGTAACATGAACAGTCATTATCCTCCGCTACATCATTTATTGATTTCAAAAGCAAAGTGATGGCATAAAAATGCTTTAAAATGAAAACAGTGTATAACTAGCGTAAGCAACTCTCAAAAGAATACAAGAATGACCCTTAAAAGAACACTAAAACCCTCTTTTAGTCATTTTGCTTTTGTTTATAATTTGTCATCGTATTTTATTCTACTATATATACATTTTTTAAGGCGTCTCCCCTGTATAGTAATTATAGTCATAGAAAATAGACACGTCGATACAAGTTCATATCCAGGATCAGTAGGTTTTATTTCACATAGCATTAATACCATTGGCAAAGTTGTGCATTCAACTATATTTCCTCTAGATATTGATAAATAGTAGAGCAGACTAGGCTCCCACCTTCAAGACTTGGTTTGGCTTAATGGCCTATCAACCCTGTGGATTATTTAATGCTAACTCTTTATAGTATTTATAAAAATATACATAATATAATGCAAATAACATAACGTAATATCTAACATAACATATACATATCTATACATACATGTTTTGTAAGGGATCATTTTTTGGTTTTTTTTTCTTTTAAAAAATTGTCAGGGTGCGAGATCACAGTAATCTGGTGCGTTCCCGTAAGTGGTATTGTGGACGTATTTCATATCAGATTCATAATTTTCAATATATTTGTTATTTCTCGTAAGAAGGACAAAATTATATTCATATTAACATTTTCAAAAAATCTTTCATGATATTTGCGGTAAAAAAATCTTTTTTCTGGTAGGAGCGTAAACTTCACATTCAATGAAGAAGTCTTTAACAGTGCACAGTGTTTGACATGTTAAACTTCGTGGTTGTTCCTCTTGTTCAATTATTAAAGAATGCCTGTGGAGCCAATGCTCAACCACGCTAATACTACCTCCTTCCCTCGGTATTTTGTATATCTCGGTTTCCATTCACCTAGTGTTGGCTTGATTATTAACCGTTCAGGGAGAAGGTAATCCGAAATCCAACCTGTTAATCTCGGCTTGGAAAAAGTTGACCTTGTGTTGCATACTGCTCCTGTGGAGAAGTGGACTAAATACATATTCACATTTTTTACGTGTTTTTATTTTCAATTCTTTAGCTCTTTTACTTTTTGTTAATTTTCATATATTTGATATATCAATTTAAATGCAAATGTGACATTCGTTATATCAGACGCACTACACAGATTTGAAAACAAAAACAGACAATACATTCCATCCAACATGCAAATATTACTTGCCAGCTAGACCAATCAAAACGCCGATTCAGCAATAACTTGACATCTATTGGCGAATACGTCATATACGAAGGCATACAATATCGATCAGTTGACTATAATTGATTATGTTAGTTAAAGATTCCAATTAGTTATTCTAGATCCCTATACATCACTTCCCTTAGACCTGGTCTCTGTAAACAGAAGGAAATTACATACAATCTAGTCTTATCTTTAACTACATAATTCTTTTTTTCTCAAAATGGTCTTGAAGAAGGTTTCTTTATAAACCGAAATGTTCGAACATCGACACTACGACTAATAAATTTCCATCCATTGTAACATCCCGTATTTCCCAAAATACTGTCGGATTGATTCCCTCATTTCACTCCCAATCTACAGCTTAGTAACCTATTGAGCTTATCTTCATCTGAGCCTGAGTAATTGAAACTGGTTTTCTCCAGCCTTTTTTCTCTCTCGATTCATTTTGTTTAGTCCCATACTTCCTGTCAGATATTCTGTTGTCTTCCTGTTGGTTTAACTAAAGATTTTTTCTGAAGCGTCGTAAGCAAAAAAAAAAAATGAATAAATAAATAAAATACCCCCCCCAAAAAAAAAACGATCTTTTTCAGAAAATAAATCCGCTTTTAAATGCCATTTTTAAGTTTTGTACACTTTTAATTATTTATCTTTAAGATATATTCAAGAAGAAAGTTACTTGATAAGTAATGAAACTCACCAGAAAGCGAGCGGACTGTAGAATGCTGCGCGATCCATAAGCAAAACCAGCGGGAAGGTTGTTTTATTCTGCTTGTTTTTGTTTTGAGATAATCAGGAGAAAATGTGCATCGTTATATATATTCAAGAACTTATGTATTTCATTTCTTTTATTATGACGTAGACAGTGTTGCTAAGTGACGTAACGTCATTCGCTGAATTGTAATTGTCTCGAAAAGATAACGTAAAGGCGAATTTGATATTAGTCGAAATAACGTAAAGCGTAGTATTACTGTATTGTTATTAGGCATTTTTAAAATAATTATCCATATTGCTATTTGATTTTTTTTTTAAATAGGCACAAATGCAGAATAATCAACATGAAATAATACCATTGGAATCGGATTTTACCTATAAATAGCCTTAATTTACGGAAACTACCGAAGTAGCCTAACACTAGCACTTACCCTTGTCTCTCAAAAGTCTCGGGTATTTCCATGAAATGTAATGCTTTTTATACCGTAATCAAATTATATCTTTTGCGCGCTATTCTGCATTAGTACTGAAAATATGTCAATCTTTTGCTCTCAGATTTTGAAGATTATTTATGGGGTAACGAGATAGGATAATGACCGTCTTTTTCTTTGCAAACAAAAAATACAACCTGACATTTCATAGATAGGGTCATGCCAGCGAAAAAAAGCGAACATTGGAAAGGATGTTTAGAAGCGTGCCGATAATATTTGGAAGACTAGAAATCATACTGAAAACACTAAGACGAGAACAGAGACTTTAGAAATTTGAGTAAGATTTAAAACTGTCATGAACATGGCTTTTATTGGGTCTCTTCAGATATTCATAAAAGGCACTGGAAATTTTAAGAGGCATGCTATCATTCAATCCTTAGTGATAACTACTAGGTGTCTAGGGTACCTATACAAATGCACTAATATATATATATGAGAGAGAGAGAGAGAGAGAGAGAGAGAGAGAGAGAGAGAGGAGCGTGGCATAATGGTCAGAGTCGTAGGAAATGGACTCGTCGATCCGAGTTCAAATCCTGGTCAAGGCTCCATTTAACATAGCGCTAATACCCTTGGGAAAGGTTTAAATCCGACAATAATCCCTCCAGATATGGGTAAATAGTAGGGCAGACTGGGATCTACAATCTTGGATAGGCAACCTGTCTAGGGGAAGGAAAAGGTAATTCTAACCTGTTAAACTCCGCTTAAAAAATTGAAATGTGTTGCACCCTGCTCGTGCGGAAGAATTGGTATATATATTAGTACAAAACCTAACGTGTGGCCAATATAGTTAATTATTTTTTCATATCCTTGCCAGATTTAGAATGATGATTTTCTAGGCTAGGAGATACTCTTCATTTGGAAGATAGAGAAGGAAGATACTCCTACGTCTATCAAGCTGTGTATCGTACAAGTGCCCAAAATGTTCAAATGTGTACCGTGAGATTGCTTACACATGTGAACTTTATTTCTAGTGATGAAGGTTTCTGTAGACACATTTTTAATGAGTTGATAACAGAAGAACAACACTTCTCAGGTTCTCAATTCAGAGTTTTCCTTCTCGTAAATTAGGAAACTAACGAGTTCAATCTGTTCTGTCATTTACTCAGTGCTAGGTCATGAACGGAAGGATGCATGCCTTTCCTGATTAGATCAAAGTGAAAAGTAATCAGCTTCGTCCAGGATTACAACGAAAACCGTTACCTGGCACACATAATAACTATATATATATATACGTTAATGTATGAGTAGTAGCTTACCGGTGGGTACGAGTACGATCGTTGGAAGCGCACAGTATCCAGGGGTTAAGATCGAGAAAAAACAAATACAAAGTGCTCAATACAATGTAGAGCAAAATTTATTTATAAAATGGATATAAGTAACCTACTCGAGTTTCATCGCCTGAATCGTCAGGGTTACATCTGCTGAATTAATCGAGTTTTCGATTAATGTCAGTTGGTACCATGTATGACCGTTGAAATGGGTATTATTATTTTTTTTTATAGATGAACGCTTGTTCATCTGTAAAAAAATTAATACCCATTTCAACGGTCATACATGGTACCAACGGACATTAATCGAAAACTCAATTCAGCGGATGTAACCCTAACGATTCAGGCGATGAAACTCGAGTAGGTTACTTTTATCCATTTTATATATATATATATATATATATATATATATATATATATAAATTTACCAACACCTTTAAATAGGAAAATATTTTTAAAAGTTGAGTTTAAAAAATATTGGGTACCCATCAAGAATAATAAAACAGAAACGTCTTCGGCATAAAATAACCCAATGAGTTGACGTAAATCCAATCAACCAACCAACCCCTGCACACGAGCAGGATGCGACACAAGGTCAATTTCCTAAGCCAAGTTTAACAGGTTTGAATTCAGAGTTTTCCTTATCCTAGACTGGTTACCTAGACAAAGTTAAAGAACCCAGTTGTCCCACTATTTATACCCTTGTGAAAGGTAAGCATCCAAATACTCTCCCTCCAGCTATGGGTAAATAGTAGGGAAGATTGTGCTCTTTAAACTTGGCTAGGTAACCAGTCTAGAAGGAAAACTTAATTCAAACCTATTCAACTCCGCTCAAGAAATTGAACTTGTGTCACATCCTACTAGTGTAGAGGGATATATATATATATATATATATATATATATATATATATATAGAGAGTTTCATAATTTGCTTGAAGCATTGTGTATGTATTGGTTAGGAGGTTGATTTAGAAGGCCATCACAATGCAGTTTGGAATAAATAAAAAATAATAATACGGTAACAATGGTGGTGTGTGTTGACCTGTATTTTTTTTTTATTATTTCTTGAATTTTCGAGGTAATACCTCTTTATCAAAAGAATTGAACTGAAGCAGTACAGCTATGGCATTTCTTCCTAAATGAATTTTTTTTTTTTGAAAATGACGTTATTTTTGAAATAACTGTATTCCCGTGTGAGCGTGAATGCGTTTATTTATTTATTTATTTATTTATTTTTTTTTTTTTAAAAACACTTTAAAAAAAAAAAAAAAATAACGCATTCACGCTCACACGGGAATACAGTTATTTCAAAAATAACGTCATTTTCAAAAAAAAAAAATTCATTTAGGAAGAAATGCCATAGCTGTACTGCTTCAGTTCAATTCTTTTGATAAAGAGGTATTACCTCGAAAATTCAAGAAATAATAAAAAAAAAAATACAGGTCAACACACACCACCATTGTTACCGTATTATTATTTTTTATTTATTCCAAACTGCATTGTGATGGCCTTCTAAATCAACCTCCTAATATATATATATATATATATATATATATGTGTGTGTGTGTGTGAAGCTAACTATGTACTGAGTGAATCTTAAAAGATAGGTAATGACTAAGTGTCGACAAAGATATCTGGTCACTACGTATAATCGAACATTAAAATTAAATTACATTTTGACATGGCACGCAAACACAAAGAGTCAAAATACAACAATATTCAAAACATTGCCTTGAGATATCAAGAATGTTAAACCTCAAGTTTTCCTTCTCCAAACCGAATCTGACCTACTATTTACCCATAGCTGAGGGGTTGTGGGAGAATATATGGATTCATGCCTTTCCAACGAGTATCAAAGCGAATTGAAACGTAAGCAGCTTCTCCAAGATTTGAATTCGGTGAATACATTACCTACGTCGATAAATGTTACTTCACACGCGTTTCATATACATATATATATATATATATATATATATATATACTAGCAAATATATGCACCCTCCAGGTGCAAGTATTTAAGTTTTGATATAATATAATATCATATTAAATTAGAAAGGCTAATGAAACTGAATAAGAATGCAGATAAAAAGATCTGCAACAGAGGGGGTATAATCGAAAAATAGAACAACTTTGAAACTAACTATTCCATCATTTTCCATTACCCCCCTCTTTCATTGGTAAATTTTCCTAATTTAACTATTTAGTTAAAATAGGAAGTAAAGGATAATATTACAGTTATTTCTTTTTGTAAATAAATTTCTTTTAAGATCTATCCACGAGATTTTTGTTTATATTTCTTAAGATAAAACCAAACAATTAGAAATCAATAATACCAAGCACATATTTATTAAAATAAAATTTTAAATATCAATATGCAAATTAGCCTTCTCGTTCAAACTGTAAACCGCTATTTTGTTGTATATATAAATACAATTGCATGTTAATAGTACGTAGATATGGTCAACAGTATTAATAATGTAAAACAATTTTTATTAATAACTGAAGGTTTAAAAGAATGAAATCATGGAGAATTTGACGTAAATAATTAAGGGAATTGTGACTTGAGTAGTAATATAGTTTCGGTTACAGACAGAAAAACACACAATCTCCATTATAATAAGATATGGATATATGGATGGTTGGGGGAGGGGAATTTGGCTATGATATAAAAACTGACGCATATCTCGGGAAGGTAAATACGAGCTCTCATTTCGTATTATTTCCAGTTCGACGAACAGCAACAGCTTCCTGGAATAAGAGCCAACTCGTCAGGTTGGCGTTGTTTTTAGTCTTAACGTCACCCGGTAATAGCGCTGGAATTTGCCAGAAGTTTTTTTCCACAGGCAACTGGTTGTTAATTCGTTTACATGTCTACGGCAATCTGTGTAGAAACCTGAAATTATCCAACGTCACTCGACCTGCTTTCGCTCAACATGTCATTCTCCTATAAATAAGATTATAGACTCTATAATCATTTTCCAGATCTAACAGTCGTAGTTTTCTATTTCCAGGCAAATAGTTGAACTGGACTGTGCATACAGTTCGAGGTTCGACCTCGCACACAATTATATATATATCTCTTATTATAATGGAGATTATGTAACTGTCTGTAACCCAAACTACGTCACCACTGACGTCTCGATTTCCTTAGTTATTTAAGTCATATACTCAACGATTATGAAATAGTCATTATTTAATCTTAATTAGTATCCTATTTATTTACAACGATCTCAAAATCAAGCCGATTTTGATTTGCCGCAAAACTGCAAATTTTATTAATGAATTTAAAATCCTGAAATGTGTTTTATATGGTTGAAATAATTTGTATAATGATTTTAACAAAACTGCGTTTAATAAATGATTACTTGCTGTTACTGATTTCTAAAACTATCATGTATTTAAGCAATCCTATATTTAATTTTATATAGAAAATCAATTAAAGTTACATTAAAATAAGTATATTTTTATATTCATTCTTATTTAGTTTCGTAAGTCTTTCCAATTTAATATAATATTTTATTACATTAAAACTTAAATACTTGCACCCAGGGGGCGTATACTTTTGCTAGTATATACAATTTAAGCAGATTTTGTGAAAGACCATGGCATATTTCTTCTTTTTAATTTTCAAGTGAAGGCGTTCAAGTCTTGTTGTTTTATGTATATCGGGATGCAGATTGTAGTGAACATGTCCCATATATTTTACCCAAGCGCCTTCAGCCACTGCAATTATTTTCCTCGGGGGTGGGGGTGTTTTATGCGAGTTCTATTCGTCTGGAATTGTTTTTTGTGGTTTATTCATTTAGGAGAGTATATGAGACATTTTCACAGCCATATGGATCCCGATATACGGAAAACAACAAGAAGACTTTAATATCTATATCTAAAATTATAAAGAGAAAATATTCCGCCAGCTAACAAAATACACAACACACACACACACACACATATATCTTATTATAATGGAGATTGTGTGTTTGTCTGTCTGAAGCCGAAACTAAATCACTACTCAAATTACAATTCCCTTAGTTATTGACGTCACATTCATCATGAATTTATTTTTATTTAAACCTCAGTTATTGATAAAATTGTTATACCTTATTAATACTTTTGACTTTATCTACATTCTAATAACATGCAATTGTATTTATATATGCAACAAAATAGCGGGTTACAGTGTGAACAGGAAAGCTAATTTACATATTGATGTTAAAAGTTTAATTTTATTAAATATGCGCTTGGTATTATTGATTTCTAATTGTTTGTTTGTTTCTTAATGAATATGAGCAAAAAACTCGGGATAAAATCTAAAAGAAATCCTTTAATATAAAGAAATAACAGTAATTATTCTTTACTTCCTAATTTAACTAAATAGTTAAATTCGGAAAATTCAGCAATAAAAGGAGGGAGTGATGAAAAATGATGGAAGACTTAGTTTCAAAGTTGTTCTATTCTTCGATTATACCCCCTCTGTTTCAAATCATTTTATTTGGATTTTATTTAGTTTCAAAAGTATTTCAAATTTAACATATTTCATTACATTAAAATTCAAATACTCGCACCCGGAGCGTGCATATATTTGCTAGTATATATATATTATATATATATATATATATATATATATATTATATATATTATGGATTTTTTGCCAATCCACGAAGCAAATAAATTTACTTCTGGGTTAATAAAATCGAGTTAAAAAGTGCTCATTAAAAAGAGCTAAATATACGTTGTTTTTTTTAAAGCGAATGCTATAAAATTCCAACTGCAGTTTCTTGCCGGAGCAATTCTTCAGGGAATGTAGACATTTGAATAAACATAGACTGAGCCAGGTAGGTTCTGGAAGTACGTAGGGTGGTACACCCAAGTACTTGAGAATGGATACAGCCGGGATATTAATAAGAGTAGATGACTAGAATAAGTGATTATTTCCTGAAAAATTGCTCCGGCAAGAAACTGCAGTTAGAATTTCATAGCATTCGATTAAAAAAACGTGTATATATATATATATATATATATATATATATATGTGTGTGTGTGTGTGTGTGAAATGCAGGGAGTATTATAGGTGTAATATGCTTTTAAATATGCTTTATTAAATTCCTTGATTTTTTTCTCTTAACGGTATGCCAATCAGTCTAGGGTTATTTTGTGCCTAGGGGATAGTGAATCGCGTTCATTGTACATTTATATTTTTTATGCATGTGTTTTCACTCAGTTATATGATATCAAGTATTCCTATCGAACATGACTAATTTGTACATAGTTATATTATTTCAAGAAACACATAATTCTTAGTAAACAATTATAGTTTCCCGTAACTAGTAGTTTACAGTTAGATGGCATCAAATATTCTTATCAAATGCAAATAATCTTTCAACAGATCTATTCGACCCATATACGATTCTACTTTTTCGAAACTAGTTAAAATATGTAAACACGGTTTGTTTTGAATGGCTTTTTGCCGATAATTTTAGGGGGAATAAGTGCTTAATTGGAGTCGTACCTAATTTTGAAAATTAATTAATTAATAATGAATTAGGCGGGAATACCTATTAAATGTATGGCTAAACAAATCGAGAAAAATCAATCTCTGTATGTACATTTCGGCCTATTAGGCCTCATCAGCAGAGCTTATGTAGAGGTTATGGGATCGGCCTGTCAGCTTGGCAGTCCGGTTTCAAATCACGCACAGGGCGGTCTTCCGATCTATAGCTCTGCTGATGAGGCCTAATAGGCCGAAATGTACACACAGAGATTGATTTTTCTCGATTTGTTTAGCCATACATTTAATAGGTATTCCCGCCTAATTCATTATTAATTAATTAATTTTCAAAATTAGGTACGACTCCAATTAAACACTTATTCTCCCAAAAATTATCGGCAAAAAGCCATTCTAAACAAACCTTGTTTACAACTTATCATACCGTCGTGTAATAAAAAGTCACTTGAAGAGGAATATTAACCTACTCTAAACAAATCATAAAATCTAAGAAGTCCGCTTAGTGTAAGGGTTATGGGATCGGCCTGTCAGCTTGGCAGTCCGGTTTCAAATCACGCACAGGGCGGTCTTCCGATCTATAGCTCTGCTGATGAGGCCTAATAGGCCGAAATGTACATACAGAGATTGATTTTTCTCGATTTGTTTAGCCATACATTTAATAGGTATTCCCGCCTAATTCATTATTAATTAATTAATTTTCAAAATTAGGTACGACTCCAATTAAGCACTAGTTAAAATATATTTTCTTGAGCTATTTTTCATGACCAAAAAGACTAAATGATTATATAGTTTATGTCACTATTTCATAGACCGCCCTGTATAAACACTAATTAATAATATTCAAATATCGGACTTTATATATATACCGTCGGATTTATTTCCATCATATATATATATATATATATATATATATATATATATCAACTCAACCTCCGAATTCTTGAATAAACATTACACATCAGAGAACAGAAAATACCTAAAAAAAAAGATAGAAGATAAGGCTCTAAATGAATTAGCGTGGATATGCCAATCACACAGAGTTTGTAATTACCGCATACCCCACGTGTACGGGTCAGGCACAAGGCCCAATTAATGTGTGATCACCCACGAACCGAAGCTCATGAGGGTGCAAAAATACGTCGATCCCATCGGCATCCTCCGTAAGCACTGGGCAATAAACCCAGCCCTACCCCTTTAAATCGAGGGGCAGGTGTTGCCTGGGGGGGGCAGCCCCTTGGGATCAACGTTGCTAACTTCTGTGTCCCAGGGGCGAAGCCACTTAACCCCCACCCAAAGGCAGAAGAAAATTATTCCAACAGAGTAACAACAAACCAACCAAGTCTATGGTATCGTGAGATACTACTGGGGCGCTCTTGATTAGTGGTAATGATGCCTCGGCCCCTAAACCCAGCCTGAACTAAAAGTAGTCATAATCAGGTGAAGAGTTTTTTGGGTACAATACACCAATGGTTGTAAGAAATTATGTATATCCGCGCGCGTGTGAACTGAGAAATAAATTAGTAGATACGATCTATTTTCTTAGTGCATTGTGTATAATCCCTTTCAAAATAATGTTTCTGAAAATAGCAGGAAACGAATATTCCAAATATCGATATTATCACTATCCAAGGATTTCTTGGTGTAAATTTTCCATTTCCATTCCGTTGATAGCGAAATGAAAAGACGCCTCGGAACTTGGTAGCAATTAATCAACTCCTCAATAACATCTCATGATGACTGCAGCAAAAATGGGATTTTTATGATAATAGAAATAATACGCGTGTGGCCACCAGCACATCTTCATCGATCGTTATCATCGGATACATGTCATAGGAATATGTATCTGTTAATAGTTAATTTTTTTTTGTTGTTCTCTTTTTTTAGGTGCTTTGTTGCTGATATTACACGTCATCTATAGAGTATAATGCTGCCTCAACGTTTCTTATGTAATGGCAACGGATCGTAATTATACACTTTTCAGTAGCATTAACATAACTTCATAAGGCATTAATCAGAGGATATGTGGCACCAGTGAAAATAAAAACTAGAAAATATGAAGCGTAAGTATTATGGTCTACAGGGAATTTAAGGATTGAAAAGAAAACGGTATGACCAATGACCCCGGAACTAGATTTAAAAATAAAAACGGAAGTCCCAGTTTCTGCGGAGGAGCGGAAGTGAATGTGACCTCCGGGACCACAAACGGAAGAAAAAAAAATTCGCTGTCTTTTTTTTCTCTCTCTCTCTCTCCTCTCTCTCTCTCTCTCTCTCTAGCCGGACCTGAGAAGGGTCGGACTTGTTTGTTGGGGCCCCGTCGTGACACGTCTAGGGTGGCAACGAACAGCGCGCATGAACGTGATTTACGATAGAACAGCTTGACCTTACTCTCTCACTCTCCTTCTCTCTGAAAAAGAACCCACGTGCCTACAAAGAAATATACAACCCCTTTTTGACTATACGATTTTCGGATGTTGTTACTCTGAACTAACGACGGCTACTACTACTAACGACTACTACTACAACCCGACTTGGCCCCTACGCAATACAAACATCGATCACAGCTTATATCTATAATGAGAACTGTCGTAATACAATGATTTTTTGTGTTAAGATCTAACTGTGAAAGTATATCTAATGATTTGAAAATTGCAAAGGCAGTTACCAAGTGCCGTTTACTTTCACTACCCTAAATTGTGTATATATATATATATATATATATATATATATATTCATCATTCATTGGCAATTCAGTCTCGAAAGACTATGATAAAAGTTTTTGTGTGTCCCTGAAGTTGCAGCGCCTCCTGTGACTATGGAGTCCGATGTTTGAGAAACATTCTCGACCACAGA
>CM042155.1:92540893-92605893 GCA_023376005.1 Doryteuthis pealeii
AAGGCAACTTGAATTGGCTTCATACACATTTCTTATCGACCTTCAACCAGTCTTGTAGCAACGGCGTCACACTGCTTCCCGCCATATATCAACATTTTCGTTGGAATTGCCTGTCATTTTGGCTTGAAGACAAGACTTTCAAAACAAAACTTTTTTGGCAAGTATAATATATCTTACTTTCAAGAAGAATAAAAGGTTTCGCAATATCACTAATGCAATCAACTCATGTAAATAATAACTTTTATGGAAGTAATCTAATGTGTGTTTGCTGATAATATCAAAATTGTAGAGAACGAGAAAGTAAAAAAAAAAAAAAAAGTAAAAACAAATACGATGAATAAAAGCGAGTTCCTTTGAAGTGGAGTAAAAGATAAATGAAAGAGGGGGGGAGACATCTCTCTGTTTATCGACAGACGTAATACCACTAATTCTTTGTAGCATTGTACATGGATTTAGTTATCTTCGTTTCTTTTCAATTTAACAGCGATGAATTGATACATTAGTCTAAACGTCGCGCCAAATGAGACAGCATTAGTCTTTTTTCTAAAGTCAAATAATAAAACTCAATGGAATCGGACACGACTTTTCAATGACAACAGAATGAACATTCAGCAGTAATAATGTTCTTCGGAGATTCTAACAAGACGCGTTTCTATTATAATTTCATTTAATTCGTTTCCTCATCTTCTTCAATGTTTTTCTTATATCCATTTAGCTCTATTATCATTCAGATATTAAGATGCCGGAATGAATTAGGTATGAAAAAGAAAAAAAATCTTTGGAAGAAAGTAGAAAGAGCATCTCACAAATTCGGAATTAGTCTTTCACATATAATGCCTGAACCAATTTAGCCCTGTCGGCTGGGGCTTGAGAATAGACCGACTGCACTTCTGCAGATATGATAAGACCTCCCCCTCTAATGGGGCCCTTTGTTTGCCGCTGGTGGCGACCAGTGATGCTTAAGTATGGAACCCTGGTAGCTAAAGCAGCCATAACATGCAACATACCACTTTGTCTCATACTTAAGCTAGACGGGCGGTCGAAGAGGCCCTCTTCGCGATCAATAGACTGGTCACGTCAAGACGTAGGACCTATATGATTTTCCGAATACTACTGCCCTAATAGCAAGCCCCAACCCTTTCTATTATATATGAGCTAGAAGGCGATGGCTGAGGGCCTTAGTGTCCTGGGTATGATGTTAAACTATCTGATGGTGAATTTAAATTCTGGACTCTGAAGAATGTGGATTACCCCCTTCATCGCCATTAATCCATACACTGTGACCCGGAGTGGCAGTACTGTTATGGTTCAATCTATGGATTAAATAGAAAAAATGAGTTTGAAAAAATGTCTTTTAAAAATTGAGTACCATCAAGAATTAGTTAAGCAGGATGTCTTCGGCATCAAATACCCCAACAAGGGTTGACATACCGTAAAATACAACCAACCAAACAACCTAAACGCCCGTGAGAAATACTATTCCTACTTCTTTCCTTTTTACTAGCGACTGCCACCATCCTGTCAATGGAGCTTAAAAATACTCAGACTGTGTACCCTACAGATTGAAAGAATGGGCGTTCGAGTATTGTCTAAAGATATTTTTCTGAATTTGTGGTGTAAAACCTCCAAAAATCGATTGGCTGAAAAATTGTTAAAAATATAAAAACAATTACGAAACTAATTTAACGTGATTAACAAATATATTCAATAATTAATATGTTTCATCTCCGGATCTCGGAACTTCCAAGAATATTAGTAATAATTTAAGATATTTTTAGATCAAATTAGTAATAATTGAATCTATTTTTGGAACAAATTGCCAAATCAGATCAAAAACAGCAAGAGTGTAACACAAATTAAAATTAAAATTGGATGATTTCAGAAATAAATGGTAAGAAAAAGAATTTAAGACATTTCAAGAAGTCATTATATCAGATTAATTATTAAATAGAATTTGATCTCTATATAGATATCGTATATATTCTGTGCAAAGATTCTTTTCGAAAGGTTGATCTGAGAAGATAGTTAAAAGGGAAGATGTCAAGGAATAATAATATTAACTAGTGGGACCCGTGGAATTTCCACGAAACGAAAAAAAAACCAAGAGGAGCTATTTAAGCCAGAAACGATGATTTGCAAATTCATTACATATAAAACCTACTGTTGTCTTTGCAATAAATAATACAAAAACATACAATAACAATCGATAAAATACTTAATACACATTTCATTTTAAGTATTTAATTCTACAGAAACTTATATAAATAAATATGTAAAGATAAATATAGTCGCATATTCTATTTTGTTCATAATGGTATTGCTGGGATGACATAAGATCAAAATTACAAAAATATATTCCGTAATTCATAATCTCAATATTGCAAATATAAGAAATATGAAACTTCTTTTATTTTTCAATTCATTTTCATTTTATGTTGGATATTTAAGCGACGCAAAACCATTTGGAATGTTTCAATTTTAAAATTGGGTGAAATAAAATGGGACAGAGAAGAAATCTGCGATTAAGTGACGCCATATTATCTGGATTTACATTTTTTGTATTGCATCATGTACGATTTGAACGGTCTCATTTTTAATAAGGGGGTGTTTCAGCATGATAACTGAAGGAAGATTTAGGAACACGCGTATTAATATATAGATAATAATAATAATAAATAATAATAATAATAATAATAATAATAATAATAATAAAAAATTCAATTTTCACCATACAACTAAATGGTATATGCACAAGCCTGAACCGTCTTGGAGAATGAGACGCATAAAATTCTCTCGAGGTACAGACGGATTACCTAATTCCGTCCAGGAGACCAGACCTAGTATTGATTGATGAGAAGATGAGAACCTGTCATCTCGTGGATTTTGACGTCCTGGCCGACCATCGAGAGAAAATGAAACAAAGCGAAAAGATAGACACATCTTTGGACCTTGCCAGAGAACTGCGAAAACTATGGAACATGAAGGTGAAGGTCGTATCAATTGCAATTTATGCCCTTGGAACGGTGCCCAAAGTCTGGAAAAGAATTTGGGTAGAGAAATTAGAGGAAGAAGCACTGTTGAGATCAGCTAGAATCCTCAGAAGAGTCCTGGATACCCGAGGATACTGTCACTCAGCCTCCAGTAAACCAACGGCCACGGTAGGTGTGAATAACTAATAATAATAATAGAAAATTAGAGGGAAATATGTAGATCATCCATATAACAGCATTGTTAAGATCAGTTACAATACTCAGAAGAGTTCCAGAGAACCGAAGAGAGTTATTGTTACTCAAACTCTAGAGAAAGACCATCAGCTGACAACAACAACAACAATGATAATAATATACATTCTTTCTAGAAAAAGAAAAAGTATAGAATTCTATGGAACTTTGAGATACAAACCGATCCCCTTATCCCGGGCAGAAAACCAGACCTAGTGTTAATTAACAAGAAGAAAAATTGTCAACTAGGATACTACCGTCCTGGGGGATCACCGAGTGAAAAATGAAAGAAAACGAAAAGATAGACAAATATTTGGACGTTGCCAGGGAACTGGAAAAAAATTCTGTAAGGTGAAGGTGATAGCTATCCTAGTTAGTTTTCTTGGAACGGTACCCAAAGGTTTGAGGAAAAAAACCCAGAAAAATTTGAAATTAAAAGGAAGAACTAAAAACATCCAGACAACAGCAGCGTTAAAATCGGTTAGAATACTCAAAAAAGTCCTGGAGACCCGAAGAGACTTGCTGTCAATTGCACCAGTAAAAGACCACTAGCTAACGCTGGTGGGAAAAATTCCCAAGAAGTGAAAGGATAACAGAAAAAGAGTTATGAGAAACGTGATTGTAAAAGAACAATACTAAAAAGTAATATAAAATTGCAGAGAGAATTAATAATAAAAATGTTTAACAATAATAATTAGTTTTAGTTTCCTTTGTTTAAACATTTCGGCTGTCATCAGATTTTCATGATAATGAGAATTTGTGGTGTCAAAAAAAAAATTGCACAATTGCGTGGTGAAAAAAAATAGATTAATTAAAAATTCAAAAAAAGAAAAAAATTTTTAAAAATTGTGAAATGCCTGGATTCTGGCTTTTTGCATATTTAATAGAATTACTAGTCAGAGTCTATGGCTTTGTCCAAAAACCCTTTAAATAATCACAAAAAAAAAAAAGAAAACTTGAATTGCAATCGATTTTTTATTTATTCATAGCCAAATATCTTTAATTGTCAAATAGCGCGCAACGAAATGTCTCTTCTCTTTACCGACAATTGTATTTTTCAATTGATGGGAGCGAATCTTATTGAGAGAAATTAGGAGCAAAAAAATGGGTCAAGATTTTTCCCAATCCAATTCACGAAATATTTACAAATCGCAGCTTTTCGAAAAAAGATCAAGACTATAAAATATTGACTTGATGGCAGTGGTGTTGAGTAAATACGTACATGTGAGATAGTGAGATTGATTTTGTTATGTTAATCAGTCTTCTGTTATTTTATACCTGAAAATCGCTTTCATTATACTTCCGGATTAGCTCAGTCGGTAGAGCGTTCGGCTAGAAACCACAAGGTTCCTAGTTTGATACCGGTCCCCGCCAACTCAGCGTATGAGTAGCACAGGGATCTGTGCGGTAAAGTAAGGAGCTGATGGTAGGTGTGGCGCTCCACCTCAGATGCTAAAAATAATCTCCTTGGTCTAGCGCTATTGAAAAGGGGATAGACTCCCTCGCTGACTGGCTGATACCGACTTTAGGCCGCCCCGTCGACTTTACTTACTTATATATATATATATATTTTTACACGGTCCTGTCGAATACGAATACTTAACTACAAATTAATTGGACCTATTTATGAGACCCTACCCGGCTTTTTGTATTGAGCACTGTATATATATGCAGTTGGAAGGCACTTGTGGCGATATATAGGTGACTATAGCCTAGCGGTTAAGGTGTCTGATGCTGAACCGTTCGGATTTCAATACCGGCTGTAGGTAGCTTACACATATCTAGCCACACTGAAGAGACTTGATAAGTTGAACCACGTGTCTGTGGATGACTAATATATATATATATATATATATATATATATATATATATAATTAAGAAATAACAAAAGACTTAGAGATTTTGCATTATAGACTATTTCGGGGAGCTTAGACAAAGTGTCTAATTCTCCCGACTCATCAGATGCGAATGATGAATTCTTTATTACTTTTAAGGCATTTGAAAACAGATTTTTCCCTCCCTTCCTTTTAAATTGTCCTGTCTTGCTCAGCTGTAGAGTAATAAAAGATGTGAATAAAAATAGGAATAAAAATAATAATAAAAAATAATAAATATATATATATATATATATATATATATATATGTGTGAGTAGCCTTTGTTTTGGTATTTATGTGCTGACTTATAACTCTAAGAAGAGATGTCATTGATCATTAAAATCTCGCATGCACTTTAATGTTTATAATAAGGTAAAGTACAACATTTATTTTCGATTTTTCTGATTAAAAGATATAATTCATTGATTGAAAATCAATCGATTTATGGAACTCACAGTTCTTATATGTAAGTACTAAAAGCACGTAGGAATTTGCTAGAATATATTCATCTTACCCCTGCTCACTGCTGGTGTTCCTAAAATGAATCCGGTCATAAACCGAGTATTTCTGCTAGTATGTAATGTTATCCTATCGCGTGATTCTATAGCAATTGTCAGTGTGTAATAAAGCTATTTGCATATTGATATTTGATTTTAATAGACTAATTAATGAATATCTGAAATTCATTTAACTGTAATTGTCATTGTGAATAAGTTTCGATATTATAAAGAGTTTCATTAATTTAATCGTGCATATATTTGCAGTATCTTTGTAAATGTTCAGTGAATTATTAAATAGAATAGACAACTGATTTCACTTATTGATAAGACGTAAATATAATTACCGTGTGAAAGTATCAATATATTTGAAAACTGTTACTTCTTTTATCTTAGGGAAAGTCTATCTTTCCCCACAATATTTCGATTTCTCTCTAATATAATATCATCTATTTCTGGAGTCTTCGTCAATTCCACGGATTGTCTCACCAAATATGCAATACTTGTTATTAATATAACGAGTTGCAGACCGAAGAAGATAATGTGTGATAAGGTTTCAAACACGATAAGATGATGAAAGTGGGTCGCAAAGTTATAAAAGCAATCGTCCTTTGATAGAGAGGCAACATTGGTTGATGAAATAATGAACACTGATTACCTCCCTTGGGAAACATCAGTGCCAATAAAGTCAAAATATAGAGCTCGCCAGAGACTGCAAGCCTTGAAGTCACGTCGAAAACTAACAGTTCAAGGACTATAATAAATATCGCTACACCAATCTTCTCTTCGGTTAAGACAGCGTAAAACAGCTCAATAAAGGCGTCTATTTACTTCTACTCTGGTGCTGTAATTGATGTAACTGATAGTGACACTGTAGTAATTCCGGGCAGGTCCGGAGTGTGTCCCCCACTGTAGTTTCATGAAACCAGCCATTAATGGAACACAATGATGGACTGGAAAGAGCGGGAACAGAAAGAAATAGAAGGGTGTAGGTGAGAGGAGAGGAAAGACTGTCTTGTTCACTTTGCTTGATTAGCTAGTTACCTATTTCGTTAAACAACTTGATTCTAAAGAAATATCGAGTGGGTATTCGACGCTTCTTGAACGTCACGAAATTTGCAAGTAGACGAAATTAGTTCTCAACAGGGGGCGCTTCAGAGACCGATAAAGTGAATCAATTATACGGGGCTTGTTTCTGATTTTAATTTATTTGTGATGCGATTTGGGCCTATGATCTTTTGAAATTACCTAGGTGCAACGATCAGACTTTCATTTCGTCTCGAGGAGGGTTTTCATTTTCTCGTGTATTTATTTACCCAACCCATTAACCACGGATAGTGTAGCAAGATGGGGATATTATCCTTGTTGCATAGCGCCTTCTTTACCGGCACTAAATAGGTATATGTTATATACTGGTCTTTTCACGTTACCAAACCTATATAACGTTATATACCTTTCTTACTACTTCTTACTCTGCCGTCTATTCTTCTGGCCGGCTTTGCTTGTGATCGTCTATCATCTATCTTGGTCTGGTATATCTTCTAAGCTCTCGTCTGGTCTTCTATTGAGGACTCCGGGTCTGGTTTCTGTTGCTAGGGATGTCTTGTTATCAGAAGCCCTGTGTCATTGTTAGTTTTTAGTAATAAACACAAGACTTCGATTTACGATGATGTTACTTTATTCGTAGATCCCCAGACCAGACAATCTGCGCAGTGAGACTCACATCTTGCTAGCTTGGCTTCTAACTTCAAACTGACTAACTGAGTTGCTTACTCCTTAAACAGGAAGGGGGCCTTCTATTGCCTTCCGGTTCTCACGATCATCCCCAGAACGCAAGGTCAGAGTGAGGTCAAACGCTGTCACTCACTCTCAAGGCCATCAGCTATACTGATCGCCATAATGATTTCTACACTACCTTAAAAATGTATTAGGGATCCAATTATTATGTAACATCCTGACTTTTGTGAGCTAGAAACGACTATATTTGAATAGGAGGAAGAAGAAATAAGAGATGATAAAGGTTTTAAAAATAGTAATGAGCAAAACAGAATGAACGATGGTTTGACCGTAGCGTGACCCCGAATGGAGAATTGAGTGTCAACCGGAAGTTTCGGGTGTTGACCGGAAGTCACGTGGTGACGTGGAACGACGAAGAAAAGGACGAGGCCCTTTTTGCTTTCGGGCGCCTAGGGGAACGGACGGGCCTTTGGTGCCTAGTATGGGGTCACAGTAATCAAGTAGTGTTCTCTCTCTCTCTTTGCCTTTCCTCCTCTCCGATACAGCACACGAGGCGAGCACGATAATAAAGGCTAGCAGTTGGACTACATATTTCTCGCGTTGTAATTTTTATCAACAAGAATACATTTTTAGTACCGTGAATATATCACCGCCACCACCACCGCCCCGTTATGTATGTCGCTTTGGGTACTGTGACCAGATATACGACAACGTTACAGATATCGTTTTAGTGCCCGGAAAAAAGGGACAACGGTACAATAGGTTGTGAGATAAAGTGAATTTGTCAACGGAGTAAAGCTGGTTTCAATTCAGATATTTCCTTGTCATAGACTGGTTTGGTTTGGTTTATTGAATTTTACGGCATGTCATCTCTTGTTGGGTTATTTTATACCGATGACGTTTTGTTCTATTCATGCTTGATGGGTATTCATTTTTTGTAAAACTATTTTTCTTTTTAATCCATAGATGGGACTACCACTCCGTGTCAGAGTGGACCTAGTAGCAATTGCTATAAAGAGGAAGTCCACACTTTCCAGAGCTCCAAAATTGGAACTTCCCATTAGATGCAGTTTCATCATATACGCCGGACACTAAGAGCCACAGCCTTCTAACACATATATGATAAAAAGGGGTGGGTCTTGCCACAAGAGTCGCAGGGTTGAGGCAATTATATAGGTGCTAGTGCTTGACATGACCAGTCTATTGATTGGAGGGTCCCTCTGATCGACCTCCACCCTAAGTAAGGCCGAAGTGTACCGTTACCGGTCATGGACTGCTCAGCCACCATCCCTAAATTAAAATGTTGCCTTTAAAATGCCTCGTTATCCATAGGATTTTTATAAAATGCTTTTTAGCTTACACGTCTAGTTGTGAAGATGCATAAAACTCTTGCGTTCTTGGTACATAAGTAGATAAATATATTTTTCTTTTTTCTATATGATTCAGACAGAAATCAAAACTTTTTTATCATTTGATTAAAGTTATACGACACTATATGATCAATCTCTTGAAAGGTTTAAATGCAGTTTGTAATCATATTCACGTTAACAAACACATTAAAACCAAAAGGGAAATGCAAGAAAGGACAAGAGATCATGCCTGAATTACACAATCTTTACTAATATGAGTTTGCTTTTACTTTTATGGATGTAGTTGATAATTTAGTTAAGTGAATTTCCATGTAGTGTCTTTCATTCAGTTTACAATTTCCAAAGATTAGTCGAAAAAACCTTTACAATCTGATTATAATGGAGGTTCGCTTTCTGTACCCAAAACTACGTCACTGCTTACCCTCGGAAATGGTCTAAGTTTATCAATGAGTATTTAATTTATAGTAAAAAATCATTTATTTAACGAGGTCTGAATGAAAATTGGATTTAGATTTACCTCAAAACAATCCATGTTTTTAGTGCGTTTAAAATGTGTCTTATATATCACTACCAATAAGGTTTACTGAATATATGGTGTGGTTAATTTGCATACCGGTTTTGATAAATTGGTTTTATTGATCTCTAATATTGTTCTATTCTCCAACATATTAGAATTTGTCCTATGAATGATTTTATGTAGCGGCCAATAAAAATACAATTAGAATAAGTATTTGTTAAATATACGCTTTTATTTAATTTCGTTATTCTTTCTAAGATATTTCATTACATTAAAAATTAAATACTTACGCCCAGAGGGTGCATATTCTGCTAGTACTATTATTGTTAATACGTATAGTGGAATTACTGTTTAAAGAAAATAATATTTTAATACGTATAGTGGAATTACTGTTTAAAGAAAATAATAAACTGTATGCCTGGAGAGAGAGAGAGAGAGAGAGAGAAATGTCCACAATAATAATAAACAAATAAATAATTTATAATAAAAAGTATAAATTGTAATGTAATTTCATACTTTGTAACTCGTAATAGAAAAACAGAACCTAATTTTCAGGCGAAAATGTTCTAAAGAGACGCTTCGTTTTGCCAAGCTTAATTTACAGTGATGGGAAAGTGGTGATAAAGATTGTGTTTTAATGTTACGGTCATTAGGTGTAATTAAAAACCTGCCGTGTTTGAATAATTAATTCGAGAAAATTATTGCTAAATTATTCCAGTGTCAAACAGTGCAATGGTTAGAACTTCCTCCACACTATCCTATATAACAAACAAACTCTCACTATATATATTCTAGTACATATTTATTTTCATGGGAAAAAGTCTACTACCATATTTATAATATATTTATTTATCTATTAACGCACAATCACAGATATTGAGCATTCTTCTAATAACACTTTACGTTGGATTACTACTGAATCCTTAAGTGTAATAGTGACAACCTTATATATATATATATATATATATATATATATATATATATATATGTGGGTATTTGTGTGTTGTATGTGTTTTGTGTGGGTCATGGGTGGGAATTGCGTCGATCCCTTGGGCATTCCCCCACTTGTAATTCAAGTTCCATCGTATATCAAATCAATTTTCCCCTTTGAAATAAACTGCCAATAATTCGTTCCAGTCCCTTATCTACCCCAAAACACCCTCATTTTTGTTATGATTTTTTTAAGAAGAAAAGAAAAACAGCTCTGTTTGTATAAAGATATAAGAGAGTGTAATGAATTGTTTGTTGTGATATGTGTTAATACATATCTTTTTAATAAATTCTATTTTTTTTTTTTTATTAACGATGTGTCTATGAAAATCTGACTTAGATTTGTCTTAAAACGTTAAAATGCTAAAACAGTTGATGCCATATTTGGTTTTAACAAAACTGAGTCCAATTGGACACATGGCCTAGGGGATAAAGGAGTTAGGTTAAGACAGTTTTAAGTGACAGTTATCTCTAGATAGCAGTTCAATCCTGATAAAGGGCAGCAGTAACAGAATAATAATTAACACAGTTAACGCCTCTACCCCAGCTATGGTTAGCGGAATGAGAACAGGATAATCCCATGGACTGAATAAAGGGTTAGGTTCAAAGTTCCATGATGGCCCCCGATTACGACAAGAAGGTTCCCGATTACGAAAAGAAGGTTCCCAAGTCCAAAAAGAAATACCTAAAGAAGGCCGGAGGGCATATCGACCGAAACGTTGTACAGATAACAATGAAGATGGGACAGTAGTCCGAATAACGCAGATAATAGTAAAACCGAATTTAATTTTTTAAAAATCAATTCATGTTATGATCTCTAATACTATTGTTATATTTTTTTTATTAAAATCAATCGTATGAATATAGGATATTATCAAAATAAATGTAATCTTTTTATATGCATTCTTATTTAATTTCGTTAGTCTTTCTAATTTAATATATTTCATTAGAATAAAACTTAAATACTTATGCACAGATAGCCAAATTCCAGCTAGTTACTCTATTAACAAGGTAATACAGAGATATCTTTTTTTCTAAATTGTAATATTACGATGTTATAAATTAGTAGTTGAACTTTATCTTAGTTATACGTCATAAAGCAATTGTAAATAAATAATTTATTTACAATTGCTTTATGACGTATTGAAGCCTAAGATAAAGTTCAAGTATTTCTGAAACCGCAATTATTCATATAACAGAATTAATGAATACATCAGTCAAAATATAATTAAAGTAAATTAGTCTTAAATTCATATATTTGATTTAAAGATGACTCGAATAAATCTTAGTTGGTCAGTGTTTCCATTGCCTCTTTAAAAAAAATGCTATCTCCTTTTTCAGTTTAATTTTATGTCCTCTCGCTAAAATTTTAACATCACCTTTGTTGGCATTTCAAAGTAAAAGTAATAAATTTAATCGGCAAGTTCCTGCACAGACAGCAAACAGAAGATCTCAGATTTATGTGTAATTATGTGACTAAATGATTCGTAATGTTCAACCACTCATCAAACAAGCAATTAAATACCAAATTAATCGACTACTCCATAAGATTAAAGCGATTTTAATGATATTACTTCACAATTAATTACGCTATCTCATTCTCTCCGTGATTAGTCGACGCGAAGGTGTTTGCCTAAAAAAACACAATTCATATTTTATTGCCATCGATTTTAACACGAAAAAGAAAAGGAAAAGTTATGGTAGATTTTACAAATACTCGATTTCAAAATATTTATCTGGCTTAAGTTTTAGTTGCCATTTTTTTTTTCTGTAAAATAAAAAATCTTTTGGTTAACTGGGCGCTTACATTCTGCAACGGAACCCTATGAAATATTACCGTTGCATGAACCCAGTAATCCACATGTCTTATGGTTGGTTAGATTTTACGACATGTTAACCTTTGGGTTATTTTATGTCGAACACGTTTATGTTTTATTCATTATTTTGGGGTATTAATTTTTTTTTTTTTTTTACTTTATTAAAGACATTTTTTTTAATTAATTTTTTTTTTATCTATTTTACTCAACTGCTCTAAATTTGACTGTGAATGGATTCCTATTTTTCTTTTATTCTCATAGAATTTTTAAAAATATAATTTCTAGTTATAACAATTCTTCATCGTTTCCACCTTCTTTAAGTAGTATATGTAGATACTGCTATGTTATTGGGAAAGTCTATATTCTACATATTGTTTTAAAAAACGAAGTGAAATATTTGCAATGGTCTCTATATATACTCATTCTTTCATCTATTAACCCAAAAGCACAGCCGCTCCGGTTCAGATTGGACCTGAGAGTAACGACAACGAAGGGGCTTCCACACTCCTCAGAGCTTAAAAATTGGAACCTCATCACTAGATGTAGTTTAACGTCATCCCCAGGACAGCATGTTTTAGGTTTAGGAGCCTCGGCTTTTGATCCGGTGAGCTAGATAAAATAAATCCCGTGAAGTCCGTTCCCCCAGATAGCATCTGCTCCTTCACCTAAAAGGGGCAAGGTTAGGATTATTGCCTGGTGCCTCAGACGACTCAAAAGGGGAATACCGACAAGACTACGCATTTTTGCCATGGTCATCACATGAGCTTTGACCTTAAAAGACATTGTGTTAATCTGTCCGAGTGCGAGGTCAGGAAAATAAGCACTTATTGTATCAACATGGGTATAAGTAAATCTTGTTAGGTAATCAACCCTTTAGTGGAAGTTTACCTTTGAAACATCGAATTATAATACATATTTGTAAATATATTTTCATAACACCAGTTAAGAGAAAGAAAATGTTTACTAACTTAACAGCAGAACATGGTTTGGTTTCTTCGTTTAATGGCATATCAACCATCGTGGGTTATTTAATGCTAAAGCCTTCCTTGTAGAAGAACGGTAGTGGTACTATCTAGGTAATAAGGGGTGGTCAAAACTTTCCCAGGAGTATTAGTCTAAAAGTGAACGTTATAGTGCGAGTGGAATTTGAACTCGCTTACTACGATGTCGCAGTGCAGAACGATAGCCATGAATCCAAGGAGACCCCCCCCATGCAGACTACATTTTCCCCATAATATCAAAATAGACAAAAGATATAACAATGACCTGGTTTAAAATTGAATAAAAATTAAAGACCAAAGAGATCCTGCTTGAAACTTGACAAGTTGTCTACGTTTGCTTAAAGGTAGCTTCTCCACTGACGTAGCCACATTTGTGTATCAGTCTGGTACACATAGTGGACTTATAATGGTAAGTGCGAGGTATAATGGTTAAAGTCATGGAAATGGACTCGTCGCCCCGATTTCAAATCCTGGATGTGGTAATTGCATTTCACTTAGCGCTAATACCCTTGGGAAAGGTATGAATCCTACTCTCCCTCCAGCTATGGATACATAGGTCAGACTGTGTTCTTTAACCTTGGTTAGGTAACCATTCTAGGAGAAGGAAAACTCTGAATTCAAACCTGTTGAACTCCGCTTAAAAATTGACCTTGTGTCACATCCTGCTCGTGTGGAGGGGTTGTAAATATATAATGTACCACGCCTCTGTGGTATATATAATACCAACATATACGCAATGGTAAATTGACTTTTTTCGTGCTGGTACATATTTGGCGCTTGTATTCATATGTGATTTATTTATGATCTTTATCTTTTACATACCATATGGTATAACAGCAATATGTTGTATAAATCCGATTTTAAAAGTTTATATATATATATATATATATATATATATATATAGCTGTAAATAGATTCCTATTTTTGTTTTATTTTCATATTACTTTTTTGTATAAACTTTCTAGCAATAACACTTTTTCATCCTCCTTCCTTCTTTAAGAAATATATGTAAATACTGCTATGTTATTATGAAAGTATATATTGTTAAAAATGTGAACTATTTGCAATGGTCCATACATAGTAGCACATATGGTTGCCAACACGTTGTAAACGTATTAAAATTTGACGAAGCATATTAACAATAAACTATCCCATTAAAGCAAATTCAGTTTTGAATTATTAAAAAAATCTCATCTACAGCGAACATCATATGTGACCATCAATCATTTTTTTAACTTATTTGATGCAAAGCAACACTTTTCCCCAAGAGATAAAATATATTTTATCCATTTTCTAAGCAATTATATTTGTAAGTACAAACAGGGATATCCAATATGATTTATCTAAATGTCTGACGAAAAAACAAATCCAGTAAAAAAATCTTGAACTAATAGGATTTTACCTTCACAATTAACCCTTCAACATGATCTAGCGTTTTTATTAGCATTTCATGAAAGTTCAAAAGTACTGACACTGCTACGGCTTAGAATTTCCGAACAGGCTTATCACTGTCTTACCAGGGGTGGTGATCAAAGTTTACGCACAGGATATGTATGCCGAAAAGATCGGGTCCGCTTAGGAAAAAATGTGTTATTGTAAAATGTACCTAACACCTCTAAAGGGGATGGGTCATTCCTAAAATGAGATAACCAAGCGAGTACCCGGTACTATCAGCATTCTAGTATTTTTTTTTATTTAGACAATATCAAAATAAACTAAATTATTCTAATTATTATTTTTACAACTCCATTCCCATCTATTAGATTTCTCTATACCGCAGTTGTGTATCTTTATTAAATTCTAAAGTGACTAACATTGAAGTTAAAAGTTAAAGTTAATAAAATATGACATGCATTAAAAAAGGATTTTGAAATAATTTATTATAAATTATTTTTATTTATTATCAAGATATATAAATGAATTATTTATATTATATCTACATCTTATTATAATGGAGATTGTGGGTTTGTCAGTCTGTAACCGAAACTATATTACTATACAAGTCACAATTCCTTTAGTTATTTACATCATATTCTCCATGATTTTATTTTTATTTAAACCTCAATTATTAATAAAATTGTTTTACATTACTTACACTGTTGACCAGATCTACATCTAATGCCCTTGTTGCCTGGGGGGATGTGGGATCGACGCTATTACTGGTAAAGATCCATGGAGCAATTGTATTTATATATACAACAAAATAGCGGTTCACAGTATGAATGGGAAGGCTAATTTGCATATTGATCTTAAAAAATTGATTTTAATAAATATATGCTTAGTATTATTGATTTCTAATTGTTTGGTTTTATCTTATTGAATATGAGCAAAAATCTCTTCAATAAATCTTAAAAGAAATCCCTTAACAAGAAGAAATAACTGTAATATTATTCTTTACTTCCTATTTTAACTAAACAGTTTAATTAGGAAAATTTACCAATAAAAGACGGGAGTAACAAAAAATGATGGAAGAGTTAGTTTCAAAGTTGTTCTATTTTTCAATCATACCCCCTCTGTTCAAAATCTTTTTATCTACATTCTTATTCAGTTTCATTAGCCTTTCTAATTTAATATGATATTTTATTATAAAATTTAACTAAAATACTTGCACCCGGAGGGTGCATATATTTGCTAGTCTAAATAATAAATGTTTTGCTTAAGTGATAGTTACCAGGTACATTTTACGATATCACAATTTTTCCTTAAGGAACCCACCTTTTTTCAGCATACATGTCCGATACCCAAACGCTGACCCCCTTGCTTAACTACTTTGATATGACGGGGACCGATGTTTACAGAGGGAGTTAACCGTAAATCGAAGGCAAAATCAAAGTCACAATTAGTTTAGGTAAACCTGGGATAAGGCCATGGTATTAAAGCAGTAAGTGAATATCCAAATGATTTTAGAGATGATATTTGAAACGAGATTTTACCACCCCCCAGTTAGTCCCAGCTCTAGTTATTTAAACTTTTCTGTCTTTCCGTTTGAATCAGAATTTACATCGAAACTTTTCGAATTAACGGAGAATATTTACACAGAAAATTTTTTTTTATTCCGTCTTCTCAATTGGCATAAAAAAGTTTGAGTATTTTTCAAATGAACTGACAGAATATTTTAAAAGTTCGAACTTTCTTTGGGCTGTCAAAGAAAATCAATAAACAAGCATTTATTAATCAATGCTTTTCGAAGTGACCTTAGATCTTTTGATAATCTTTCATGATTAAACTAAAAACTTTTAAATTTCTTTTCAAAACAAATTCTCAGAAATGAGAATAAGTGCTTTTTAATTTGGTCTAGATTATATCAGTTTTACAGTCTTATGTATAAATAAATACAGGGATAGTCTTCAGTGCAATTTTGTTTTTGTAAACATAAAATAAAATGGTTCGTATCATTCGAAATGGAAATAATAAAGAAACCACAAAAAAGAAACTAATTTCTTCAGGGCTTTCATGTTAAGATCTTTCTCCCCGCTCTCTCTCTCATTAAATATATATATATATATATATATATATATATTATATATATATATATTCTATGGTCGCTTAGTGTACAGATAAAGCAGCGGCTACATTTCCAACTTTAACATTTTCCTTTTCATCTAAAAACTAATTAATAATGCTTTTTAATAGTTTTGATGCATTACCACATCTGTTTCATCGAAAAGTTTTAAATTCATTTTAAATGAAAGTAAGGTTAAGTATCTTCTTTGAAATTCGTGTGAATACACCTGTTATGATAAGAAATAAACGGTAATATTTCCATTTCTTTTTTAATTATAAAAATCAGCAGAAGTTTCTGTATAATGAGAATCAACGGCACATGTAAAGTCTCTTTCGATATTTTTCTGAATATCATTCAATAGCATCTTGTTCCATCTCTGTCTCTGGACTCATTTTTGTACAAGATAATTTTCATGGAACTCAAACTCACTTACTACGATGTCAAGCATGTTCACCACTATACCACAAGGACTCCAGAGTTTGAATACTTTTTAATTTCTGAATTTCAGATTATGTTAGATTAACTGAAAATCTCTACCCCCCCCCAAAAAAAAAAAACATTGTAGAGAGCTTAGAATTTTAAAGAATGTTGTGCATCTTATTATAATGGAGATTCAGTGTGTGTCTATCTATAACCAAAACCATGTTTTGTTTGTTGGCATCCTTCCATCTGTTAAAGATGATGGCGTAGTGTCTATTTTGTCAATTTCTATTTAATTCAAAGTCAAAATCATTAATACATAGAATAGAATAAACCATACTGCAAAAACGATAAAACAATTTCTGATGTAAATATTAAGGTTATTGAATAGCCAGCCAAGAATTCAAATCCCAATCCAACTAATATTCTTTGGAAGATCATTGGTAATATTGCTGGAGAAAGGAAACTCAAAACAGAGATTTATAGTAGAAACTACAAGAGGAATACAACGATATTCATCGTTATCAAAAATATGCAAAAACACGTATTCAGATACTATAGAACACAGTGTGGGAGATTTCTTTTGTTAAATCTATGACTGACAATGTTTTGTAATGCATCAAAACATTTTAACTAAAGCATCCCTTCGTTAAAAGCTAAGAAACAGTTATGTTGATATTAAACTGTTTTATGTTTCGCACAATGTCTTCTAAATGTTGAACTTAGTACTTGTTTAATTGGAATAACTAATTTGAATATTCAGCTTTAATAAGTCAAGTTGTGATAAATAACTGTGTTTTGTTATTCATGAAAATTAATTTGGACTTTTTTTAGGCTTTTTAATAAATGAATGCTGTATTGATAGCATTTATAATTAGACTAACAATTCTAATAATTTTTTTCACAATTTGGATCTAATAAAAGAAAAATCAATTATTTGCGTTTTATTAACATATTTTAAATATCTGGTAAATCTAGAATCTTGTATTGCTTAATAGTGCATTTATCTTTGAATTTATTTGAAAAAAAAAGAGTAAATATTTTATCGTTAAAAAAGAAACCGAAATTATTTTATCGTTAAAAAAGAAACAGAGAAATCCGAGCATAAAAAAGACTTAATGAAAAAAAATTCAACACTTTATTTGATATTGTTTAATCTTTTTCAAATGTTAAATTAATATAATAAATAAACAAAAAAAATGTTTGTAAATTTTGTTTAGAATCCTTTTATCGCTATTTATGTAATTTGACGCCATTAAGCAGATAACGACTTGGCATGCAATTTCTTTTCAATACGTTTCAGCATTTCTATCTTATTTAAGAATTAACAAATCTAAAGAAATCTTTAAAAAAAGAAGATCAAAGCTTAGATACATAAAAACCGTTTCAGAGATTTTTTGTTGTTTTTGTCTTAATAAATTACAAATGATTTTTATTAAGAACTTCTGAATCATTTATTCTGCTTTTCAATTCATATGTACAAAAACAAAAATAATTGTCATTTATTTAACCATTGGGGAAATATATTGAGGGAAGAATTAAATTATAAATTGTTAATTTAGATGTCTACTTTACTCATATACTTTTATATACATATCAACTCATATACATTTGTTTAGTATTCGAGTATTTAGCATTTATAATAAATAAAAGTTAATAGTCGACGGAACAGAATGAAACGGGTTTTTTTAATATTTTTTTATTGTTTACTTAATATTATTTCACTGTTCACTATTTCTAGGGGAAGTTGGATCATCAGTGAGCGGTCCATTACTTCATTCTTGTCTCAGACTAAGCTAAGCTTAAAAATGACCAAATTCTCAGACGTGGAATAATGTAGATATCATCTGATGACTATGTACATGAAAGTTGACGTTGTGTTCTATTTCATAATATTTCTTCATCGCACAATAATACCTGCTGATACCAACAGCAAACATTGCTGGATCACCTATCAAATACCATAGAGAGGAGCCTATCTTGGCTCAATCGACTGAATTCGATCTTGAGAGTAGAAATGCAATGACCTTATGCCAAACTAACCTAGCTAAGTAGATGGAAACAATATATATATATATATATATATATATATATATATATATATAAAAATGGAGATTAGGTCTCCATTTGTCCGTAACCGAAACTACGTCACTGCCTACGTCATATTACCGAATATCGTCAATAAATAGAATAAAGAACAACCCTTTAATCAGTTTGTAAATTGTTTTTTGTATTTTTTAATCTCGTCCTTTTTTCAGTAACAAGAGGTTAGCTAAAAATTGTACAAATAAATACCAACGATTTTATATAGAATTTATGTGACATTAAATTATTAAAATATCAAAAATATTATTTAATCATTAATTAATAGAGGCACACAACATTCTATTCGATAGGGACAGAAATAACAAGTTTTCATTTCAATTTTTTCTTACTCTTAATAAATTTGATGATTTCACTTATGATAACATTGAATTTTTAACTCCCCCAGGCAATATCTCTCACAAATTAAATTTTACACCGCCCGGAGGTCGTTTTTTAATTTCTAGTATTGATAATGTAGTTTGCTATATCGGCTTGGAAAATATTTGGCTGAAAATTGTTGTATTGGTAACTTCTCTGGAGAAAATATTCGTTTTTCTCACATAATTTGTATTTAATTATCTACTCATACTTCTGCCCTAATCATAGGATCATCAATCATTAGAAATTAGATTATAAATCTTATCTCTGATTTATATTTTTGTTATAATTTAAACTAATGTCAGAAATATAATAGTGTCAAGCAAATCCGATTTATTGTCCTAAACCTTAACATGGATTCAAATGAAAAATGTTTATCAAAACGAAAGGAAATATTTTCGTAAAATCAGTTTCCTACTAATATACCTTTTCCAAAACGTAATTTGAAATTAAAAGGACTAGCAACAGAAAACACCCTCCGGGCGTCGTAAAAATTAATTTTTCTAAGACATTGCCTGAGAGGGAGGGAGTTAAAAATTCAATGTCAGAGGGTTTGTACCATAAGTAAGACAAATCCTCATATTTATTAAAGGAGTAAAAAAAAATAAAAAAATAAAACAATTTAAAATGAAAACTGAGCCGCCTCCCTATCAAATAAAATGTTGTATGCCTGTAATAATCAAACAATTATTTTGAATATTTTCCACTTCGATTTTACACAAATCGTAAGTATTTATTTATTTGTAAACTTTTTAGTTAACTTCTTGTTACTGTAAAAAAAAAAAGGGACGAGAGTAAAAAAAAAACATTTTTAAAATTGCTTACTCAAATTTTGGGTGTATTTAGTTTTTGTTACAGACAGAAATACAGAATCTCCATTATTAATAAATTATGCGTGTCATCATGAACTTTCAAATATTCGGAAGTTAACATTCGCTAGTAGCCGTACAGCTGCATTTTTGGTGGATGATGCATCCACCAAAATGTAGCTGTACGGCCACTTGCCTCCTATCACACAAACTATCCAAGTAAGATGAAATGAAACGCTAGATACTGTTGGAGAAGTAAGGACGAATTCATGTGACATTCTCCAGTGCGAACCTACACATGGACATACCGGTGTAGGCCGATCAGCAAGAACCTTTACCAATCAGGTCTGATGCAGATCTTGGATGCCATGCGGAAAATCTTCTAGGGGGCGATGGCCGATAGGGACGGGGGACGAGATAGTTTCAAGGATATCACTGCTGCCAATACAACATAATGATGATTTAATTAAAGAATTGGATCTTAGTATTATCTGCGTTATTTGGACTATTGTCCCATCTTCATTGTTATTTGTACAACGTTTCGGCCAATATACCCTCCGGCCTTCAGGGATTTCTTGTCGGACTCGGGAACCTTCTTTTCGAACTCGGGAACTTTCTTGTATTCGGGAGCCATCACGGAACTTTGAACCTAACCCTTTATTTATTCCACGGGGGTATCCTGTTCTCATTCCGCTAACCATAGCTGGGGTAGGAGTTGTGTTAATTAATTATTTTTCTAACTGCTTAGAAATAACAATGAAGATGGGACAATAGTCCGAATAACGCAGATAATACTAATCTTCAAGCCTCATCTCAAACATTCAGAGGAATTGGATCTTATTTTTTAAAGGAAGGGTAGTTTAGCGATTTATACATAGATGGAGTGATACTTAAATCAATGGCATAATAATACGAAATATTTAACCGGTTACGAAGCCAATTGAAGCCAATTTCAAATCTGAAATTAGAAAAAAGACCTACGCGTGTTCTAATTTCCAAAAATAACATTTCCTTATTTTTCCGCATAAAGCTATTTGGTCTGAATATACCAGCCCCTCTCCTAGTGAGTAGTTGTCTAGTAATCATAGAGGACAGATTCAAACCTTAGATTCTGCAGCCGTCGAACCACAATCACCAGTCTCAAATTTCACGACGATAACCAAATTATATCATCAAGGGAACTCGAGACAGATACGCAAGTAAGCAATTAAAAAGTATACTAAATCAATGTGTGTACATTGTACCAATAAAAATAATATTCATACAAAAAAATCTTGAGCATTATTGCTTAAGGAATCGAAAGGAACTATTTCCCCCTCAAAGGCCACTACGCCCGCGCAATGGGGGGGGGGTGAAGAATAATTAAAGTTCCAATTACCGTGGAACTGGCAAGACAAGACAACAAACGGTTGTAACTGAAACCCGAATGTCACAAAGTCTACTGCAGAATGACAGGATATTTATAAGACTCCACAATGTCATTCAAATCAAGCAGTCAAGCAGCCAATCAGAACTTAAGGAACGGAATGACCCAAATCACCCAAATTCATGAATGGGTCATTCTTGATTTCTATATATACCAACTGTCTTGGACACTGCTTAAGTTGTACTAAGTTAGCTGCTGTTATTAAAGCCAACAGTAGACTTACTGACTTCAATAGTTTGAATAATACATAAAAATTTAACGTCTGTTTAACCCAAGCTTCCGTTATCTGTTTAAAAGTTTGCTGGATTTATTTTAATTAATTCTAGCATGAACGTTTTACACACAGTACCCGGGAGGCTATATTCTGTTACGTAGTTTTTACGCCTAATTAGCTAGAATTAACCTAACAAAATGTAGACTTACATCTTGAGCATGTTCTCATGTACCATGTAACACGAGGTTGCTGGAGCGATAATACAGGAGACACACTTATCTCTCTGGAGGTGAGAAAGTCAGAGAGGATTTAACTTTAGCTCTTTTGGTTTTATAATGCTGCTTGCTACACCACCTAGTGCCTACTGGAGGTCATTGGAGGTTATTACATTTCGTGTCCCCTAGGATCAAATAGAAATATGGTAAAAAATGTAATCCTTAGGAATGTTTGAAAGTCTTATAATAACCTATTCATTACCTTTATGTTTTTGTCAGAAATCCATAAAATAATGGGGATTCGGTCTGTAACGAAAACTACGTCACAAAACCCAATATCATCACTTTATTCAATATTAGTATCAATAAAATAGTTAAAAGCTGTTCCTTATAATTCAAAATTTGAATCCTTCCTTTCTAATGTAATAATAACAATTTGAATAGATGAATTGATTAAAAAGTTGTATTATTACTTTAAATGGAAAAAAATATTTACGAAATTTGTAATCAATTTTAAAATATTTTCCAGCTATTAGCTTTTGCTTGTCATTCAACAAATCAATAATATAACTTTTACGTTCTATTTGAAAAATTAAGATTCCCGCAAAATCTATCTTCATTTTTACTCAGACCTGGCTCGGAGTAAAGAAAATATAACAAATATACACTGGCTAGGAGTAAATAAAATATAACAAATATACACAGGCTAGGGGTAAAACAATATCAAGTTCGTATACTTATGATCTATTTTGTCACAGTTAACGTTACCTCTCCGATCTTTTGTTGTGAAAGCAAAAGGTCTCGACGTTGCTAAAAACAGACTTGTACGAAATAGAATTTTTGAAATCTAAGAACAGTCAACAAGGCGGTTCTGTATTTCAATTAAGAAACAGAACGCTAAACGTAGCCACTTTTTTTTTCTACGTTTTGCAATTATATATGATGCAACTGTTTTGCTTCGAACATGTCAAATCTCTGCTCTCTTTGTTCTAAATAGTGAGAGATAACAGAATTCAATATCTTCGAATTAGGAAAGGTAATCATAGACGATGAACATAGAGAGTCTTTGCTCACTCTTCGAAATGAAATCTCAAAATATTGCATCACATATTCACTGCTAAATCGATTATCTCTTACACAAATATCATAAGATTACAAGTCATTTTCCTTAAGTAAAAAAAAGGAAACATATTCATATTTTTGAACATTTATTTTTACGTTTTTAAAAAGGACAGTGTTAATATTCAACACCCAAGCGTACAAGTAAACATTCAACAATCACTTCCGTCAGCACTTAGCTAATAAAAATTTATAGAAATTCGACAAAAGAACAAGTTTAATTTGAATACAGGAATAAGACATTTTGTCTTTTTCTTTTTTTTTTTTTTTTTTTTGTAAATTCATATGGAATTTTCAAATCTATCCACACATCAAGAAATAAAAAGAAAAAAATATTCCATGAAGTTGAGATGAAGGTTTCCGGCAGTTTTTCTTTTTGCGGAACAGAAACTGACATAGTTAATGGCTACAGATACAGTGGGATGATTTGATGATAGGATATTAAAATAAAGAATCAATAATGAATAGATTAAGTGAAAAAAATACAAAAAAAGATTATTTGTCTTACCTCGAGAAAGTAAAAGAAACCTTTGTATATTCCGAGCGATTGTCGCACTTAGACTATATCCTGGATGGAAGAAAAGGAAACTTGTATTAATAATACAGTTAAATTAAAAGGAAACCATAATACACGTACATACATTATATATACTAGCAAATATATGCACCCTCCGGGTGCAAGTATTTAAGTTTTAATGTAATGAAATATCGTATTAAATTAGAAAGTCTAATAAGAATGCAGATAAAAAGATTTGAAACAGAGTGGGGGTATATTAGAAAAATAGAAATGAAACTTACTCTCCGTCACTGCCGTCTTTCATTGCTGAATTTTACTTATTTAACTATTTAGTTAAATTAGGAAATAAAGAATAAAATTACACTTATTTTTTCTTGTTAATGGATTTCATTTAAGAGTCATTGGAGAGATTTTTGCTTATATTCATTAAAATAAAACCAAACAGTTAGAAATCAATAATACTAAGCACATATTTAATAAAATCACATTTTTAATATCAATATGCAAATTAGCCTTCCCATTCACACTGTAAACCACTATTTTTTTTATATATAAATACAATTGCATGTTATTTATATGTAGATATGGACAACACTAATAAAAAGGTAAAGCAATTTTATTAATAATTGAGGTTTAAATATAAATAAAATCATGAAGAATGTGATGTAAATAACTGTTAATTGTGACTCGATTAGTAATATAGTTTCGGTTACAGACAGAAAAACACACAATCTCCATTATAGTAAGACTAGCAACAATATGTGTAAGTATTTAAGTTTTAATGTAATGAAATATATTCAATTAGAAAAACTAACGAAATAGAATAAGAACGCATATAAAAAGATTACTTATTCTAATTATATTTTAATTGGTTTCAATATAAAATCATTCATTGGATTGATTTTAATTCGTTAAAGAATAAATCAATAATATAATAGATCAATAACATAAGTAATTATTTATTAAACCCGATTTTGTTAAAACCGGCATGCAAATGTTAATTTGCATGTCGGTTTTAACAACTATATATTATTTTAACACTATATATTATGTGGACCTTTATTTCTAGGGATATATAAGACACATTACAGGATCTAAAACGCACTAATAACATTGGCTGTTTTGAGGCAAATCTAACTCAGATTTTTATAGGAACATCGTTAATAAATAAAATGTTAATTAAGCAATGGAGTAGTATCGGATACAGACAGACATAATATGATATTGTTATGGCTTCACTATCTGGACTCTAAAAGAAAAACGCCTATAGAAAAAGGGGGATAAAAACTATATAAGGATATTACGTCTGATAATGAACAAATCCTGGGAGCAGAACAGAAGCTGTACGGCCACCTACCTCTCATCACACAAACCATTCGGGTAAGATTAACAAGACACCTACTCAGGGACATAACAGTGTAGCAAAAAGTCTACATCGATCAGCTCTGCGCGGCTACTTGATACTGTGCAGAGGACCTGTCAAAACTGATGGTCGATAAAGACAGCTGGTAAGAAAGTGTCATAGGAATCCGTGCTGTGGGCACGATTTGATGACAAAGTATAAAAATTATAATTTCTTCATACTTTGACAATAGTTATTAATTTGGCTCCCAATGAGAGCTAAATGTGACAAAAGGTCGGTTTCATGTGCGGGATACGCCCACAAAAGCGGCATCGAAAAAACTTTAGTTTCGTCGGCATTGCCATTTATGGATTTCTCAGGTGATGAGGAAATAAACCATACCATTTTAGACAAGAGGTATGTGCTACCCAGGTGAAGGGACACGTGGGACTAAGCTTATAATAAATGTCATCCACCCACGCAAACCTCTCATAAACGACTAGAATAAAGTTGTTATTTTTTTTTTCATCAAATGGGGTAGATTGATCTCTATATTTTGCTCTTTTTCTTTTTCCTCAAAGGTCGGATTATTAGGAAAATATTATTGAAAATAGATAACTATTTTATTTATCTATTTTTAATCTCGTTTTTTAATAATCATTTTACTTTTTTTTTTATTTGAATAAGCAATTATTTTTGTTGATAGCTTTTATTAGTATTCTCGGCTGCGATAGTGTTGTTATCCACCTTGATCTCGTGAACCGGCAATATTAACCTTATTCTAAATCGAATATCTCACCTAAAAAGTTAATTAGATTTTCTCAGAAATAAGATATTTACCTACAAAAGTGACATACTTCACAAAATTGATTTTCCAATTTGTCCATTGAATTTTTCTCCCTCTGAATATTATCTACAGATTAAATTCGTATCATTATTATGCCACAGTGGGTATATTTGAGTTGCGATAACGTAGACAGAGAGTCAACAGCGTATTATGACTGTCAGTTTATTGCTTACATAATCAACAAGACCTTGCGCTGTTTATTTAAAAACATCAACTAAATATGGGGTATTTATATATTGAAATTTTCATTAGTAAATATATAATTATAGGGTGCCGTTATGATAAGTGGCCTCCCTTTTTGATTCTGTTATAGTATGTGGCCTACCCGGTTTGAATGTGTCCTACCTCAGTAAGACTATATTTATAGATATAAGTAGTAGGCAATTTATCGAAACTAATTATTTTTCACATATATTCAATTTCAAGAAATGTAATTCAGTCAAACATTTTAATTGCATTTTTAATAACAATTATAATATAATCATTTGTCTTCAGTTATATAGTATTATGTATTTCTATTTAATAAAAGATTCAGTTATATAGTATTATGTATTTCTATTTAATAAAAAGATTCAGTATTATATAGTATTATATTGATTTTATCTATTTAATAAAAGATTCAGTTATATAGTATTATGTATTTCTATTTAATAAAAAGATTCAGTTATATAGATTCAGTTATATAGTATTATGTATTTCTATTTAATAAAAGATTCAGTTATATAGTATTATGTATTTCTATTTAATAAAAAGATTCAGTTATATAGTATTATGTATTTCTATTTAATAAAATAGATTCAGTTATATAGTATTATGTATTTCTATTTAATAAAGATTCAGTTATATAGTATTATTTAATAAAAAGATTCAGTTATATAGTATGTATTTCTATTAATAAAAAGATTCATTATATAGTATTATGTATTTCTATTTAATAAAAAGATTCAGTTATATAGTATTATGTATTTCTATTTAATAAAAGATTCAGTTATATAGTATTATGTATTTCTATTAATAAAAAGATTCAGTTATATAGTATTATGTATTTCTATTTAATAAAATAGATTCAGTTATATAGTATTATGTATTTCTATTTAATAAAAAGATTCAGTTTGTTTTGTTTTGTTTTACGTATATCAACCTCAGTGGGTCATTTAATGCCGATAAAGTTTTGAAATAAATCAATTCTTAATGGATAATACAATTTTTTTATAAATACATTTTTCTATTTAATCCATAGATGGGACCCTAACAGGTACTACCACTCCGGGTCAGAGTGGACCAGGGCGCAATGGTGATGAAGGGAAAGCTCCACATTCCCCAAACCTCCAGAACTGGAACCTCACCATCAGATAGAGTTTAACGTCATTCCCAGGACATGTAGACCCGCAGCAACCGCCTTCTAGCACCCATATGATAAAAAGGGGTTGAGGCTTGCCATAAGGGCAATAGGGTTGAGAAAATCATATAGGTGCTAGGGCTTAAATATCAATTTTATCGAAAGATGGGTACTACTAGCACTCATTGTCAGAGTGGACATTGGAGTAATGAATGTGTATTCAACCTAACCAAATTTCCAGTACTGATACAATTTAGTTTCACACCAAAGAAATCCCCGTTTGAGCGAATCTTACTCACTTCTGCAGTCAGCATGTTATAAGACCCGCTGACGGCGAGAAATTAATGACATTATCCAACAAATGACAATGGCCAAATAAAATTAATAGAATCAAACGTCCCCCTTTCCATTTATAATTACTTTAGACAATTTATGATCTTAAGTAAAGAAAATAATGAAAATTGATCATCTTTTGGGAAATTGTTAAAGGATTATTTAATTTCAAATCAACAGTATTTAGGCATACTAGCAATTATATGCACGCACGTATTTAAGTTTTAATGTAATAACATTATATTAAATTAAAAAGGCTAATGAAACTATACAATAATGCAGATAAAAAATTTGAAACAGAAGGGGATATAATCGAAAAATAGAACTGAAACTTACTCTTCCATCACTCCCGTCTTTCCTTGCTAAACAATAAAATTACAGTTATTTCTTCTGATGAATGGATTTATTTCAAGATTTATTGAAGATATTTTTCTCGTGTTCATTAAAATAAAACCAAACAATTAGAAACCAATAATACCAAGCACATATTTATCAAAATCAAATTATCAATATGTAAATTAGCCTGTTTACACTGCAAACCTATTTTGTTGTATATATGAACACAATTGTATGTTAATAGTATGTAGATAAGACCAACAGTATTAATAGTGTAAAACAATTTTATTGATAATTGGGTTTAAATAAAAATAAAATAATAGAGAATGTGACGTAAATAAATAAGATAATTGTGACTTGAGTAGCAATATAGTTTCGGTTGAAATGAAATGAAATCTCTCATCGATTTCGACGCATGAGAGTTCATCCAATGAACAACCTACACAGTTTTTTGTTTATAGTGGTGAAGGCTTGTGTAGGACCATTCCACACTTTTTGGTACAGTCGATAGGAAAAAAATTTGGTGCACAAGGAATGCCACAAACCCATTCAACGACTGGCCTCAGGTTTTTCAAATTCAGAGTTTTCCTTCTCCTAGACTGGTTACCTATTCAAGGTTAGAGCACAGTCTGTTCTATTTTAACCATAGCTGGAGGGAGAATATATTGGATTCATACCTTTCCCAAGGGTATTAGCGCTATGTGAGATGCAAACAGCCTTTCTAGGATTTAAACTCGGGTCGACGAGTCCATTTCCTATGACTAACAGTTTCGGTAACAGACAAACACACAATCGCCATTATAATAAGATGTTTTGAAAATCAAGATGAATAATATATATTGTATTCCTTTATGATCAATCTAAAATGCGTTAATCACATCCACACTGTCCCGATATATTTTTCTAGATGATTGTTAGATTAAGAAGGAATTCAATATCTAATCTAACGTAACGTGTGACTAATTTAGTGTGATGTCGTCGAGAAGAATTAGAATTTAAGTATCAACGAGGCGAACAATTTCTTTAGTGTGATATGAACAATTTCTTTCAACGGAATTAAACATTAATGCATACAATTTTTCAAGTTTGTCTTCGCAAGTGAGTCTGACATTAACAATAGAAAATAATCATCGCATTTTATCAGTTTTTTTAATGTTTTTAGATGAGGCTTGATAATTAGTATGTAGATTTTTCGGACCGTTGTCCTAATCTTTGTTTTATACAAAGGCTCTGCGGCCTTCTTAAGATGCTCCTGGTCGAACACGGGAGCCTTCACAGAACTTCGAACTGAGTCCTGTATTTAATACTGTTAGGGAGAGTTATCTCCCCCTAACGAATCGAACCGGATACTCTCTAAAAAAGAGGAGGAAAAAATACTGACAGCAGATAGACAAGGACCGAGCCCGGTTTGTGACAAACGCATATCCTACATCAAGCCGAACTGAATCCAAAACCATCCCACTGTATTCTCTGTCAGTGAGAATGAATAAAACAAGTATTGTTATTGTTAACACATTACCTGTTTTTATTATCAATTCTGTATATCCTACATCTCGGGATATAACAAATACATTGGTTTAGATTGCTCTCATATAGTCCAGCTGGACATTGCACAACAGCTGGAAGGGCTGAGTTAATTTTAAATTCTAAGTGACAATTATCTGTTAGCTGTGGGTTCAATCCTGACTACGGACAAAAATAACATAGGATACTTAACATAGCTTAACACTTCTACCCGGTCATGGTTAACGGAATGAGAACAATCTAGCACAATGGATTTGATAAAGGGTTCGGTTCGAACTTCCGTGAAAGTTCCCGATTATATAAAAGTTCCCGAGTTCTACGAGACATACCCGAAGAAGGCTGGAGGGTATATCACACTTTAACTGATGAAAACTAGCTGAAACCCTCGCCATACGAAGAGTATGTTCATCTAGTAAAAACGAAATGTTTTTTTTATTCAGTTAATCATCGGTGCGGGGTTAACGTGTTTACCCCTCCCCCTTGCTACTGGTGGCTTACGGGTTAAATCGAACTTAACGGACCTAAATTCCACCATTGTATGTCACCTTGTCGAAAGAAAAAAATACCAAAAAAATCAGGAAATTAACAGAATTTAATGTAATTTTCAGTGTTCATATATTGATAAATAAGATATAATACACTAGTTATTTTATTTAAAAACTTTGACATTTTTTCAGGTCAGTTAACTTTGAATCAGGTATCTTTGAGGCGTAACATAGATTTTGAAAGATACGGAGTTCAAAATTAACTGATATGAAAAAACGTAAAAGTTTCTAAATGACATAACTCATGCATTATAAATTTCATTAATTTATACATCAACATTGAAAATTTCATTAAATTTGGTTAATTCCCTGATTTTTGGTATTTTTTTTCTTTCAGCGGGGTGACATACGATGGTGGAATTTGGGTCCGTTAAGTTCGATTTACCCGAGTTAGATATATGGATTTGCTTTCTGTTCCTAAATTTCAGTGATAAAAAACCCTGACAAAGATAAGGAATTATCACATTTAGAAGATGTTCATTTAGTTTATTCACTGATAAATTAAAAAAATCCTAATAATTGATAAAACGCATTTTTTAAAATCTAATAGCTGAACACTGTGGCTTGATAAAATATATCTTAAACAAACTAGATTAAATTATTTATTCCCTTTAAGTGCGATAATTACATAATTCATACCCTTAACTGGGGTCCTACGGTGGTACGACAAAATTCAACAGGATTTATTTTATTATAAAGACGCATTTTTCATTTAAGAGCTGATCATTCTCGTATCCTGAAATAAACTTAAACCACAGATTAGATTATTTACATTAATTGTATAACTTTTTTAACCCTTCAAAAGAGAATATATGGAATAACCCAACATTGAAAAAAACCATCATGGAATAACCCAACATTGAAAAAACCATCATGAATAACCCAACATTGATCATGGAATAACCCAACATGGAGGGAAACGAGGAAACCATTATGGAAATCTTTGAGGAAAAAACCTGAAGTGAACTTCAGTGAAGTGTGCCAAATTCATAATTTTGTCAGAGGTAGTAGGTATTTACACATCCATTTGACACGGAGAGGATGTGACAAGTTCACAAGTATGGCACATCCAGTAAATATATTCAGTAATAATGGATATGCAAGACTAGCTTGTTAACAATAACACCACGATGAGACGTCCAATTTTCCTGGGGTAAAATACTACAGACTGTACTTGTTCCAATGAGTAAAAAATATTATCCGATTTAGGTTGTTAAGGTACATAAATAATTAACCAGTTTCAAACTTTATTTTAAATGCTATACGCCATGGGTCCGCAAAGCATGTGCCATGCGCTTGATTGAAAATAGAGTTTAACGTTTCGATGTCCACAGACGAACAAATAAGGTTAATCGACGAAGCATTATCGATGGATCACTTCAAAACTTATTTGCTGGAGGGAGTGTCTCTTTTATGGAGCTTTCCAAGGTCCCAAACACGCAATATGTTTGTGGCCGATATCTAAAGCCAAGATCATTCCTTGTGGTCACCGAGATGAAAGGAAAGATGGAGCTTTTGATGATTTTTATGTAGCTGTAAACAGGAAGAGATCAGTGGCAGTTTAAAATTACCAACACTTATCGCTCATCCAGAAGAGCTTTTAAAGAGTTCAAAATAAAAAGCTGGACCCTTCGTGCTCCGGAACCTAAAGTACATATGGATTTTACCACTTCTCATAAACCAGTTATCTATCAAGATAATTGCTCTTCGTAGCAACAGAGGCGACACAAGTTTTATCAAAAGACATAATCGCCAGATGCATTTTCAATTCCTGGTTGCTGGTTTTAGGCTATCTTGTGCAGTTAAACCTCAGTTTATTTCCGGTTCGCACTACGGTTAACGATGGTTCTCAAATGTGTGCAGGTGCTAATTTAACTTAACCTCTTATTTTTTTTTATCATTTTTTTTAATTACTTCAATTTTAATACTATATCTATTGAAGTCAGTCTACTATTGGTTTGAACAAAGCAACTGGTCAAGACAACTGGTACTTATGGGAATTCAGAAAAGTACACTCATGCATTTGGGTGATTCCATTCCTTGAGTCCTGATTCGCTGCTTGGTTTCTATGATGTTCTGAGCCTTCATAAATAACCTACCATTTTGCATAGTCTTTGCAGCAAACCAGGTTCATATTAAGTTACGACTGCTTGCTGCCTTTTCTTACCAATTCGATGGTAATTGGAACTAGTATGATTATATTACAATATCTTACTATCCGGTGAATATCTTAGCATAAAGCTGCAGGTGTAATGGTAATTGTCGAAGAGGATTAACACAGCGACACGCGTTCAAACCCTAGACGAGCCTTTTTGCATTTCTTATAACGCTAATACCACTGGAAAAATTATGCATCCAACTATTCTCCCTCCAGCTACTGGAAAATAGTAGGTCGGACTGGACTCTTTAACCTTTGTTAGCAGCCAGGCTAGGAAAGGGAAAACTTCCCTTAAGAAATTAAACGTGTCACATCCTGCTCGTGTGGAAGGGTTTATAAATGCATGATAGCTGTAATCGTAGAATATAAAGAGTGACCCGAATTAAAATCCTGGATGTAGCTGTTCGTCTTTCATTTTCGCAAATACAGTTTCATCTGTTTTCCTCCTGGTATTGCGTAGTCTATCAATGAGTATTTAATCTCTAGTCAAAATCATTAATATACATAGAATTATTTAAATAGTATGCATTTAAAACTAATCTCCCTTGAATGTCAATTAAAAGAGCAGTTTGAATTCAGAGATTGTCGACAGAAATGCTGATTTAGGCATAAAACTAAACATGCAGTTATAACCAATTTCTAATAGAAGCAAAATCTAAAACCATACCCAAATAGCATATACATAACAGCCGTACTCAATAAGAAGAAAAAAAATGTGTTTAGCATAAAATAACCCAATGGGTTTATATGCCAAAAAAACCAAAAAAAAAACAGTCAACCAACCAAAATCATACCCAATAGCACATATACACAACAGCCGTACCCAATAAGAAGAACATTTAAAAAAAAAGTTTTCCGTATAAAATAACCCAATGGGTTTATATGCCATAAAAACCAGTCAACCAACCAAAATCTAAAATCATACCCAAATAGCACATACATACATAACAGTCGTACCCAATAAGAAGAAAATTTAAAAAAATAAGTTTTCCGCATAAAATAACCCAATGGGTTTATATGCCATAAAAACCAGCCAGCCAGCCAACCAACTAACCGTTTGCCGTTATATTATCTTCTATATTCTTATCCTCAATCTAATACAAATATCAGCCGGAATATCGGTATGAGGGTGGATGCTAAAATGATATGCACGTCAGTAGGATACGGTAATTTTTACTCGCAGACGAAAGGTTCTTCTCGAGTGTGTATGTGCGTGTGAATATATTCATTTTCTTCGTAGGCATTTGGACGTTCGTCTTAATGTTCGTCCCCAAATTGGTAAGGAATGCGTTGACGTTGCGTTTCTATTTTCACCAAATATTGATTCTTTCGTGACAGAAGTTGGACCTTGCATATCTCGGTTCACTTCCGTGACCTTTGTCTAATGTCAGCTCTTTCAATTCTTCATGAAGAAAAAGTAAAAGAAAAGTATTGTTTTCTCTTCCGAAGCTGAGAGCAGTTCTCCCTTAATAACTTTTGTGAGGGTGGGGTAGGTGGGGGAATTCATCCATCATTGTCAGATTTTCATTCGGTTTTGTCAATGAATTCCTGGAGAAAATATTGACAAAAATCATCATTCTCAGTAGAGTCTAGAGGTTAAAAAGGTAACCTGGCAATGCCTGGGTAAGAATAGAATAATCCATAAACAATTAAATTATTTGCTTTTCTGGTAAGATAAATCAAGAATTCTTCCAAGCTGTAGCCGCCTCCGTTCTACTGTATGATTGCATTACTTGGATTCTAACGAATATATTTTCAAAAGATCCTACAAGAGAATAAATAATGATCTTTCGATGTTCTAAACAAACCCTGCAAGCAGTACCTCATAAAAAGCATCAGTAGAGCTACTTACTTCCTACCACACAAACCATCCAAGACGAGGAAGAGACGCTGGACACTGTTGCATAAGTAAGGACGAACTCATAAGTAACCTTCTCTGAATACCTACACACGGACACATCAGAGTGGCCCGACCAACGAATACATACACTGATCAGCTCTGTGCGAATACTGGATGTCATTAAGAGGTGTTTCCAGGAGAGATAACTGATAGAGACGGATGGTGAGAGAAGTCATGGGAACATGTGCTGTTAGTGCGACCAGGTGATGTTGAGCAACAATTTAAACCGAGAATATATGTAAACTATGTATATATTTACCACCCCCTACACATGAGTAGGATGTGACACCAGGTCAATTTCTTAAGCGGAGTTTAACAGGTTTGAATTCAGTGTTTTCCTTCTAGACTGGTTACCCAGCCATGGTTAACGACCCCCAGTCTGACCTACTATTTACCCATAGCTGGAGGGATAGTAGTTTGATGCATACCTTTCCCAAGGGTATTAGCTTTATGTAAAATGTAAATAGCCTCGACCAAAATTTGAACTCGGATCGACAAGTTAATTTCCTACGACACTAACCATTACACCACGCATTTCCACATGTAACATATGTAGATGTAAAATTAAATTTAAAATTTAAAAAATGGACATTATCCATTACCTATGTACCCAGATATTTTAAAGAATTCCTTCTTTGGTATTTTTATCAAATAAAAAGTCAAGTAAAGTCGTCGGGGCGACCTATTGTCAGTATGAGCCATACAGCGAGGGAGTATATCCACTTTTCACTAGCGTTAGACCAAGGAGATAGTTTTTGCGTCTGAGGTGGAACGCCACGCCTACCATCAGCTCCTTTACTGCACAGATCCCTGTGCTACTCATACGCTGAGTTGGCGAGGGCCGGTATCGAACTAGGAACCTCATGGTTTCTAGCCGAACGCTCTATCGACTGCACTAACCGACCCTTTAACTGTTAAATGTGTTGTCTTTGTCGTATATACCATGAGTCTAGTAGCCGGTTTTGTAATGTAGGTTATTAAAACAGTACGAAAATGAGATATGGTTACCTTTTGACAGGTCACACTATTGTGGGAACAGTTGGGTGCTAGTCAATTATTAAAGACCAAGATGTGTCGGCATTGTTGATTAATTTTTTATTATGATTTAAAAAAAAATAGTTTACTAAATTACTACCACCCAATAATCCCCACAATTTACGGACTTCATAAAACACAGGTCACACAAATAACGATGTTTATATTTACAAGGAAGATTATACACCCCAGGGCGTAAGTATTTAAGTCTTAATATAATGAAATATACGGTGTCCACAAAGTCCATTTGCTCTTTAAATTCTCTTAAATGCACACGGAATTTATGAACACTATATTAAATTAGAAAGACTAACGAAATTAAATAACAATGCATATATAAGCATTCTTTATTTTAATTATATCTTAATTGATTTCTTTATAAAATCCTCCGTAAGATTAATTTAAATACGTTGGAGAATAAAACAATAATATTATAGATCAATAACAATAAGTAATTATTTATTAAACCCGGTTTTGTTAAAACGCGTATGCAAATTAACCACCCCATATATTATGTAAACCTTTATTACATAGTGATTTATGAGACACATTGCAATATTTTAAACGTACGAATAACATCAGCTGTTTTGGGCAAATCTAATGCAGATTTTCAGAGAGCGTTAACAAATAAGATTTATTATTCTATGTATATTAATGATTTTGATTATAAATTAAATACTCATTGATAAACAACGCAATACCTGAGGGTATCGTGGCGTAAACAGGGACGTACTTTCGGGTACAAACAGAATCTCCATTATAACAAGATATTTAGAATAAATTTCAAAATTAAACACCGAATGTCTCATTATTTTGAAAAAAGATATTCTCAAACACAAGGTATATTTGTATTTCTTTTTATTTAGGTGCAGGGTCTTAGCTCTTTGCAAAGGATAGAGTATATATATTTACCAACCCCTCCGCACGAGCAGGATGCGACACAAGGTCAATCTCTTAAGCGGAGTTTAACAGGTTTGAATTCAGAGTTTTCCTTCTCCTAGACCGGTTGCCTAATCAAGGTTAAATAGCCCAGTCTGCCCTACTATTTACCCATAGCTGGAGGGAGAGTAGGATTCATACCTTTCCCAAGGGTATTGGCGCTAAATGAAAGGCATTTACCACGTCCAGGATTTGAACTCAGGGCGACGAGTCCATTTCCCATGACTTTAACCATTACACCACGCTCAAAGGATAGAGTATAAGTACCGTAAACTCCGCCGACAGGGCTATCTAAATTTAGCTATGATCAAAGATATTTATCTCCTCAATCTTGTAAATCGCAGCACTACTTCGATAGCGTTACTATATTTCTTTACAGCTGATTTTGTGAGTGTAGGTCAATCCTTAATACAGAACTGGAGAAATAAAAAATTTAAAAAAACTCTCCCCCGCTACGTTGCGACGAAGATATTCAACGCCCTCAAGAATTCAAGGTTAATTTTCACTGCTTCTTAAATTTGAGAATATCGACATTGTCCAAGGTGTGGAAATATGCAGCTTTTCCCTGAAGCGACAAGACTAAACAGGAAATATCACGGATAAACAAATGTGCTGCTAACCAGTAAAAATCAGTCAATACAGACAAGGGGGGATATTTATCAGCATTTGATGCAACGACTTAATACTTGCTTGAAGCGTAGCAGACAATCAATAACATTGGTGGTTTGATGATTTATAAAATCATGACGTTCATAATAATGAGGAGGATAATTTTGATAAAACGAATTGCTAACATTTAAGAAAACAAAACTTCTGAGTCTTCTTTGCGATGATGGTTGCGCATATATTTATTAGGAATTCTTGTTGGTGGATAAAATACTCTTGTTGGATCATAATTTCCAGGGTATCTTTGGAATAGTGTTACATTTGGAATAGTGTTACATGATTTTTATTAGGAATTCTTGTTGGTGGATAAAATACACTTGTTGGTTCATAGTTCGGAGGGTATCTTTGGAATAGTGTTACACTTGGAATACTGTTACATGAATTTTATTAGGAATTCTTGTTGGTGGATAAATACACTTGTTGGTTCATAGTTCGGAGGGTATTTGGAATAGTGTTACACTTGTTTTTATTAGGAATTCTTGTTGGTGGATAAAATACACTTGTTGGTTCATAGTTTACACTTGTTGGTGGATAAAATACACTTGTTGGTTCATTTGGGAATTCTTGTTGGTGGATAAAATACACTTGTTGGTTCATAGTTAGGGTATCATGATTTTATTAGGAATTCTTGTTGGTGGATAAAATACAGTCAGGGTATCTTTGGGATAGTGTTACATGATTCATGGATAAAAATAATTAAACTCACCTTTCCTGAAAAGTGAGTGGGGACATAAAAAGAAGTAACGATACCGCTAATCTGTTTCAACGAACATAATGAAAGATAGAAAAGAGAAGGAGAGAGAATTAAATGAAGATTATTATATTTTTTACATCTTAACCTATTTGCAATATTTAAGTAAACATCAAATATTGTAATAATTAAATTATTATACTGTGGTATATCCTGCTGGAGATATATAGTAGGCTTAGTATTAGGATGGCACAGGGCCAAATGGAAGGGAAATCGAACTTAAAAGATTATGAATTATGATTCGAAAGGTTGTGTAGTGCCTATCCACCAAAGGATGAGTATTTTCCTGACGTAGAAATCACAAAGCTACATGATAGATAAGAGGGTTTTGTCAGCCTGGATTGAAAATCAGAATCGATTTTTTAAAAGTCATGAGGATACTTCACATTTGTTATATTGGCGCCAAATAACCTTTCAGATCCTATTCAATGTCACGTAGTTTTATAATGGGCTAAGTTTAGTAAATATCCGACTTGCTAAATAAATACTGGGGGATTGGTTGGTGTGTTGGATTTTACGACATGTCAACCTATTGTGTCATTTAATGCCAAATACGTTTTGTTTTCTTGGAATCTTTTGAGATGAAGCTTGATAATTAGTATTATTTGGATTATTGTCTTCATTATTGTTATCTGTACAATGTTCCCGCTGATGTGCCCTCAACTGGACATATAGCATAGTGGATGAAGGAGTATGGTTAAGACAGTGCTAAGTGACAGTTATCTCTAGATTGCAGGTTCAGTCCTGGTCAGGGGCAGCAGAAACATAGAATAATAATTAACAAGCTTAACACCCGTACCCCAGCAATGATTAACAGAATAGTTCAACGTGTAAAAAGTATACCCGCGTGGACTGAATAAAGGGTTATGTTCAAAGTTCCGTGATGGCTCCCGATTACGAAAAAAAAACCTGAAGAAAGTCGGGGGGCACATCGGCCGAAATGTTGTACAGATAACAATGAAGATGAGAACAGCAGTCCGAATAAACCAAACAATAGGCTTTGTTTTATTAATCCTTGTTGGGTACTCAATTTTTAAAAATACAACTCATATTTTTTTCTATTTAGACCTTACAGGTACTACTACTCCGGGTAGGAGTGGACCTGAGAGTAATAGTAATAACAACGTACTTCTTACTCCTCAGGTCACCAGAACTGTAGCCTCACCATCATATGCAGTTTATCGTCATAATCAAGACACCCCTTTTTTGATGGTGGGGTCTTAGTCCTTTGCAATTGGATACAGCGTATCATTAGCCTCGATTACAGAGGACTAAAGTTGATTATAAGCTTAATAAAACCTAATTTAGGGATATATTATTAGCAACGATAAAAAAATATTTTATAGAAATAATAAGAAAAAAAATGTTATAATGCAATTATTCTCATTCTTCTATACTATACTCTTGATGATTACTGTTTTCTAGATATTTATTCTGTTTTTTTTTTTTTACTTATATCGTCTTTCTTTCTATTCAACTGTTTCTTTTGTGTAATAAGGGTTGAGTAGTCATCTACGCACGGTTATAATTTCCTCTGTGGATGTTTCTATTTAGTATTCAACGCAATCATACCGCAACATATAATCAACTTAACAATTCTTTGACGCTAGTCCCAGTCCACATTGCAAGCAGTTTAGAAACGAGTAGCTCTGAGAAGCCCGGCATTGGTTCACCACGATTATTTCTTGTCAGGGGCTGTCAATTCATGGTTGCCTTGTAAAGCGTATTCGTCCCTCTCTGTAAAGCCGCTTGATCGTCACACGTACGTGATTACAAATACCTAAGTGTATTCAGAACTGGAACACTTGGCTTGTCTTTAATGTACCGCCTCTGTTCGAAAGGAAAACCCACTTGAGATAAAAGTGTCCTAAGTAATTCCGTACAATGGATACACCTGGTATGAGAAATCTATGAAAGAGCAATTGAGAATGAGGTAGAAATGCATGCTTCCTATAACAATACATGGTAACGTGAATTATTATGCATTTTCAAAGGTATGTATTTTATAGATGTTTTCCAAGCTAAGCTTACATTTTGCCCGAGGCTGGAAGTATGGGATCCCTAATGAGGGTCGAGATCATTTATACCCATATATCGTAATTGATTAGATGGAATAGCTTTTTATGTAGCTTACAATTGGCACAGGGACAAAGATACAAGGCAGATACCGAGGATCGAACCTATCTTTCAACAGAGATTTATCTGTAAGAGGATACTCGGTTATTAAGGTTGTTTGATGGCATATCAAACATTGTGGGTTATTTAATACCAAATCTTATATATTATATATAATATATATATATATATATATAATATATTATATATATATATATATACTCTGTGAATAGATCACAGTATGATAATTCAATTATTACAACGTTTGATATGTTTACTTAAGCGTTATTGAAAAATAGTTCAATATGTAAGTATAATAATTTTGATTCAACTCTCACTCACTCTTTTTCTTCCTTTCCTTTTTTCCTTATGTTCGATTGAAAATGATTAAGGATATCGGCTGGTCACCTCAAGCCCTAGCACCTATATGATTGTCCCAACCCTATTGCCCTCATTGCCACCTAAACACTCCATCATATATACTAGAAGGTGGTGGTTGAAGGTCCTAGTGTCCTGCGTATGTCGTTAAACTAGATCTAGTAATTCTGGAACTCTGGGGAATGTGAGTACATCGCTATTACTTCCAGGTCAACTCTGACCTGGAGTCGTAGTAGGTGTTAAGTTCCCTATATGGGTAAGATAGATTTTAAAAAAAAGAGTATAAAAAATGCATGTAAAAAATTGAGCTTGAAAATAAAATTGAATACCCAACAAGAATGAATAAAACAAATGTCTTCGGCATAAAATAACTCACCAAGCGTTGAAATGCCGTAAAATCCAACCAACCAACCTTGCAAGCAGTAAAACAAAAGGCAATTACCATTTATTTGTTATTTATAATTCCCAAACTTAAAAAAATAACCCTGCGTGAGACTTTGGCTATGATTGACAATGCTGCAATTTTTGAAGGAATGTGTTTTAATTTTGAAAGGGCACGTACGCTTAACGCATGTTTGAAGAATCTCTTGTAGACTTACAATTGTTGTACGATAGAATATACTATCGTATTTCAAGTCATCTGCATCTACCACAGAAGACGATGAAGCACACCCTCGATATCATTGCAAACAGAATTTACAAAGGTCTTTTTAGCGGTGGGGCTGGGAATGCTCAGGAGATTTTTATTTAAAAAATCAATGTTAATGCTTCCTTTCTTTAACCCATTTCAGAAAATGAAGAAAACCGTTTTAAAATAGGTATTTAAAAGCGAAGCAATGTAAAAAAAAAAAAAGTGAAAGTGTACTATTTAAGTTCAATTTGTTTAGTTGCTAATCTATTTATATAAAATACGACGTCAATATGTATGTATGTACACCTATAATATACTCCGCTATAAAATTGAAAGTTGGTTTACAGATACACGTCGATAAGGCGCTCAAAATTACAGGGTGACCCCCCCAAAAAAAACAAAAAAACAATTTGGGTTCTTTTTTTTTGTGCTGGTAGTCTGCATCAGTAATAGTATAGATACTGGGTAGGAAGCGCGTGGTGTAATGGTTAAATTCACGGGAAATGAACTTGTCGCCCCGAGTTCAAATCCTGGACGTAGTAATTGCATTTCACTTAGCGCTAATACCTTGGGAAAGGTATGAATACTCTCCCTGCAGCTATGGGTTAATAGTAGGGCAGACTGGGCTCTTTAGCCTTGGTTAGGTAATCGGTATAGGAGAAGGAAAACTCTGAATTCAAACCCGTTAAACTCCTCTTAAGAAATTGACCGTGTGTCGCATCCTGCTCGTGCGGAGGGGTTGGTAAATATGTATATACTGGGTGACACCCCGCCTAAAAATAGAATTTGGGTTCTGTGTTTGTTTTTTTTTTAACCATGTATATAGGTGAGAACGACGCAGTCCAAGAAGAGCATACACTGTGCTCTGACCGGTTTTATCCTAGTCACTAGGACAAACTTCAAAGGATTCAAACTTCTTACAGCATAAAAGCCATTTAGTGCTTTGTGTTTGTGGCTTTGATTTAATATATTTGTGGTGTCTCTGTCTAACTGTGTATAGAAATATAATTCAGAACAAAACTCTGTACCAAGAACAAACAAAAGTTATCTAAGGGACATTTTTATCCGGAATCTAGTGATTGTAATTAGATTTACCCCTAAATTAATTTGGGATCACCAGGGACCAAATTATCAACGATGGTATGGGAATATAGGAAAAAATGAAAAGGCTAACGGTAATAATCCTGATAAATTTGCAAATTTAAAGGAATTTCCATATCGAACATTTAGTTCATTAGGACCAGTTGATAACTCTATATATAAAGTCTCAATCCTTTCAAAACTGGTATTATTGCGTTATTGGTAAATGGGGTTAACATACAAATTTTAATTGTAACATTTTCACAATAAGCTCATCCATCGATAGATACTGTTATCCAATTGGTAAACTATATAAGATTCAAAAAGTGCATAATTCAGTTGGTTTGGTTTGGTTTGTTTTGTGGCATATCAACCTCAGTGGGTCATTTAATGCCGATAAAGTTTTGAAATAAATCAATTCTTAATGGATAATACAATTTTTTTATAAATACATTTTTCTATTTAACCCATAGATGGGACCCTAACAGGTACTACCACTCCGGTCAGAGTGGACCAGGGAGCAATGGTGATGAAGGGGTGCTCCACATTCCCCAAACCTCCAAAACTGGAACCTCACCATTAGATAGAGTTTAACGTAATTCCCAGGACATGTAGACCCGCAGCCACCGCCTTCTAGCACCCATATGATAAAAAGGGGTTGGGGCTTGCCATAAGGGACATAGGGTTGGGAAAATCATATAGGTGCTAGGGCTTGACGATTGATCGGAGGGGGCCTCTCCGACCGCCCGTCTAGCCCAAGATAATAATTCAGTTGGATACTTTATAAATTGTCAAAATTTTTAAGCAGAGTTTAATAGGCTTAAATTCTGAGTGCTTTTTTACTAGACCAGTTATCATACCAAGGTTAAAGAGCCAAGTCTGCCCTATTATTTACCCACATCTAAACGGGGAATAGTTAGATTCATGCGATTCCCAAGGATATTACCACTATGGGAAATGCAAACTGCCTCGTCCAAGATTTGAACTCGGCTGACCGTATCCATTTCTTACGACCGAATTGTAGTACCTGTTAGGCTACCATCTATAGATTAAATAGATGAAAAATGAGCATAAAATGTGTTTAATTTTTTTAGTACCCATCAAGAATGAATGAATGAAATAAAAACGTTTTCGGCATAAAATAACCCAATGGGTTGACATGCCGTAAATCCCAACCAACCAACCGATTTTTAGTCCTATTGTATTAGCTTTAATTAATGGTCCTGTTGCACTTTAGGACTTCCTCTGATAACTGAGTGTACGTTGATTTTAAGACTGAGAAAGAGACAAGAAAATGACATTATATTCCCATTCGAGGCAAAGGAGTTCTTGATGACTCGCGTTTCACAAAATAATTAATCAACATAACAGGAAATCCTAGGCATGCTGACGTCTTCGTTGCAGAAAAGAAAAATTGCTTGATTTTCCCTTAATCCTAATGTGTTTCGATTAAAGTGCATTGGTACTAGATTTTAAAATCTGTCTTCTGACAAGATTAGGAATTCTAAACTTTTACGCGAAAAAAAAATACAAATAAGCACATAAGTACATTGCATTGACAACATTCAACGCCTAGTTTAATACTGGTAAAAATCTGAGCTGTTTTTTTTTGTTGTTTAATGTCAATCTTTGTATGTTATTTAATGCCAAAGCCATCCCTGTATAACAACAGGCGTGGTACGATACGTGTCAAAAATATCCGTGTATAACAACAGTCGTGGTACTATTCGTGTCAAAGCCATCCGTGTATAACAGCAGTCGTGGTACTATTCGTGTCAAAGCCATTCGCGTATAACAACAGTCGTGGTATTATTTAACCCATTGTTGAAGAATGGGATGGTTCATACCTTTCCAACGGTTATCTGTCCGCAAGTTAAGCTAGGCTGGATTTCGATTCCGATTACAGCGATGTCGCAATTCAGCACGTTATCCCCTACAACACGGAGACTGTCCCCTTAAAATTAAAAATCCTCACTATGTTTAAGTATTTCATGATTACCTATGTTACTATTAAAACAAGAAAAATATGGGATAAACTTCTAGCCTGAAATAAGGTTGATAATTGAATCCCTTTTCACTAATATTTCGAAATAAATGTGTCGCGTATATAATTCTTAAATCAAACACTATGAGAAATGTTAGGCACTAAAAAGGACGTTTGGTAATTTTAGGTCACCCAAAATTTCTAGAGAAATATTGGAATGGCTCACCGAGTTCCCTCTGGGTCATTTAAAAATAACAGTGTAATATTTTCGTCGCCACCAATTTTTTCCAAACACCTCCAAGATAATCTTATTCCGCGCTAATGCACTTAAGAAAACATGGACTTCTGTTCTCCTCCCAGCAATGGGTAAATAGTAGGACAGAGTGCCCTTTGCTAGGCAACCAGTCTTTCTCCAAGTCACTGCTGATGCCTGATGGCTTGTTGCCCTCGAGAAACTCTGCGGCAATTTCCCTATGGAAAAGACTTGGTAGCAGGGGTTGGCATCGTTCTCCTCCAGCCAGTTCTCCATAAATTCCAGAGTCACGTCTGGAAAACTGAATTCAAACTATTGAATATATGACCCCCTGTCACATCCTTCTCGGGGTTGATATGATACCTACACTCAGTGGGTCACACTTGTGGCATTGTACTGTACGAAACTAAGCTTAGTAAATATTAATTCTATTCCTTGCAAAATAAATCACATTAATAACTTAGTGAATGGTGTCTCTTCAAGGTCAGGGTTTTACTTAATGATCAAAGATCTTTAGATTTTGACCTTTAAGACATTCACCTGAATTTGGAGTTATAAAGCCAGCTTAGAGCAGATCCTCAACGTCCACGATTTGGTTGTGGAATTGGTTCTTTAAGTTGCTTGAGATAACTTGAAGGTAATGGAATTTAATATTGGAGAAAATACACGTTACATTAGTTTTTTTATTGTTATCTATCTATGAATGTGATAGTGAGAAAATGGAAAAGGGAGGGGGTGAAATGGAAAAGGAGGGAGTGAAATGGAAAAAGGAGGGAGTGAATGGAAAAAGGAGGGAGTGAAATAGAAAAGGAGGGGTGAGAAAGGGGGAGAGAGAGGTGGAGAGCGAGAGAGGAGGGAAGAGTGAATAAAAATATGCCCAAGCAAGAGTTCACCCTTTAATTCTTGGTTAGAAACGGCGTCCCGAATAAAAAAAAAAAACAAACAAAAAAAAAACGATTTCCCCCACCGCCCACCAAACTGCACACACATTTCTCTTATCGCTTTTTAAGACGGACAAAGAAAAGGTTAATGAAGCAGGTATCGCAATCAAAATGGCTTTTTACCAGTTTAAAATCAAAATTGGCGGACATTTTCAATGAAATTTGTGTTATCTAATATCCGTAATTGGCGCGCGTGTGTGATCGTTAGAGCAGAATTATTGGATCCAAGATTTCGTTTTTAAAACTGCTTTTCACGTTTTCTTTTTACACAAGTTATTTTATTTTTGCTTGAAGTAGTTTCCTTCTAAACAAATGAAAGGATCGCATTGAAAATAGTCGGCGAATCAGTCGAAGACGTGATATTAGCAGAAAAGGAATTTTCTCTTTCTAATTTCAGAAGATTCTCATTCTGGCAAATTACATCGGCATCAATATGCCTCGATAATTGGGAAATGAAGCCAAATAGAAATAACGAATCGAAATATTCAGTTTCCTGGCTTTTGTTTTCGTTTTGTTGATTTGATACAAATTTAAATTTACCTTATATTTAATAAGTAAATGAGGCTATCTTGAAAAATAAAAAAAGGTTTGATTTGTTGGATTTTACGGCCCGTCAACTCTTGTTGGGTCATTTTATGCCGAAGACGTTTTGTTCTATCCATGCTTGATGGCTATTGTATTTTTGAACACTCATTATTTATATTTAACCCATAGAGGAGACCCTAACAGGTACTACCACCCGGGGTCAGAGTGGACCTGGGAATAATGCCAATGAAGGAGTACTTGTGATCAGAGGAATAATCGAAACGATCCAGATCACTGGACTGTTAAAATCACAAAAAAATACTTAGAAGTGTCCTGGAGACCCAAGGAGACTTGATGTCACTGAGACTTCACTTAAAACGGGTGTAAAAATAAACAAACTCGTAATCATCATCATCATGTCACGATATTAGCACGGATATCCATGACAATCTCTTGCCAACCTTCCCTATCATTCATTGCACTTGGAGGTCCTCTGCAGAGCAACCGGCATCCTCGCATATTTGGTCAATGTAGGTCCTTGCTGGGCGCCCCACATCTGCATGTCCATGTGTTGGCTTCCACAGGAGAATGTCGCTTATGAGCTCGTCCTTTCTTCTCCAGCAGTGTCCTGCATGCCTTGTCCGTCTCACTCGTATAGTTTATGAGATGGGGGCAAGTGACCATACAGCTGCCTCCTCGTGGGGTGCTGCTTCCACGACTTGTTCAAGACTGCACGCAGCATTCTTGTGCAACTTCCATCTAGCATATTCTCAAGACACTTCGTTAGAGTCCAAGTGGTGCAGCCATATAACAGCACTGATACAAACTCGTAATAAAATGATAATAATAGAAAGATGGTTAAATAATTTTAAACATTGAAATTGAAATATTAGTAAAACCTTTCTTTTGAAAGGGATGCATTCAAATCAAGGCTTTAATCAAATGAAATATACGTGTAGATTATTAGACAGTGGACTGTAATGTTTAAAGAAAATATATTGTTAGAAATGCTGTCGTGGAAGACTACGACCTGAATGACACGTACTTTTGTTTGTAATTGATAAGAGTTGACCAGAAATACCTTATCAGGCGGTTTGGCGTTCTCCTAATAACAGTAGTTAAGAATTCGAGGCCGCACTAAATCTAAGCCCGGTACTTAGAGGTCCGACCTCAGTTTAATCCAACAGATTTGGGCCCACTGGAGTAATTTAAGAAAGGTAGAGGAATTTGCAGTGTCGAATGGTGAGTCTACTATTAAATGTGACTGGGACAATACAGAGACGAATTTCAAAAGAGAAATTCTTTTATATTAAGTTTATGCAAGATAGTTAAATAGCAATGCCCTTTGAGGGCGAAATGCGTGACAGCCTCTGTCTCATTCAATTACTGTCACTTATTTCGAGCCAGACATGCGAAAAGCGACGGGTTTGTCCTTTAAGCCAGTCGTTCTCAACCGGAGTCATGACTTTCTTTGGGATCCAGTCAAGCAAAAAATAGATAATCATAAAAATACAATAGTTTTTCAACATCGAATTGGTATGGGGGAGGGGGTCCACCATAGGAAAATAGGAATCAAAAGAACCAATTCAGAACCACTGCATTAAGCAAGCAGTCAAGTCAATCTTCTCAAGCGCTGTTGCATTTGTTTGGATTTTACGGCATGTCAACCCTTGTTGCGTTATTTTATGCCGTAGATATTGTTTTATTTATTCATTTTGGGTATACAATTTTTTTTCAAACTCAATATTTTAAACACATTTCAATACTCATTTTTTGATCGATTTAACACAGAGGGGATCCTAACAGAAACTACCGCTCCAAGTCAAAGTGGTAATGAAGTATGCAACATATTCCCATAAAATTCAATGTCATACGCAGAATACCAAGACGGCTAATTGTTTGTTCATAGATTTCTTTGTGTAGTTGTTTCAGTTTTTTTTTGTTTTTTGTATGCATTTCTTTGTGTAGTTGTTTCAGTTTTTTTTTCTGTTTTTTGTAAGCATTTTTTGTATGCATTTCTTTGTGTAGTTGTTTCAGTTTTTTTTTTCTGTTTTTTGTATGCATTTTTTGCACAAGCTCCTGTTGATATGTATAATTCTAAAATTTTTTGATCCATTGATGGATCCTAAAGGTTTAGTCACTTTAGGTCAGCGTTGACCTGGGAGTAATGGCGATGATGGAATATTTCACCATCCCCTGTATCTCTAGAACTGGAGTCTCACTACTAGATGCAGCTTATTTTCATACCCAGGACAATCCTTTGGATACAGCAAGTGTATTCTAAGTCCCGCTGGTGAGATAGCCGGCTATGCGATGTCATCATGCAGTGAGACTAGGTGTCCTCGAAAAAATCTCTTTCTCCGAACAATTTCACACTAAGATGGTAACTGCAATCGTATGCAGTTCCATTCTAGCACATAGAAAAAAGGGCTGGGGGTTGTCATAAGAGTTGGGACAACCATATAGATGTTAGGGCTTGAGGTTACCAGCTGATTGATTACAAGGGGCCTCCTCAAGAGCCCGTTTAGCCTAAGTAAGTGACAAAGTGTAGTGTTGTATATCATGGACTGCTCAGCCACTTGGATTCCCTCTTTAAGCATCACGAGTCTTCACCTACGACCTTTGGTCCCATTGGGGGATATTACCCCCACTGTAGAAGTGTAAGCAGTGTCTTCTATAGCCCCAGCCGACAGTGTGGTGTTGAGTTTGGGTGTTATGTACCTGAACATAGTAATTTTACAGGGTGCGACAGAATGATGTCCGGGATTTCAAATTACGACAGCACGGGTGTTTTTAACGGTAAGCGGGTGTGAGTTGTGTCTTTCAAGAGCATACCATTGCAGTTACCATCTCAATCTGGAATGGTTCGGAGAGAGATTTTTTCGAGGACACCTGGTCTCACTGCAAGATGACATCACAGAGCCGGCTATCTCACCAGCAGGACTTAGAATACACTGGTTGTATTGTCCTGGATATGAAAATAAGCTGCATCTAGTAGTGAGACTCCAATTCTAGAGATACGGGGGAAGGTGCAATATTCCTTCATCGCCATTACTCCCAGGTCAACTCTGACCTAAAGTGATTATACCTGTTAGGATCCCATCAATGGATCCAATAAATATTTTTAGAATTATGTCCTATCCAACAGGAGCTTGTGCAAAAAATGCATACAAAAAGAGAGAGAAAAACGAAACAATTACACAAAGAAATCTATGAACAAAAACAGCCCGTTTTCCTAACCGCTATGCATAAAATAACCCTAAACTTATTGCCATGCCGTTAAAATCAATCAACTGTTTTCTTTGGTCGTTTTCTTGTTATAGAATCAACTCACCCAAATGTAATTAACTGGAAATCGGAACAATATTTCAGTTTTGACGAGTTTTCTTGTTTTGATATTCAATTTCTAATCTTAAAAATAAAATTCTAAAAACAATTTGCAATATCAAAAATAGATTTTAAACAAATAAAAAAAAGGAAAAAGAAAGAGAAAGAGATTTTTATATAAAATCTTTGATTTTAGAATAGTAAAACCTTTTCCGGTCAAAATTCCGAGGAAAGCGGAAATTGGTATTAAAATCATTCTAAACATGTAGACAGTCTTATTTTAGTTCAGCAGCTGCCGTATGTTAAATCCAATGATTTTCATTTGAAATCCGTTAAATCTTTGTCTCCGGAGAAACTGTATTTTTACATAAGTGTTAATCAATAAGAGTAAGCAAAGAAATAAGGGAAAAAGAAAGGACGAGAGGTGCTAACAGAAACAAAGACGACGAAGATGATGGTGCTTATTTATTACGAGTGCTATGATCAGCTTTATGAAAAAGAAACGTGATGATAGTGATGATGTGAGAAAAGAAAAGCTGAATTCACTGAATTAAAAGTAAAGAGTTAAGGCGAACGCAAATAATCTCCCTTGATTTACAATTAATGATCATCTGATGAAGGGAACAGATGGCATTGAGTAAAAAGAAAGAGGCCTGTGTGTCAGACGAAGCAAAGCTTAGTTAATGCTATTAAGTAAGGGAAAGGTAAAACCTTTACTGGGGACTTACCTGTACTAAACAGTGTACGTGGGACACACGCCTACACATACATATATAGACACACAAGTGGCACCTCAAGTGGTGTAATGGTTAGCAAGCTAGATTTGTAGACCGTTAGTAGCGAGTTCGATTCTCACTTGGTGACCCGTACTTCTGGCCTTGTGCCACATCTAAGATAAGCTTAGGAAATAACTATATAGACGCGCATGTGTAAAAAATCACCATTCAACGCATAATTCTTCAACCGAAAATGGTCGTGCTTGCCTGTGTGTATCTCGTTATTTCCTGACATCCCACCATGTCAGATGAACACAAACTCCAATTTGCGTGGAGAGATATGCAGACACTGAAGCAATACGGGGTCAGTGTTAAACATTCCGTGTATCCTTCCGGGATTCCATTTTTCAGGCGCCTCAGCTAATGGGCAATAAACCCAGATAACCGGACAGCGCTACCTGGTGGTATGGTCCATTGGTATCACACTAATATTATATATTTTACCGGTCTATGGACGTAGCAATTAGACACAGAGTTCCGAAGAAACCGGGTGCCTGCGTATTTACCAAAACCTTCTGTCTTTTGCATATATTTAGGGCGGCTTGTTTGTTGTAAATATCAACACTTTTGGATAACAGAAGAATTGGACACTAGAGGGACCTAGATAATACAAACAGCATTGCTTAGGTTTTAAATTCAGAGATTGCATTACTAAGGCTACCCCCCCGAAAAAAAAAACAGTCTGCCTTACTATTTACTCAAAGCAGTGAGAAGTGATGGATTCACACCTTTCCCAAAGACATTAGCACGAGGTACCCATATAGTTATTTACTAAGCTTTGCTTAGATGTGGCACAAGGCCAGAAGTATGGGGTACATAATGAGAAACGAACTCATTAATAATGGTCTGGAAATTTAACTTGCTAACCATTAAACTACGTGAAGTTCCCATATATATATATATATATATATATATATATATATATATTTGGAGGATATGAGCTTAATTGAAGTCATGCCTAATTTTGAAAATTAATTATTTAATAATTAATGAATTTAAGCGGGCATATATGTTCAAATGTAAGGCTAAACAAATCGAGACATTTGAACATAAATTAAATTATTTTATTATTGAATAATCAATTTTTAAAATTAGGTATGACTTCAATTAAGCACATATCCTACAAAAATTGTCGGCTAAAAGCCATATCAAATAAATACATTGTTTACTTACTCTCATATATATATATATATATATATATATACATACATACATATTCTGAGGCGACACGTCAATTTCTTTTGCCAACCCAAGCAAGATTAAAGAGACCAAATTGTCTACTATTTACGCGTAGTTGGATGCATAGGTTTCCCAAGTATATTAACGTTATGTGAAATGCAAACCACCTAGTAGGTACTGTAATACCGGATCAGAGTTGGCCTGGAAGTAATGACAATAAAGGCACTCTACCCAGATCTTTAGAAATGGAGCCTCACCAGCAGCTGCAGTTTAGTTGTCATACCAGGTACACGATTTTTGTGAGCAGATATGTTAATTTCTGTATTTAGAGTTGATCCATAAATAAATATTATATATATATATATATATATATATATATATATATGCACACACATGTGTGTCAAAAAATTATAAAGCTTTTTTGTACATTTTGACACTTTTGTATCCTGTAAAAAAAAAGTTCCAGTTATTAATTTTCTTCAGAATACAAGGTGTGTCAAAAAGTACTAAGTTTAAATTGTATTTACCTAGATAGAAATGAATGAACGTTATTTTTCAGAATACAAGGTGTCAAAAAGTACAAAAAAATTCAATACTTTTTTTGACACACCTTATATATATATATATATATATATATATATATATATATAATATATATATATTATATATATATATGCGGGCGTGTGTTTTCCTAAAGCCTGCGCTCGAACAGTATGCAACACAAGGTCAGTTTCTTTTGCGGATTCTTAACCCCACCGAAAGGGCGGTCAATTATTTTAAGTTTATCGTAAAACAGGTATGTCTGCTAGTTTGCATATGGCAATTTATTTTGATACATCAACTTTATGCGAAGAAGCCGTTTAACACGTGGTTATTATTTGAAAGGCCTTTTTCGAAAATCAATCTAAACTCGAGTCCATCATATTTACTGAATTCTCTGCATCTTTTATTTATAAAGGGGGGAATAAATGAAAGCAAACTTTGCAGGTCAGACCCAACAATAACAGGCGATTTGTGGAGGAAATTTAAAAAGAAATAAGCGTAAAAAAGAAAGAAATAAGGGTAAAAAAGAAATAAGGATTAAAAAGAAAATAATGGGAGAAATGAAAAAAAAAGAAATGAGGGTAAAAAAAAAGAAATGAGGGTAAAAAAAAAGAAAATGAGGGTAAAAAAAAAAGAAATAAGGATTAAAAAAGAAAATAAGGGGGGAAAAAAGGGTAAAAAAAGAAATGAAAAAAAAGAAATAAGGTAAAAAAAAGAAAATAAGGGTAAAAAAAGAAATGAGGGTAAAAAAGAAATGAGGGTAAAAAAAGAAGGGTACACCCCCCACTCCCCCCCAAAAAAAAAAAAAACTCGTCAACAGATGTGGACGTATTTATATGCACAAAATCTCTGCGCAAATATCGTAGCAACAGACATTTAACGGTCGTGTATGTTGAGAAATGACAATTTTCTTAGGCATTTTCTAATTGTTTTTGTCTTCTTTTAAAATAAAGAAATTCAGCTATTAAAACGGAATTCTGGCGAAAATATTTCATACTATATTCACGTTTATGCTATCTTGAATGAAAAAAAAAATTACCGGTTTAAAAAACGTTTGAAAATTTTGTTAATAGAATTTGCAATTCAAATTTTATTCTCATTGTGCTGTCACTTCGACAATGAGCTACTGCAGAGTCGTGGAACGGGGAGAAGAAACATGTAGAAAAATATGAGTAAAAATTACAAAAGCTTTACAGTTTATTTATCTTGAAAATAATGTTTCGTTTTACTGCGTACATTGCATTTTTATTTTTTCAATGTTTTCGTTTTTTTCTTTTAATTCTCTACCAAAATCAATAACAATTTTATTTCTTATCGATATTTTCTACCCTGTTTAACCGCCATCATTTTGTTACATGTTTGGTGGAACTACAGTTTAAGAAAACCCGCCCACCTTAACATCTTCTAAACGTATTTCGCGTTGATATTTTATGAGTTAAAGAAACCAGAAATAATTAATCACAAAATAGTATAAGAATGATTTTATAGCATGGAAATCATCAGCAGTTAAAATGTGGAAATTATATTTTATGCCTGCCATCTAAAAAAAAAAATGAAAAAAAAAAGATCTACATAATCCTAAAATACAAAATCCATTCTAGATTTTTAGGAACAGCATTATTATCATAGGAATTTTTTAAATAAACTCTGCTGGAATACGTATATTTTTTATTGCTTCCAGGTTTAATATTTTTATGGAAAATGATAAAGTATCTAGAGAGATGATTGCATACTGCAAGCGAAAGATTAAAAAAAAGAAGAAGCAAAAACGAATGATTATTATTTTAACACAAAAAGTGTTGACAAAATTATGGAAATTGAAATAGAACTGAGTTCCATAACGATCGAAAGAAGCTGCGAGTATTCGCATACATTAACACATCTATGTACACACAAATAAGCACATATCTCAGAAATATGTCGTCATCTTATTGAATACTGATTTTTAATTGGAACTTTTCATTAACAAATTAGGACGACGCTTTAAATATGCTATTCTTCTGAAAAGCAATATTACTCATTTGAATTACGCCTATCACGGTTTCATCATTTTAATAAGTTATAGAGACATTTAGAAGTACGTCTCACATTCACTCTTTCTCATTATATATATACTAGCATGACCTGTCGATATACTACAGTATGATAATTCGATTACTACAACGTTTGATATATTTACTTAATACCTATTGGAAATAGTTCAATATTTAAAATAATAATAATCTTGTTTGAACTTTCTCTCACTTTCTTTTCCTCTTTTTCTTATGTTCGATCGAAACAGTGTTCACCCCCCTCTATCTTTTATCTACTCTATTGAAGTCAGTCAGTCAGCAATTGGTTTGAACAATGTATCTGGCAAGCACCACTGAACCAGTGTCAAGACAACTGGTACTTATGGGAATTCAGAACAGTCCACTCATGCATTTGGGTGATTCCATTCCCCGAGTCCTGATTGGCTGCTTGGTTTGTATGAACCTCTGAGGCTCCATAAACCCTGTCACTTTGCAGTGGTCTTTACAGCATACCAGAATCGTATTGGGTTACGATTGCTTGCTGTTTTGTCTATTCGACGGTAATTGGACTTGAGTATGTAGACTAATCACACTCTTTCTTATGTTTTGTGTAGCATGTCCTTTTTCTTCCCTTTCTTTATAATAAAAACAAAATGGTCTATTATTTATTTGAAGTGATGACACTGATAAGAAATAAACATTCGGTGGATAAGCAACACCAGATACTCAGTATTTACTTTTGTGCATTTCATCTTAGACAATTGGACGGTTTCATTTTAAACCAGAGGGTGTTGTAAGATGATTACGGTCGGAAAATTTAGCAACACAAGCATTAATATATAGATAAGACTCGCATTTACGTTAACCCTATCACAACTTTTCAACGATGATAACCATTACATGTTAATTGAAGTATGCTCTTTATTTAATGATATGAATTCGATGAATTAGCAGGCGAATCGACATTGAGCTTCATGGATGCGGAAGACGTCCTTTCTGCAAGCGATTAAAAACAGTTTTATCTGTGGTTTTAATGAATAAAAACACACGAAAACAAGTCAATAATCACTGTTCGTTGTTTCTAATAAATTTCAATATCAGTCGAATGTCAAAAGTTTTAAATCAATAATATTGTTATACAATTAGAGTGAAATTATTCATGGACAGATATCTAAAATACACCAATCCATTAAAATGTTTAGAAAATGTCCAGGAATGCAAGTAATGCGCAAAACAATCTGTGACGTCATACAGCTTTGTAAAATATGAAAAGAATTTTGGATTTGAATCAAATAAAGAACATACGACAAGACTCTAAAACTAAATAAAACGTTCTTATTTGAAAAAATTAGAATCGACCATTTTTCTTTGTTTGTTTTTGTTTTGATTTCGTATTTTTTCTATTTGAGACTCCAAAAACAAAAAAAAAAAAAAAAACATTCTAAAAGAATTATATTTTAGATTACAGATAACAAGTTTATGATAATTCCATCTTTTAGTTTTTGTTTTTTTTACCTTCCAGATATGCACATATGTTTATTTGCAGAGGCAGTGTAAATTATGCAGGTGTTTAACTGGAGCTGACTTTATCGCACATGAGAATATACAAAACCCTCATTTGTAAACCTTATCATTACCGTGAATGTTTGCTTTTTGTAGAGCTAAATGAAAAATAGTAATTAATATCTTAAATAAGTAATATCTATCCAGTGGAGGGGGGGTCTCCAGGTGGCACATAAAGTTATTAAGTGGAAAGAGTTGAAATTTACCTCCTACTCACTTTGGCTTCCTGAGTGTTACATGAATTCTATGATATGAATAAAAATGTCATTAAGAACATTTTCAATACATTAAGAACATTCTCATAAGAGAGCCACACACAAGTTATTTTTTCTCAATGGAGATTGTGTGTGTCTGTAACGAAACTATATCACTGCACAGGTCTCAATTCCCTTTGTTATTCACGTCACATTCTCCATGATTTTATTTTCATTTAAACCTCAATTATTAATCAAATTGTTTTACATTATTAATACTGTGGTCTTATCTACGAACTATCAACATGCCATTGTATATATATAGGTTTGAAAAAAGAAGACGGCTTGAAATATGGCATCAAATATTCTATTTTATGGCGTGAGTATGGGACGCTGTAAGTGTGTGTATCGAAAGGAAACATTGTAGCATTTTTTTTAGGTTTACTTCCGCTGTCGTTTATCGCAAAAAAATTATACACACACACACACCTAAAAAATGCACAATGTTTCCTATATATATATATATATAACCAAATAGCGGTTTACAGTGTGAACGGGACGTTAACCGTTTGCATATGGATATTAAAAATTGATTCTAATAAATATATTGATATTAGAAATGTGATTCTGATAAATATGTGCTTAGTATAATTGATTTCTAATTGTTTAGTTTTATCTTGATGAATATGAGAAAAAATCCCGTGGATAAATCTTAACAGAAACATTAGAAGAAACAACTGTAATTTTATTTTTCCGCTTAAAAACTGACCTTGTGTCACATCCTTCTCGTGCAGAGAAGTTGGTAAATACATACATTTCAAGACTTTATGCAGATTCTGCCAAGGTATTGGGAGGACGTCAGATCCTTATTTTTATGATAATTTATCTCCCACAGAGAGCAAACAATTTTGATGTTATATAAACTAAACTACGTAAGGCTCTCCGTGAGGAAAAACATCTTTATAGGTGATGCGTCAGAAAACTCGCTCATCACTTGGCTCACTTGATTGAATTGGGAAAATATCAGACGTCAAGGCGCTACGGTCGTTGCTAATGAAGCTTTAGACAGAGAGAAACAGACGCTGATGAAAAGACCACCAGGAGGTTGCAACGAAGAGTTTTGCCTCAGGTCAGCATTTACCAAAATTTTCAACCAAACGTCGGAACAGATTTAAACAATTGGTTCATTATATATATATATATATATATATATATGTGTGTGTGTGTGTCTATATATATACATGCGTATATATATATATATATATATATATATATGTATATATATGTGTGTGTGTGTGGTGTATGTGTACATATATGCATGAGTATGTATATATGAAATGTGGGCATTTGCATAATTGTACATACACACGAACTCTATAGAAGACTTTAGATTACATATATCGATAAATATGCGTTTATATGCCCATGTGTATAAATGTCGGATTTAGACTAGTGTGCGCATAATTTATACACACACACACACACATTATATATATATATATATATATATATATATATATAAAATGGACTCTCCCATCGATTTTCGACGTATGAGGGTTCATACACACAATGAACTCCCACACAGGGATTTGTTTATAGTGGTGAAGGCTTGTGTTGGACCATCCACACCTTTCGGTACAGTCGATAGGAAAGAATTGGTGCATCAAAGGTTGCCACAAACGCAATCAACGACCGACCTCAGGAATTTTGAATTCAGAGTTATCCCTCTCCTAGACTGGTTACCTACCCAAGGTTAAAGAGCCCAGTCTGCCCTATTTAACCCATAGCTGGAGGGAGAATGTATGGATTCATACCTTTCCCAAGGGTATTAGCGCTATGTGAAATGCCAACAGTTTCGTCTAGGAATTGAACTCGAATCGACGAGTCCATTTTCCACGACTAACCACTAGCCTACGCACCTCCATATATATATTGTCCATTTCTTCGGCGGCAACTATACACCACGGGCTATATATATATATATATATATATATATAAATAAAAAGGTTAATAGTAGGTCGGAATGGGTTGTTTAACCTTGATGTCACAAATGGTCTTGGAGAATAAAAACACTTGAGTCAATCCTTATTATCTGACATAGTATTGTTGGTACCTTTCCACTACCTCCTCTCTCATGCCATGTTGTCTTAGACTCCTATTTAAAATCTTGCAATGAGCACAGAAAACTTCGTGCATAACCACGAAATACATCCTGCCTTTAGGAGAAACAAAGTCTGACCTATAAGGATGCAAAGCAGATAATCCAACAATCGCATATGCCTTCTTTGTTCTGGGTAATTGCTCACTTGAGTTTCATATCATTATACGGTACAGGTTTTCTTTGCGGCTCAGAATGTGGATGGATGGGAATTAGAATAAGAGTTTTTTTACGAGAATGTGAAGGGCTCTGGTGCGTTGATTCAAAACAACATCGAAAACGCTTTGTTTGAACCAAATGCGATAGTTCAAGGTCGAACAGAAAAAAGGATGTAGAATGCAGGAAGGAAAGATGTGGGAAAAAATTGGATGGAAGGCATCGGTGGATAACAACTCAAAAATGCAGAAGAATCACAGAAAGATTTTTTTTTTTTAAATACGAAGATACACAAGCCACAAAAGACTGAATTCTATTCTATCCTATCTGTGATCACGCCTCAAAAGCTGTGTATGGTTAACATTTTTTACTTGAATATACACATAAGTATATATACTATCGTACCTTGACTTACGAGTTTAATTTGTTCCTCTCGTAACACAACTTTCTCGTATATCAAATCAATTTTACTATTGAAATAAAATGTCATTAATCTGTTCTAGCCACCCTTCAAACACCCAATTTTTTTTGTCATTCAATTTCCTGGTTCATCAAATCAACTTCGCCATTGAAATAAACTGAAATGTCATTAATCCATTCCACCCCCCACCCCCAAAAAAATAAACGCACTAATTTATTTTCCGTTTTTTTTTTTTAATAAGAGAAATAGCATTGCATTGTATAAAAACAAAGCAGAATTTAATGAATTGTGTTGTATTATGTTTTACATTTTTTTATAAAAAATATTCTTTTTGGTGTAATAAATTCGCAAACAATTCTGTTTTTAATATCCAATACAGCACTATTGTTCTTAAAAAAAGAAAGAAAGATAAAATAGAGGCATTTTTTACGGGTGTGTGTGTAGAATGGGTTAATGGCATTTCAGTTTATTTCAATGGAGAAATTAAATTAAGAGTGGGACGAAATAAAATTATTTAACCTATATATATAATATATATATATATATATATATATATATATATATATATATATATATGAGGAATAAGGGATTGAGTAAATCCGACAAAATGACATAGAAAATAGGGATAAAACAATAAAACATCTAAATTAAAATGATATTTCGTCTCGGTGGGTTACGAAGCTTTCTAAAATTTATTTTGAAGACAACTGGGAATCTCCCGTCTATTTTTATACTGAAAAAGTAATTGGGAAGCACAGAAGAGAGGCGTAATGCGTGATAAAATGTGAGGCGATGGATGTGTGGTAAGGAGGGAAGAAAAGGGGAATGGTTTTATTTGTCAAAACGGGGCCTGTTATTTTTATGGATTCATTTATTGTCCTCGTAGGAATTTGATTGTCTGATAGAAGTTAGAGTATGGCGACTAGGTATCTGTTAGGTTTGTGAAACTGCGGGATTGGAATATTTTTATGTTTCGGAATATTTTAGAGATTTACTTTTTATTCGTTTTCTATTTTCATTTTCTTCTCTTGAGTTACGATCTTTGCGATAGCTGTTGCCAGCTGGAAGAAACTTATTTTACAGAGAAAAAACAACCCTAACGATAAGAATTTTGAATTTATTATAGAGGGGGGGGGGATAGGTATTTGAGTCAAGAAGTTCCTGCTGAGGGGGGGGGGGCAAAAAGAAGCGAGTCCACCGTCTTCTCAAAGCCAAACTTTCGTTTGGTCAACACAGTCTTCGTCTTCGACCAGCAGCTGAAAATCCATCATCGTCGTCGTTAAAATAATCTTTACTGACTGCCGTCCCACGTAGGCCGAATGCTAGTCTCCCCACGCTCTACTCGCTTTGGTTATTTATGGGCATATTACCCAAACATCCGGGCACATCAGTCGAACCTCGCGTCCGTCCAGTGCCTAAATCGCATTTGTTTTTGCATGCGGGAAGACGTGGGTTCGATCACGGCAGGCAAGAGAATGTCTTGCTCTTTTTCCTTTCTCGTTCTACGTCGCATTTATTCACATATGAATTACAAGCATTCTACTCAAAACACCAACAGTCAAAATCAGTGAGTGCCTCATGCGTTGGTTTTATTCGAGCATCCATTTCTATGTTCTGTCAGTATGTCGTTTTTTCTTCTTTTTTTTTTAAGCGAACGTATATTCATTATTGGTATTATTTTCGCGTACACATTTTATAAATGTGTCAGATGAATTTAATGTGGAATTTCGATTGTCTTCACAAGTCATCAATATATCGTTTTGGTGGCTAATAATTTCAGACATTGTGTGCCGAATCAAAAAAGAAACAGGTTAGAAATATAATAAAACGCACACTCAACTGGTTTCAGGAGGAATTACTTTCACTATCTATTTTAAAGTTAACATTAATGTGATATGAGCATTTTTTGTAATGTGACCTTTTTGAAACATGTACGTTCGTGTCTTTATACATTTCCGTTTTAAAATGTATATGATGGTCGTTTGGTTATTCCATGACTGAGTATTTCAAGGAATTAGGGATTTAAATCATTTGTGAAAAATTGTAGCTTGAAGTAATTAATAATAATAATAATAATTAGCAAGAAAAAGAGAACTTAATTCGTAGATTTTGCATTTTCAGCAGATCACAGGGAGAAGAAAGAAAACGAAGAGATTGACAAATACTTGTACCTTGCTATAAGAATTGAAAAAACCCCCCAAAAAACAACAATAAATTCAAAAACAACAAAAAATTGTGGAATATAAATGTGAAAGTGATACTAATTGTAGTTGGTGCACTTGAAATGGTCCCCAGAAGTTGAGTAATTATTGAAGTCAGTCAGTCAACAATTGGTTTGAACAATGTGACTGGCCAAGCACAATTGAACCAGTGTCAAGACAACTGGTACTTATGGGAATTCAGAACAGTCCACTCATTCATTTGGGTGATTCCATTCTCCGAGTCCTGATTGGTTCCATAAATCCTGTCACTTTGCAGTGGTCTTTACAGCATACCAGAATCGTATTGGGTTACGACTGCTTGCTGTCTTGTCAATTCGACGGTAATTGGACTTAGTATGATTATTCTACAGTAATCAGAATGGAAGAATTGTGACCATACAGACAACAGCGTCGTTGAGTTCGGCGAGAATACTCAGACTCCAGTGAAAAACCATCAACTAATGCTCTTGGGAAAAATTCACAATAATTATAATAAGCTTAAGGTTTAATGTTTGCCTTTCTAATACTAATCAGTTTTAAATACACCTATCTGCGCCATAGATAGATCCATAATACGGTACAGCCCACTCAAGGTGGGAGTGGACTCGGAGCTAATAGCACCGAAAGAGTACTTCACTCTCCAGAACTGGAATCTCACTAACGGTTGCACTTTAGTGATATATTCAGGAAACACCATTTGTTGGATCCTAACTCCTCTGGAGGTGATACAATCGGCGTATACTAGGGTTTTCAACAAGAAGGGGAATACATTCGTCATCCAACCATTTCTGACTCATTATTATCGTAAATGTAACTGCATCACTAAGGAGAGACAGTTTCTGTCGTTAAAGTATTTTAGTTTTCGCATTCAATAAGTTTTAGTTTGGTTAGGAATAGCCAGGGAAGAAAAAGAAATAATTTACCAATTCTTTCTGTATACCTAAAACTTTCACTGCAATAAATAAAAAAAAATCAGGTGGGTTGATAAACGGTTGTGATTTCGATGCAGCTAAACTTACGATGTTCAATGGAAACACAAGAATTGTTTTGTAAGCAGACAGATGTTTTATTCGGCAAACAATATAACTTTTTCTTCATTTTTCTCATTAATTATTCAGCAAAAATATTCAGACTACCGACACAGACGTTCTTAAAAATAGTCTGGACAATTTTCTGGATTTTTATCAGCGATATCTGCGCACTTTATTTTCCAATATCTATGAAACTCAAAACAACTCTAAACTTTGTACGCATGCGTTGAAATAAATTATTCTCTTTTTGTTTCCAATGTTTGTTTTTGTCTTAGTGTTTTTGCTAGCTACAGAAAACACCCTTCGGGCGTCGTAAAAATTATTTTTTAAAGACATTGCCTGAGAGGGGGGGTTAAAAAATTCAATGTCAGAGGTTTTGTATCATAAGTAAGCAAAATCCTCATTTATTAAAGGAGTAAAAAAAATAAAACTATTTGAAATGAAAACTGAGCCCCGTCCCTCTCAAATAAAATGTTGCGTGCATGTAATAATCAAACAAATATTTGCCACATCAATTTTACACAAAATCGTAAGTATTTATTTGTAAACTTTTTAGTTAACTTCTTGTTACAGTAAAAAAAAAAGGGAAGACAGTAAAAAAACAATTTTTAAAATTGCTTACTCAAATTGTGGGTGTATATAGCATAAGAATATTGTGACGTGAGCTATGACGTAGTTTTTGTTACAGACAATCTCCATTATTAATAGATTAAATATATTTCTGGTGATGAATTATTCAAAATTACATACAAGCAAGTATTTCCTTAGAATGTTTTACTCAGAGGTTTTAATTGTATTTAATAATGAAATTCAAAAAGAAACTCTGAAATAAACATCTTATTTAGTAATCGCCAGAGAGACAATTGAAACCAGAGTCTCTGATTGGCTAAAGGCAAACATCAACAAGAAAATATCTCAAAATATCTGCTTGGTAGAAAGCTAGGTGTTGTACAGGCAGAGCAAGATATATGTGCAATATATTTCTATCTATCTTGATCTGCCTATTCAATATCTATCTGTCTTGCTATCACCAGAAGTGTTGTACAGGCAGAACAAGATAGATGTACTGGCAGAGTAAGATAGATGTCATATCCACGACACTAAGACTGTCTTGCTATCACCAGAAGTGTTGTACAGGCAGAACAAGATAGATGTCATATCCAGGACACTAAGACCGTCTTGCTATCACCAGAAGTGTTGTACAGGCAGAACAAGATAGATGTACTGGCAGAGTAAGATCATATCCAGGACACTAAGACTGTCTTGCTATCACCAGAAGTGTTGTACAGGCAGAACAAGATAGATGTACTGGCAGAGTAAGATAGATGTCATATCCAGGACACTAAGACACTCAGCCACCGCCTTCTAGCACATATAAAAAGGATCGAGAATTTTCCATAAGAGCAATACGGTCAGGGCTATCATATAGGTGCTAGGGCCGGACGTGACCAGCCGATTGATGGGAAGGGGTCTCTCCGACCGCCCGTCTATCCTAAGTAATGACCAAAATGGAGTGTTGCGGGCACCAGGATTCCGTCCTTAAGACACGGACCTCTACCCATCGCCAACTGGTGGCCTCATTGGGCTTGAGTCTTGCCCCTCTGAAAATGTGCAGTCGATGTATTTTGCAGTACTAGTTGACAGGGCGGGATTACATTTGAGCAGTCAGAAATCTGAGACGGAGAACGAGAAAGGAAAGGAGCAAGACATTGTCTTGCCTGCCGGGATCGAACTCGCGTCCTCCCGCATGCAAAAACAAATGCGATTTGGGTACTGGAAGGACGCGAGGTTCGACTGATGTGCCCGGATGTTTGGGTAAATATGTCCATAAATGAAAAGTGAGTCGAGCGCTGGGAGTGAGCAGCAACAGAAGCAGTCGACGACGAAGCGCTTTGCGAACGACCCAGTAAAGAAATGGACTTTTAGTCCAATAGAAACAAAAGTAAATAGGAAATGCAATTTTGAACTGCTAAAGATTATTTCGACTACGAAGACGGATTTTCCAGCTGCTAGACGAGGAATGTGTTGACCAAAAGAAAGTCTGGCTTGCGAGAAGACGGAGAACTCACTTGTTTTTGGTTCCCCCTCAGCAGGAACTTCTTGATTCGAATATCTATTTCCCCCCATATATTTCCCCCTTTCTATAAAATCCTAGCTGGATTAGCAGGGTGAGGGGGATTTAATGTCGAAAGACAAGAGATCCCTGCTGAACACTGGAACATCACTGAACATATGCCCCAGCTCACCGATGACACGTATCTTCAAGAATAAGAAAGTTTGTAATGATAAAGCACTGTGGCTCGCAAACAAGGATTAATGTATGTAGACGGAATAAATTTTCGGTTTAGTCAGGTCACCTGACAACCTACCTTCAAGATCTAACGTCGCCCAATGCTTTCCTATGAATATTCCTGAGAGGTGACATTTATACGAAATTTCCAACATCTACTGATAAATTGAAGTCAGACATCACTGCAACCTTCCATTCTTTTAGCTCAAGAGACATTACCTAAGTTAATGAAGAAAATGTTGATCCGCTGTCGGGAATAGAAAACTTCAAACGGGACATATTCATCGGACATAATTCATTTTCAGAAATAAAAGAATATGACGACAAATTTCAGTTTATGATATGCATATACAATTCTTCTATAAATGTCCATGCTTTCTAGTCATGTACAATTTATAGTAGTTATATTTTATTAATGTTATGAATCGTGTAAATGCATCATATTCTAAAGCCTCCTCTTTCAGTTTACTCCTGGGGGCTACATATTTGCGATCAATAATCAGCGTTAAAGTTCAATGAAAACCATCAGATTTCAACTATCTTCACGCAATACAATCTTTCCACTTACAGTCCTCCTCATTGTCCTTTTTTTTATTTTTTTAGTGAAGTAGAGTAAATGCCGATATTGCAAAATCTTCGCATATGTGCATCTACACACACATGCGCACAAATATATATATATATATATATATATATATATATATATATATATATATTATATATATATGTCTTATTATAATGGAGATTGTGTGTTTTTCTGTCTGTAACCGAAACTATATTACTAATCGAGTCACAATTAACAGTTATTTACATTACATTCTCCATGATTTTATTCATATTTAAACCTGAATTATTAATAAAATTGCTTCACCGTTTTATTAGTGTTGTCCATATCTACATACGATATTTACCGCGTACCCCACTTGTACGGGTCAGGCACAAAGTCCCTATTAACGTGGGACCACCCACGAGCCGAAGCCCATGGAATGGCATTTGAAAAATTGCGTCGATCCCGTCGGCATTCCCCCTCAAGGGGGGCGCCTCAGGCACTGGGCAATAAACCCAGCCCTGCCCCTTTAAATCGAGGGGGCAGGTGTTGCCTGGGGGGATGGCCCCCTGGGATCGACGCTGTTAATTATATCAATGGTCCAGAGGCCGAAGCCACTGTTGTCCATATCTACATACAATTAACATGCAATTGTATTTATATATACAAAAAATAGCGGTTTGCAGTGTGAATGGGAAGGCTAATTTGCATATTGATATTAAAAATGTGATTTTATTAAATGTGTGCTTAGTATTATTGATTTCTAATTCTTTGGTTTTATTTTAATGAATATAACCAAAAATCTCTTCAATGAATCTTAAATGAAATCAATTAACAAGAAAAGATAACTGTCATTTTATTCTTTACTTCCTCTTTTAACTAAATACTTAAATTAGAAAAATAACAATTAAAGATAAGAGTGATGGAAGAGTAAATTTCAGTTGTTCTATTTTTCGGTTATACCCCCCTCTGTTTCAAATCTTTTTATCTGCATTCTTATTTAGTTTCATTAGCGTTTCTAATTTAATACGATATTTCATTACATTAAAACTTAAAAACTTGCTAGTAATAATAGATAATAATTGATAATAATGATAATACTAGATTTTATTCTTTATTTCCTAATTTAACTAAATAGTTAAATAAGTAAAATTCAGCAATGAAAGACGGGAGTGATGGAAGAGTAAGTTTCATTTCTATTTTTCTATTATACCCCCACTCTGTTACATATCTTTTTATCTGCCTTCTTATTAGACTTTCTAATTTA
>CM042155.1:92615893-92663393 GCA_023376005.1 Doryteuthis pealeii
GTGAGAGAGTGTATCCCCTTTTCACTAGCGCTAGACCAAGGAGATCTTTTTGCATCTAAGGTGGAGCGCCACACCTAACATCAGCTCATTTACCGCAAAGATCCCTGTGCTACTCATACGCTGAGTTGGTGAGGGCCGGTATCGAACTAGGAACCTTGTGGTTTCTAGCCGAACGCTCTACCGACTGAGCTATGTATAAAATCATGATTGAAATTAAAGATTTACAAATCAATACAATCTCTGAATTAAATAACCTATTTGAAGTTTATATGCCGTTAAATAAACTCAACCAAAATTTAAACATGCATGTATTTCGAAGTTTGTTTAAATCAAAGTGAACAAAGAGCAATGAAAAGAAATTGAAATTTATATTTGTTGGAGATCCGAATGAAACCCTCTGGAATAAATACCGTGTTTCCCCGAAAATAAGACCTAGCGTCATTTTTCAAGATATTGTTAAGCCCCCGCTCATTAAAATAAGCCCTAGTTGAGAGCAGTAACATTTCAGAGGATATGTTTATGTTTCAATGAATTGTCGTTAATGAGTTGTTGAATAAAAGAACATGTTAATGGTAAATAAATGTAAATCTTTTTTTGTGATTTGTTTGAGAATTTTCGTAATTTCCTACTTCTTAATGTCGTTTTTCGATTTATGAATTTAAGACATCCCCTGAAAATGAGCTTTAGTGTTATATATCGGAGTGAAAATTAATAGAAACCCTGTCTTATTTTGGGGAAACACGGTAGCAACAAAACGTTTAGATCAAGTGTGTTTATCAATAATATAAAAAAGTCGTCGGGGCGGCCTAATGTCGGTATCAGTCAATCAGGGAAGGAGTCTATCCCCTTTTCACTAGCACTAGACCAAGTAGATTTGTTTGCGTCTGAGGTGGAGCGCCACACCTACCATCAGCTCCTTACTTTACCGCACATATCCCTGTGCTACTCATGCGCTGTGTTGGCGAGGGCCGGTATCGAACTAAGAACCTTGCGGTTTCTAGCCGAACACTCTACCGACTGAGCTAAGCCCGGCCCTAACCCTTACATTTGTATTTTATATCGTTCTCGTCATTGAATGTTATTTTTCTTTAAAGAGAATAAAATATACCTATTAGAGGTACTACCACTCCGGGTCAGAGTGGACCAGGGAGCAATGGTGATGAAGGGGTGCTCCACATTCCCCAAACCTCCAGAACTGGAACCTCACCATCAGATAGAGTTTAATGTCATTCCCAGGACATGTAGACCCGCAGCCACCGCCTTCTAGCACCCATAGGATAAAAAGGGGTTGGGGCTTGCCATAAAGGCAATGGGGTTGGCAAAATCATATAGGTGCTAGGGATTGACGTGACCAGCCGATTGATTGGAGTGGGCCTCTCCGACCGCCCGTCTAGCCCAAGATGTCATGTCATGAACTGCTCATCCACCTGTGCTCTATCATTAAGCATCACGGGTCGCCACCCACGGCCAACAGGTGGCCCCATTAGGGGAGTCTTACCCCTCTGCAGAGGTGCAGTCGGTGCATTCTAACGCCCCAGAGACGGCGGTGATGATTGTTAGGATTTTTCCATATTACTTAAGCTTCCGCATTGTCTATTGACTACTGGTACTTGTAATCTTATTGTTGACAATCCAAAATCTTTAATTCACAAGAGCCAGATGATCTGTCTCATGAGATTAGGAAACTCAGTTCGGCATTTTAATTGGAAGCATTTAACCAGAAATCGGCCCTTTTAAAATAAACACCTGCGACCTTTCCGTCTTTCGTGAATAACTTAAATAATATTATTAGAATGTTATTTTTTCTCCTAGAATAAACCTGTTGATCCCAAAGAAGTTTCCAGTGCTTTTACTAAAACCAAAATTAAAAAAAAATTACTCCCCCCTCCCCAAAACCCCGATTGTTTCACTGACTGATCTTCCATGGAGACAAGGAAAAACATTCATATTAAGTTCGTCAAAAGATTAAATCCAGGAAGTAAGGTTGGTAGAGTGGCTTATTATCAGACAGCGAGGAAGTCTATCCCCTTTTCGATAGGGCTAGACCAAGTAGATTGTTTATGCTGAGGTGGGGAGCTACCCCTACCATCAGATCCCCACTTAAGTGTACAGATTTTATTACTCAATCAGTGCTACCCGTATGCCGAGATATCAAGGGTCGATATCGAACCCGCAACCTTGGGATTCCTAGGCGGATGTTCTACCGTTGCGCTAAACTGGCCTTTTAATCCAAGAAGTAATTAATAAGAATTATCAAACCAACTTGAAAAAATATGTGCCCTCTCGGCACAAGTATTTAATTTTTAATATAATCAGATATTATTCTGAATTATAAACACTAATGAAATTAAATACGAACCAAAAAAGATTGCCCTTTATTCTAATAAATTTCAATATAAAATTATAAATAAAATTTCGTTTAATACGTGTCAGAATAGGATAATATTAAAAATCAATAAAACCAAGTAATTATTTATTAATCACGGTTTTGTTAAAATCGGTATGCAAATTACCCACACCATATACTATGTAAATATTCATTTTCTAATGATATATGACACACATTGCAGGATTTTAAACATTACTGCTATTAGCAGTTTTGAGGCAAATCTTTCTCAGCTAGACCTTAATAGACACATTTTTAATGAATAAAATGCTACTTAAGATTAAATAATCATTATTAAATGACCATTGAGAGTCTAACGAAAATAACCAATAGAATTGCGACGTTGGTGGTGATGTAGTTTCGGTTACAGACAGACTCAATCTCCATTATAATAAGATATCACATTCCTGTAATCGTTTTTGATAGGACAGTATCCGTCAAACAGTATCACTATACTTAGATAATAAACAATTTTGTTTGGGCAAATATATTTTCTGTTAAATTTTAAAAGTTATTTTTATAATCCACATGCAAATCTATTAAAAAAATTCTAAACCTTGGATTTGTATTTGCTTTCGATTTTTTGTTCCATGTTTTTTTTTTTTGTATCTTTGTGAACCGGATGCACTTTAGCACATTCCTGCTTTTCCTTTATTGGAATCCTGCATCTCTTCCAGTCCCCACCCCCCGATTTCCCCAATCATTTACTCCAACTTATTTCTTTCTTTTCTTTAGAGCAGTCAATCAATGACCTTTCTTAACCAGTCCTTCGATAAATCCGCCATGCAGTGAATTTTAATCGCAGTTACCAGTGACAAATAAAGTTTGATATTCATGCGATTGAACTTTAGGAAAATTAATCAATTCTTTTGGTGGAGAAGAAGAAAGATGTGCATCGAAAAAATAAGAGAATATATTCAGTCTCGCTTTTAGAACAAAGAGCAAAAAATATTGATGTTCCATTTTATTTCTATGTTCTATAAAATATTTAGGACTGATTTATATACTACACGAATAAATTTTTGATTAGTTTCTATCAACTTATTTATAGTTAAAGTTCGAAAACCATTTGTTTATTTACAGGAACACAGTAAGGTTTCAAATTATTTTCTGATCATTTAATTAAGCATTGTTAAAAATGTATAAAAACAATTTGAAAACATTCGCCTTTCTTAGAAGACCATTTTGAAAAAAATTCGCCTTTCTTAGAACACCATTTTGAAAACATTCGCCTTTCTTAGAACACCATTTTGAAAACATTCGCCTTTCTTAGAACACCATTTTGAAAACATTCGCCTTTCTTAGAAACCATTTTGAAAACATTCGCCTTTCTTAGAACACCATTTTGAAAACATTCGCCTTTCTTAGAACACCATTTTGAAAACATTCGCCTTTCTTAGAAGACCATTTTGAAAACATTCGCCTTTCTTAGAAACCATTTTGAAAACATTCGCCTTTCTTAGAACCATTTTGAAACATTCGCCTTTCTTAGAACCATTTTGAAACATTCGCCTTTCTTAGACACCATTGAAATACTTTTCTACTAAAGAATTCGATTTTTAGGGTAGGAGGCACATTAAGGTAACACTTTGTAACAGCTCTTCTAAAAAGGTAAGTTAACGAAAACTAGACATAAATTAAAATGTTTAATACTTCAGTTATTGTGTTTTTAGGCAACCTCATCCAGGATTTGAACTCGAGTCGCCGAGTCCATTTATCAGGAAGATCCCATTAGGACACGAGTGCCATATATACTTGGTTAAACTACGCTTAAGAATTGACCATGTGCCGCATCCTGCTCATGCGGATGCGTTGGGTAAATATAGACTTCGATATTATCAGCAGAATCATCTCGAATCTTTCATACATTCTTCGCAGTGTCTCCACATACACACATCTCTATATTCATATTTTCATAGGACCCGTGTAATGGTTAGCATTGTATAGTTCACATCGTGTAACACATTGTATGGACTGACCCGAGTTCAAATTCTGGACCGGGCTGTTTGCATTTAACCTAGCACTAATAGCTATGAGAAAGGTAGAAGGAAATTTATTAACTCGAGACCTGGCTCTACATGCCTAATATACGCTACATGATAATATATAGCCATGATGGAAGCGCGTAGTGTAATGGTTAGATTTATAGGAAATGCACTCATCATCTTTAGTTCAAATCCTTGACGAGGCTGTTCGCATTTCACATAACGGTAATACCCTTGCGAAATGCATCCAACTATTCTGCCTATTCATACCTATTAAAAAGTGCTTAAAATTTAACCTTGTATCACATCCTACTTATGCAAAGTCGTTGACAAATACCTATATTCATGTTAATGATTCAGCAGAACTATATTTTACTTAAATCGTCAGTTAGTAAACATTTTTCTACATAAAATAAAACGCAGGATATAAAGGTTGGAACCGTAAGAATATTCCTGATTTCAAAGTTTTCCTGTCGCAGAGTCATCTCAGTCTGTTGCTTAAAAAAAAAAAAAAAAAAAAAAAAAAGAACTGTCTGCGAACTATTGAAAAGAAAATGAATATTAAATCAGCACAGATAAAAGTCGTTCGAAGCTTATATATATTTAACGTTGTTCATTCTATTCTGTAAAAAGAAAATTTAATTTTGTAAAATAAATAAATGAACGCAAGCGGCAACTTTGGTAAAGTCGGAATCAATTTGGAATTCACAGTTCCATTCCTAAGTTTGTCTTCAAATGCATTATTTATACAAGGATGTTTTATTTTTTATATTCAATTTTTTTTTTCCTTTTCGATTTTAAATCACTCTTCTTTAAGTTTAAACTCCAGGGGAGCATTTACCGAGCTGTTAGAAAATGTGGTTACATGTCAATATGCTTCTTTTCATTTTTTATCATTTCTTTTTGATTTTTTAACGATATATGAAACTAAACTATTGTCCAAATAATTGATTTTTCATGCAGGTGTTATTGTGCGTGTTGATTAAAACACTTGAGTTTCAATAGAAAACTACATTAGATTTTTCGATATATTTATATAAAACGCACCAGATTAATCCCGTGTGGCAAGTGTTTATTTTCAGCAATGTTTTAATGGAACTCCGTAAATTTAATTTACAGCTTAAAATATAAAACACAGATTTGGTATAGTTCACATCGTGTCACACTAGATTAGAGTTTTTCACCATTTTTCATCTCACGGCACAGTGAGCTGGGCAATACATTGATCGAGGTACACTCTCAGTATATAATTATTTCATCATTTAAATTGTAACAGAAAAGGAACAGTGAAAATGTGCTACAAGTGTAGCATAGTTAAAACAAAATATTTAATTAAAACAAAAAATATTAAAGTAATAGAATAAAAATATAAAGGATGATCAACCGTCCTCAACACTCATGGCTCACACACGGATGCTTCATGGTATACTAGTGTGCCGTGGTACATCGGTTGAAAAACTCTGCACTAGATGACAAAAGAGATGCATCCAGTTATAAGAAAAACTCAAACTGAATGGTTAGTAAACTAGCTTAATAAGAATTGACATCTACGGCATTTTTATGAAGAAAGGATAATTTAAAGATTTTGTCACGAAGCAATATTACTGATTGTATGATGACTATTTTAAACTGAGGCTCAGGAAATAGACGTGGTGATCAGAGTTCAAATCCTGGGTGAGCCTGTTTGCATTTCACATAGCCACTGTGGAGGCGCGTGGTGTAATCGTTATCGTCGTAGGAAATGGACACGTCCAGACGAGTTCAAATATTGGATGTGGCTGTTTTTCCTATTCCATAACTAATACCCTTACGAAAAGGTACGAAACCAACCATTCTCCCTCCAGCTATGGGTAAATAGTAGGGCATACTGGGCCTTTTAACCTTGGTATGGCAAGCGGGGTAATACACTTCGTGAAGGTATGTATCCAACTATTCTCTCTCCATTTGGAAATAGTCGGGCAGACATGGCAATTTCACTTTGGTACGGCAAGCAGTTTAGGAGATAAAGAGTACTGTATTCAAACCTCTTAAACTCTGCTTTAAAAATGTCCTGGTGTCACATCCTGCTCGTACGGAGGGGTTGGTAAATAAATGTATTTGGAACCGAATACTATATGTACATGGGATTTGCGTATTATTGCTACATCTCTTACTTTATAACCTCTACAAATATTAATCTTTATATGACAGTGAAGTAGGCGAATTGGTCTATTGTCAATATCAGCCGGACAGCGCTAGACCAGGGTGATTGTTGTTTGTGTCTGGGATGAAGTACTGCACCTAACACCAGCTCCCCTCTTTACTGTACAGATCCAAGCCGTGCTACTCATACGCTGAATCATCGAGAGCCGGTATAGAACCCAGAAAATCCGGGTTCCTAGGCGAATGCTCAATACCTTAATTTCCTTCTTTTAGATTAATTTAATATTAACTAGCAGGACATGTGAAAATACCACACAATAGTGATTTGATTATTACAACGTTTGATGTTTGAGAGCTATTGCTAAATAGTTCAATGTGTAAAAAAGTATAATAATCTTAATTTAGATCGCCCTCACTCTTTTTTTTTCTTTCCTTTTTTCATCATTTTCGATTGATAGAGATTAAGGTTATCGTCCCGGCTCACTCACCACTATTCTTCCTCTACCCACCCTCTCTATCATACTTTTCTGTGTAGCATGTCATTTTCTTTCTTTATTATGAAAACGCAATGGTCCATTATTGAGCTGACATGACGACACTAATAATAATAATATAATAATAATAATAATGATAATGATAATGATAATGATAATAATAATAGATAATAATGATAATAATAATGATAATGATAATGATAATAATAGATAATAATGATAATGATAATGATAATGATAATGATAATGATAATAATAATGATAATGATATAATAATAATAATTGATAATGAAATGATAATAATAATGATAATGATGATAATATAATAATTGATAATAATGATAATAATGATAATGATGATAATAATTGATAATGATATAATGATAATAATGATAATAATAATATAATATAATAATAATAATAATGATGATAATGATAATAATAATAATAATGATAATAATGATGATAAATTGATAATTGATAAATATAATAATAATAATAATAAGCATCACCAGATAATCAGAAATTACGTTTTTTATTTCATCTTGGACGGTCTCATTTTTAACTAGAGTGTGTTGCAAGATGATCACGGTTGTACAATTAAGGAACACTAGTATTAATATATTGATTATATAGAAACAACTGCTATGCTTTAAAATTCTATTTACTGTCAGAGTATTGATATAAAGGATAATTCGCAGAATCAGGGCTATGCCGGGTATCTCTACTAGTTTTTATTATCATTATTATTATAAAAGCAGTAATGATGAGTTCAACAAAACTGAGTATCCCATAAATTAGGGAGAGTAACGATCCAACCTCGTACTTCTTTTTTGTGACGTCAATCGATGTCTAATAATTTTAGCCACATTTATTTTATTATTATTTTTTCTTTACTTAATTTCCTTCTGGGCATTTTTTTCTCGTTAAACATGGTTCTCCTCTGGTGTTTTTTACCGCTCGTAGCCTAAGAGGTTATCAAAATTCCAAAATTATTAAATTAGGAGGGTTTATTCATTAAAAATCAATGACTGATTCAGTTGTTTCTCTGCTATAAAAAAAATGGCACACACGATGCCATGAAGCTAACGATTGAACAGCAAAACAATATTCGCAACATTGCCAGCCATTAGATGACAAACTCCCGAATCAAGCCAATATGGACGACCAACAGCTTTCTCTAATCAAATGTATGCAGTAATTTCATAAACCTAAGTAATAACATTTATTTTTAGATAACAAAGTCGCCAGACTGTCTCGTTGTCTTGTGATTAGACCAATTTTACATAAAACGTATAAGCTTATAACTAACGCCAGTTTAAAAAAAAAGATTCTCCTCCCTCCAGGAATTTAGTCTCGAACTCGTTGGCCTAAAACATATGCACGATAGGAGGGAGGTTGAAGCAATATTTAGCTAGTGTCACAAAAATTATTTCCAAGCTATATAAACTACATATACAACTACAACTATATATACAAAAGCTATATAAAAATACAACTACATATACATATAGCTATATAAACATACAACTACATATACAAAAGCTATATAAAATACAACTATATATATATATATATATAGCTATATAAAATACAACTATATATATATATATATATGCTATATAAAATACAACTATATATATATATATATATAGCTATATAAAATACAACTATATATATATATATATAACTATATAAAATACAACTATATATATATATATATATATATATAAGCTATATAAAATACAACTATATATATATATATATATAGCTATATAAAATACAACTATATATATATATATATAGCTATATAAATACAACTATATATATATAAAGCTATATAAATATATATATATATAAAGCTATATAAAATACAACTATATATATAAAAGCTATATAAAATACAACTATATATATAAAAGCTATATAAAATACAACTATATATATAAAGCTATATAAAATACAACTATATATATAAAAGCTATATAAAATACAACTATATATATAAAAGCTATATAAAATACAACTATATATATATATATATATATATATATATATATATATATATATATAATAACTATATAAAATATAAACTATATATATATATATAGACAACTGAATGTGTTAGTATTATATTATTCACTTCTAATCTATATCCAAATTATCATGTTTTGGTCTGTCAGAGATTTCTTCTGGCTAACTTACTAAGGCTAAAGAATTCAGTCTTATTTTACGCATACCTGATTGGGGAAGTTATGGATTCATGCCTTCCAATTAGTATTCGTACAAATTGAAAGACAAACAGACCCGTCCAGGATTTAAACTCAGGTCGATGATTTCTATTATCAATGATAACCTTTAAGTGCCCCTCCTGTTTCTATGTAACTACAACACAGACAAAGTGACACATAGCAAGACTGTTTTTAGTGCAACAATATTAAACGTTCCAAAAGAAGTAAGCAATTTGGTGCTTAATAACAACTGTCAGTGTCCGAGCGTACATGATAGTACGTTGAGGCGCTTGGTGTAATGGCTAGAGTCGTCGACCCGAGTTCAAATCCTAGACGAGGCTGCCTACATTTCATATAGCGCTAATACCATTGGGAAATGTTGCAGGGCAGACTGGGCTCTAACCTTGGTTAGGCAACCAGTATAGGTGAAGGAAAACTGAATGATAAATTCCGCTTATATATATATATATATAATATATATATATATATATATATACACACACAATTAAACACAGATACATGTATATATATTTAAAGATATATATATAATATATATATATATATATGTACACAGATATGTATATATATATGTAATATAATATATGTATACAGATATGTAAATATATAATAATATATGTATACAGATATGTAACTACATAATAATATATGTATACAGATATGTAAATATATATATATATATATATATAAAATGTGTACACAGATATATGTATATATATATATAATTAAAGATACATGTGTATATATAATTAAACACAGATACAAGGTAGCTAGATGTGCAGATATAAAAATATATAGTTCTGAAATGCCTGTTGCTATATTTGAAAAGCTAATATTTCAGGCTAATGTTAGTTTACTTAATTCGATCATTGTCGAATGTCCCTACCAGTGTCGTTTTGTGCCGGCAACGAATCTATATATCTAAACATAATAAAAAGTGACATCAGATAAATGAAGAATTGGGCAAAGTAAATATTCTCTGGCAAAAGAATCGAAAGCTTCAATAGCAAAGATTCTTTGTAAATATTCACGCGATGAAATTCTCCGCCTGAAGGAACGGAAAATGATTTCCTCAAATATTGATAATAATTTCAGATTCCTTTTTTAAAAATCTGCAATTTCTGTCATTCAGGTTTTATTCTATTCATAATCTCTTTGCATTATGAAAATGAAGAAAGAAAGAAAAAAAAAAGAAAGGATTTTTACATCAGAATTAAATAAAATTTGAAACGATTAAATCAAAATAGATCCTTGAAATTTCTCTCGGAAAAGGAGAAATCCTGTCAAGAATTGACTAAGTTCCTATTCAACATACTCGTCACTACAATTCAAAGAAACGATTTCTGTAAAAATATAAAACTTCAACTCAGTGTTTACAAGCGCAAGCTTGGAACATACTGGAAATATTATAGATGTTCGAGTGACTTAATATTCAAGAGAATCACGTATGATTTGATTAACTAGGTTAGAACTATAATACCAACGTAAAGAACCTGACAAAACCGGAGACCATATTTATGTTTGGTTTGGTTTGTTTTGTTTTAAGGCATATCAACCTCAGTGGGTCATTTAATGCCGATAAAGTTTTGAAATAAATCAATGCTTAATGGATAATAACATTTTTTTATGAATACATTTTTCTATTAAACCCATAGATGGGACCCTAACAGGTACTACCACTCCGGGTCAGAGTGGACCAGGGAGCAATGGTGATGAAGGGGTGCTCCACATTCCCCAAACCTCCAAAACTAGAACTTCACCATCAGATAGAGTTTAACGTCATTCTCAGGACATGTAGACCCGCAGCCACCGCCTTTTAGCACCCATATGATAAAAAGGGGTTGGGGCTTGCCATAAAGGCAATGGGGTTGGGAAAATCATATGGGTGCTAGGGCTTGATGTGACCAGCCGATTGATCGGAGGGGGCCTCTCCGACCGCCCGTCTAGCCCAAGATAGGGCCAAAGTGGAGTATTGCATGTTATGAACTGCTCATCCACCTGGACTCTATCCTTAAGCATCACGGGTCGCCACCCACGGCCAACAGGTGGCCCCATTGGGGAAGTCTTACCCCTCTGCAGAGGTGCAGTCGGCCCATTCTAACGCCCCAGCCGACAGGGCGGCATATTTATGTGAAATAAAAAAGATTATGTAGCACAGAAGGGGGGGGGTTATGATAAGGAACTGCTTCCCGTTATGGGATCTACTTCGGGAACAAGGAGTGTGTAGAAGACCTCAAAATAACAAAATATGTGTGTAAATACATCGTAATAAAAATTATTTGCACAATCTTTAAACTGATATATTTGGGCCATAGATCGGAACCTGACAGGCATTAATAACCCGGTTACGAGGAGACTGGGGAATGATTTAACTGTCATTCGCCGATCTCCTCTTAACCGAAGTGTTAGTGCCTGTTTCCATTTGAGGGTCTAATATATCAGTTTAAAGATTGTGCAAATATTTTTATTATTAATTGCTAATTAAAGCTATAACTGTTTACAAAGGGTTGCTATTTGGAGGGGCGCTAGTGTAACGGTTATCGTAGGAAATAGAATCAGTGACTTGACTTCAAATCCTGACGATGTTGTTTGCGTTCCACGAATGCCATTGTAAAAGGCATGAACCCATTTGTTCACTACAAACTACAGGGAATAGAACAAACTAGGTTCTTTAACCAGTCAATGTAAACTCTTAATTCAAAGCAACTTTACTCCGCTTTAAAATGACCTTGTATCACATCTTGCGCATGGCGAATAGGTTAGTTAAATACTAACCTTTTATTAGTTACTAAATATATAATTACTTAAAAAAATGATTGACCTCAACATTAAATAATCCAGTGAGGATTGAAAGGCTGTAAAAGCAAGCGAGTAACGAAATAAACCAAAAATCAAATGTTTTAGACAAGAGCGAGAAAGAATGTTGGGACATTCATCAAAATGTACAGGACCGGGTCTTATTGCAATCAAGGATTGTAAAATCTTTATCAGCCTAAAGGTAACCGTTTCCAAAAGAAAAGTTTTAAAAAACAAGATTCTTGTTTGAGATTTTGCAGTAATTCTAAGGTGTTCTTTGCACATCTCAAGCACAAACATCTATTCCTAAAAAAATCGTAAAAGATGTGGAACAGAACCCCCCTAAAAAAAAAATAAACAACACAAAGTGAACGGTAGCCCAGACTTCGGAATTGTCCTAGGATCGACATTAAATGTAACCGATGTGTAGATTCAGTTCTTGATTTCTGGAGCATGTGAATTACCCTTTCATTGCCATTACTGGCAGGTACGATTCTACTCAAATAGATCTGTATTATTCGGACAATTGTCCTCATCTTTTTTGTTATATGTACATGAGGACAATAGTCCAAATAATACAAATTATCAAACCTCATCTAAAAAATTGAGAGAAATCAAATAGATCTGTTTGAAAATTAATAGTACTGGATGGGAATGCTTACAGCAATAAAGCTATATGAATATTATTTGTGTTTATTGGAATACTTACTATATCTGAGTACTACCATATGATTATTGACAAATTAAAAAGTGTAATGTAAAAGATGAAATGGAACTTTGAAAATATTAGTTATGGTTACAATCAATCATTAAAACTGAATCGAATTTCGAAATTGAATAACACATGAATTGCCTTTGTGAATGAATATTAAGAGGGTGGTTGAAGTTGACTATAGGGATGTTTGGGGCTGATAAGTCATGTACGGGACAGGTGGTTTTGGCTGCAGCTGAAGGTCAGACCAGAGTTTGATGCCATTGTGTTTGTGCTCTTTCTCCTATGTCTTAACTCTTGATGGTAACCCTGTCGGTGTTTTCAAATAATCAGACAGCATGATTAGTGAGGAGACACTATGCACCACGGTTCTCAGCTAGGGTGTATCAATGGCAATGATTGATATGACAAGCACTTAGGGATTTTTCAAGTATTCCTTAATATACCATTAAAAAAACCAGACTACAGTTCTGAAAAAGTCTTTGGAATACTGAGAAGAATGTTTTCGATTTGAAGATAGGTGTTGTCACTTTATTCCAATCTAATTAGATATATCTCCGGTTTCAAATAATGAAATACGAAGAATAGATCTGCCAGCCACTTGACCATTTCGAACTATTCAACAATAGTTTCATTATTTGTAGACGCATTTTACATTCATTTCACACTTTTTCTGCTCAAGTGGCGATAATGGAAATTGCAACATTAGCGTATTGCTTCGAAAAATGTATATTTCAGACATGGGAACACTATAACCTCAGAATATTATGTATTATTTCTTATATGGGCTTGTTTTCTCTTTGTGCTCTTTGTCCAGCACTTTTCATTTGTATATCTGTTCCCGCCAACTCGCTTTCCCACGATTCAACAAACTTCTCCTGGCATTATGTGAGATTTTCAAAAAGAAAAGAATCAAAATCACCCTACAGCGAAGAAAAAAAAAAAAAAAAAAAAATAGAGAGAAAAAAAAAAGAGAAAATTCTAACAATTTCGTGAATAGAGCTTTCTCTCTGGCCACCAAATTATGGCGTCAGATCAATGAGTGGACCTTCAGTCCGTTCGAACGCTTCACTGCAGTGTTCTACTGAGGTCGTTCTACCGTCTTTCCGATCTTTATAATACTATCGATTTATTGATCAAAATCTTTTACAGCTACCCGAAACGACACCATTCCATTGTAGACGCATATGACCTTAACCCCTGCCAATGGACACGCCACACGCCTGACATCCAGACGACCACATCTGTATTTCTTTAATATTACCAGACTTGAAATATTTGCTGACGTCAAACTAACTGACCAATGGCAAGTTTAAGTTTGATGATGAATGTTGTAAAAGTGAGTAATTGTCAGAAGCAAATTTTAGATTACAGGGGAAACGCTGTTCTCCATTTTAAAGTATCAACTTACAGGGCTAAAGTGTTAGAGTTTAACAAGACATCTTCAGGGGACATCTCTTTGTAGTGTCGGTCGGAGAGGCCCCCTCCGATCAATCGGCTGGTCACGTCAAGCCCTAGCACCTATACGATTTTCCCAACCCTATTGCCCTGATGGCAAGCCCCAACCCCTTTTTATCATATGGATGCTAGAAGACGGTGGCTGGGGGCCTACATGTCCCGGGAATGACGTTAAACTATCTGATGGTGAGGTTCCAGTTTTGGGAATGTGGAGCACCCCTTCATCACCATTGCTCCCTGGTCCACCTGATCCGGAGTAGTAGTACCTGTTAGGGTCCCATCTATGGATTAAATAGAAAAATGTATTCATAAAAAAATTGTATTATCCATTAAGAATTTATTTATTTCAAAACTTTATCGGCATTAAATGACCCACTGAGGTTGATATGCCGTAAAACAAAACAAACCAAACTAATCTATGTAGTGTAACAGCCTTGGTACCGAAGTTTAGTATACGCTGAATATATAGAATACTAAGTCCAATTACCGTCGAATTGGCAAGACAAGACGGCAAACAGTCGTAACTCAATACGATTCTGAGATGCCGTAAAGACCACTGAAAAGTGGCAGGATTTATGGAGCCTCAGAGGACCCTACAAACCAAGCAGCCATTCAGGACTCAGGGAATGGACTCACCCAAATGCATGGGTGGACTGTTCTGAATTCCCATAAATACCAGTTGTCTTGACACTGGTGCAGTTATGCTTGGCCAGTCACATTGCTCAAACCAATTGTTGACTGACTGACTGACTTCAATAGAATATATCTCCTGCAAGGGGATATGATCTTCGTAAAAAGAAACATCCTGGGTTTGACAAATTGAATTTGGTCGTAAGGCTCCAATTCCCGAAATTTGGGTTGTGCAGATACCCTTTCTTTGCCATTACTTCCAGGTTCATTATGACTGCAAGTAATAGTACCCGTTCTAGTCCTATTTATGAGTCAAATAATATGTTTGCAAATTATTTGCATTAATAGAAATACGTGTTATAACTGTGTACAAGAAAACCTCTTAGAAACTAAACACAAAATGTAAATATGAACGCACAATGAACACCTCTAGACATAAGCTCAGACATACCGTTAAAATCAATTATAAAATCAATCAGATTGAGCACTGGTATATTTCCTCATTCTGTGTTAGTGTGGATGCAATAAATTGCAGTTGTGTCATACCCAACACACCCTGTTTATTGAAGTGGGGTTTGACCCCTTTGTAGGAGATACAGTCAGCATATTCTAAGCCCTGCCGACCGGAGATTTTCAATCCTAATTAATCGAGATTCAACTACTTGAAGTACATTGTTAAACTACACAATTCCTCATTTGTTAAGATGGATATACGCAATCAGATTTTCAGATATCTGTTATAAAACTCGATTACTTCTACGAATGTAAATGATTAAAAAGTACCATGCTTCCCCGGAAACAAGACCTACTTGTCAAATAAGACCATGGGACGATTTTAATATAAACCATACTTTTACGAATAAGCCCTAGTTGAGAGCGATAACATTCCAGTGGATGATATATGACTATTTTTGAATAAGATAACATGTTAATGGTAAATAAATGGGTGCTGTTATATTATGCGGCCTAACTTTTTGATTGTTTTCGTTTGGTTTGTTTTGTTTTACGGCATATCAACCTCAGTGGGTCATTTAATGCCGATAAAGTTTTAAATAAATCAATTCTTAATGGATAATACAATTTTTTTTATAAATACATTTTTCTATTTAAACCCATAGATGGAACCCTAACAGGTACTACCACTCCGGGTCAGAGTGGACCAGGGAGCAATGGTGATGAAGGGGTGCTCCACATTCCCAAACCTCCAAACTGGAACCTCACCATCAGATAGAGTTTAACGTCATTCCCGGGACATGTAGACACGCAGCGACCGCTTTCTAGCACCCATATGATAAAAAGGGGGTGGGGCTTGCCATAAGAGCAATAGGATTGCGAAAATCATATAGGTGCTAGGGCTTGACGTGACCAGCCGATTGATCGGAGGGGGCCTCTCCGACCGCCCATCTAGCCCAAGATAGGGCCAAAGTGGAGTATTGCATGTCATGAACTGCTCATCCACCTGGGTTCTATCCTTAAGCATCACGGGTCGCCACCCACGGCCAACAGTTGGCCCCATTGGGGGAGTCTTACCCCTCTGCAGAAGTGCAGTCGGTGCATTCTAACGTCCCAGCCGACAGGGCGGCTTTTTGATTGTGTTATAGTATGTGGCCTACCTGGTTTGAATGTATCTTACCTCAGTAAGAGTATATTTATAGATATAAGTAGTAGGCAATTTATTGAAACTAATTATTTTTCACATACATTAAATTTCAAGAAATGCAATTCAGTCATAAGCTGTATATAGTAATTAAAATAATTAAAAAAGAATGTATCCATAATTTACATGAATCAGAGATTTACTTAATTCTAAAACATTCTAAAATTCTGAAATAGGGTTAGGGTTAGCAGTTATTATATAACCTTATACTATGCTTTTATAGTAGGCCACATATTATAAGTGAGATATGATTTCCTAAGCCACATTCAAAAGGTAGGCCATATGCTATAATTGTACCAATACATGTATATCGCTTTCCGAAATTTTTGTTTATTTAGAAATTTCGTAATTTTATACTTCTTTATGTCGTTTTTCAATTTATAAAGAATAGGACATCCCTTGGAATTAAGCCCAAGTATAATAATCCGGAGGGAAAATTAATATAAACCCTGTCTTATTACGGTATCTTTAGTAGACTTAGTATTTTGAATTTCATATCAATATATATATATATATATATATATATATATACCACATAATACCTAGCAAAGAGGTCACATTTACCAACGGATTGTAAGCCATCTTCAACTGCCTTCATTCTTCATTCATTGGCGTTAAGATGTACGGAGTCGCGACGACCGGGTAACTTCCCGATTCTTTTACAGGTTGTCGGGATTTCGTTCCCATTGACGCTGAAATTGATTTCCCTTGTCGTCCTCTTTATTAAGGATATCCTGCAGCATTTAGTCGACTTCCTTCTTCTTGCCAAACTGAAGAGCACTTGTACGCCAATCACGAGTTGTTCATGGGAGATTTCAAGCGTTGCATTACACCCAAAGGCCTTCAATGAAAGGACAGTATTCTCCACGAAATTGAATGACAATATGTTATATAACACTTAAAATGTGTATACCGTGGTCGCATACATCTTGATCTGTAGTTACTTACCTATTCTTGAGTAGCGTATATTTTTTGTAACTGGTCAGTTTTAACTGGTTTCTCTGTTTCTCAGAATTTTTGAGAATAATAATTAACACAGCTTAACACCTGTACCCCAGCTATGGTTACGGAATGAAAACAGAATACCCCTGTGGACTGAATAAAGGGTTAGGTTCAAAATTCCGTGATGGTTCCAGAATTCGAAAAGAAGTTTCCCGATTCCGAAAAGAAGGTTCCCGAAGAAGCTGTGGGCACACATGGGCCGAAATGATAACAATAAAGATGAGGACAATAGTTCGAATAATACAAATAATTTTTATTTCTCTGATTGTCTTCTTGGGAAGTTGGTTGAAATATATAATTGTTAGTTTGTTCTTAGTTAACAACTCAAGACATTTTTTCATTGAACTCATTTATTTATTTCTCTTTCTTGGGTATGGACTCCTCAACCACGCGTGTGATAGACTACCTACTGCGTCTTCATACCCTGACAGTTAGCAAGAGACTGATAAAAAACTAGCTATATTATCTCACACTTGCACTATCAAACCGGAGGAGGGGTCAAACTAAGGTTACGAAATCGTTCGCCAAACTCTAACGGTTATCAGTTATTTCGAATTCAAATAAATTCTCTACACTAACTGCGCATAATTGATAGTACGACCACCACTTACGCAACAAATATCTAGCATTGTCGTCCACACAGCAAATATCTCCATTACCAATAAGAAAATTGGTTTTAAAAAATAGAAAACTCATAATACTAAAATCAATTCCTTGGAATTCAGTGGTCAAATTTTCTATTCAGAATTCTCGATATACATACATAATGGGCAGAATTAACGATTCTGAAGAGTAGCATTGAAAACTCGAAGGTCTTATGCAATATTTATGATTTTACTCATAAATGAGGAGTAACGAGTGGACTAATGGCCATCGTCATTGAACATTTGAAATTCAGTAGGTCCCTATCGTGTTTTCTATTAGTAATTACTTCACTCTCCGTTATCAATGTCAAATAAGAACACATGAGATTCTTTTGAATTCTTGAATTGACCAATTTTATGCTTTCTCACGACATGAGAAAGGATTTTTATTCAATGCAAATTATAAAGCCAATAATTTCAGTAAGGAACGAAAAGGAGTGAAAAAGAGAGGAAAGAAGCTACCGCAGAAAAGAGAGTTAAAAGGAAGGAGAGACAACAGCATCTCCAGAAAGCATCACCTTTCGTTTGCAATCACTGTACCAGAGACTGCCATTCAAAAATCGGTCTGTTCAGCCACTCATGTAGCTGTAGATAAAAGAAAGAAAATAAAAGTGAACTACGCCATTGTCTTTAATAGTCGGAAGGTTGCCAACAAGACAGCTGTATTCACATAATTTGCACACAGTCCAACCAACATATATAAGGAAGTGTTATCTCTACGTCAGGTGGTTGAAGAATAATTAAAGTTCCAATTACCGTCGAACTGGGAAGACAAGGCAGCAAACGGTTGTAACTCAATACAAACCCGAAAGCCACAAAGTCCACTGCAAAATGACAGAGTATATATAAGACTCCACAATGTAAATCAAGCAGTCAAGCAGCAAATCAGAACTCAAGGAATGGAATCACCCAAATCACCCAGATTCATGGATGGATCATTCTTGAGTCCTATTTATACCAACTGTCTTGGACACTGCTTGAGTTGCATTTAGCTGCTGTTATTCAAACCAACAGTAGGCTAACTGACCTCAATAGTGGTGTTTGGATTTTACGGCATGACAACCCTTGTTGGACTATTTTAGTCCGAAAACGGTTTTTTATACATTCTTGATGGGTATTCAATTGTTTTTAAACATTTTTTCTATTTAACTCATACATGGGACCCTACCAGGTACTATCACATTCCATAGAGCTTCAAAATTTTAACTTCGCCATTAGATGCAGTGATTTGAATAGAATTTACAATTATAACATAGGTGAGACCGTCTTACGAACATTATAGGCCCCTGGTAAAGATACTGCACTGGAACTCCAACCACTCACAGAAATAAAATGGAAAGGGTTAATTTTGCTCATGAATCCATGGCACAGCGTGCCCATGTTTAAGACAGGAGTCTGTTAAGTTGTATATAACTTAATCATTGTGTACCAAATATAAGTGTTGATGAGTATTATTGAGAGTATCTGTCCTGATAAGAAGGTAACCTCAAATATGATGGTAAAAAGACACCGAAAACGATCCAATGGTGTAATAAAATCGATTGGAATTCCTTTAAGGTTTTGGAGATCTTGTATTTTCTTTACATCCTCATCTAGTCTTCCTCCAAACGTTTCATTCGAGTCCAAGTGATGCAGACATACATGAGTACTGACGATGAAAGTTCACTCAAAGCCACTAAATTGATATGTTTATCAAAATTGTCGGAAGACAGGGTTAGACTTGATTTTGGGGGCCAAAGAATAGTACCGGTTGACACTGGTTGAAAGTTGTTAAAACAGCTACTATTCTTTATGTACTGAACGGTCCGGGCTGTTAAAAAAAAAAGTCAATCAGACCGGGGAGCCAGGTTCCGTCACACCAATCACGAGATTTCAAATTGCTGAAGCAAGAAATTATTGCCACTAGAGGAAAGAGACATAGCCGCAAGAAGAACTCCGATAGAAGAGGTGACGTAATCCAGTCTACATTTGTTTAATTACTCAATGCTAATTACCAAAGAAGAAAAATGTCAGTCAAGTTCTCGCTGTGACTTCTCTACGATCAAGTGAGCGAAAAATCCATTTCCGTTATATATAATAAAACCATTTTTTTGGTAACAGTGTTGTCTTTTTCTTAGAGTTGCCAATAACTACGACATTTCATTTCCATTTATCTCCTGATCCGTCACAAAGTCGCTTCGATCAGGTTGTAGAGTTCCTTTCAGCAGATCAAAGGAAAACACAACGTTGGCAAAGAAGGCATCGATAGAGCAACTAAACGGAGACGCTTGTGATAATCATGGAAGTAAGTTTTCTAATTAAGTACAGTGTATATCTAGTACAGATATCATAGGACCACTGTCCAACCAACAGGTTGGTTGGTCGATTGATTTTAACGACATATCAACTCGTCTGGTGTTATGTCATGCCTGGCGGTTAGGAAGTAATATATGTTGTGTATCTATTTACACTTTTATTAATTAGTTTTAACAATGTTTAGCATCATTGGGGATCATGTTGTATGGTATTGATTAGGTTCATGTCTATATTCTATGGTATAATTTTATTTCATTCAAAAGGTAGAGAATGTCTTCTATGTTGATGTTTTCAAATAGATCTATTGAAGTCTTTTAGCATGGCCCGATCCATCATTTGGAAGTTTTCTTTGGTCAGCTTTTCACTTGCAAATGTTGCAGCATAGCTTTTGGCTGAGTCAGCAGAGATACCAGCTTTGATGAAGTAGCTTTCCCAATCTTCAGGTTCCATTGCTGTTTGCAGCGCCATATTGATGCCAGTTAGCCTACTGTTGGTTTGAATAACAACAGCTAAGTACCACTCAAGCAGTGTCCAAGACAGTTGGTATAAATAGGACTCAAGAATGATCCATCCATGAATCTGGGTGATTTCATTCCTTGAGTTCTGATTGGCTGCTTGAGTGCTTGATTTGAATGACATTGTGGAGTCTTATATATACTGTCATTTTGCAGTGGACTTTGTGGCTTTCGGGATTGTATTGAGTTACAACCGTTTGCTGCCTTTTCTTCTCAGTTCGACGGTAATTGAACTTTAATTATTTTTCAAGATCTTTCAACGGTTTCTGATGTGAGCAAAAACCCTGCCTTCTATGAATAATTGTTTAACAGTCAAAGGTGTTTGACATATTTCACAATGGGTTTGTTGTTCTTGTTTGAGTATATAAGAGTACGTTAGTCTTTTGTGACCAATGCGTAATTGGTCATAATTTGTCACAAGACTAACGCACTCCTATATACTCAAACAAGAACAATAACCACAGGATGATACACAATTAGTATTCACCAATTGGAATCCTAATCACTATAGTGTGGTTTGATGTTATAAAGGTACCCATATTCAATCAAACATCAACTACCCGGTGATAATCACACATTACAACCGCAAAAATCTTAAGGGAAATATTCACTCTTTTCAGTTGCTAGTTTTATAGTAACAACCTTAATATCGATCGGTGCCTTTCTAAAAACAATTGCATATAGGAGTGAACAGATGAAAGGAAATTTTGGAAATAGAAAAAGAAAATGGAAGAAAACAATAATTTTGTCTAGAAAAGACGGTGAAATATTTATTTAGAGTTGTACTTGTTTTAATGTAACTAGCTTGGGTCATGGGAGATTCATTCCGTGCAGCCTAAGAATAATTCATGATGAAAATTATGATTTAACAATGAGACCAACAAATAATCCGACTTCAAAAGGCCACAGACTAAAGAGAAAACACCCAGTTCTTAATCTTTATTTGATCAGTTGCTATCAGCTCATAAATAGATTCAATTATTTGGAACGATCAATACACTAAATTCAGTTGTACCGACCAACGTACTTTACACTTTATCCCAAACACTGAGTTATAACTCATTTTGTAAACAGTTTTCTTTATAGTTATTGCTGTTTTTTTTTCCTATTTGTACTTGTTTGTTTTTATACTTTATAGGTTGTATATTTTGATTGTGGTTATATTCGCAGTGTATCAGGAAAAAAAAGTGTCACATGAACCAGACAGGTTGCTACTCCCGCCACAAAAATTCACGTTTATTTTACAATGTTACATTCTTTTTTGGACCGGTTTCAAAATCGTTGCCCAGACGAGGGAATATTTTTAATGAAAAAGTTTATTTAGCTAGGAGTGTCTCCTGTTTGAGCGTTGTCATAATATTTGTACCTCTATCCTCGAAAATTATGAAGAAAAATACTTCGTGTTTTTTACACAACCTATTAAAATAAATCGCTATATATATATTAGGAGTACAAAATCGTATTACAGCTTTAAAAAGACCAACTATTTTGTTCATTATCGATTAAAAGAAGAGTAAAACAATAACAAGGGGGGGAGGAGTTAACTTCAGTATCCTAGATATTAAGCTCTGTTTAGCGAGGATCGAAACCGTTCAGCTAACTCACTCGTTTCTAATTTTTTTTTCTCTATCATCTCTTCCCCCCTAAATTATTTTTTAGTCTTCTTTTAATCAATAATGAACAAAATGCTTCTTCTTTTCAAATCTTCATATATATATATATATATATATATATATATATATGAAGTACAGAATTTTATGATGGCAGAAATAGACCAAATATATTTTGAATTTCTAAGCAAACGGTAAGAGAAAAATACGGTTAATTAGCTGACAGGTTTCGATTATCAAAGCTAAAATCGAGAATTTTTTCATAGAGGGAAGGGAAATTTAAGAACTAAATTTTAATAATATTAAGTCCTAATAAGCATTCTTTATATATATATATATATATATTACATTTTACTCTGATGAAGGCCGTTATTCTTTGTATGCTTAAAGATCTTATAAATTTCTATTAGTATTATTTTACTTTATATTTAAAATAATAATAAATAGAATACGTGTACATGAACACCTGGCCGAAACATGTGATAGTAAATCTATTTTATCCATTCAACATTTTTTTCCTTTATTTTTTTCCTTTCAACATATCGTTGGATTCAGTTCCATTTTCAACTTATATATATAAACTGATACAAGTTTGATCATTCAACACTTAAAATCACATTAATACTTCAAATACTTGAAGCCCTATACATTAAACAAACAAAAAACACCTTAAACAAGATCAACTTCGAATCCAGCCAACATATTCTCAAATGGGTAAGATTTCCCACCAATTCACACCCCCTTTCCCCATAACATTTTTTATAAACTTCTGAGACCCTCCTCCACCTTAGACATACTGCTACTGCTTGTTTAATAAAAACCAGGGAAACTTCTCACCACTTCACACCTAATAATGGCACTAAGTTGTGCAGAAAGTACTAGTTGAAGAACCTTTGGTGGATTCAGCCACCAATTCCAAACAAAGATGGCCAGAAAATTGAAAAGGATAGAAAATAAACTCGTCAGACAAGAAATATTTGCGGAGTTCAACAAAACATGCCACTAAAGAATATTTACAAAATATCAAGATCACAAAATTTAGAGGTGAGTACGCAGAAAAATGCATCCCGTTAATCCTGTGCGTATCATGGGAAAATGAGGTATGTAGTAAATCTTAGTATCAAACAGTTGTAATACAAATAATTAGAAACTGAAACGTTGTTTTCTGAACAATCTGACAAGATATTCCACTGTTGAAACTGTAATATCCAAAAAGGAATAAAGACAACATCCTAAGATAGGGGGAATTTTCTCCCCTTTTTTCCTGTAGTTTCCGAGAAGATGTCACCTTCAAATGACGCATTTGGCATCCGATACATGAGTTTTATAAAGGGACCACCATTTAATGGAAATTCCTGACAAGGTTATATGACAAAGAAAACATGAACATTACTGAATATTTCCTGCCTAATACGAAAATCTCTGCGAAAAATCCCCTGAAATCCATTGTTTATTGGTTCAGTTTAAAAGTCATTTGCGGATCTATGCTTAAGTCATAACGTTATCCACAGTCATTTCCATAAGCCTGCATATATGGAGAAATATTCACTGCACGGCTTTGCCGTAAGGACTTTGAGAAAGGTTCTACAGTCCCTCTTCAAAATGGATACAAAAGAAAGGTTTATTCATTACAAATAATTGCGTAGCTATTCCAATTAAGAATGGTTTCAGTATTTTTAATTGTCAGACATTAATAGAAATTGATTACGAAGATGATTGGATCAATTCAAGAAATGAATTTATTTTATTATGCAATTAGTTATTAAAAGATCCGCTCAATATATATATATAATAGAAAATTTATAGCAAAAAATAAAGGATAATATTAGTAAGCTGACAGATATCTGTTTCGACCTTTTAACAAAGCTGCCATCCTCAAGAGCAACTATATCTATAAAAGGAAGCGCGTGGTGTAATGGTTAAAGTCATAGGAAATGGACTCGTCACCCCGAGTTCAAATCCTGGACGTGGTAATTGCATTTTCACTTAGCGCTAATACCCTTGGGAAAGGTATGAATTCTACTCTCCCTCCAGCTATGGGTAAAATAGGGCAGATTGGGCTCTTTAACCTTGGTTAGGCAACCAGTCTAGGAGAAGGAAAATTCTGAATTTAAACCTGTTAAACTCCGCTTAAGAAATTGACCATGTGTCACATCCTGCCCGTGCGGATGGGTTTGGTATATATATATATATATATATATATATATATAAAAGAAAGAGGGAATAGTTTACAGTTTGGCACGAGAGTTAGGGTTAAATATAGTTGCTCTTGAGGATGACCGCTTTATTAAAAGGTCGAAACAGATATCTGTCAGCATACTAATATTATCATTTGTTTTTTCTATCAATTTTCTATCATACTGTCTGATTCATTTCCATCTATTATATATATATATGAGAGAGAAGAGAGAGAGAGAGAGAGAGAGAGAGAGAGAGAGAGAGAGAAGAGAGAGAGAGAGAGAGAGAGAGAGAGAGAGAGACGCGTGGTAGAATGGTTACCGTCGTAGAAAATGGGCACGGCGAGTTCAAATCATGGCTGAGGCTGTTTGCATTTCACATAGCGCTAATACCCTTGAGAATCAAAATTAAGTTGATTAGAATTATTTATTCAATGAATTAAAATTATCTATACCAAATTGAACGTAAGAACTTCAAATAGAAACTTATCAAAATGACTTGTTTCGGCATTAAATGGCCGGAAAACTATTGATATGCCGTAAAACTAAAGGAAACACCGAAAACAAATCCTTGTGAAACGTATGCATCCAACTATACTCCCTACAGCTATGGATAAATAGGACAGAATGGGCTTTGTAACCTTGATTAGGCAACCAGTCTAGGAAAAAGAATTCAAACCTCTTAAATTCCGCTTAATAAATTGGTATTGTGTCATGTTCTGCACGTGCAAAGTGTTTGGCAAATATGTATGTGTGTGTGCGTGCGCGCACGGATTCATCTGTCATATCATCAGTGTTAAAAAGCCACACATTGATCCGAGACCGGGAGGCGACTACAGACTTCATGTTTATCTCTACGTATATAAAGGGCAGTTGGTGTGTATGTATGCCCGGACGAAAACTAATAATATAAATCAATTAACGAAGAAGTAAATATATATACACATTCACAATCAACAGATCTTGCTTTTTGAGCTAACATAATAGAGATTTGATTTATAATCGTGAAGATAAATAAACAATAAAATTTAAACAGTAGCAGCATAGATCTTTTTAACATTTAATATTCTAAATAGGAGACATTAATTTTCCTTTTCAGAGTGTTTGTGGATTTTTCTTTTTCTGACGCGCCACCAGGTCGGATCGACGCAACGTCTTTTTTTACATAGGGATCTTAATGGGGGAATCCTGCGATGATCCAACACATGATTTAGTAATAACGGGTCTGCAAGACTAATTTTTGCGCTGCCCCATCTATTACGGTGACGCCGGGTAGCCGCTTCTAGCTGCAAAATTAAAACACGTTTCGTGTGTGCATACGCACACACGAAACGTGTTTTAATGCCTTAACTTTTAACACACCAATGAAACATTGTTTTGCTTTGATTCATCGCCAATGAATTATTTGGTGATATCATTATTTTCTGAACTTATTAGATAAGCCGACTTTTATATACATTGCGTTAATACTTGTTTTATATAACTTTTTCACCCCCCCCACCCCCCCACCACGTTAAATGCTTCCGAGGCAAAGTTCAAGCGATGAAAATTTGCGGTTTTAAGTGCAGAAAATGAGCTGTTAAGAAAGGAAAGTCTACTTAGTCGAATTATGTGAAGGAGAAAATATTTGTATCACAATTGCTTTATGCGTAAAATCAAAGACACTTAATGTCCTCCGTAATATGGTCTGTCTTCCGGCTAATTTGCATAATGGTATAAGTACATGCTAATTTCTCTCTAACTTTATGTATTCCACGCTTATGTGTGTAATCGTCGATAAGCTATCTGTCGTCAACCACTGAGTAATGAACACATTTGCCTATGATAATTCAAAAAATAATTTTCTGTTAGTGCACTTTGCTAGCAGCTGACGAAATCATTATGCGATTACAACTACCTCTCTCTCTCTAATTATATATATATATATATATATATATATATTGTAAACACGGTTTGTTTAGAATGGCTTTTGCCGATAATTTTTGGAGAATAAGTGCTTAATTGGAGTCGTACCTAATTTTGAAAATTAATATACATACATACACACAATCTCTCTACCTGACTCTTTTATACCCTATCTACAGTATATATTCCCGACCTCCCACCAGGCCGGATTAATACAAGTTCTTTTTAACATGTAGATTTTTATGGGGCAAACGCCAAGTATCAAATTCGCTATTCAGTAATGATGCATCCGGCCAGCATGCATATATATATATATATATATATATATATATATATATATATATATATCTCCAAACTCCGACAGTATAAATTTGTTTTTAGCTTCAACTCAACAGGCATTCAAGAAAAGATACTATAACCTCAAAAATCCGTTGAAACATGAAATATAAGAACACGATATTAGACAATTATGTGGGAAATAAAAATAAACTAGGGAGAGTCTCTATTTTAAAATGGGAATAAATTTTGCTTATTATGGATGGAGAAAAAACTCGCAATAGCTAGGTATAAAGATACTACAGAATTACTCAGTCGAAGAACCGAGGTTTTAAATAAATGTAGGCATAGAAAAGCCTGACTTCTTGTCCAATAAAACTTAAATAAATAAGAGTTTTGATTTGTTGCTGTGATTTAATTTTTTTTAATGCGAATATTGTTTCCTTGTGATAGTTTTTAGAAATGTATTTTGCACCAACCACTAGCGGTCAGAATTATTCTGATGATCCATTAGGAGAAACCTAAATAGATATTCCGACTCATTAGGCTTACTTTATTATATATATATATATATATATATATATATATATATATATAGAACGCGTCTATTAGAATTTAAACAGATCAATCGCTGAAGAACGAACACATGACATTGTGTATGAATACAAACTTTAACATGATTTGTTATATATTTTGCACGACTGTTTCTTTTTTTTTTGTCGAAATACGCCTCAAAATGTCAGCGACCTTTGAATAGGAATGGAAATAATAATTTTTCCTCAATATTCTTCCATACTGTTTTATCTTTTACCTCTGATAAGATGCACGATAACTGCCGATGTTAATGAATTTGGTCTATTTACAGGAAACTTCTGAGATGACACTCTTTTTTTTTAAAGAAATGACCCATGAACAATCTCTCTGATAAAAAAAAAGAATGTCCTGTGTTGAATATTGTCGGTGAATACAATGCATTTCGCTGTATTTCCCTTAAATCTGTATACAATAAAATGTAATCAACCCAGGACATGCAGTTGCTGCCTATTACCGTTGACTAATGAGAATAAAGGAAATAATCAGAGCTAGTCCTTTTTAAACATGGCCAAACTTGTGACTGGTTATCACTGGGATATCCTGTGGTAACTCATAAAAAGATCGATAATATGTTGTGGATTCTCAAGGTTGGGCAATTATTTATACTAGCAAATATATGCACCCTCCGGGTGCTAGCATTTAAGTTTTAATATAATAAAATATCATATTAAATTAGAAAGGCTAATGAAACTGACTAAGAATGCAGATAAAAAGATTTGGAACAGAGGGGGTATGATTGAAAAATAGAACAACTTTGAAACTATTCCATCCTTTTCCCTTACTCCCGTCTTTCATTGTTAACTTTTCCTAATTTAACTGTTTAGTTAAAATAGGAAGTAAATAATAATATTAGTTATTTCTTCTTGTTAAGCGATTTCTTTTAAGATTAACTGAAGAGATTTTTGCTCATATTCATTAAGATAAAACCAAAAAATTAGAAATCGATATACTAAGCACATATTTATTAATAATCAAATTTTTAATATAAATATGCAAATAAACTTTCCCATTCACACTACAAACCGCTATTTTGTTGTATATATAAATACAATTGCATATTGTTAGTATGTAGATATGGTCAACAGTATTAATAATCTAAAAACAATTTTATTAATAATTGAGGTTTAAATAAAAATAAAATCATGGAGAATGTGACGTAAATAACAAAGGGAATTGTTACTAGTAGTAATATAGTTTCGGTTACAGACAGAAAAACACACAATCTCCATTATAATAAGATTTTTACTAAAACAGTCTTTCTAACCCTCATTATATGGAAGGGAGTTTACTATCTTTGTTACAAACAAATGTCTTTGTTCTTAAAAATTACTGTTTCTAAGATACCTTCTCATTTATAGAAAGTTTAATACTTAACTGCAAACAGATACATAATGGAGATACTTTATAATTAGTATTTAATAGGTGTATTCCCTAAAACCTATAATTGGTTTGAGCGTGGAAACGGATCCTACTCTAACGTAGCGGCGTCGTCACGGTACCAAATAGATATATGTTGCATACTTCTCTTACTTCTTACTCTGTCGTTTATTCTTCTGGCCGGATCTGGTATATCTTCTAAGGTCTGGTCTTCTTGGGATTCCGGGTCTGGTCTCTGTCGGGGATCACTGCTTATCAGAAGCCCTGTGATATTGTTAGCTTTTAGTAATAACAACAAGACTTCGATTTACAATGATGTTACTTTATTCCATAAACCCCCATACCAGACAATGCGTGCGGTGAGACTCGCATCTTGCTAGCTTCGCTTCTAAGTTCTAATTGTAACTGACTGAGTTGCTTACACCTTAAACCGGAAGGGGCTTCTATTGCCTTACGATTCTCACGATCATCCCCAGAGCGCAAGGTCAGAGTGAGGTCAAACGCTGTCACTCACTCTCAAGGCCATCAGCTTCACTAATATGATTTCTACACTATTGTCATAATCATTAGGTATCTAATGATTATGTAACACTACCCAAGCAATATCAATTTGCAAATTGAGTTAGAAGTCATTTTATTTAATAATTTAGAATATTTTGAAGATCATTCGCTAACTAAAACCCATGCTTTATTACGATACCATACATAAAAAAAATGAAAAAATAAAAACGGAATTTTATTCATTACAGATTTTAGCAATCTATATGATATTGGAAAAAACGAAAAAAATCCTGAGACACTGTTGTCTTCAAGCATATCTCATATTGACATTTTAAAAAAATCAGAACATTACTTATATAGTTATAAATTGCACATTCATCTTGCATATTCCTTGAGAAGTATAGAACTGCACCCACTTTGCGTCTGATGTTTCTATGGTTTCAATACCAAGTATGTTTTTATGGTGATGGAGCTGCTAGTTTCACACCCCCTGTTTTTTTATTCAGATTTTCTGTATTCAATGAGAAGGTCCCCTCCAGGAAATCATTCAGCGATACGCCTGAATGTTGTAATGTACTTGTTCAGACAAAATTTTCTATTGCAAGAATCTTCTTGAAAAATATTTGCCCTTTTAGAAAAGAAAACAACTGCAGGTGAGCAGAATGGTTTATTTTTGAACGATGAATAATAAATATTCTATGTTAGTCTTCATACAGCTCAGTCGCCCCACCAACACATACACAAAAAAGAAAGTCCTGAAGATAGATTCTAGCCAAAATTTGTGCAAAGTAATTTAATAATTTATCATTCGAATAAGCGCCCCCAATCAATGAGGCCACCTGTTGGCAGTGGGTGGCGACACGTAATGCCTGAGGACAGGATCATAGTGGCTTAGCGGTTTGGGACCCTAGCACTAAGTGATTCCAAGACGTGCAACATTCCTTACTTGGACTAAACGGTCGGTCGGAGAGGTTCCATCCGATCATTCGGCTGGTCGTGGCAAGCCCTACAACCTATATGAGGTGCGTGGTGTAATGGTTAGTCGTAGTAAATGGACTCGTCGACCCGAGTTTAAATCCCTGACAAGACTGTTTGCATTTCACATAGCGCTAATACCCTTTGAAAAGGTATGCATCCAACTACTCACTCCAGCTATGGGTAAATAGTAGGGCAGATTGGACTCTTTAACCATGGCTAGGGAATCAGTCTAGAAGAAAAAACTCTGAAATCAAACCTCTTAAACTCCACTTAATAAATTGACCTTGTGTCTCATCCTGCTCGTGCGGAGGGGAAGGTAAATATATGTTGCTTTGTCCCAACCATATACTTCAAATTGCTCTTATGGTATCATGCGACCCTTTTTATCATTACAATGAGTAATTTGGTCCCTCGTAACCCTAAAATGAATGCTGGTGGAAATATAAATACCGTCACTAGATTACTCGTAACATTTTGCGCGAGAAAAGTATTGCCTGATCTTGGTACAGAGCTTTGTCTCTATAGAGTTTCAATTGAAAACAGACATTACAAATATATTATCAGATGATTATATATACTAGCAAGAATATGTGCCCTCCAGGCGTATTTGAATTTTAATACAATGAAATCTTAAATTATAAAGACTAACTGATTTTAATTGGTTTCTATATAGAATAATTATTAGGACTGATTTTAATACGTTGGAGAATCAAACGAGATTAGAGATCAATAACACCAAGTAATTATCTATTAAACTCGGGTTTAACAAAATCAGTATGCAAATTAATCACACCATATATTATACCTTTATTTTTTAGTGATATATAAAACACATTGCAGGATTTTAAACGTACTAATAACGAGCTCTTTTGAGGCAAATATAACTCAAATTTTTATTAAAAAATCGTTAATAAATAAGATTTATTCTACGTATTAATTATTTTTACTATGAAGTGAATACTCATTGATAAACTTACGCAAATCCTAATGATATTCTGATATAATCACTGACGTAATCTCAGTTACAAACAGACACACACACACACTCTCTCACACACACACATATATGTGTGTGTGTGTGTGTGTGTGCATATAAATCAATCATCTTATAGTTCGTGAAATATACCCAATACATAGCAACCATGATTAAATGAAAAGGTGACAATTAACAAAGGTAAATAGATAAATAAATATAAACAAGCATTATCCATGGAAATAACTTTAAAAGAAAAAGAAAATATTGCTACTTCATACTTCTTTAAGTTATTTGTATTCAAAGCCAACTAATTTTAAGACCTTAGATTTGCTGATAAGACAAAAGGAAACTTATTCAACGTATTCTATTTGAAATCTTATCTGTCGCTGAAAATGAGATATTCACTAATTATAGTAAATTAAATTTTCATTGAACTCCATTTTACATAATTTTAGCCGCCATATATGTTTTTAAGCCTTTTCTTTTAATTACCGAATATATGTCTCTGTAATAAATATTAAAAATTGAGCTCTCAACATTGACCAGACCAGTGTTACGATTCCGTTCTTAAGAATGGTCCCACCTTAGGTAAATCACCAATTTATTTGGTGTTAGGATTATTCTATGTACATATATACAAGGGAGAGGGAAAGACGCACATATACGTGTATACATCCCCCACACTGTTTATTTGCTGACCTTTCAGACGCAAATCTTCCACTCCTTATTCGGTTTCTGCACAAGTCAAATTTGAATTATATTTTTGCATCTCCTAATGAAGCAAAGCGCAGTAATTTGATGACATTTGAATAAGTAATTTTCTTTTTAATGGTACCTCTTTTAATGGGAGACTATCAAATATTCTTACTACCGTATAAAATATTATTTTAAAGTGGATATAACAAAAGCGATATCCATAAAAAAACTGGATTTTGGGCATATTTTTTTAACCCTAAGGGCCAGGTTTGCTCAGTCGGTAGAGCGTTCGGCTAGAAACCACATGGTTCCTAGTTCGATTCCGGTCCTCGCCAACTCAGCGTATGAGTAGCACAGGGATCTGTGCGGTAAAGTAAGGAGCTGATGGTAGGTGTGGCGCACCACCTCAGACGCCAAAACAATCTCCTTGGTCTAGCGCTAGTGAAAAGGGGATAGACTGATACCGACTTTAGGCCGCCCCGACGACTTTACTTACTTTTACTTTATTTAACTTAATACATTTTTCGTTGTTGTTTAGCTTAAACCTTAACTTAAGAATTTCTCTTCCTCTATTATAGTAAAAATGTTAATTAAAAGAGGTTGAAATCATTAAAAAAAAAAAAAAAAAAAAAAAAAAAATTGGCTGAACATTAAACCTTTTTTTTTTTTTCTGGTTTCCTCTTTATTTAAAAAAAAAACTCCAAACGTAATCCAAGAGAACATTTCTAATACAGTCACAATTTTGGTTTGACGATTCTATATCAATTGGAATAAAAATTGCAATAGTTTTAACGTTAGAAATCTTTTTTTTTTTTAAATTTTTACCAACCCTTCGCACGAGCAGGATGCGACAAGGTCAATTTCTTAAGTGGAGTTTAAGAAATTTGAATTCATTATTTTCTTCTCCTAGACTGGTTACCTAGTCAAGGTTACAGACCCCAGTTTACCTTACTGTTTAGCCATGGCTATATTTCTTCTTTATGACTTCGGTTGTAGACGTTCATATACTAAACATCTTTAATAAATAACAAATTTTAGCAACCTCCCAAAAATAGAATAAACAAAACAAAAAATAAATCCAAATGAAAAAAAAAAAACAACAAAAAACACATAGCAACACTATCACCAAGAATCCCCTGAGAACCTCCAGCGCAGGTTGAAAACGCTTGGCTAAAAATATGGGACATTATATTCACCATCTGGATCTACAAAAAACTAATACAAGACTTGAACGTATACGACTAAAATTCTTACCAACAATTTTCGGGAAAAAATTACGTCACGTGGTTTAAATGGGAACGCCGACATTACTCGTCGTTTTAAAGTAGGTCTGCTTTCACATATCTGAATATCAACAAAAGGAGCCACATACCAAAAGCGGAGGCTCACAGACGTTTATTTCACTAATAATTTATTTTTCTTTAAACAAATGAAGGCCCTGATGAAGGTTTGTTGAACAAACGGAAACGGTGAAGCGTCGGCTTGATAAACATCACTCGTGAATGAAACTTGTGTTTTTTTCATTTTTTATAAAATTACATATTATCGGATTTACTTCCACTTTTTATTCACACACACACATACACACATACACACATATATATATATATATATATGCGTTTCATTATGACATTTTGTTAAGTGATTCATAAATGATTTGGATTGTCTTGATTTATAAAAAAAGAAAAAAAAAGAGATTCTGGGGAGGGGGCTCTTAGTTGGACCCGTTCCTCAGTGTTATTTATTTGTTCATTGTCCAACTCACAGTCATGTAGGGATTGGCGCGTTGTCCCAATCAATTGCCTTGTAAGAATCAATGACTGACCATTGTCAAAAATGTCTACAGCGTTATTCTGAAGTGGTCAATTGAGTCTGCGTGCTGGAGACCCGGTTTGGTCGGACAGTCGCCCGGCCGGTCTGGCAATCACAAAGAACACCGGTGTTGGACGGAGGAGAGTTGCACTTCCAACCGAACGCTGGGCCTTTGTAGGTTCATTCTTGAATGACGGTAAGTTACTTAATTCGTTTTCTCTGTGTTGACATAAAACGCCCATACCAACCGTCGCCGCCAACAGTGAAAATCTCCTCCGTCGCCTCTCAGCCGCTCTTTTTCGTTTTGCCTTTGACAGAAAACCTGAAAAGATCTGCTCTGAACTCTCTATTGCTCCTGCAATATTAGCGTGTGGCCCGGGGAAGCTGATTGACGCGCAACAAGCTGCCTTCCTCCTCTTGTGCTGCCTCATCCACTTTCCCGCCTTATTTTGATGGAATATATTGGTTTGCAGACACATCGATCCATTCCAATCGATTGTGTCTTTCCTATCTATTTTTTTTTGTTCTTTATTTATTGTCTGTATTTATTTATTTATTCATTCTTTGGGAAAATCTTGTTCGATTATATGATAACGATTGATTCCTTCTATAATGCGGTTTCCACTGAGAATAGGGGACAAAATTTGGCTATGAATAATTAGATGTACAGGCTTTGACCTATCGGTTGAAAACATCGGCCATTTGTCTCCTTTATCAAAGAAAGAACCGATTAAAGCGCTGACTGAGCGAAACGAGTTAGACGATATTTTTGTAAAGAACAAAGCGAATTATTCTTGATCCAGGGATTATTTGAACCCAAACAATAATGTTATTTATAGCGTGCAAATTTTTAAAAGATTTTTCCTGCGGGTCAGTTGGCAGAAAAAGGTTAAATTTTCAGACTTTAATTTGAACACAATTTTGACCTCTTCTTGATATAGACGACTACGTGAAGAAGAAAGGAGTTTCTAAACAAGTTAGAAATTAGTGGTACTTTAAAATTTCGATTTTTTTAACCTTAGATATTAATGATAGAACAGTTTGCTTTACAATGAGACTTTTGAAATTTCATCGGCTGAGTGTGTATTACAGCTATTAAGAGTATAATGCTAGATTTAAAGTAAAAAAAAAATCCTCTAAACTATGCAAGAAAAATGATTTTACAGTCAATGTGATTATCATTACTAGCAACAGAAAACCCCCTCCGGGTGTCATAAAAATTAATTTTTGAAATACATTGCCTGAGAAGGTGGGGGTTAAAAATTCAATGTCAGAGGGTTTGTATCATAAGTAAGACAAATCATATTTATTAAAGGAGTAAAAAAAAAAAAAAAAGTAAGAAAACAATTTGAAATGAAAACTGAGCTCCGTCCCTCTCAAATAAAATGTTGCATGCCTGTAATAATCAAACAATTATTTTGAATATTTTCCACATGAATTTTCCACAAAATCGTAGGTATTTATTTGTAAACTTTTTAGTTAACTTCTTGTTACTGTAAAAAAAAAAATGGACGAGAGTAAAAAACAATTTTTAAAATTGCTTACTCAAATTTTGGGTGTATATAGCATAAGATTATTGTGACGTGAGCTATGACGTAGTTTTTGTTACAGACAATCTCCATTATTAATAGATTACTTGCAAAAATATGCGTATGGAGAATAAAAAATAATATTACAGATCAAGTAATAATCCATAATTAATAATAAAGTAGAATTCAAATTAGCCACACCACATATTATGTAAACCTTTATTTCTTAGTGATATAGGATATGAAACCCACTAATAACATGAGCTGATTTAAGGCAAATCAGATTTTCATAGAGATATCGTTACTAAATAAGATTTATTCTATGTATTAATGATTTTGACTATAAATTAATTACTCATTGGTAAACTTACGTGATTCCTGAGAGTATTGCGATGTAATCATTGACGTAGTTTCGGCTACAGATAGACAGACTTCGAATCTCCATTATAATAAGATTACATTGGTATCTTAACGAGTTTAATTCGTTCAGCTCGTACTATAGGTTAGACTAGGTTCTTAACCTTATGTTAGGCAAAGAGTCAAGTAAGGGGAAAACTAGGAATTCAAACCAGCTTCACTCCGCTTGTCTCACATTTTGTCCATGACAGAGGGTTTGGATAAATACTTCTTTAATCTAATTATGATTTGGCAAATTTCAATGATATACAGTGGTACCTTAACTTAAGTTTTAAGTTTGTTCCACTCGTAACTCAATTTCCTCGTATATCATATAGATTTTCCTCAATGAAATGAACTAATATGCCATTAATTCGTTCCAACTACCCTAAAAAATCCGTTATATCTAGTTTTCTAATATAAAAAAAAAAAAAAAAATAGCACTATTGTATAAAAACATAAAAAAAATAATGTAATGAATTATGTGCTGTAATAAGTTTTAATGTTTATTTTTTATAGTAATTTTTCCCTAGCATAATAAATTTGGAAACTTTAATTTTTTTAGTGAATTTATTAACGTAAGTGTATTTGAAGCTCGCTTGTACCTTACATTTTAACTCTCAACACAAAGCAGAAAGTTGACCGAGTGACAGCTCGTAATTCAGAATACTCTTACGATGGGTCACTCATAAGTCAAGTTACGGCTGTATTTCCCAATATTGTCCAAATTACAAGTTAAAATATGAACCTTTCATTAAGTTGATGATTTGGGGTGCTTATTGGTTACTTGGTCCCAATTTTTAAAAAACTTTTTTAAAAACATATTTTTAAAGTCATTTTTTTCTATTTTACCCATTGATTTGACCCTAACAGGTACTAACAATCCAGATCAGTGGACCTAGGAGTAGTGAAGATGAAGGGGTAATCCACACCCTCAAAAGCTATAATTTGGAACTTCACCATTAGATGCAGTTTGTCATGCCCAGGACACTGGTTTAAAGTTGAAAATATCTTATTATAATGGAGATTGTGGGTTTTTATGTCTGTAACCGAAACTATATTATCTATTCAAGTCACAATTCCCTTTGTTATTTACGTCACATTCTCCATGATTTTATTTTTTATTTAAACCTCAATTATTAATAAAATTGTTTTACATCATTAAGACTGTTGACCATGTCTACATACTAATAATATGCAATTGTATTTATATATATACAACAAAATAGCGGTTTACAGTGTGAATGGGAAGGATAATTTGCATATTGAACTTTAAAATTTGATTTTAATAAATATATGCTAAGTATTATTGATTTCTAATTGTTTGGTTTTATCTTATTGAATATGAGCAAAAATCTCGCGGATAAATCTTAAAAGAAATAAATTAACAAGAAAAAATAACTGTAATATTATTCTTTACTTCCTATTTTAACTAAATAGTTAAATTAGGAAAATTTACCAATGAAAGACGGGAGTAAGTGCAAATGATGGAAGAGTTAGTTTCAAAGTTGTTCTATTTTTCGTTTATACCCCCTCTGTTCCAAATATTTTATCTTTATTCTTATTCAGTTTCATTAGCCTTTCTAATTTAACATATTTTATTATATTAAAACTTAAATACTTGCACCCGGAGGGTGCATATATTTGCTAGTAAATACAAAAAATAACCCTCCTTTTGACTGTATAAGTAAAGTGTCTTAACATTAAACGTTATTTTCCTGTGCACGAAAATTTACATGTCTGCCTTTCTTACTTTTGTATTCAGCCTAATGCCCCCCACCCATCTTCCAAGAAAGTTACCAACTGCAATGGACACTGGAAGAAAGCAAAAGAAGCTGGAATTTTGTGACTGGATCAACCAAGATAAGAACACTAGTCGAATAAATCAGTGCATATTGAGCTAATATCCCTCAATGGGGGTCACCTGTTGATCGTGGGTGGCAACCCATGATGGTTCAAGATTAGACTATGGCATGCAACACACCACTTTTGCCCATACTTTGGCTAGACGAGCGGTCGGAGAGACCCTCTCCAATTAAACAACTAGTCACGTTAGGCCCTAGCACCTATCAGATTATCCGAACCCTTTTGCCCTTATGACAAGTACCAATCTCTTAATAATATATGCTAGAAAGCGGTGGCTGAGGGTATTTATGTCCTGGGTATGACGTTAAACTGATAAAGTTTCAATACTTGAGCTAGATTTTTAAAAATTGAGTTCTAAAACTCTTTTGAATACACATCAAGAATGAATAGAACAAAACATCTTAAGCATAAAATAACCCAAACAAGTGTTGACATGCCGTAAAATCCAACAAATCAACAAATATTTTTCAAACAAGTTTTCTTCATTCATAAATGCAGACAGCAGGAAATACACTGACTTTTAGAGAAATTCGACGGTTAAATCTTGGAGACGAATCCACTACATCTTATAATAATTACATTCCTAATTGTCTGAAGCACCTCTGGTATTTAAAAGTTAGTGTCATCCACACGTGACGGTTGAAATGTATAAATATCGCTCGAACCAGACAAGTATAGCCATTGGCAGCATATTTGCGTCTCTGGTGTGGCAAGCGACGCCAACGATCTGTGACGATTAGATTGCCTTCAGTATTATTTTATTCATTGTCACTTGAATTCTCGTGCGAACAGAGGTGTTTATCAACCGGAATAGGGTAGAGGATGTCGGAAACTTCACATAACTTGGCTGATCCACGTGCAATACTAAAGACTATGATCACTGAAATGATGGATTTGAAAAGTAACGGTAATGTTCCACCTGCTGAGCAATGTATGGAACAGGAGAAATTCCATTAGAACCAAATCGAGGTTTTGATATTTCGGACTATTTATTTCAACTTTAAGGGCCGGGTTAGCTCAGTCGGTAGAGCGTTCGGCTAGAAACCACAAGGTTCCCTAGTTCGATACCGGTCCTCGCCAACTCAGCGTATGAGTAGCACAGGGACTGTTTATTTTCATCTTTAAGGGCCTGGTTGGCTAAGTCGTAGAGCGTTCGGCTAGAAACCACAAGGTTCCTAGTTCGATACCGGTCCTCGCCAACTCAGCGTATGAGTAGCACAGGGATCTGTACGGTAAAGTAAGGAGATGGTGGTAGGTGTCGCGCTCCACCTCAGACGCTAAAACAATCTCCTTGGTCTAGCGCTATTGAAAAGGGGATAGACTCACTCGCTTACTGGCTGATACCGACTTTAGGCCGCCCCGACGACTTTACTATTTTTTACTTATTTCATCTTTATTGTGGTATGTTTAAACATCAACGATAACGTCGGGTTCAAACGTGTTTCGGAGCCAAAATATCATTACCACTAGTTCAAAATATGTCAAAATTAACGCTATTACTTACCTAACCGTTTCTGTCAATAAGTCTGGTGGCATTTCTGCCGCTTAGAGCGCTTTGAACTTTACACACAAATATTTGGTTTTAAGTAACCACGATGTCGCAGACCAGAACATTAGCAACTACGCCACAAGGAATCCCCTTATAGATGTGATCCAAACAAGAACTACCACTACGTGTCAGAGTAAATGCAGTGAAGGGTGACTATACTACCCAGAGCCACGGAAACGGCGTCTCAGCACCATTTATAGTTTAGTTTCATACCTGTTATGGTAATTTACCACGCACGCATGAACTCTTCCAATAATAAATAGCAGCGGGTTCTGCACTGAAGCGAGAGTTGGTATTTCAGCAGACAACCGATAAGACAGCCTCGCGTGTAACCGACTCATTGGTATATTTGTACTACTGTTTGTAGAATACTAAGTCCAATTACCGTCGAATTGGCAAGACGAGACGGCAAACAGTCGTAACTCAATACGATTCTGAGATGCCGTAATGACCACTGAAAAGTGGCAGGATTATGGAGCCTCAGAGGACCCTACAAACCAAGCAGCCAATCAGGACTCAGGGAATGGACTCACCCAAATGCATGGGTGGACTGCCCTGAATTCCCATAAATACCAGTTGTCTTGACACTGGTGCAGTTAGGCTTGGCCAGTCATATTGCTCAAACCAATTGTTGACTGTCTAACTGACTTACTTCAATACTGTTCTTTGATAATATATTTGTTTAACTCATTTTCTGTCTTTATTCTGGCCCCTAACCAGCCCACAGCAATACCCAATATACAACATTTTGGAAAGGGTCTTAATCCTCAACATGGGATGCAGTCGACGTTTTTAAGCCTCGTGACTAGAACAATAAATTAGATGGTTTTTATTACTAGATTCAAACTTATAATCATAGTCATAAAAAGCTAAAATAGGTGTTTTCCGGGATAGATCACTGAAAATTAACTATCTTTCACTGTCAGCATCAAAGCTAATTAGAGAATGCCATAACTTTCTCGATAGGACCTGTAAATCGAATGTGTTTATTGAACACCTTTAGGTGGATAAAAGAACGGGTGATACGAAATAGGCTGACAAGAAACAGATCACTGATTGGTCAACAAAAAATAGAACTTCATCAGCAGAATGACTGGGAACAGTATGAGGTTGATCGCTTTGACTGTTTCATGTGTTGCACAGCGCGGAAGTTTCACATACTTTAATTATATATCTTTCTTTGGACATCCGGCATTTTGTTTTCATTGTGCTTTATTTTATCTTCTACATTAAATGACCATAAAAATAATGAAATTACCCGACTGTATTCTCTTTGTAGATAACTGAACAATTCAGGCGCTAAAATTTATACCAAATTCTATTATACTTATAAAAAGCTAATTAAATCCTGTTCATTTGATCGTAAATTTAGAGTTTTCTCGAATAAATTACCTACAAATAAAAATGGATCTAAATAAATAAGAATTTAGCGAATGTAATAAAATAGATTAAATATTTTGGTGTATGTAAATATTCCAGTACTCTTCCTTTTAAGCAAAGATTTATTATGCAAATACAAGGTTGAATGGTAGAAATGGTGCAAATACAAGGTTAATGGTAGAGATGGTGCAAATACAAGGTTTAATGGTAGAAATGGCGCTAAACAAGGTTTAATGGTAGAAATGGTGCAAATACAAGGTTTAATGGTAGAAATGGTGCAAATACAAGGTTTAATGGTAGAAATGGTGCAAATACAAGGTTTAATGGTAGAAATGGTGCAAATACAAGGTTTAATGGTACAAGGTTAATGGTAGATATGGTGCAAATACAAGGTTTAATGGTAGATATGGTGCAAATACAAGGTTTAATCTAATACAAGGTTTAACGGTAGAAATGGTGCTAATACAAGGTTTAATGGTAGAAATGGTGCAAATACAAGGTTTAATGGTAGAAATGGTGCAAATACAAGGTTTAATGGTAGAACTTTCAAACTAGAAAATAGCCTGAATTTTTTATACGCATTGTAATTGCCTTCAAATCATTAATATATTATAACATACTTAATGCTTCAAGCAAATTACCAATTATATATATATATATATATATATATATATATATATATATATATATATATATCCCTTCATACTATTTGCTGATATGCTGAACAGTTTAATTTGATAGAATTTGAACGAACGAATTTCTATGTTACAAAAAGTCTTCTTTGTCAATCAATATAAAATTACTTTTTAAGTACCTGGTGTACTTGTTTCCATGTTCTTACCTTGCCAGTATCTATGAATATGTAAAAAAAACATCGTTGTATCTTGTAGAAACAAAGGAAAATAAAGAAAAAAAGAAAATAATTTCTCTATCTGCCTGCAGGAAGTCCATTTTTTATCTATATTTCATTGGTTATAAAGGCATTTTATGTCATTCGGGCGTTATTAATAGGAGTACAGCTGCATTTTCCACACCCAATGTCGGTTGTTAAAGCTGAAAATCCAAATAAGTTGTTGAAAGTGGAACAAGAATCTTCGCTGCTTCGGTGTCTGGCGTTCTTACTGACCCGCCTCCTAGATATCTTTTCATGTTGCCCCCGGTTTGACCCCTCCCACTTTGAAAACAGTGATACCAGGACGATTAAATCAGAGTATTATAAGCTCAACTCTATATAAAAATAGAGAGGGGGAATAAAGACGAAAGAATCAGTTAGATAAATGATAAACGAGATACGGTATACGGAGATAGTACAAGAAACTGGAGAGAATTAATGAAAAGAGAGAAAGTTAAAAAAAGCGGAAGATAGAGAGAGAGAGAGAGAGAGCCAAAAAAAAGGAGAGAGATAGAGAGCCAAAAAGGAAGGAGAGAGAGCAAAAAAGGGAGCGAGAGAGAGAGCAAAAAAGGGAGCGAGAGAGAGAGAGAGAGAGCAAAAAATATAGAAAGAGAGAGAGCAAAAAATAGAGAAAGAGAGAGAACAAGAGAGAGAACAAGAGAGAGAGAGAGAGAGAGAACGCAAAAAGAGAGACAGAAATAGTGAGAGAGCCAAAAATAAAGAATATATATATTATATATATATATATATATATAAAGAGAGAGAGAGAGATAAAAATAAGAGAGAGAGAGAGGGAGACAGAGAGAACAAAAATAGAGAGAGGGAGACACAGAGAACAAAAAATAGAGAGAGGGAGACACACACACAGAGAGAGAGAGAGAGAGAGAGAGAGAGAGAGAGAGAGAGAGAGAGAGAGCATATATATATATATGTATATATATGAAATGGGAAAGAAAGGGATAGAAAGTAAACCAACCAACAAACCAACAAATCCCCGAGATTTTTGCTCATATTTATTAAGGTAAACCCGAATAATTAGAAATCAATAATACTAAGCAGATATATATCAAAATCAAATTTTTAATATCAATATGTAAATTAGCCTTCCCATTCACACTGTAAACTACTATTTTGTTGTATATATCAAAACAATTGCATGTTATTAGTATGTAGATATGGCCAACAGCACTAATAATGTAAAACAATTTTATTAATAATTGAGGTTTAAATAAAATTAATATCATGGAGAATGTGACGTACATAACCAAGGGAATTGCAACTTGAGTAGTGATATAGTTTCGGTTACAGACAAACACACAATTTCTATTATAATAAGATATAGACGAAAATTACTGTTAAATAATTATCAGAGTGAGAAAATGTGTTTAGTAACCAGTCATCTTGAAAATATTAGACATAAAAAAGGGAAAAAATGAGATTAATATGTGACAATTACAGACTCAAATCAAAATGAAGGAAATTTCTATCACCTCTTCCAGCTGAAACCCGCACAAAAAATTATAAATTAGAAAAAAAAAAAAAAAAAAAAAAAAAAAGAAGAAACAAAGAAAAAAGGAACACGGCCAAAAAATCATAGTAAAAAATTTAGATTTCAATATTTCACACACGGCCTTGTAAATTAATTGACTCCTTATTATATGTGTTAGTTTCATTGGGAGTGTAGAGAGAGAGATGGGAGAATTTGAAATGTATGTGTATATTAAATTTCATAAGCAGCAACCTATTATGGTCAGTTAGTTATCTGCTTTTATTCAAACCAACAGTAGACTAAGTACAACTGAAGCAGTGTCCAAGATAGTTGGTATTTATAAAAATCAAGAATGATCCATTCATGAATTTATGTGATTCCATTCCTTGAGTTCTGATTGGCTGCTTGATTTGAATGATATTGTGTAGTTTTATGAAAAAAACCTGTCATTCTGCAGTAGACTTTGCGACTATTCGGGTTTGTATTCGGTTACAACCGTTTGTTGCCATGTCTTCCCAATTCGACAGTAATTGGAACTTTGATTATTCTTCACATACACCTCGGTAGCAATATCTCGTCTACTGAAAGTGATGTCTACATACTCACAGGAAAGGTATGGAGTGCTATTAACAGGTTATATACCTTATATAAATCTTATCTGATAGAATAAAACTGGTATTCTTCCAAGCAGTGGCCACGTCTGTATTACTGTATGGTTGCACCACCTGGACTCTAAGGAAACGCTTGGAGAAAAAAAAGCTAGATGGGAATTGCTCAAGGATGCTGTGTGTTGTTTTGAATAGGTCCTGTAATAAACAACCTACAAAAAACAGCTGTCTGGCCACTTATCTCCCATCTCAGAAATCACCAAATAAAGACGAACAAGACATGCTTAAGGAGTAAGAATGAACTTATGAGCAACATCCTCACGCACCAATGTTTGACAACCTGCGTAATCTTACACTGGGCACTAGATGTCGTCTAAAGGACTAACCAATCACGGCACGCCTTGGTCATGATAATATATGTTTCACTTAGAGCTATTCAACTGATATTCATTGGTCTTTTTGAAACTTTTTTGGTCTATTGCACATATGGTCTTTTCTGTGGAGGATTCAATTTTCCCAATCTACCGAAAGGACCAGAGGCAGCGGAAACTCATTTCATGGGAAAATATGAAAAGAAACAATTGAAACAAGTGTTTGTTGTTTGACGTCAATTTCAAATGTGGAATTTCCATGAATAGAATATTGTACGATATTGACATAGCTATTGTGCTTATTTCAACCTTTTTTCCTTCCAGTCATTTATTTGCGTTCTTACAGTTGAGTGAACATATAAAAGTTGATGGAGGAGAAGAAGAGGACGGAAAGGCATTATATACATTTAGATAAATATATAAAATGTTATATCCTAAAAGCCTAAACACAAACGTGTATTTATATAGGTATAAGTTTATGCAATCAAATAACTTCAAGTTTTATGCATCTCTTTCAACATTGGCATACCACCACAGATTTGAATATATTAGCGCACGCGCACACATTAATGTGCGTGGGTACACAAACATGTCCACACCTTTTATACGAGAACATGCGCGCTTACACACACAGGAATACGCTAGGACACCCTCACGTACACACCCTTTATATATATATATATATATATATATATATATATATATATATATAATCTCAACCACTTCACGACTGTTTTTTAGGATCTCAACCATTGGACTCATCTGATGATTGCATTACCATGAAACTTCAAGTTATGAGAGTAAATCCATAATATTACCATTGATTATATATACTAGCAAATATATGCACCCTCCGGGTGCAAGTATTTAAGTTTTAATGTAATAAAATATTGTATTAAATTAGAAAGGCTAATGAAACTAAATAAGAATACAGATAAAAAGATTTGAAACAGAGGGAGTATAATAAAAAATGGAACAACTGAAACTTACTCTTCCATCACTCTCGTCTTTCATTGTTATTTTTTTCTAATTTAAGTATTTAGTTATAAGAGGAAGTAAAGAATAAAATGACAGTTATTTTATCTTGTTAACGGATTTCATTTAAGATTCATTGAAGAGATTTTTGCTTATATTCATTAAAATAAAACCAAACAGTTAGAAATCAATAATACTAAGCCCATATTTATTAAATTCGATTTTTTTATATTAATATGCAAATTAGCCTTCCCGTTCACACTGTAAACCGCTATTTTGTTGTATATATAAATACAATTGCAAGTTGTCAATATGTAGACATAGTTAACAGTATTAATAATGTATGACAATTTTATTAATAATTGAGGTTTAGTTAAAAATAAAATCATGGAGAATGTGATGTCAATAACTAAGAGAATTGTGACTCGAGTAGGAATATAGTTTCGGTTACAGACAGAAAACACACAATCTCCATTATAATAAGATATATATATATATATATATATATATATATATATATATATATATAAAAGAGGGAGAGAGAGAGAGAGAACGTATATTACATAGTGTAGAACATGGACAAACAAACGTATTCTGAACACTGATTAATATATATATATATATATATATATATATATATATTGAAATAGATTTTAATTTTAAGTATGAGAGATACTGAAACAGAACAGTGAAACAAATAAGTATATCAAATTCCTAAAATATGATTAGAATTACACTTAAAATTTAAATGCTTTCACTAGCTATTATTTATTATTAGAATTAAGTTAAGTTAAAACAATAAAGAGATGAGAACTAGGAAATATATAAACGAATAGAATAATCCACACACGATAACAGAAACATATGAACCGACAGAATATTTTCTGATAGTCACAGTTGAACTGTGACTATCAGAAAATACGTTTATTTATGTTTAAGTCAGATAGGGTCTTGTGATCGTATAGATCGAAATTGTGGTAGATCTATAACACTTTTCTACTATATATGACTTTCAAAGAAAGAAAGTAACAAACCGTCATTTGACTATGATAAATTTATTTCGATCAGAGATTCAATACTAGTCTCGTCTTATCAGATAGTCTTTACAAAATACTGAGCCAATTGAACTGAAAAAAATATTCACCAGAAAATTTTTCTGATACGCCTGCATAAAAAAAAAACCTTTTTTATAACAATAAAAACAATTTAAATATTTAAAAAATATTCAGGATGCTGCAATTATTTTAATTTAGTGTTTATAGCTGCATATTTTCCGTTAATAATCACTTCACCCGCCTAAAAAATTTTTTTTAATGGTAGCTTTCAAGATAGACAAACATGGAACTCCTTTCTTTAACGATAAGAAAGCGTGAATGACACTATTACAAACCCCTTTCGTCAACATATAAAAACTCGTAGCATAAGATAAAATATATGAGTAAGTAAAATCCGATGGTATAAGAAACAGAAGACAATACAGAAACCAATATTAAATCCAATTGATATGTTTGGCTTCTTCAGAAAATTATTTCGAGAAAAAGCTATCTTTACAGTGAAACATTTCAATTTACTTTTCCTATTGTCTTTCATTTCTTATATATTTTTTTTCACTGGCTTGATTTCTTTGTTTAATGGCATATTAGCCTTCATGGGTTATTTAATACCAACGCCGTCCTAGTAAAATAACTGTCGTGATACAATTTAGCCCATAGCTGGGAGGATGAGGAAGTTCGTACTTTTTCCAGAGGTATAATCCGAAAGTGACCATAAAAGCACGAGTGGACCATACCTTGGATAAGTGTAAATACTACTTATCCCTCTGCCTCTGTCATTATACTAACGCACACACGTGTGTGTGTGTGTGTGGGTGCCTAGTGTAATGGTTACTGTCGCAGGAAAGACACGGCAAGAGGAGTTCAAAACCTGGACGAGGCTGTTTGTATTCCATATAGAGTTAATTCAATTGGGAAAGGTATAAATCCAGCTAATCTCTCTCCAGCTATGGGTAAATAGTAGGGTGGATTAGTGTTTTTAACCTTGGTTAGACAACCAGTCAAAGAAAAGAAAAACTGATTTCGAACCAAGTGTGCTTAAGAGATTGATATTTTGTCACATCCTACTCGTACAGATGGTTGGTGTACACGCACACACGCAGATTATAATATAGCAAACTTGTTGGTAAATCCTGCGGTGAGAAAAAAAAAACCAGCAAATAGTTTGATTGCAAAAATATACTACCAAACATCACCTGGGGAAAAAAAGACCAAGATAATCGTGCCAACCAAAAATAATCTATTGGTACAATAGTTGGCCAAAAGAAAAAACAATTTACATATACATATATATATATACATATACATATATATATACACAAAACCGCCAGGAAACTAAAGCAAGTAAAAAGTGCTCAATACCTAAGTAGAGCCAATAATAAAGATAAACCTAATGAGTCAGATAAAGCTACTAAAAGTTTCGCTAAGTGCTCTTCAGGGCGAAGATCACATCTTAGCCCTGAAGAGCACTTAGTGAAACTTTTAGTAGCTTTATCTAACTCATTAGGTTCATATATATATATATA
>CM042155.1:92668393-92694188 GCA_023376005.1 Doryteuthis pealeii
ATGTTGGGGACGAAAGGTTCCGTTACTGTTAGTTGTTTCGAATTACAAAATGTGATTCAGGGTATTGATTTTATCCCAGTTAATTCTGAGTGGTTAGCTCAGTCGGTAGAGCATTCGGCTAGAAACCACAAGGTTCCTAGTTCGATACCGGTCCCCGCCAACTCAGCATATGAGTAGCACAGGGATCTCTGTGGTAAAGTAAGGAGCTGACGGTAAGTGTGGCGCTCCACCTCAGAGGCTAAAATAATCTCCTTGGTCTAGCGCAAGTGAAAAGGGGATATACTCCCTCGCAGATTGGCTGATACTGATTTTAGGCAACCCCGACAACTTTAACTTTACTTACTATATATATATATATATATATATATATACAATACGCTTGTTATTATAGAGAGAAAGAGATGGGGGAGAAAGAGAGGGAGAGAGAGAGGGTAGGAAGAGGGAGAGAGAGAGGGTAGGATGAGGGAGAGAGAGAGGGTAGGATGAGGGAGAGAAGAATTTTTACATTTTAAAACCGGTGGGTGAATGTAAACATTTTAAATTACAGATTTTAATTCTATGATTTGTACATAATGTTTAAATTACACATATTCTCGTTCAGAATTTGAACCCAAGTCACCGTTTCCATTTCCTACGCCAATAACCATGGACATAGTGATTTCGTATTATGTTATTTCTTGAATTTGATAACATCGAATTTTATATACGTGCAGGTGTGATTCTGCAATTACATATTAAATGTCTGTTGTAATTTTTATACATTTAATACGTGACGTATTTATTTTTTCAAGTATTGCCTTCTGTAAAAAAAAAAAATGATTGTGATCGAATTGAGTTTAAATCGTGGAGTAAAATAGTGTCTGCTTCTGATGATTTCTGCATTGAATCAACACAACTAGCAAAATAAAAAAAAACATCCTCCGGGCGATGTAAAAATAGATTTTTTAATAATATTGCCTGAGGGGTGGCAGTTAAAAATTCAACGTCAGCGAGTTTGTACTCTAAGTAAGTAAAATCATGAAATTCATTAAAGGATTAAAAAATTAAACAATTTGAAATGTAAACTTTAAATATATATAAAAATAAAACTATATATTGATATATAATACCAGTCATGTATTTATTAAAACTTGTTAAAAAAACAAAAAAAACAATGAGGACTGTCTAATGTTGTATGTTCAAATTTTGAGTGTATTTATTCTATGTTATGACGATTTTGGGTCATGTGATGTAAGCAGTGACGTAGTTTTTGTTACAGACAAAAACAGGAAGCAAATCTCCATTATTAATAGATAAGCAAATATTTTAATATATGCGTTGTTTTGTCTTTCCTTTGTAGTTAGCTTTGGAAAATAAAACATTAGCATCACCCAAGCATGAATCCCGCTAAAATGCTCTATTTGTCATACATGAAATACTCTGTTACTTTCTTTTGGAAACTGATTTACAAGTATCCACAATAAAAAGTTTCTAAGATCACAAGCCAATAACACGTCCTTTTTCACATGTGTTAGGTTGTTATAAAGCCCTTATAACCATCGGGTACATAATAGACAGAGATTTAAATGAGTTACGATGGTTGGTTGGGTTTTACGGCATGTCAACACCTTGGGTTATTTTATGCCGAATACTTCTATTGGTAATTGGTATTCAAAAATGTTTAATGCCGACAAAGTTTTGAAATAATTTCATTTTTAATGGATAATACAATTTTGTTTATAAACTCATGTTTTCTATTTAACCCATAGATGGGACCCTAACAGGTACTACCACTCCGGGTCAGAGTGGACCAGGGAGCAATGGTGATGAAGGGGTGCTCCACATTCCCAAACCTCCGAAACTGGAACCTCACCATCAGATAGAGTTTAACGTCATTCCCAGGACATGTAGACCAGCAGTCACCGCCTTCTAGCACCCATATAATAAGAGAGTTAGGGGTTGCCATAAGGGCAATACGGTTGGGAAAAATATACGTGTTAGGGCTTGACGTGGCCAGCCGATTGATCAGAGGGGGCCTCTCCGACAGCCTGTCTAACCTAAGTAAGGGTCTAAGGGGAGTGTTGCATGTCATTGACTGCTCATCCACCATGACTCCATCATTAAGCATCACGGGTCACCACCACGGCCAACAGGTGGCCCCATTTGGGGGAGTCTTACCCCTCTGCAGAGGTGCAGTCGGTACATTCTAACGCCCCAGCCGACGGGAGATGGGTTGTTCTACTAGTTGCTCTGCTGCTTCGGTCGCCTTCTTATCCTTGTTGCCTTCTTCTGTTCTTTGGGCTGAGTTCGGGATTGCTTGTTTTTAATGATCCATTAACAAGACTTTGATTTGCTTGATCAAGCTTTATTATTTATCCCATGATTTAATTCCGCCGTGGTGAGCAACCAACCCGGAGCATGTTAAACTCTCTGAATCTAATCTAAATTATCTTTCACGTGTCTGTCATGGCGCGTTTTCAAGGGACCAAAATGTCATAATAAAATGTAATTTTCCATAGACTCCCTATTCCCAAACGGCATTTAATTTAAATTCTTAGCTACAGGTATGTTCACAATTCATGACCTCATGAATTTTAAAAACTTTCAAACGACTTTATTTCTGAGTCCACTGATCTAAAAGAATTTTCCTTCTAGAGTTTTTATTCAACACAGGACACAGAACGAACTGGCACATAGTGGCAAGTAAATTTCTTAAGAAATGACGACAGAAGCGATTCGGGAAATGGGAAATGAAATGATTTCAGACGATGGTGGAAAGAGCCAATTTGGATATTAAAGATACATCCTGATAGCCATGTTTCTGCAGGCAACTCATTCGATAAGACTTGATAAGTTTATCTTAAAATTTAGATTCAGCGTGGGAATCGATAGAAATGTATCTGTATAATAAAATTTAGAAGCACATAATATATTCAAAAATTTACACACACGAGTCTGAAAACAGATACGGACACCTACATATATATACATACATACATACAGTGAAAACATCTAAAAAGGTTTAAATAAAAATATAAATTTCAAAAAGCATAAAATATCATTAATTTCAATGTCTTGGTGTACGTAGATGTCATCCCGAGGCTTATATTATTTCCCTGAGAATATGTAATCAAATTAGTATTTCATAGTTACTGAATTATTGATTGCAAAAAATATTTCCTTTTAGTTATTCTGCAATAATAATAATAAAATATTCGTAATATCTTATCACTATATATATATATATATATATATATATGCGTTAATGTATGAGTAGTGGCTTACCGGTAGATACGGGTACGATCGTTGGGAGCGCACAGTATCCAGGGGTTAAGACCGTGAAAAACAAATACAAAGTGCTCAATACAATGTAGAGCAAAATTTATTTAAGAAATGGATATTTCCATATATTTCAGCTTATAACCTGACAATTCAGATGATGAAACTCGAGTAGGTTACTTTATATCCATTTCTTATATATATATATATATATATATATATATACACACACACACACATACATACACACACAATAACTCTGCACGAGTGGAATGTGGTACATGGTCAATTTCTTAAGCAGCGTTTAATACCTGTGACTTCAGAGTTTTCCTTCTCTTACACTAGTTACCTAAATAAGGTTAAAGAGCTCAGAAAACCAAACAATTAGAAATCAATAATACTAAGCATATATTTATTAAAATCAAATTTTTAATATCAAAATGCAAATTAGCCTTCCCATTCACACTGTAATCTGCTATTTTGTTGTATATATAAATACAACTGCATGTTATTAGTATGTAGACCTGGTCAACACCGGGGGTCCAGTGGCTTCGGCCCTGGATCTTTACGAGTTAATAGCGTCGATCCCAGGGCCATCCCCCCAGGCAACACCTGCCCTCGATTTAAAGGGGCAGGGCTGGGTTTATTGTGAAGGGGAATGCCGACGGGATCGACGCAATTTTTCATTCTACATAAATTTTGACCCGTACAAGTTACGTGGAAAATATCATGTAGATTTGGTCAACAGTCTTAATGATGTAAAACATTTTATTAATAATTGAGGTTTAAATAAAAATAAAATCATGGAGAATGTGATGTAAATAACTAAAGGGAATTGTGATATGTATAGTAACAGTTTCGGTTACAGACAAACAAACCCACAATCTCCATTATAATAAGATATGTGTGCATATATACTGCTCCGATCACCTAAACGAAATAAAATATATGAACGATTTAGTCAACGTCTGTTACACAAAATAAATCGCTAATTTCTCCACACGATGCCACAATCTTGAAGTCGCCATGTTTCTCAGGATTATTCGATAGCGTATACCACACTTGCTATAATTAGATAAGGCTGGGGAAAACATCTAAGAAACCCTCTCGCTCACAACCCCACCAAAAATAGAGAAAATTTGTCCGTTCAGTCTGCAAACAAGAAATAAAACAGATTTCATTTTTATTTATAATTTCTAGTCATACTCAAACAACAAAACGCTGCCTCGTCATTTCTACAACGAAATGATCTGTAGTCGGCTCGTTGGCTTTCTCTGCAATTCTATTATGACATTTAAAACGAGGAAAACAAAAGAGATAAACACAGCTTGGTGAAAAGAGCAGAGACAAAAGAGATATAATAAAAAATGAAAATAAAAATTTAATGAGATGCTAAGCAGAAATAACATTTTGAAAAGGAAGATTGTAGCTGTCTGCAGGGGAAAGAGAAAACTAAATTTACTCCGTTCTCATTAGTCTCAAATGCTTTTAAAATTATACGCTCGATATTTAATCTATCTAGGATGTCTCGACTGTAAAAATTGGTCAGAATTGACGATGGCTTCTAATAAAGAACTTTCATTAGTCTTTTTTTTTTATCCGTGTGTTGTCTTATAAAAAATACAGGATAACACAGACTAGGTCATAAACTTCTTAATTGCCCCCTAATTAAAAGGTAGTTTTATGACCTACAAGCAGAGCTTCCGGTTTGCTCATTATTCAAACGGTTATAAACAAATCTCTTATCTATATCAATGAAAATTAGTTTTCTATATATTTCTTTTATTATTTTTCATTCTTTATTCTTGTTTTATGTTGTTTACTTTTATTATTATCCTAGTTCGTATGTATTTGTATTTATTAATTTCGTATGTTTTATCATTTACTAATTTCGTATCATATTTTATCATTTATTAATTTCGTATGTTTTATAATTTACTAATTTCCTATCATATTTTATCGTATGTTTAATAATTTACTATTATTTCGTATAATTTCGTATCAAATTTTATCATTTATTTCGTATGTTTTATAATTTACTAATTTCGTATCATATTTATCGTATCATATTTATCATTTACTAATTTCGTATCATATTTTATCATTTACTAATTTCGTATCATATTTTATCATTTATAATTTCGTATCATATTTTATCATTTATTAATTTCGTATGTTTTATAATTTACTAATTTCGTAGTATCATATTTTATCATTTATTAATTTCGTATGTTTTATAATTTACTAATTTCGTATCATATTTTATCATTTATTAATTTCGTATGTTTTATAATTTACTAATTTCGTATCATATTTTATCATTTATTAATTTCGTATGTTTTTATAATTTACTAATTTCGTATCATATTTTTATCATTTATTAATTTCGTATGTTTTTAATAATTTACTAATTTCGTATCATATTTTATCATTTATTAATTTCGTATGTTTTATAATTTACTAATTTCGTATCATATTTTATCATTTATTAATTTCGTATGTTTTATAATTTTACTAATTTCGTATCATATTTATCATTTATTAATTTCGTATGTTTATAATTTACTAATTTCGTATCATATTTTATAATTATTAATTTCGTATGTTTTATAATTTACTAATTTCGTATCATATTTTATCATTTATTAATTTCGTATGTTTTATAATTTACTAATTTCGTATCATATTTTATAATTTACTAATTTCGTATGTTTAATAATTTACTAATTTCGTATCATATTTTATAATTTACTAATTTCGTATGTTTAATAATTTACTAATTTCGTATCATATTTTATCATTTATTAATTTCGTATGTTTTATAATTTACTAATTTCGTATGTTTAATAATTTACTAATTTCGTATCATATTTTATCATTTATTAATTTCGTATGTTTTATAATTTACTAATTTCGTATCATATTTTATATAATTTACTAATTTCGTATGTTTAATAATTTACTAATTTCGTATCATATTTTATCATTTATTAATTTCGTATGTTTTATAATTTACTAATTTCGTATCATGTTTTATCATTTAATAATTGATAATTAGTACTATTTGTATTATCCGGACTATTGTCCTTATCTTCATTGTTATCTGTACAGATAACAATGAAGATGAGGATAATAGTCCGAATAATTCAAATACTAATTTATTCATTTGTTTGATTTTTTTAAAATCAATTTTTAATATTTCATTGATTTTTAAAAATAATATATTTCTATTTGTTTTTTCTTCGGAAAAATGAGAGGTGAAAAGTTACTTTAACCTTCTCGGATAAAAACAGAGTGTGGATTTTATTGAACTTTGATCTTAGGTGGTCTCTACCAATCTTCCTTTATAAAATGACTTTGGCTTGGTCGTTGTACAGACATACTTACAGAGAGTATATTATATATATATATATCTTTATGTAAAAGCTTAGTTGCTTCTCCTCTCCATAATTCGGATCGTTATTATACAGCCATTAGCAAACAGATGATCTGAAATTAAAAACAGACACCCAGCGCCAACACTCGCACCCAGAATATATCTTACAATGATAGATGTTCTAACTGCTTAAATAAATCGCTAATGTCTCCACACGATGCCACTATCTTGAAGTCGCCATGTTTTTCAGGATTATTCGATAGCGTACCACGAGTTCGAGTAATTTTCAAATGTTCTATTGTAATATTTTCAAAGAATGACAAGGTAAAGGGGTCACCCGGTTCAAAATAGATAAGTAACAAAAAAAAAGGACATTAATCACAACATAGACGAGTTAATAAAGTAAAAAACAAAAAAAATGACCTGTAGACTAAATGCAATGCAGTACGCTTTATTTTCGACTCCATCGGGAATACAACAATTACCCAGAATTCCTTTGATTCCACCAGCAATCTAATTGATCGCGAGAGCGGGTCAGGTGTACAAACCACAGATACAAAAAGGTTGGGTTTTGTTTATCTGAGAACACAGATAAAAAGGTATTTTTTTATGTCACGAGTGTTTGGGGATAGAAGCAAGAGAAATCCTACTGTGAGCCGAGAGAGAAAACTACAAAGATGCTGGCAGAGCTGGTTTCTATTAAAAGAAATACAAAAAAGACGAACGACGAATCTACATTCGAACATTTACACGGCGTTAATAACTGAACAAAGAGAATAACCAGAAGATTCTATAATTCTGTGGAGTGGTAGTACCTGTTAGGGTCCATCTACGGTTTAAATAGATGAAAAAATGAGTATTAAAAATGTGACTAAAAAACTGAGTTTGAAAAAAAAAATACTCAAAGAGAGAGAATAAATCAAAATGTATTCGTATTATTTGGATTTTTCGGACTATTGTTCTCATCTTTATTGTTATATACAGAACATATCGGCAGATATGCCCTCCGGCCTTCTTTAGGTGTTTTTCATATTCGTGAACCTTATTGTAATTGGGATACTTCACGGAAATTCGAACCGAACCCTTTATTTAATACACCGGGGTAGACTGTTTTCATTCCATTAACAATAACCGGATAGAAGTGTTAAACTATGTTAAGTATTCAAATAAAAATGTATTCGGTGACAACAAGGATTGATATGCCGTAAAATCCAACCAACCAACCAATGACGCTGGCAAGTTGTGTATCTGCATTTTTCAATCACCAAGCAAATGATCACTTCATCATAACTGTCGTCAGTGATAATACTACATAATTTAAAGCAACTCTTTATTCTTGCCATATATATATATATATATATATATATATATATATAACTATTTGTTCAGCGTTGTATTTTTTGAAAGAAATATAACGCTGACCAAATAGAGTTACAAACTTTTTATAAATATTTTTCTAACTCCTGTCATTTATAAAACATCTATTAATTTCTTCATCCCATAATCAATCCTGAGGTAGTTTTAAATAAACCGAAACGTTTAATCGTAGATAAATGAATTCATCTTATTTTTGGAACACTCCGTTTTTCAAATTTTCTTCACACACATCTTATTATAATGGAGATTGTGTGTTTTTCTGTCTGTAACCGAAACTATATTACTACTCAAGTCACAATTTCCTTAGTTATTTAGGTAACATTCTCCATGATTCTATTTCTATTTAAACCTTAATTAATAATAAAACTGTTTGACATTATTAATACTGTTGGCCTTACCTAAATACTAATAACATGCAATTGTATTATATACAACAGAATACCAGTTTTCAGTGTAAACGTAAAGCTAATTTGCATATTGATATTAAAAAAACTGATTTTAATAAAAATATGCTTGGTATTATTGATTTCTAATTGTTTGGTTTTATCTTAATGAATATGAGCAAAAATCTCGAGGATAAATCCTAAAAGAAATACATTAACAAGAAGAAATAACTGTAATTTTATTCTTTACTTCCTATTTTAACTAAATAGTTAAATAAGCAAAATTTAGCATTGAAAAACGGAAGTGATGAAAGAGTAAGTTTTGGTTGTTCTATTTTCCGATTATACCCCCTCCGTTTAAAATCTTTTTATCTGAATTCTTAATTAGTTTCATTAGCCTTTCTGATTTAATCTAATATTTTATTACATTTAAACATAATTACTTGCACCCGGAGGGTGCATATATTTGCTAGTATATATAATATAAATGGTTAGTGAATGTCAAAAAACAAAATGTCAGCGTTCATACCTTCACGAATATATTTCGATGGCGGAAGCCATTGCTATAGTGAAAGAGCTAAAGTCAGGCGAATATTAAGATATTTCTCCATTGTTCAATGGGAAATAAATGCGCCACACGGCTTTGTATTGTGAGAACACGAACCTTACGTATGAAAGGGAATAGACAATATCATTTTACCGCGGCGTTACCTTTTGTCACGCCACACCACATCAGGGAATATCCCCTACCCCATTTAGCGCAATGGTGATATTGTGACTTGGGGGAAGGGGTCATGTGCAAACTCAGCGGTGTGATAGTTCTTAGCTATGAATGACTAAGAATGACGATCAAAGGCAATTAGATAAAAAATGATGAGAATTCAATTGATTCAGAAACTTACTGAGAAAGTTCATGGAGATGTTAAATAACACGTTAAAAACACAATGAGCTTTATTGAGTTTACTTTTCATTGGTAGGTATAAGATGCACATAGCTTGTTCTCCGAGTCGACACGGTTCAGAGTACGCCCACTGTATCTCATGCAGAGGGATATGACCCCCGCCAAAAAAGGGGTCATCGAAATGGCATTAAACAGCATCTGGTTGTGATACACCAGTTCTAGAACAATGGAGAATGTGGAGTATCCATCTTTAGCATTTCTCTCAGTTCCGCACTGGCCCGAAGTGGTAGTAACTGTTAGGGTACCATCTCTGGGTCAAATATATCTGTTTAAAATCATTTGTATCAGATCGGAATAATTGAAACCATATAATAATGTGCAAACAAATGATTATTATTGAATAGGAATAGTTACCTGATATGATACAACCGTGTGCAAAAACTTAAAAAAAACTACACATAATACGTAAATCTATACATAAATATAAAACTTCCCGGTTACATCGAGCTTAACGGGCCTAAATTCAAAGGGGTAGGAGCTTACAGCGAAACTGGATTTGTGTAGTAAGAACATTCGGAACGTGGAAGGGGTAATCTGCGTGGGTTATTTTGCGCACGTACGCTGTGATTGCATCAGCACGCGTACGTTCAGAGAAAGGGGTCAAGGCTTTTTGGCCCCGACAGTATGTCACCAAGCCGAAAAAAAATCAGGGAATTAATCGAATTTAATTACATTTTCAGTGGTGATATAAGGAATAAAGAACATAATGCACCAGTTATTTTATTTTAAATTTTTTTCAGGTCAGTTAACTTTGAACCACGTATCTTTGAGAGAGAGAGAGAGACAGACAGACAGACAGAGAGAGACAGAGAGAGACAGAGAGATTGTATGGCGTAAAATATATCTGCTTATGGATATATATTTCGAATTAGTCCTTTTGTTGGAGCTAGATCACATATCAAACATCAACAGAAACTAAGGAATCGAGTCAACCACTAAGGTTGACGCAATGATACCGAATTTGAAATGTATTCAAGAAGAGTCGATTTGGAAGTAAATACAATTCATCTGGCAATATAAAGTTGACGCTACGCCGAATATTTTATGTTTTTATTGAAAGTTATTTTTTTATGTTCCATTAAATTGAAAATAACGAGAATAAATTATCCGGGAATGCGGAAGAGAAAATATGTTAAATGATTTAATGATGTCTGTCTCGAACGAGAAGTTAAATGAACAAAATTATTGGGTTGAGATAGCAACTGAATTAAAATATAATAAAAATCTGTTTCCATAGTATATCTATGCATACACCGTATTTGACAACAGACCGTATTTACACAACCATGTATAGAAAAGAGGAGAGACAGAGAGATATACCGACGACGGCGCAGTAGTTTTAACTGACTGATCATGAATAGGTCGGGTTTCGATCCTAGCTGGAGCTAGCCTGTGAAATCTAGCCACATTGCGTAGACGTGATACGTCGAAACACGGTGTCTGTGGATAACACACACACATACACATATATATATATATATCAGTCATTATAAAAAAAAGCCCCGGCTTTATAGTTTGTAATTACACAATACAAACTTGCCTGAAGAAAAAAAATGACCAAATCATATGCACCTCCTGAAAAGAAAAATCAGAGGGTACTATAAAAATGGCCAAAAGAAAAAAATACTCTAAGAGTTGCCTAATTTAAATATACTAGAGTGCTCAATACAAAAATTAGAGCTAAGAAATAATAGACCAAGTCTAATGAGTCAGAATATCAACATAGTTTTCTACAAACGGATCATCAGGATAATTCTGAATTCTCCTGATTATCCGTTTCTAGAAAACTATGTTGATATTCTCTGACTCATTAGTCTATTATATATATATATATATATATATATATATAAATATATATATATATATTCATAAGAGTGCTATATTTAAGTGATATACCATGTATTTTGGTTTAAAAATAGGGAGAAACTGACATTTACCTAGTTTCGTTGGGTTTATGTATTCGCTACCCTTACACATACACACGTTTGCGTATCTATGGATTCAATAATGCATTATAAGGATTAATGGTTGGTTTCAAACTGATACCTACTATACTTATGGCTGTATTGTTGTTTGTCTTTCTTTACCGAATGTTTAGTGTTTGCGGATCTATGGATTCAATAATGTATTATAATTAATGGTTGGTTTCAAACTGTACTATACTTATGGCTGTATTGTTGTTTGTCTTTCTTTACCGAATGTTTAGTGTTTGCGGATCTATGGATTCAATAATGTATTATAAGGATTAATGGTTGGTTTCAAACTGATACCTACTATACTTATGGCTGTATTGTTTTGTCTTTCTTTACCGAATGTTTAGTGTTTGCGGATCTATGGATTCAATAATGTATTATAGGATTAATGGTTGGTTTCAAACTGATACCTACTATACTTATGGCTGTATTGTTGTTTGTCTTTCTTTACCGAATGTTTAGTGTTTGCGGATCTATGGATTCAATAATGTATTATAAGGATTAATGGTTGGTTTCAAACTGATACCTACTATACTTATGGCTGTATTGTTGTTTGTCTTTCTTTACCGAATGTTTAGTGTTTGCGGATCTATGGATTCAATAATGTATTATAAGGATTAATGGTTGGTTTCAAACGTAGCATAAAATAGTCTTTTTATATATACAATCTACTGTGACAGTATATATTTACCCCCCCCCCCGCACGAGTAGGATGTGACAAAAGATCAATTTCTCAAACGAAGTTTAACAGGTTTATAGTCAGAGTTTTCAATTTCCTTGGCTAGTTTTCTAATTAAGGTTAAAGAGACATTCTGCCATACTATTTACTCATAGCTGGAGGAATAATACTTGGATTCATATCTTTCTCAATGGTATTAGCCCGATGTGAAAAGCAAACAGACTCGTTGAATTCATTTCTTATGACGGTTACCATTACACCACGCGTTTCTAATCCACTATGACTAGTTACTCTGAAGAATAAATATATTGTATTTATTGAAGTCAGTCAGTCTACTGTTGGTTGGAACAACAGCAACTGACTAAGCACAACTGAAGCAGTGTCCAAGATAGTTGGTATTTATGGGAATCAAGAATAGTCCATTCATGTATTTGGGTGATTCCATTCCTTGAGTTCTGATTGGCTGCTTGGTTTCTATGATGTTGTGGAGTTTCATAAATACCGTGTGTAGAGTTGCAACAGGACAGGATCGTATTAAGTTACGATTGCTTGTTGCCGTGTCTTACCAATTCGACGGTAATCGGGCCTTAGCTTGATTAATCTACATCTCCCCGTCCTCCACCCCACTGCGCGGGCGTAGTGGCCTTTGAGGGGGAATTAGTTCCGCTCGACCTGGCGATTACAGGGGAGCAACCTGGACAATGCACGGGGTATTTTCAACGGCATTGGCTTAGGGGGTGGAGATAATAAATAATATGATAAAACGGATCAGTTTACAAGTTAAAGTATAGCCGCGATATTTTCATGGGTAATACGTAGGTAGACTACTCTAGATTTCATTTTCTTCCTCTTGCCCTATATTATTCCCTACCTCAGAATTGTTCCTTCTCTGTCTTACTTTGAGATTCTTAACTTTTTTCTTCCTGTTTATTTTTTTCTTTGGTTCTTCCAGTTCTAATGTTCTAAACGGTATTTCACTCAACCGATTCTCCTGAGTTGTCAACTCACGAACTACATTAATGTTACAATCACGAACTCATAATCCCATCATTTACGACGCAAACTGTTAGTTATAAATTAAAATAAAAGAGAAATAAAAACTTAATTTTCTGCAGTGCAACTTTTGGTTTCGATTTTTTTTTAAAGTTTAACATTTTCATTCATTCATTTTTACCATTTTCCTCATTGAAATGCCTTTTCGCCTGTTCATTGTATAGTTGTTTTTTTATTTAGATTTTGTGATCTGCTAATTGTACTATATTGAATTTTCCTTTTTACATAACAGGACTCAAAACAAAAACAATCATTAGCAATTGTTGATAAAAATAAAACACTCTTTAAAAGTTGAACGATGCTTATAAAATAAATGAATAAATAAAACAAAAAAGTGTTGGCAAATGAATTAAAACAGTAAAAATAACCCTCCAAACCAAGCGATACGGAAGAAGAGCATTTAAAATGCATTTAATATCCGATAATGAAACAATTCTAAAACACTTTCTACTTAAATGTCTGCTGTTCGGGCGATACTCACGGCTTTTCCGCATTAATGACTCGAGTTTCCGGTTGAATCACGTGTCTTTTTTGCCATTTACGAGTTTGATTCCGTCGGCTGAAGAACATTTACCGTACGGGGATGGTGAAGCTATAAAGAATCACAATAGACTCATTCTCGTAAAGTTTAATATATAAAATAGAAACATTTTCTTTCTTTTTTTTTTTTTAAATCTAAAGTAGAAATTTCGCCCAAGACCTCATTAGTGGTCAGCCACTTCCTTATTTATGAACGAAAACAACCATTCACACATATTCTAAAACTGTTTGCTTTTAGCCAAGAAATTAATGTATGTTTTGTTTTTGTCATTTGCAAACACATACACTGGCACTGTTCGTGTACACGCATATGTACACAGTTTCGCTTCTTTTGTTAGCTTTTAATTGGGCTCTTTCAACAATCTGAAATATGAATCTATCCGAATAGTTTTAATAGGAAGCTGTATTAATTTTATGCAAAATGATTTAGCATTTTTTTTATATTGCTTTCAATGTTTTCTTCTGAATTCGGCATTGATGATGTTCAATATACGAGAATATTTAAAATCATAGAAATATTACAATGGAATTATTTAGATAAAGAGAAAGATTTCGAAAAATAGGACTAATGGTTTACCAATACTTGTATATATATACCTATATCTCGATCACAGACACACAAAAGACACACATATATATATATATATATATATATATATATATATATATATATATGTGTGTGTGTGTGTGTGTGTGTGTGTACATATATTTAAATCAAGACAAGCAAACTCGGCGAATACCGCGTGCAACGTCCAGAACACGGGACAGCTGTTTCGACCTATATTAGGTCTCATCAGCAGTGTGTACCATGACCCCCCCCCAACAGAGATCGAACCAGCGACCACAGAATCCAGAGACTACCTCTAGGCCACCGGCTCACACACAGAAACGCGATATTAGCCGAGTTTGCTTGTAATTATTTAATTATTATGAATTCCTTTCTCTCTCTCTCATATATATATATATATATATATATATATATAACAGCTGCATTCTCAATTCAACATCTTCAAACATTTCTTACTGTACATTTAAACAAGATTTAAAATTTATCTGTTAAATTTAAAAACATTTGTCACGACATCTTTTCTTATAATTATTACTGTAGCTTCCAAAAAATAAATACAATAACTATTACAATTCGTCTGAATCTTTTAGATATGACTTGATAATTTGTATTATGTGGACACATGGCGCAATGAATATAGGGTGAGTTAGTAGAGTTATAAGTGACAATCATCCCTAGGCTCGCAGGTTCAATCCTGACCAAGGGCGATAATAATAGAGTACTTATCTTAATACTTTTGTCATGTCTTGTGGATTGAATAAAAGGTTCAGTTTTCAATTCAATGAAGGTTCCTAAGTTCGAAAATAATCACCGGAAGGCCGGAGAGCATATTGACCGAAACGTTGTGTATATCGGATAAAGATAAAGACAGCAATTCAGATAATACAAACTATTACAATGACACCCGCAGACGTAAGGTTTTCTGGACAATCCAATTCAAATGACCTGTTACGACAAACGAGTAGGCATTTCAAATTCTCGTCTAAGCTTACATCTAAATGTAATGTTATTTGCTTACCAATCTCTTTCGTGCTCTTAAGAAAGGAGACTTCTAATAAAGTTCAACATTAATTAATATACAGATATTAGTTCATTCACTAAAAATCTGATATGGCAATACATTACGTTTATTTATCCATCCATAGAATTTTTTTCTGATTTGGAATTATTTCCAGTTTAGATTTTGTATCATCAAGCAACTTCTGCAAAAAATATGGCTCCTCCACAAGGAAGGAAATCTACATTTTGTGAAGTCACGCTAAGTAAGATAGATTCGACGAAAAATTCTATGCGAACATTGAGTTGTTTATGTTAAACATATGTTCGGTGAACTTGTGATGGCATACAAAACAAAGAGGTCTGCAGAAATTAGACTTTATTCAATATATATATATATATATATATATATATATACTAAAAAATTGTACAACCATCTTTGAAAAGAAATCCAAAATCTTGAAAACTTTTCTAAAGCTTTAGCTCACAACGTTTTATAACACATACATATACGGCATTTAAAGTAGAGAATATGCGTGGTAGAAAATGATTATTATCGTGGGAAATGTACACGGTGAGACAAGTTCAAATCCTCGACCTGGCTGTTTGCCTTTCACATAGCGATAATACCATTGTGAAAGGTATGCATACCACTATTCTCCGTCCAGCTATGGGTAAATAGTAGAGCAAACTGGGCTTTTTAACCTTAGACGACCAGTCTAGGAAAGTGAAACTGAACCCAGGTTATGTATCTATGTATGTATGTATATATATATATATATATAATCCAAAAGTCCAGAGAATAAATCTTCCTAAGCTCCCTGAAATAGACTATAATGCTAATCCTCTAGTCTTTATTATTTCTTTACTATATATATATATATTATATATATATATATATATATATATATATATCACAAACTGAGTTTGTAGAGCAAACTGGGCTTTTTAACCTTAGACGACCAGTCTAGTAAAGTGAAACTGAACCCAGGGTATATATATATATATATAAACTGAATTTAAAGTCAAATTAAAGGTGAAGATTCAAATGAGAAAGTTTGAAGTCATAAAAATCAATGCTTCTCATTACACAGTTATATACTTTCATGTAATATAATATGTACTAATCATTTTTAGTAATATACTTTCCTGCATTCCTGACTAATACTTTTCATACTTATATAGCCTCCCATATTTCTATATAACACAAATAATTTGAAGGCATAACGGATTGCCATCCCTGAACAACTGGTGACCCCATTATGGGGTATCCCACTGCAGAGGTGCAGTCGGTTTATTTCACAGCCCCAGGCGACAGGGCGGATATGTAGGTTATTAATACCGGAGAAGTCATCGAATCTAAGAATAAACTGTAAAAATAACTCTGTAATTATCTGTAAAACCCATTCTACCAATAAAGTTTAAATGTCGGCGCAAAGTTTGGAAATGGTTTCTTAATTTTAAAAATACCTCTTTTGATGCAAGACAGTCGATTCATTGCTGAATCTGTCAGTCAAATACTTTTCAAATCTGCAGTAAATGAATAATAAATATAAGTACTTGTGTATTATTGGAAAGCACTCCTGTATAATTTGCTGTTTGGGACAACAACGCAAGTCTACGTTGCTGTCATTCAAGCGACGTCTTCGACAAGCCCACTAGACTTTGCTTTCCAGAATGTCGTTTTGTTTCCTTTTATGGCGATCATCATCCCAAAATAGATGACCACTTTACCCTTGTTTAACTAACTACTCTCAAATAATTCCGTTAATGCACCAGCTACGTCATGTGTCTCTTTCTTTGAATTGTCTCCTCTTTCTTTTTATATCGCTTTTAAATGCAAAGTCAGTCTTTAAAGATGTCCCGAAAATAGTTTGCCATTTAAAAAAAAGTTAAGACCTGCTATATTAGTTGGGAATAGGAGTACCTCGACAGTAGTTAGTGGAGGCGCTTGGTGTCATAGGTAGTGTCGTAGGAAATGGATTCGTCGACCAGAGTTCAATTCCTGAACGGGAATGTTTCCATCTCACATAGCGCTAATCCCCTTGGGAAAGATATGCATCCAAGTACTTTACCTCGAACTGTGGTAAATAGTAGGGCAGACTGGGATCATTAACATTGGCAAGGTAACCTGTCTAGGAGAAGGAAAACAGAATTCAAACCTGTTAAACTTTGCCTAAGAAATTGATCTGTGTCACCTACTTGTACGGAGTGGTTGGTAAATATCTAAGAAGTTGTGAGCAGGATGTTTGGTTGGTAAATATATCTAGAGTTGTGAGCAAGACATGATTTTAAATTGTTGGTGGTAAATATATCTAGAAGTTGTGAGCAAGATGATTTTAAATTGTTGGTAATATATCTAGAAGTTGTGAAGCAAGATGATTTAAATTGTTGGTTGGTAAATATATCTAGAAGTTGTGAAGCTAGAAGTTGTGAGCAAGATGTTTAAATTGTTGGTTGTAAATATATCTAGAAGTGTGAGCAAGATGATTTTAAATTATTGTTGGGTTGGTAAATATATCTAGAAGTTGTGAGCAAGGTGATTGTTGAGTTGTAAATATTCAAGGTGATTTTAAATTATCGTTGGTTGGTAAATATATCTAGAAGTTGTGAGCAAGATGATTTAAATTATTGTTGGTTGGTAAATATATCTAGAAGTGTGAGCAAGATGATTTTAAATTATCGTTGGTTGGTAATATATCTAGAAGTTGTGAGCAAGATGATTTTAAATTATCGTTGGTTGGTAAATATATCTAGAAGTTGTGAGCAAGGTGATTTAAATTATCGTTGGTTGGTAATATATCTAGAAGTTGTGAGCAAGATGATTTTAAATTATTGTTGTTGGTAAATATATCTAGAAGTTGTGAGCAAGATATTTTAAATTATCGTGGTTGGTAAAATATATCTAGAAGTTTGTGAGCAGATGATTTTAAATTATTGTTGGTTGGTAAATATATCTAGAAGTTGTGAGCAAGATGATTTTAAATTATTGTTGGTTGGTAAATATATCTAGAAGTTGTGAGCAAGATGATTTTAAATTGTTGTTGGTAAATATATCTAGAAGTTGTGAGCAAGATGATTTTAAATTGTTGGTTGGTAAATATATCTAGAAGTTGTGAGCAAGGTGATTTTAAATTATTGTTGGTTGGTAAATATATCTAGAAGTTGTGAGCAGGTGATTTTAAATTATCGTGGGTTGGTAAATATATCTAGAAGTTGTGAGCAAGATGATTTTTAAATTATTGTTGGTTTGGTAAATATATCTAGAAGTTGTGAGCAAGATGATTTTAAATTATTGTTGGTTGGTAAATATATCTAGAAGTTGTGAGCAAGATGATTTTAAAATTATCGTTGTTGGTAATATATCTAGAAGTTGTGAGCAAGATGATTTTAAATTATTGTTGGTGTGGTAAATATATCTAGAAGTTGTGAGCAAGATGATTTTAAATTATCGTTGGTTGGTAAATATATCTAGAAGTTGTGAGCAAGATGATTTTAAATTATTGTTGGTTGGTAAATATATCTAGAAGTTGTGAGCAAGATGATTTTAAATTATCGTTGGTTGGTAAATATATCTAGAAGTTGTGAGCAAGATGATTTTAAATTATTGTTGGTTGGTAAATATTCTAGAAGTTGTGAGCAAGATGATTTTAAATTATCCAAGGTGATTTAAATTATGTTGGTTTGGTAAAATATCTAGAAGTTGTGAGCAGATGATTTAAATTATCGTTGGTTGGTAAATATCTAGAAAGTTGTGAGCAACGTGATTTTAAATTATCGTTGGTTTGAGTTCAATCCTCACTAAGTGTACAATGCACATACCAAATTTATTTTATTTTCCGTTCTTTGCAAAGAATAAGTGAATTAAGCAGTAATTGGTCGTGGATGCGAACAAAAGACTTAGATTAGCGATAAAAAGAGGGAAAGAGATTCTGTATCTATATATTTACCAACCCCTTCGCATGAGCAGGATGTGACACAAGGTCAATTTTCTAAGCGGAGTTTAATATGCTCCAAGAAACGCGCCTGTGAAAGAATCTGCAGTGAACATATAAAGAATTGGTATTCACAGCCGATTCCTTCACATGAGAGTTGTTTCAATGATAACTGGCTAACATGCCGCTTAGAAACTAATAGTAGTAATCGGACCTTAAAGGTATTGTTTATATATATCTTATTATAATGGAGATTGTGTGTTTTTCTGTCTGCAACCGAAACTATATTCCTACTCAAGTCACAATTCTCTTAGTTATTGACATCACATTCTCAATGATTTTATTTTTATCTAAACCTCAATTATTAATAAAATTGTTTACATTATTAATGCTGTTGACCATATCCACATATTAATAACATGCAATTATATTTATATATACAACAAAGTAACGGTTTACAGTGTGTACGGGAAGGCTAATTTGCATATTGATATTTAAAATGTGATTTTAATAAATATGTGTTTGGTACTATTGATTTCTAATTGTTTGGTTTTATTTTAATGAATATAAGCAAAAATCTCTTCAATAAATCTTAAATGAAATCCATTAACAAGAAGAAATAACTGTAATTTTATTCTTTACTTCCTCTTTTCACTAAATACTTAAATTAGATAAAATAACAATGAAAGACGAGAGTGATGGAAGTGTAAGTTTCAGTTCTATTTTTCGATTATACCCCTCCCCGTTTCAAGTCTTTTTATCTGCATTCTTATTTAGTTTCATTAGCCTTTCTAATTTAATACAATATTTTATTACATTAAAACTTAAATACTTGCTCCCGGAGGGTGCATATATTTGCTAGTATATTTAAAAAAGTAAAGTCGTCGGGGCGGCCTAATGTAGGTATCAGCCATGCAGCGAGGGAGTCTATCCCCTTTTCACTAGCGCTAGACCAAGGAGATTATTTTAGCGTATGAGGTGGAGCGCCAAACCTACCATCAGCTCCTTAGTTTATCGCAGGGATCCCTGTGCTACTCATACGCTGAGTTGGCGAGGGTGGATATCGAACTAAGAACCTTGTGGTTTCTAGCCGAACGCTCTACCGACTGAGCTAACCGCCCCCTCTCTCTTATATATATATATATATATATATATATATATATATATATATATATTATATATAATCGATAGATCTTTGAACTGCTGTCAAGATCTTTAGATCCAAAGAAGCGCCTTCAACTTTATTTTTGAGGATCATACACAGCACCGAAAAATCCCCCCAAAAGAAACCGATCGACCCTGGTTTCAATCTGCGTAATCGATGCAGCAAACAGAATCGAATATCTCGAAATTGACCCACAGCAAAAGAAACAGGTAATGCGTATTGTCTCTGTCTTTGGTCACAAGGCGAAACTCAAACAATTCAGAGATTCACCGTTCTGAGGGTGAGGGACGGGGTTAAATTTAAAGCGCACATCGTGTGATCCTTCCCCGAAGTTTGTGAGTTGACCACTTATGGCCGATACTTTCCTTAGGCGTCCACTACTTTCTTGAAATCCGTTGCAAAGCACCACCTGCTGTTTTTAATGACCAACTCAAGGGAAGTAACTGGTACGGCATTGTTCGAGTGATGTGATCAATTGGGAACAGGTGTCGGCCAAACGATACAACATTCGCATCCAATATGGCTGTCAGCATTGGAGATTCTTCGTTTTAAGAAAAACATAGAAAGTTAAGATGCGAGCTCTCTGTTCAGTAAAAATATATTCCATATATGGTTGACAAAGAATTCAAAGATATTAATTATAAATATCATCATCATCATCATGTCGCGCACGGATATCCATGACAATCTTTCGCCAACCTTCCCTATTACTCATGGTCCCTGGGAAGTCCTCTGTGCAGCATCCCGTGTTCTCGCATAGTTGGTCAATGTCGGTCCTTAGCGGTTGTCCTACGTTAGCATGTCCAGGTGTTGGCTTCCACAGGAGAACGTCGCCTATGAGCTCATCTCCAGCAGTGTCCTGCATGCCTAGTCCGTCTCACCCGGATGGTTTGTGGGATGGGGGGTAGGTGACCATATAGTTGCTTCTTTGTGGGGTGCTGCTTCCATGACTTTTTCAGGACTGCTCGCAGCATTCTTGTGCTGCGATTATAAATATAATACATAACTATTCTTTACCACTAGCAACTTAGTTGTTTTACCCTCAAAGCATTTAAATTAAAATAATTTTTAAACGGCTTCTGATTACGAAATTATTTTCTTATCTTATTATAATGGAGATTGTGGGTTTATCTGTCTGTAACCGACACTATATCACTATTCAAGTCAATTCCTTTTGTTATTTACATCACATTCTCCATGATTTTATTTTTAATCTAAACTTCAATCATTAATAAAATTATTTTACATCATTAAGACTGTTGACCATATCTACAATCTATTAACATGCAATTGTATTTATATATACAACAAAATAGTGGTTTACAGTGTGAATGGGAAGGCTAATTTGCATATTGATCTTAAAATTTTGATTTTAATAAATATATGCTTGGTATTATTGATTTCTAATTGTTTGGTTTTATCTTATTGAATATGAGCAAAAATCTTGGGATAAATCTTAAAAGAAATCGATTAACAAGAAGAAATAACTGTAAATTTATTCCTTACTTCCTATTTTAACTAAAGTGTTAAATTAGGAAAATTTACCAATGATAGACGGGAGTAATGGTAACTGATGGAAGAGTTAGTTTCGAAGTTGTTCTATTTTTCAATCATACCCCCTCTGTTCCAAATCTTTTTATCTGCATACTTATTCAGTTTCATTAGCCTTTCTAATTTAATATGATATTTTATTATATTAAAACTTAAATACTTGCACCTGGAGGGTGCATATATCTGCTAGTACATATAACAGTCCTAGTGGGTTATAGTTCTTTTTGTACTGATTTTAAAATGTGCAGATGATCTGAAAAAAATTACTCATGTAAATAATTGGTGCATAATCAAATTTCATGTTTAAGCGCTAAATTATTCTCAATAGTATTCCTTAATCTAACTATTTGCCCTCTCTAAGCCACTCACAGCAGCTCTCTCCACCACTGTGATCCAACCATAAGCGACACATACGTCACTTCTTTAAACTGAAAAATCACTATCTGAACACCCCTGTCATCTTTCTTTGTTATCTGTGAACAAACCTTGACACGAGTACTTGATCCTGTTGAAATAGGGAACCATAACGATAAAAAGACAAAGAAAATTCAATACAGTACAGCCATGGGGGGATATGCTTGGCACAAACGCAAGTACCAACCAAGAATTTACAATTTTACTTGATTTCGTGAAAGGGGTCATTAAGCCTTTGATTTCATAAGCCTGATATCTAAGACCGAGTACTATTATCATATACACCGTCATATCTTCTGTTCAAAAAGACCCTTTCTGATAATCATGAACAAAATCTTAATATATATTAATGGGATAGTTTTAAAAGAGATTATCTTAGCCCAAGAGCGAAGTTGGCGCGTTTTCGGCTCACGTTCTGGGTATGAGAAGTCTACAAGTGTTACATAATAGATAGGCGAAATCAATTATTGGCATGTAGTATAATTAGTTTAAAATGATTACACAAACCGTTGCGTCAATATAAAACTAATTGGCGTGCGATGATCGAGATCCTTTGAGAGCTTGACTTTCACTGATGTACCGTATGGTTGAACTGTTGAGTGAACATGTTGAAAAGCATGTATGTTTTTAGCTCTATAATTCCGTTAGGCACGTGGTGTAATGGTTATAGTTTTTGGAAATGGATTTACTGACCCGAGATCAAATCTTGGAAAAGGCTTGGAAAGTTATCAATCCAACTATTCCCCTCCAAGAATGGTAAATAGCTGAGCAGACCGGGCCTCTTTAACCTTGGTTAGAAAATTGCTTGTGCGTGGCGTTTGGATTATATATAAACACACACACACACACTTATATATATATATAATATATATATATATATATATATATATATATATATATATTATATATATATATTTCTTGTGAAGGCTAATAACTTTTCAGTACACACTTGTATAAACCATTCAAAGTGAATTTTTATAAGAAAAAATGATCAACTGATTCTAGAAAATTAGGAAATTGATATATCTTATTTTTAGTCAGCAGCGAGTACTCCGTAGAGGGCGGTTGATAATTTCCATCTCTACTCCAACTGGCTGTCCGTAGTTGGAATTAGAGAATAGTCGAGATATAAAGTTTTATGTGAACTCGTTATTTATCATTGCAGTAAGAGCTGATCACGATGAGAAGCGACGGTTTCACGACAGAGAGACCACAAAGAGAAAAAATGGGCGCTGAGATAATTTACAGTCGAAAAAAAATCTAATAATCACGGCTAGCTAGTGTTTGTTTGGACATTCTGGTATTTATTATATATATATATTATATATTAACTATATATCAAATTAAGATAACCTAGGACAGTGCGGGTTTTATGTTTTTAAATAAATGGTGCCAACCCACTCCAACTGGTCTCTCGCCCCCCAAGCGCCAGGTGCCGCACTGCACTCTACGCTGTCGCGTGAGCATCCAGCCGCCCCACTGGGAAACCACGTCGTTTACTTGGGTCCCAGTGCTCATCGGACCAATAATTGTGTGCGTAATTTCATATATATATTATTATATAAATGAACGAAAGAGTGAAATCTGACGGTATGTAGTTATTTAAGGAAAGATTTTGAAAAAAACACAGGTTTAATGAGTTAAGTGGTGAGTTTATTGGCGCGTCGCTGCAGTGTTTCGATCTATTAATTAGATCATGTTCAGTGCATTGTTGGTATATGGAAGGTAATAAAGATTTTTTTTTTCTCGTTAATTCTGTGATTAAAAAATTCTTTTTACCTTCCATATCCAACGAACAACCTAAGATAATGCCCTGAAGATTACGTAAATGTTATGATCAAAGACACTGCAGAAGAAACTAGCAACTTATAGGAAAAAGAAGATGCAAAAATATGAAGCGTCGGGTACCAAGGTATAAACTGTCAACCCATAGTTACTTAACTTCAGTGTAAAGACATAAAATCGTAGTTTTTTTATTTTTTTTTTTTTTTTTTGTTTTCCCAATTCTTTCTCTTAAATGAATGATAATTATAGTATACTGATTCTATACTATAATAATTATATAAGTATGATCGTTGCACCAGGGCGGTAATACATGTTAGTAGACGCTCGAGCTGTTACGAGTCTTGAGACGCTTCGAGGTCGCGGCACGAAGCATAAAATGTGACACAAGATCAAATTCTAAGGCGAGCTTTAACAGGTTTAAATTCAAGAGTTTTCCATCTCCTGGAGTGGTTATTATCATAGGTTAGAAAAAATCAGTTACCCTACTATTTAGGTATAGATGGAGGGTGAAATACAGTATCAATATATCTTTTTCAAGGGTATTAGCACTCTCAACCCAGCCTCTTGACAGAGATTTGAAGTCGGGTCGACGAGTCAATCCTCACGACTCTAACCATTACAACACGCATCTATATAACTAAGTGTTTAATGCTTGGTTAATACAAGGTTGATTTAATTTTCTTCCAGATATTGTAAACATCTGTTTCAATATATCTGTTTGAAAGTTTCTTGCGATTGCATGAATTCTTATTTTCTCAATTTATTCGATCAATAGAAATGGGTTTGTCAGATTCAATTATATGACTTTCATGTGAAGACAAAGTAATTAATTATATGAACAAAAAATAAATAAAAATAAAAAATCTTTCCAGAGAAAAGTGATTTTTTTTGTTTTGTTTTTCATCTTTTCTTTGATTTCCTGCTTTGTTATCTATAAAGTAAATGCATTCATTATCATACTGACAAATAGTTACGTGATACGATTTTCTAGTGGTGACTTCCTCGCCTTTTGTAGATACACGTTTAAAAAATGCACTTGTGTCTTATTGACATGCAATATCTGATTAAAAAAGAAAAAGGCACGTCTGTGAGTGCTTGCTAGCGGGAATGTTTCAAAGAAAGTACTTTAAGAACGGGTTCTGTATGATAGGCTTACGTTTAACAGAATATATAGACAGCACGAGACACCCTGATTTCTCCAAAAAAAGAAAGAAATCGGATTTTTAAAACAGTTGGACAAATAAGATAATGTCCTGGCTGTTGATGATTTACCTTCTTCTAAACCGCTGTAGTAATTTTGGAGTATCCTACAGCAGTGTTCAGTCCTTCATTTGAAGCCAGTCTGTCCTTATCTTTGTGAGGGTCCTTAGTTTCCGCCAGTCACTAGCCAGACCTTAGGGGTTCCCGAAGTCTGGCTTTCTTTTCTGCTCTTGATTCAAAATGTACATATTTACAGGATGGCCTAGTGGTGACCAGTATGATATGGCCTAGTGGTAATTTCCCTATTACGTGTATGGGTCTAGTTGTTCTTACAAACTGTTGTACAGATGGGCTTAGGGGTATATACCTGTTACAGAGGGGCTGGTAGTATATTACCCTGTACTGATGGGCCATGGTGGTATATTACCCTGTACAGATGGGCCTGGGTGGTATATTACCTGTACAGATGGGCCTGGTGGTAATACCTGTACAGATGGGCCTGGTGGTTATTACACTATATGGGTGGGCCTGGTGGTTATTAAAACACTATATGGGTGGGCCTGGTGGTTATTACACTATA
>CM042155.1:92694288-92722250 GCA_023376005.1 Doryteuthis pealeii
TATAACATGGAAAATATAAAAATTGCAATAAGTTTAACGTTAGAATCTTTTTTTTTTTTTTAATTTTTACCAACCTTGCGCACGAGCAGATGACAAGTGTCAATTTATTCTTAAGTGGAGTTTAAGAAATTTGAATTTCATTATTTTCTTCTCCATAGACTGGTTAACCTAGTCAAAGGTTACAGGACCCCAGTTTTACCTTACTGTTTAGCCATGGCTATTATTGTCTCTCTTTATGACCCTTCAGTTGTAGACGTTCAATAATACTAACATCTATAAATAAATAAACAAAAAATTTAGAACCTGCCCCAAAAATAGAATAAAACAATAACAAAAAAATAAATCCAAATGAAAAACAAAAAATCAACAAAAAAACACATAGCCAAACACTATCACCGAATCCCCTGAGATCCTCCCAGCTGGCTGGTTGAAAACCGCTGCTAAAAAATACTGGACATTATATTTCACCATCTGGAAGCTTGATCTACAAAAAAAAAAAAAAAGCTTAATTTACAGATTGAACGTATACGATAAAATTCTACCAACAAATTTTTCGTGAAAAAATTACGTCACGTGGTTTTTTAAATGGGAACGCCGACAATTATCGTCGTTTAAATAAGTGTCTGCTTTCACATATCTGAATATTCAACCAAAGCAGCCAACCATTACCAAAAAGCGGAGGCTCACAGACGGTTAATTTCACTAATAATTTATTTTTTTTCTTTTAAAACAAACGAAAGGCCCTGATTGAAGGATTGTTAAACCAAACGGAAACGCTGAAGCGTCTGCTTGATAAAACATTCAACTCGTGGAATGAAACTTGTGTTTTTTCCAATTTTTTAAAAATAAATATCGATTACTTCCCACTTTTATTTCACCACCACACATACAATATAATTATATATAGAATATATATATAATATAATATTTAAAATATATATATATATTATAATATATATATATACGATTCATTATGGACATTTTGTTAAAGTGAGTCATAAATGAATTTGATTGTCTGATTTATATTAAAAAAAAAGAAAGAACAAAAGAGATTCTGGGGAGGCTTCTTACTGTAGTTGGACCCGTTCCTCAGTTGTTATTTGTTCATTGTCAACTCACAAGTTCATTGTAGGATTGGCGCGTGTCCCAAATTAATTGCCTGTAAGAATCAATACTGACCATTGTCAAAAATGTCTACAGCGTTATTCTAAGTCAATTTGAGTCTGCGTGCTGGGAGACCCGGTTTGGTCGGACAGTCGCTCGGCCGGTCTGGCAAATCACAAAAGGAACACCGTTGTTGGAACGGGAGGAGAGTTGCACTTCCAACCGAACGTGGGCCTCTTGTAGTTCCATTCTTTGAATGACGGTAAGTTATTAATATCGTTTTCTCTGTGTTGACATTAAAAAACGGGCCCATACAAACGTCGCCACGCCAACAGTGAAAATCTCCTCCGTCGCCTCTCCAAGCCCGCTCTTTTTTCGTTTTTGCCTTTTACAGAAAACCTGAAAAGATCGCTCTGGCAACTCTCTATTGCTCCTGCAATATTAGCGTGTGGCCCACGCGGGAAGCTGATTGACCGCAAACAAGCTGCCTTCCTCCTGCTTGTTGCTTGCCTCATCCACTTCCCGCTTATTTGATGGAATATATTTGTTTGCAGGACACAATCGATCCATTCCCAACCGATGTGTCTTTCCTATCGTATTTTTTTGTTCCCCCCTATTTATTGGTCTAATTATTTATTTATTCATTTCTTTGGGAAAATCCTTGTTCGATTAATATGATAAACGATTGATTTCCTTCTATAATTGCGGTTTCCACCTGAGAATAGGGGACCAAAATTTTGGCTATGAAATAAATTAGATGTACAGGCTTCTTTGACTATCGTGTTGAAAACATTCGGCCATTTGCTCTCCTCTTCATCAAAGAAAAGAACCGATAAAGCTGCTGACTGAGCGAAACGAGTTAGGACCGATATTTTTTTAAAAAGAACAAAGCAATTTATTTCTTGATCCAGGGATTATTTTGCAACCCAAACAATAATGTTATTTTATAGTCGTGCAAAATTTTTAAAAAGATCTTTTCTCTGCGGGTCAGTTGGCGCAGAAAAAAGGTTAAATTATTTTTCAGACTTTTAATTTGAACACCAATTTTGACCCTCTCTTGATATAGGACGGACTTACTGAAGAAGAAAGAAGTTTCCTAAACAAGTTAGAAATTAGTCGGTACTTTAAAAATTTCGCATTTTTTTTTTTAACTTAGATATAATTGATAGAACAGTTTGCTTTACAATGAGACTTTTGAAATTTCATCGGCTGAGTGTGTATTACGGCTATTAAGAGTTATATGCTAGATTAAAGTTTAAAAAAAAATCCTCTTCTAAACTATGCAAGAAAAAATGATTTTTTACAGTCAATGTGATTATCATTACTAGCAACAGAAAACACCCCCCAGGGTCATATAAAAAAATTAATTTTGAAATACATTGCCTGAGAAGGTGGGGTGGTTAAAATTCAATGTCAGAGGGTTTGTATCATTAAGCAAGACAAATCATATTTATTAATTTATTAAAGGAGTAAAAGAAAAAAAAAAAAAAAGAAAAACAATTGAAATAAAACTGAGCTCCGTCCCTCTCAAATAAATGATGCATGCCTGTAATAATCAAAACAATTATTTTGAATATTTCCACATGAATTTTCCACCAAACAAAATCGTAGGTATTTAATTTGTAAACTTTTTTAGTTAAACTTCTTGTTACTGTAAAAAAAAAAAAAAAAAAAATGGAACGAGAGTGAAAAAAACAATTTTTTAAAATTGCTTACTCAAATTTTGGGTTTGTATAGCATAAGATTATTGTGACGTGAGCTATGACGTAGTTTTTGTTACAGACAATCTCCATTATAATAGATTTACTTGCAAAAAACAAAAAATATGCGTATGGAGAATAAAAAATAATATTACAGATCACCAAGTAATATCCTTAATTAATGAATAAAGACAGAATTTAAATTAACCCACACCACATTTATTATGTAAACCTTTATTTCGTGATATGTTATAAAAAGCACATGCGGATCTGAAACGCCTAATAACATGAGCACTGATTTTAAGGCAAATCGATTTTCATAGAGACATCGTTACTAAATAAGATTTATTCTATGTATTAATGATTTTGACTATAAATTTATACTCATTGTGAATAAACTTACGCGATTCCTGAGAGTATTGCGATTAAATCATTGACAGTTTTGGCTTACAAGGATAGGACAGACATCGAATCTCCATTATAATAAGATTACATTGTATCTTACTTACAAGTTTGTTTAATTCGTTTTCAGCTCGTAACTATAGGTTAGATTAGGTTCTTAACCTTATGTGAGGCAAATTATGTCAAAGAGAAGAAAACTAGGAATTTGAAAACCAGCTTCACTCCGCTTGTCTCACATTTTTCCGTGGCAGAGGTTGGATAAATACTTTCTTTTAATCTATTTATTTATTTGGCAAATTTCAATTGATATTACAGTACCTTACTAAGTTTAGTTTGTTATGCTCGTAATCAATTCTCGTTAATATTCATATAGATTTTCCTCATTGAAAATTGAACTTTTTAAAATGTCATTAATCCGTTCCAACTACCCCCTAAAAAATCCTTATGTCTCGTTTTTTAATATTGTATAAAAACATAAAAAAAATTGTAATGAATTATGTGCTTGTATAAGTTTAATGTTTATTTTTTGTAGTTAATTTTTCCCTAGAATAATAAATTGGAAACTTTAATTTTTTTAGTGAATTTATTAACGTAAGTGTATCTGAAGCTCGCTTGTACCTTAAATGTAAACTCAACACCAAGCAAAATTTGACCGAGTGACAGCTCGTAATTCAGAATTACTCTAAGACGGTCACTCGTAAGTCCCAAGTAGTTACGGCTGTATTTTCCCAATATTGTCTAAATTTACAATTTTAAAATATGAACCTTTTCATTAAGTTGATTATTTGGGGTGCTTTATTGGTTACTTGGTCCCAATTTAAAAAAAAAAAATTTAAAACATATTTTTTAAAGTCATTTTTTTCTATTTTACCCATTGATTTTGACCATAACAGGTACTTAACAATTCCAGATCAGTGGACCTAGGAGTAATGAAAGATGAAGGGGTAATCCACCACCCTCAAAAGCTATAATTTGGAACTTCACCATTAGATTGCAGTTTGTCATGCCCAGGACACTGGTTTTAAAGTTGAAAATATCTTATTATAAATGGAGATTGTTGGGTTTTTATGTCTGTACACCCGAAACTATTATTATCATTTCAAGTCACAATTTCCCTTTGTTATTTACGTCACATTCTCCATGATTTTATTTTTATTTAAACCTTCAATTATTAATTAAAAATTGTTTTACATCATTAAGACTGTTGACCATATCTACATACTAATAATATGCAATTTTGTATTTTAATATTATACAAACAAAAATTAAGCGTTTACAAGTCGTGAATGGGGAAGGATAATTTGCATATTGAACTTTAAAATTTGATTTTTAATAAATATATGCTAAAAGTGTATTATTGATTTGCTTTTGTTGGTTTTATTCTTATTTGAATATGAGCAAAAATCTCGGGATAAAATCTTAAAAGAAATAAATTAAACAAGAAAAAATAACTGTAATATTATTCTTTTACTTCCCTATTTTAACTAAAATAGTTAAATTAGGAAAATTTACCAATGAAAGACGGGAGTAAGTGCAAATGATGGAAGAGTTAGTTTCAAAGTTGTTCTTTTATTTTTCGTTTATTTTACCCCCCCTGTTTCCAAAATATTTTATCTTTATTCTTATTCAGTTCATTAGCCTTTCTAATTTAACATATTTTATTATATTAAAACTTAAATACTTGCACCCGGAGGGGCATATATTTGCTAGTAAATACAAAACAAAATAAACCTCCTTTTGACTGTATAAGTTAAAAGTGTCTAACATTAAACGTTATTTTCCTGTGCACGAAAAATTTACATGTCTGCTTTTCTTACTTTTGTATTCAGCCTTAATGCCCCCCACCCATCTTCCAAGAAAGTTACCAACTGCAATGGACACTGGAAGAAAGCCACAGAAGCTGGAATTTTGTGACTGGATCAACCAAGATAAGAACACTGGTTCAATAAATCAGTGCATATTGATCTAATATCCCCCAATGGGGGTCACCTGTTGATCGTGGGTGGCAACCCATGATGGTTCAAGATTAGACTCTATGGCATGCAACACACCACTTTTGCCCATACTTTGGCTAGACATGCGGTCGGAGAGGCCCTCTCCAATTAATCAACTAGTCACGTTAGGCCCTAGCACCTAGCACCTATATATATTTACCAACCCCTCCGCACGAGCAGGATGTGACACAAGGTCAATTTCTTAAGCGGAGTTTAACAGGTTTGAAATCAGAGTTTTCCTTCTCCTAGACCGGTTGCCTAACCAAGGTTAAAGAGCCCAGTCTGCCCTACTATTCATAGCTGGAAGGAGAGTAGGATTCATACCTTTCCCAAGGGTATTAGCGCTAAGTGAAATGCAATTGCCATGTCCAGGATTTGAACTCGGGGCGACGTGTCCATTTCCCATTACTTTAACCATTACACCACGCGCTTCCTCCACCTATAGGATTATCCGAACCCTTTTGCCCTTATGATAAGCACCAATCTCTTAATAATATATGCTAGAAGGCGGTGACTGAGGGTATTTATGTCCTGGATATGACGTTAAACTGATGAAGTTTCAATTCTTGAGCTAGATTTTTAAAAATTGAGTTATAAAACTCTTTTGAATACACATCAAGAATGAATAGAACAAAACATCTTAAGCATAAAATAACCCAAACAAGTGTTGACATGCCGTAAAATCCAGCAAGTCAACAAATATTTTTCAAACAAGTTTTCTTCATTCATAAATGCAGACAGCAGGAAATACACTGACTTTTAGAGAAATGCGACGGTAAAATCTTGGAGACGAATCCACTACATCTTATAATAATTATATTCCTAATTGTCTGAAGCACCTCTGGTATTTAAAAGTTAGTGTCATCCACACGTGACGGTTGAAATGTATAAATATCGCTCGAACCAGACAAGTATAGCCATTGGCAGCATATTTGCGTCTCTGGTGTGGCAAGCGACGCCAACGATCTGTGACGATTAGATTGCCTTCAGTATTATTTTATTCATTGTCACTTGAATTCTCGTGCGAACAGAGGTGTTTATCAACCGGAATAGGGTAGAGGATGTCGGAAACTTCACATAACTTGGCTGATCCACGTGCAATACTAAGAACTATGATCACTGAAATGATGGGATTTGAAAAGTAACGGTAATGTTCCACCTGCTGAGCAATGTATGGAACAGGAGAAATTCCATTAGAAACCAAATCGAGGTTTGATAATATTTCGGACTATTTATTTCATCTTTAAGGGCCGGGTTAGCTCAGTCGGTATAGAGCATTCGGCTAGAAACCACAAGGTTCCTAGTCCGATACCGGTCCTCGCCAACTCAGCGTATGAGTAGCACAGGGATCTGTACGGTAAAATAAGGAGATGGTGGGTAGGTGTCGCGCTCCACCTCAGACGCTTAAAACAATCTCCTTGGTCTAGCGCTATTGAAAAGGGGATAGACTCACTCGCTTACTGGCTGATACCGACTTTAGGCCGCCCCGACGACTTTACTTATTTTTACTTATTTCATCTTTATTGTGGTATGTTTTAAACATCAACGATAACGTCGGGTTCCAAACGTGTTTCGGAGCCAAAATATCATTACCACTAGTTCAAAATATGTCAAAAAATTAACGCTATTACTTACCTAACCGTTTCTGTCAATAAGTCTGGTGCATTTCTGCCCCGTTAGAGCGCTTTGAACTTTACACACAAATATTTGGTTAAGTAACCACGATGTCGCAGACCAGAAACATTAGCAGCTACGACACAAGGAATCCCCTTATAGATGTGAATCCAAACAAGAAACTCCACTACGTGTCAGAGTAAAATGCAGTGAAGGTGACTATACTACCCAGAGCCACGGAAAACGGCGTCTCAGCACCATTTATAGTTTAGTCTCATACCTGTTATGGTAATTACCACGCACACATGAACTCTTTCAATTATAAATAGCAGCGGGTTCTGCACTGAAGCGAAGTTGGGTATTTCAGCAGACAACCGATAAGACAGCCACGCCTCGCGTGTAACCGATCATTGGTATATTTGTTACTACTGTTTGTAGAATACTAAGTCCAATTACCGTCGAATTGGCAAGACGAGACGGCAAACAGTCGTAACTGAATACGATTCTGAGATGCCGTAATGACCACTGAAAGTGGCAGGATCTATGGAGCCTCAGAGGACCCTACAAACCAAGCAGCCAATCAGGACTCAGGGAATGGACTCACCCAAATGCATGGGTGGACTGCCCTGATTCCCCATAAAAATACCAGTTGTCTTGACACTGGTGCAGTTAGGGCTTGCCAGTCATATTGCTCAAACCAATTGTTGACTGTCTAACTGAACTTACTCAATTACTGTTCTTTTGATAATATATTTGTTTAACTCATTTCTGTCTTTATTCTGGCCCCAAAACCATGCCACAACAATACGCAGAATACAGCATTTTGGAAAGGGTCTTGATCCTCGACCATGGGATACAGTCGACGTTTTCTAAAACCTCGTGACTAGAACAATAAATTAGATGGGTTTTTATTACTGGATTCAAACTATTAATCATAGTCATAAAAAGCTAAATAGCAGGTGTTTTCCCGGATAGATCACTAAAAAATTTAACTATCTTTCACTGTCAGCATCAAAGCTAATTAGAGAATACCATAACTTCTCGATAGGACCTGTAAATCGAATGTGTTTTATTGAACACCTTTAGGTGGATAAAAGAACGGGTGATACGAAATAGGCGGGCAGGAAACAGATCACTGATTGGTCACACCAAAAAATAGAACTTCATCAGCAGAATGACTGGGAACAGTATGAGGTTGATCGCTTTGACTGTTTCATGTGTTGCACAGCGCGGGAGTTTCATATACTTTTATTATATATCTTTCTTTGGACATTCCGGCATTTTGTTTTCATGTGCTTTATTTTATCTTCTACATTAAATGACCATAAAATAATGAAATTACCCGACTGTATTCTCTTTGTAGATAACTGAACAATTCAGGCGCTAAAAGTTATACCAATCTATTTATACTTATTATTAAAAAAGCTAATTAAATCCTGTTCATTTGATCGTAAATTTAGAGTTTTCTCGAATAATTACCTACAAATAAAAATGGATCTAAATAAATAAGAATTTAGTGAATGTAATAAATAATTAAATATTTTGGTGTACGTAATATTCCCAGTACTTCTTCCTTTTAAACAAAGATTTATTATGCAATAACAAGGCAATGGTAGAGATGATGCAAATACAAGGCTAATGGTTAGAGATGATTGCAAAATACAAGGTGTCTAATGGTTAGAGATGATGCCATAAAATACAAAGGTCTAATGGTAGAGATGATGCAAATACAAGGTCTAATGGTGAGATATGCAATACAAGTCTAATGGTAGAGATTGATGCAAATACAAAGGTCTAATGGTAGAGATGATGCAAATACAAGGTCTAAATGTAGAGATGAATGCAAATACAAGGTCTAATGGTAGAGATGGTGCAAATACAAGGTAGGAGATGGTGTGCAAATACAAGGTTCTAATGGTAGAGAAGATGGTGCAACTATTAAGGTTTAAGGTAGAATGTAATACAAGTTAATGTAGAAATGGTGCAAATACAAGGTTAATGGTTTAGGAAATGGTGCAAATACAAGGTTTAATGGTAGAAATGGTGCAAATACAAGGTTAATGGTAGAAATGGATGAAATACAGATAATGTAGGTGGTTGCAATACAAGGTAAAAAATGGTACAACACAAGGTGGTAAAATCCGTGCAACACAAGGTTTAATTGGTAGAAATGGTTGCAAAACACAGGTTTAATGGTAGAAAATGGTGCAAATACAAGGGTAATGTAGAAATTGGTGCACAAGGTTTTCAATGGTTAGGTACTAAACAGGTTTATGTTAGAAAAGTGACTTTTAAACTAGAAAAAAGCCTGAATCGTTTGCTTACTCTTATACATTCATGAAAAGAATAAACGGATACATAATCTTTTATTAAATCATATCAATCACGTACATTAATGTTAAATATTTCCAAAGTAAAGAAGAGGAAAAACAGTAACTTGAAATGTATAATTTCAATTACTTATATCTACTTTTAGCTTTCAAATTATGTTTCGCGTTTATAACTAAATCTGTAAACAAAGTTCATATCACGTGTTGCTTTTCAAGCAAGAAGGATGATTCGATTCAACCAGTTAGATTCTGTATATTCAAAATAGTTATCAATAACGCTAATTAAAAGTATATAATTTTCTCCGTCCCCTTTTCTTGGATCATTTGATGAATAAATATACCCATATCACCAGACAATATAGTACATGTATGTACCACTATGTATATTACGGATGTACGTAGTGGTACATATATATATATATATATGTGTGTGTGTGTTTGTGTATGTATGTATATATACCTACATATACACACAGGATTTAAGCAGAGAAGCTAAGTTAATCTCTTCAAGTGTGTTCATATTTATATGAGGTTTGATTAAGAGCCACCACATGGTTTCCAGTAATGTTTGAATGTCTATTTTTCTTAAATATTTCTTTGTGAATTTTCATTTTTTTCTCATATTTTCTCCTCTGATGATGACCTTAAGTCGAAACTAGTAGAGATCTATTAAAATAAATTAATTTTTGTCCAATTTTAATAATATATAATATATTATATATATATATTTGAAGGCAATTACAATGCGTATAAAATAAAAATATGTTTATTTTTGTTCTTATCGATTCAAATTATAAAACTTTCAAAGTTTATACTTTGAAATCGATAAGACAAAAAATAATATTTTTGTTTTATTTTTACGTATTTTGTAATTGCCTTTCAATCATTAATATTATTATAAATACTTAACAATGCTTCAAGCAATTACCAATACTTATATATTATATAAATATATATATATATATATATAATACACCCTTCGTCCTATTTGCTGATATGCTGAACAGTTTATTTGATAGAATTTGAACGAACGGAATTTCTATGTTACAAAAGCCTTTCTTCGTCAATCCAATATAAAATTACTTTTTAAAGACCTGGTGACTGTCTCCCATGTTTCTCTTACCTTTGCCAGTATCTATGAATAGTTAAAAAAAAAACATCGTTGTATCTGTAGAAAACAAAGGAAAAATAAAGAAAAAAAAAGAAAATAATTTCTCTATCTGCCCTGCAGGAAGTCCATTTTTATCATATTTCAATTGGTTATAAAAGGCATTTATGTCATTCGGCGCGCGTTATTTAATAGGGAGTACAGCCTGCATTTTCCACCCCCAATGTCGGTTGTTAAAGCTGAAAATCCAAATAAGTTGTTTGAAAGTGGAACAAGAATTTTTCGCTGCTCGGTGTCTGGCGTTCTTACTGACCCGCCTCCTAGATATCTTTTTCATGTTGCCCCCGGTTTGACCCCTCCCACTTTTGAAAACAGTGTGATACCAGGACGATTAAATCAGAGTATTATAAGCTCAACTCTATTTTTTATATATAGAGAGGGGGAATAAAGACGAAAGAATGAGTTAGATAAATGATAAACGAGATACGGTATACTGAGAAAGTACAAGAAACTGGAGAGAACTAATGAAAAGAGAGAGAGAGAGCCAAAAAAAGAAGGAGAGAGAGAGCAAAATATAAAGAGAGAGAGAGAGAGAGCAAAAAAAGGGAGAGAAGAGCGAGAGAGAGAGAGCGGAGAGAGCAGAGGAGGAGAGAGAGAGAGAGAGAGAGAGCGAGGGCAAAAAATAAAGACAAAGAGAGTGAGAACAAGAGAGAGAGAGAGAGAACAAGAGAGAGAGAGAGAGAGAGAGAGAGAGAAAAAGGAGCCAGAAATAGTGAGAGACCAAAAATAAAGATTTATATATATATATATAATAAAAAGAGAGAGAGAGAGAGAGAGAACGAGAGAGAGAGAGAGAGAGAGAAAAATAAAGAGAGAGAACAAAAATAGAGAGAGGGGACAGAAACCAAAAAATAGAGCGAGAGAGGACACACAGAGAACAAAAAAAGAGAGAGGGAGACACAGAGAACAAAAATAGGAGAGGGAGACACAGAGAAAACAAAAATAGAGAGAGAGACCACAGAGAGAGAGAGGGAGACACAGAACAAAAATAGAGAGAGGGAGACAGAGAGAACAAAAAATAGAGAGAGGGAGAGAGAGAGGGAGAGAGAGCATATATATATATATGTATATATATGAAATGGGAAAGAAAGGGATAGAAAGTAAACCAACCAACAAACCAATATAAACACAATGCTCCAAGCAAATTACAAAACCCTTATATATATATGATAGTTAGATAGATAGATAGATAGATAGAGAGCGCGCAAGGAAATAACAGAAAGCAAGAAAAGGGAGAGTAAGCAAGGAAAAAGCAAAGGATTTTATCAGTTTTAAATGGTGAGAGGTAAAAGCGAGGACATAAATGGATTGAAATCAAATAAGAAAAGAAAGGGAAAGAAAGGGATAGAAAGAAAACAGTTTTTGAAACAGTGCGGAGAAACACTCGTAAAATTAAGGATGATAGAATTCATGTTAGGTCATCGATTCCAAATCTACACATCTTCAAAACAAACCAAAACAATTTTCTTGCCACTCCCAAGTTTTGATTTAATGTCGACAGGTGAGCAAAGACCTACATCTCCTAAATAATCTTTATCTGTCACGCAGATCAAAAGCTTGATGTCTTTGAGAAGACATTAGAAAAACAGATCTAAGTCACATATTCTAGTGTATATACTTTCAGAGAAAGGTCAGATTAACCATGTAGCTGCATTATGAGATGCACCAGTTATCTTATGCATTTATAAGTAAGTAAAAACTTACTAGTATACCTAAACTACGTGTTAAGTACTACTAATTAATAAGATACCTTGTAGATACAGATAAATCTATTAATAATGGAGATTCGCTTCTGGTTTTTGTCTGTAACAAAAATTACGTCACTGCTTACGTCAAATTACCCAAAATCGTCATAACAATAAATACACTAAAAATTTTAACATGCAACATTAGACATTCGAAATTGTTTTTTAAAACAAGTTTTAACAAATACATGACTGGTATTATATGTCTATATATAATTTATTTTATTTTAATACATATTCAAAGTTTGCATTTCAAATTGCTTTATTTTTCAATCCTTTAATGAATTTGATGATTTTACTTAATTAGGGTACAAACTCGCTGACACTGAATTTTTTTACTCCCACCCCTCAGCTAATCATGTTAAATTCAATGCTAAGTAAATCGTAATATCACTTGTCTTGCAGGCGGAGTCTAGAATATACCGATTGCATCCCCTTGCAGAGGACTAATAACCACCAAAAAGAGAATGACCTGAGTATGCATCAGGTGGTAGGGTCCACTTCTAGGGCTTTGAAGAATATTATCACACCTTCATTCCGTTGAGGTGTTAGAGGAGTGATAGTACATGTGGAAGTCTCATCTATGGGCCAAATAAATCAGTTTTAAAATACTATTAAATGTGGATACTTGAAACCATATAAGTAAATTTGGCGGAGTGGTCTTTTGTTGGTATCAGCCGGCAGCGAGGGAGTCTATCCCCTTTTCGCTAGTGCTAGATCAGAGAGATGGTTTTGCTGAGGTGGAGCGCTACCTTCAGTTGCCCACTTTACCGCACACATCAGATTACCCTATCTGTGCTACTCATACGCTGAGTTGGCGGGGACCGGTATCGAACACTAGTGATTCCTCGTCGGGTGCTCTATCGACTGAAATTATTAATATAATTGTTACTGGGAGCTATAATTAATTACAAATGCTTACTATCATTAGTTAATTAGCACAGATTAAAAAATAATGTTAAAAAAGAAAAAGTAAAAAAAAAAAGAGAAGATTGACTGCCATTAAATAGCCCTTCAAGGGTTGGTGTGCCACCAAATCAAGCAGGCAACTAGAGGTCATAGCATGAAGAGAGTTTATTCACCAATCTATCAAAGTATACATTAATTCGGATGATTCCATGTATAGTGACACAAATGGAGGTGCGTGGTTTAATTGGAACTGTGGTAGGAAATGGACACGTCGAGACACGTTCAAACCCTAGACGAGGATGTTTGCATTTCCCATAGCTGAAGAATAAAGTTCCAATTACCGTCGAACTGGGCAGACAAGGCAACAAACGATTGTAACTTAAATACAAACCCGAATGTCACAAAGTCTACTGCAGAATGACAGGATATATATAAGACTCCACAATGTCATTCAAATCAAGCAGCCAATCAGAACTGAAGGAATGGAATCACCCAAATTCATGAATGGGTCATTATTGATTTTTATATATACCAACTGTCTTGGACACTGCTTAAGTTGTACTTAGTTAGCTGCTGTTATTCAAACCAACAGTAGACTTACTGACCTCAATAATAGCGCTAATATCCTTGAGAAAAAGTATAAAGCTAACTATTCTCACTCCAACTATACGTAAATAGTAGGGCATACTGGGTTCTTTAACCTTGGTTCGGCAACCAGTCTAGACTGAATTCAAACCTCTTAAACTCCGTTTATGAATTAGTCCATGTGTCACATCCTATTCATGCGAAGAGGTTAGAAAATATGTTCATACTGACACAAAGACCTAAAGAAGATATCAGAAGCAAGCGAACACTAAAAAATGTCTAAGTATATTTATCCTGTATGCAAATATTTTCGTATTTCTTTATTTTGAAATATTAGAGAGAACTGGCAAATATATGCACCCCTGGGTGCAAGTATTTAAGTTTTAATGTAATAAAATATTATATTAAAATAGAATGGCTAATGAAACTAAATACGAATACAGATAAAAAGATTTGAATCAGAGGGTTATTATAAAAAATAGAACAAACTTTTCCATCACTCCCGTCTTTCATTGCTAAATTTTCCTAATTTAACTATTTAGCTTAAATAGGAAGTAAATAATAAAATTAGTTATTTCTTCTTGTTAATCGATTTCTTTTAAGATTTATCCCCGAGATTTTTGCTCATATTTATTAAGGTAAACCCGAATAATTAGAAATCAATAATACTAAGCAGATATATATCAAAATCAAATTTTTAATATCAATATGTAAATTAGCCTTCCCATTCACACTGTAAACCACTATTTTGGTGTATATATCAAAACAATTGCATGTTATTAGTATGTAGATATGGCCAACAGCACTAATAATGTAAACAATTTTATTAATAATTGAGGTTTAAATAAAATTAATATCATGGAGAATGTGACGTACATAACCAAGGGAATTGCAACTTGAGTAGTGATATAGTTTCGGTTACAGACAAACACACAGTTTCTATTATAATAAGATAATAAGATATAGACGAAAATTACTGTTAAATAATTATCAGAGTGAGAAAATGTGTTTAGTAACCAGTCATCTTGAAATATTAGACATAAAAAAGGGAAAAAATGAGATGAATATGTGACAATTACAGACTCAAATCAAAATGAAGGAAATTTCTATCACCTCTTCCAGCTGAAACCCGCCACAAAAAATTATCATAAATTAGAAAAAAAAAAAAAAAAAAAGAAGAAACAAAGAAAAAGGAACACGGCCAAAAAATCATAGTAAAAATTTAGATTTGAATATTTACACACGGCCTTGTAAATTAATTGACTCCTTATTATATATGTTAGTTTCTCTGGGAGTGTAGAGAGAGAGAGAGAGAGAGAGAGAGAGAGAGAGAGAGAGAGAGAGAGAGAGAGAGAGAGAGAGAGAGGAGAGAGAGAGAGAGAGAGAAGAGAGAGAGAGAGGATGGAGAATTTTGAAATGTATGTGTATATTAAATTTCATAAGCAGTAACCTATTTTGGTCAGTTAGTTATCTGCTTTTATTCAAACCAACAGTAGACAAGTACAACTGAAGCAGTGTCCAAGATAGTTGGTATTTATAAAAATCAAGAATGATCCATTCATGAATTTATGTGATTCCATTCCTTGAGTTCTGATTGGCTGCTTGATTTGAATGATATTGTGTAGTTTTATAAAAAAAAAAACCCTGACATTCTGCAGTAGACTTTGCGACTATTCGGGTTTGTATTGGGTTAAAACCGTTTGTTGCCATGTCTTCCCAATTCGACGGTAATTGGAACTTTGATTATTCTTCACATACACCCCGGTAGCAATATCTCGTCTACTGAAAGTGATGTCTACATACTCACAGGAAAGGTATGGAGTGCTATTAACAGGTTATATACCTTATATAAATCTTATCTGATAGAATAAAACTGGTATTCTTCCAAGCAGTGGCCACGTCTGTATTACTGTATGGTTGCACCACCTGGACTCTAAGGAAACGCTTGGAGAAAAAAAAGCTAGATGGGAACTGCTCAAGGATGCTGTGTGTTGTTTTGAATAAGTCCTGTAATAAACAACCTACAAAAAACAGCTGTCTGGCCACTTATCTCCCATCTCAGAAATCATCAAATAAAGACGAACAAGACATGCTTAAGAAGTAAGAATGAACTTATGAGTAACATCCTCACGCACCAATGTTTGACAACCTGCGTAAACTTACACTGGGCACTAGATGTCGTCTAAAGGACTAACCAATCACGGCACGCCTTGGTCATGATAATATATGTTTCACTTAGAGCTATTCAACTGATATTCATTGGTCTTTTTGAAACTTTTTTTGGTCTATTGCACATATGGTCTTTTCTGTGGAGGATTCAATTTTCCCAATCTACCGAAAGGACCAGAGGCAGCGGAAACTCATTTCATGGGAAAATATGAAAAGAAACAATTGAAACAAGTGTTTGTTGTTTGACGTCAATTTCAAATGTGGAATTTCCATGAATAGAATATTGTACGATATTGACATAGCTATTGTGCTTATTTCAACCTTTTTTCCTTCCAGTCATTTATTTGCGTTCTTACAGTTGAGTGAACATATAAAAGTTGATGGAGGAGAAGAAGAGGACGGAAAGGCATTATATACATTTAGATAAATATATAAAATGTTATATCCTAAAAGCCTATACACAAACGTGTATTTATATAGGTATAAGTTTATGCAATCAAATAACTTCAAGTTTTATGCATCTCTTTCAACATTGGCATACCACCACAGATTTGAATATATTAGCGCACGCGCACACATTAATGTGCGTGGGTACACAAACATGTCCACACCGTTTATACGAGAACATGCGCGCTTACACACTCAGGAATACGCTAGGACACCCTCACGTACACACACCATATATATATTAAAATCTCAACCATTTCACGACTGTTTTTTAGGATCTCAACCATTGGACTCATCTGATGATTGCATTACCATGAAACTTCAAGTTATGAGTGTAAATCCATAATATTACCATTGATTATATATACTAGCAAATATATGCACCCTCCGGGTGCAAGTATTTAAGTTTTAATGTAATAAAATATTGTATTAAATTAGAAAGGCTAATGAAACTAAATAAGAATACAGATAAAAAGATTTGAAACAGAGGGAGTATAATAAAAAACGGAAACAACTGAAACTTACTCTTCCATCACTCTCGTCTTTCATTGTTATTTTTTTCTAATTTAAGTATTTAGTTATAAGAGGAAGTAAAGAATAAAATGACAGTTATTTATCTTGTTAATGGATTTCATTTAAGATTCATTGAAGAGATTTTTGCTTATATTCATTAAATAAAACCAAACAGTTAGAAATCAATAATACTAAGCCCATATTCATTAAATTCGATTTTTTTATATTAATATGCAAATTAGCCTTCCGTTCACACTGTAAACCGCTATTTTGTTGTATATATAAATACAATTGCATGTTGTCAGTATGTAGACATAGTTAACAGTATTAATAATGTATGACAATTTTATTAATAATTGAGGTTTAGATAAAAATAAAATCATGGAGAATGTGATGTCAATAACTAAGAGAATTGTGACTTGAGTAGGAATATAGTTTCGGTTACAGACAGAAAAACACACAATCTCCATTATAATAAGATTATATATATATATATATATATATATATAGATAGATAGATAGATAGATAGAGAGAGAGAGAGAGAGAGAGAGAGAGAACGTATATTACATAGTGTAGAACATGGACAAACAAACATGTATTCTGAACACTGATTAATGTAAATATATATATATAAATATATATATATATATATTAAAATAGATTTTAATTTTAAGTATGAGAGATACTGAAACAGAACAGTGAAACAAATAAGTATATCAAATTCCTAAAATATGATTAGAATTACACTTAAAATTTAAATGCTTTCACTAGCTATTATTTATAATTAGACTTAAGTTAAAACAATAAAGAGATGAGAACTAGGAAATATATAAACAAATAGAATAAGCCACACACGATAACAGAAAAATATGAACCGACAGAATATTTTCTGATAGTCACAGTTCAACTGTGACTATCAGAAAATACGTTTATTTATGTTTAAGTCAGATAGGGTCTTGAGATCGTATAGATCGAAATTGTGGTAGATTTATAACACTTTTCTACTATATATGACTTTCAAAGAAAGAAAGTAACAAACCGTCATTTGACTATGATAAATTTATTTCGATCAGAGATTCAATACGAGTCTCGTCTAATCAGATAGTGTTTACAAAATACTGAGCAAATTGAACTGAAAAAAATATTCACCAGAAAATTTTTCTCATACACCCACATAAAAAATAAACCTTTTTTCATAACAATAAAAACAATTTAAATATTTAAAAAATATTAAGGATGCTGCAATTATTTTAATTTAGTGTTTATAGCTGCTATTTTCCGTTAATAATCACTTCACCCGCCTAAAAAATTTTTTTTAATGGTAGCTTTCAAGATAGACAAACATGGAACTCCTTTCTTTAACGATAAGAAAGCGTGAATGACACTATTACAAACCCTTTCGTCAACATATAAAAACTCGTAGCATAAGATAAGATATATGAGTAAGTAAATCCGATGGTATAAGAACAGAAGACAATACAGAAACCAATATTAAATCCAATTGATATGTTTGGCTTCTTCAGAAAATTATTTCGAGAAAAAGCTATCTTTACAGTGAAACATTTCAATTTACTTTTCCTATTGTCTTTCATTTCTCATATATATATTTTTTTACCGGCTTGATTTCTTTGTTTAATGGCATATTAGCCATCATGGGTTATTTAATACCAACGCCGTCCTAGTAAAAGAACTGTCGTGATACAATTTAACCCATAGCTGGGAGGATGAGGAAGTTTGTACTTTTTCCAGAGGTATAATCCGAAAGTGACCATAAAAGCACGAGTGGACCACACCTTGGATAAGTGTAAATACTACTTATCCCTCTGCCTCTGTTTTTATACCAACGCACACGTGTGTGTGTGTAGGTGCCTAGTGTAATGGTTACTGTCGTAGGAAAGACGACAAGAGGAGTTCAAAAGCTGGACGAGGCTGTTTGTATTCCATATAGAGTTAATTCAATTGGGAATGGTATAAATCCAGCTAATCTCTCTCCAGCAATTAGTAAATTGTAAGGCGGATTAGTGTTTTTAACCTTGGTTAGGCAACCAGTCAAAGAAAAGAAAAATTGATTTCGAACCAAGTGTGCTTAAGAGATTGATATTTTGTCACATCCTACTCGTACAGATGGTTGGTGTACACGCACACACGCAGATTATAATATAGCAAACTTGTTGGTAAATCCTCGCGGTGAGAAAAAAACCCAGCAAATAGTTTGATTGCAAAAATATACTACCAAATATCACCTGGGGAAAAAAGACCAAGATATTCGTGCCAACCAAAAATAATCTATTGGTACAATAGTTGGCCAAAAGAAAAAACAATTTACATATACATTATATATATATATATATATATATATATATATATACACAAAACCGCCAGGAAACTAAAGCAAATAAGTAAAAAGTGCTCAATACCTAAGTAGAACCAATAATAAAGATAAACCTAATGAGTCAGATAAAGCTACTAAAAGTTTCGCAAAGTGCTCTTCAGCTCGAAGATCGGATCTTAGCTCTGAAGAGCAATTAGAGAAACTTAGTAGGTTTATCTGACTCATTAGGTTTATCTTTATATATATATATATATATATATATATATATATATATATAACTGCATCTGATGGCGAAGTTACATTTCTGGAGTTCTGATGAGAGTGGATTGCAATTACTCCCAGGTCCACTTTGACCTGCAGTGGTAGTACCTGTTACGGTAACTTCTATGGGTTAGATAGAAGAAATGAGTTTTAAAAATTGTTTTAAAAAATTAGTTTAAATAAAAAATTAAAAAAAAATTTGAATACCCATCAATAAAACGTTTTCGGCATAAAATCACCCAACAAGAGTTGGCATGCCTCAGAATCCAAACAACCAACGTTAAACGTACACACTTCTTCTCTGCGCTCTCTTTTGGCTTATATTTAAGGAAAATTAGAGATCTTGGTTTGTATAGACCGTCTTCCTCTTTCTTTTCTCTTCACACGATTATGCACCGTCTCAATATCAATGGCTACTAATTATTGATTCGATCCGACGCTTCTTTTTATGGAAATAAATCAATGCATATGAAATAAACAGAAATGGTAAGTTATTTTGTTTTCTCAAATACGTTTGCCTGCGTCCTTTGCTCCTGTTCAGTCCGGAGACTTCAATCAAGCTCTCGCGAAAAGGAGAGCAATAGAAACTCAAACAACAGAATTGGGAAAGTTTTATCACAAAGGCAGCAGAAATGCGTCTATTTATTCATAGAGCAATCTAAACGAGACACGAATCCACTTCCCGTGGAACGGGTATTCGATTGGACCATTTGTCGGTCATAGATACCAATTCTCCAACGTGGTTTTATGGCTTTTCCCCCACTGAATGGGTTGATAAGGGTCATTATCTCTCGTCTACCTTTTGTGTACTCCTTTTCAAGCGTGGTACCATAATTCGGAATATATATATATATATATATATATATATATATATATATATATGTGTGTGTGTGCGTGCGTGTGTGTGTGTGTCTCTCTCTCTCTCTCTCTCTCTCTTTCATTCTCATAACTGATAAGCTTATGTGATAATTGAAACTAGCAGGACCTGTGGACATACCATTGTATGATAATTTAATTATAACGTTTGATATATTTCCATCTGAGTTATTGCAAATAGTTCAATATGTAAAACGTATAATAATCTTGATTTAACACTCACTCATTTTTTTCTTTCTTTCCTACTTTACATTATGTTTGATTATAACAGACTAGCGTTATCGCTATGGCCTGCTCATGCCTCTCTCTATATTACCCTACTCTCTTTCTGTCATTTTTTCTATGTAGCATGTTCTTTTTTCCCTTTCTAATAAAAACGGAAGGGTCATTTTAGCCGAGGAGAAATAAGACTATTTGGTCGGTCTCATTTTTAACCAGAGGGTGTTGCAAGATGATAACGGTCGTATCTGTGTATTAATATAGAGACTAGCAGAATCTGTGGATATATCACATTATGTTAATTTAATTATTACAATGTTTGATATCTTTACTTAAGAGCTATTGCTAAATAGTTAAATATGTAAAAAGTATAATGCTCTTTATTCAACTCACTCTCACTCTTTTTTCTTTCATTCCTCCTTTTCATCATCATCGACTTAAACAGATTAGCGTTATTGTATTTGCATTCCCGACCCTTCTTTCTCCTACACTTTCTTTCTTATATTTTTGGGTAACATGCCCTTTCTTTCCTTATAACAAAAACGGAATTTTCCATTATTTAACTGATAAGAAATGAAAACTTTGTGAATAAGCACCACCAGATAATCAGTATTTACATTTTTGCATTTCATCTTTGTACGATTTGGACGGTCTCATTTTTAACAAGTGGGTGTTACAAAATGATAAAAGACAGAAGATTAAGGAACAAGAGTATTAATATATACGAGAGCGAGTCAAATGGTAATGCCATTTTGTTTAGGACAGATATAATTACTGTGACATATGAAAAGAAAATATACGACTGGTGCCGACTCCTGATACACGACTTGTACAAGTCTTAATTGTGCCGTGAAAAAGCCCTTAACGTTACAACTGGAATCATTTCGGCCCCATGAAGGAGGGTTTGAGAGGCAAACATTATTTCAGTGACGAGGAAGTGAAATCTATAGTTAAGAAGTGGCTCAAAGAACAGTCAACAGAATTGTATGGGACAGGGATACATGCTCTCATTCAAAGGTGGAACATTGCGATTGAGAGAAACGGTGACTATGTGGAGAAGTAGAGATGGGATTCACAGAGGACTAGCTTCATTTTGATGTATGATACACATTCCTGTATTGGTAATTATACCTGTCCTAGACGAAATGGTATTACTTTTTGACACGCCCTCGTACATATGTTAATTCATGTTGTAGACTATCACTTGTCTATGCAATTTTCTTTTTACACATTTTTGTTCAAAACTAGAATAATTCCGAAAAAATCCGACATTCAAGTTACTATTTCAAACATAAATATTATCAGTGGTCGGTAATTTCAGATTGTTTCCCCTGGATTCTCTTGATTGTTTTTTTTTTTATCTTTTCCGAGAAATTAGACAGACGTCTCAATGCGGTTGTAATGTGAACGATCTCTGCATTTTCACGTTGAACCTTTATCTTAATAGTTTGTGCATACGGGGCTGTAATTACGCGCGATTATTTGCTATGTAACTCGTTAAGACAATCACTAATAGAACAATTCGGAAAAATTATTTCCCCCCAGACATTCTGTTGGCTAGCAGATACTTATTAAAATCCCACCCACATTTACCTCTTAAACACAATTATCCCTCCTTCCTTCCTCATACACACAGACATATAATGTGTGTGTTTACATAAACGTGTAATATATGTGTGTGTGTGTGTTTTGACATAAACGTACAATATATATTATATATATATATATAAATTGTGTTGAATAAACGTACAATATATATAATATATATATATATATATATATATATATAATGTGTGTGTGTTGACATAAACGTGTAATATATATATATATATATATTAACTTTTTACTTGAAGGCAATTTACTTTATTCAGCAACGTTCTAAAATAAACAAACATCCAAAAATCATATATATGTGTGTGTGTGTGTTGACATAAACGTGTAATTATGTGTGTGGACATAAACTTGTAATTATATATTATATATAATGTGTGTGTGTTGATATATGTAATATATATATATAATGTGTGTTGACATAAACGTGTAAATATATATATATATATATGTGTGTGTGTGTTGACATAAACGTGTAATATATATATATATATATATAATATATATATATATATATATATATATATAATGTGTGTGACATAAACATATATATATATATATATATATAAATGTGTGTTGACATAAACGTGTTATTATATATATATATATATATAATATATTATATATGTGTGTGTGTGTTGACATAAACGTGTTATATATATATATATATATATATATATATATATATGTGTGTGTGTGGTGTGTGTGTGACATAACGTGTTTATATATATATATATATATATATATATATATATATATATATATATATATATATATATATATATTTGCGGGACGGTGGATATACCATTTTATGCTAATATGATTATTAAAACTTTTGTATATGTGCATAAGAGCAATTTCAAATAGTTCACATTCCTTTTCATCTTTTCAATATGATCAATATGTTCTATTGAAGCAGAATAGCATTATCGCTTCCACGTGCTCACCTACTTACTTTCCCCATACGTTTTTCTTTTTGTGTAGCATGCCCTTTAGCTTCCCTTTATTTTTTTTTATAATAAAACGGAATAGTCCATTATTTAGCTGAGGATACGACACCCATAAAGAATAAGAATTCGGCACATAAGTAACATCATATAATCAGGATTAACATTGCTGCATTTTTTCTTGGGTGATTTGGACGGTCTCATTTTAAAAAAGGGTGTTACAAGATAACGGTCGGAAGATTAAGAAACAAGCGTCTTAATATATATATATATATATATATATATATATATATTATACGGGTTGTTCGGATAAATTTGGACATTTATTTTGGTTATTTTTCTCCGTATGTTTGGAGGTAATTGACGCAACACATCATTTAAAAGCTGACGCATTTCTTTCGTGATATTTGTGGGTTCGGCAGTCCATCGATTCATACTCTGTGCATCACGCAATATGAAATGAAGAATGGTCCGAAGCTTTTAAATGAGTGGTGCGTCAATTCCTCAACATACGGAGAAAAATAACGCAAATATAAATGTCAAATTTATCTGCGACACCCTGTTATTATATATATATATATATATAATATAGTTATATATAATACGCTTGTTTTAATCTTCGACGCGTTATCTTGTAACACCTTTTGTTAAAAAATGAGACCGTCCAAATCCCCAAGAAAAAATGCAGCAATGTTAATCTCTGATTTATGATGTTACTTATGGCCGAATTCTATTCTTTATGGGTGTCCGTATCCTCAGCTAATAATGGACTATTCCTGTTTTTTATTTAAAAAAAAATAAGTGAAGCTAAAAGGGCATTCAAAAAGAAAAACGTATGGGGAAGTTAGAGTAGGTGAGCACGTGGAAGCGATAATGTCTTCTGGCTTAATAGAACATATTGATCATATTGAAAAGATGAAAAAGGAATGTGAACTATTTGAAATTGCTCTTATGCACATATACGCAAAAGTTTTAATAATCATATTAGCATAAAATGGTATATCGCACGGTCCCGCAAATATATATATATATATATATATATATATATATATATATATATATATATATATATATATTATATATAAACACGTTTATGTAAACACTACACACACACACCACACACATATATTTATATATATATATATATATTATATATATAACACGTTTATGTCACACACACACACATATATATATATTATATATTATATATATATATAATAACACGTTTATGTCAACACACCATTTTATATATAGTATGATATATATATATGTTTTCTGTCACACATTATATATATATATATATATATATATATATATATATATATATATATATATATTTACACGTTTATGTCAACACACACACACACATTAATATTATATATATATTACACGTTTATGTCCACCCACCACACATTATATATATATATTATACACGTTTATGTCAACACACACACATTATATATATATATATAATTAAAGTTTATGTCCACAACAATTAATTCAACGTTTATGTCAACACACACACACACATTATATGATTTTGGATGTTTGTTTATTTTGTAGAAACGTGCTGAATAAAGTAAATTGCCTTCAAGTTAAAAAGTTAATATATATCATATATATATATTACACGTTTATGTCAACACACAACATTATATATATATATATATACTATATTATATATATATTATTGGTAACGTTTATGTCAACACGACATTTTATATATATATATATATATATATATTGTACGTTTATGTAAACACACACACACCATATATTACACGTTTGTAACACACACATTATATTGTCTGTGTGTATGAGGAAGGAGGAGGGATAATTGTGTTTAAGAGGTAAATGTGCGGTGGGATTTTAATAGTATCTGCTAGCCAACAGAAATGTTGGGGGGAAATAATTTTTCGCGAATTGTTCTATTAGTGATTGTCTTAAGAGTTACATATGCAAATAATCGCGCGTAATTACAGGGCGCCCCGTATGCACAAAACTATTAAGATAAAGGTTCAACGTGAAAATGCAGAGATTCGTTCACATTAACAACCGCATTGAGACGTCTGTCTAATTTCCTCGGAAAGATAAAAAAAAAACAATCAAGAGAATCGCAGGGGAAACAATCTGAAATTACGACACTGATAATATTTATGTTTGAGAAATAGTAATTGAATGTCGGATTTTTTCGGAATTAATTCTAGTTTTTGAACAAAATGTGTAAAAAGAAAATTTGCATAGAAAAGTGATAGTCTACAACATGAATTAACATATGTACGAGGGCGTTGTCAAAAAAGTAATACATTTCGTCTAGGACAGGTATAATTACCAATACAGAATGTGTTCATACATCAAAACTAAGCTAGTTCGCTCTGTGAATCCCACTCTACTTTCTGCCAATAGTCACCGTTTCTCTCATCGCAATGTTCCACCTTTGAATGAGAGCATGTATCCTGTCCCATACAATTCTTGTTGACTGTTCTTTGAGGCACTTCTTACTTAGATTTCACTTCCTCGTCACTGAAATAATGTTTGCCTCTCAAACCTCCTTCATGGGGCCGAATGATTCAGTGTACGTTAAGGGCTTTTTTTCAACCGGCACAATTAAAGCACTTGTACAAGTCGTGTTCAGGAGTCGCACAGTGCGTAATATTTTCTTTTCATATGTGCACAGTAATTATTCTGTCCTAAACAAATGGGGCATTACCATTTGACTCGCTCTCGTATATATTAATACTCTTGTTCGCTTAATCTTCTGTCTTTTATCATTTTGTAACACCACTTGTAAAATGAGACCGTCCAAATCGTACAAAGATGAATGCAAAAACTGTAAATACTGGATTTTCTGTGGGTGCTTATTCACAAAGTTTTTCAACTTTCTTATCAGTTAAATAATGGAAAATTCCGTTTTTGTTATAAAGGAAAGAAAGGGATGTTACCAAAAATATAGAAAGAAAGTGGTAGGAGAAGAAGGGTCGGAATGCAAATACAATAACGCTAATGCTGTTTTAAGTCGATGTGATGAAAAAGGAGGAATGAAAGAAATAAGTGAGAGTGAGTTGAATAAAGAGCATTATACTTTTTAGCTATTTTAATCTATTTAGGCAATAGCTTCTTAAGTAAAGATATCAACATTGTAAATAATTAAATTAACATAATGTGATATATCCACAGATTCTGGCTAGTCTCTATATTAATACACAGATACAGACCGTTATCATCTTGCAACACCTCTGGTTAAAAATGAGACCGACCAAATGAGTCTTATTTCTCCTCCGCTCAAATGACCCTTCGTTTTTATTAGAAAAGGGAAAAAAGAACATGCTAACATAGAAAAAATGACAGAAAGAGAGTAGGGTAATATAGATGAGAGGCTGAGAGGCCTAGCGTAAACTGCTAGTCTGTTTATAATCAACTAATGTAAAGTAGGAAAGAAGAAAAAAATGAGTGAGTGTTAAATTCCGATTATTTATACGTTTTACATATTGAAGCTATTTGCATAACTCAGAATGGAAATATATGCAAACGTTATCAATTAAATTATATACAATGGTATGTCCACAGGTCTGCTAGTTTTCAATTATCATAAGCTTATCAGTTATGAGAATGAAAGAGAGCGAGAGAGAGGAGAGAGTAGACACACACACACACGCACAGCAAACACACATATATATATATATATATATATAATATATATAATATAAATATTCCGAAATTATGGTACCACGCTTGAAAAGGAGTACACAAAAGGTAGACGAGAGATAATGACCCTTATCAACCCATTCAGTGGTGGGGAACAAGCCATAAAACCACGGTTTGAGAATTGGTATCTATGACGCGACAAAATGGTCAATCGAATACCCGTTCCAACGGGAAAGTGATTCGTGTCTCGTTTAGATTGCTCTATGAATAAATAGACCATTTTCTGCTGCCTTTTGTGATAAAACTTTCCGCAATTCTGTTGTTTGGTTCTATTGCTCTTCGCTTTTCGCCGAGAGCTTGATTGAAGTCTCGCGGACTGAACAGGAGCAAAGGACGCAGGCAAACGTATTTGAGAAAAACAAAATAACTTACATTTCTGTTTATTTCATATGCATTGATTTATTTCATAAAGAAGCGTCGATCGAATCAATAATTAGTAGCCTGATATTTGATATTGAGACGTGCATATCGTGTGAAGAGAAAAGAAAGGGAAGATGGTCTATACAAACCAAGAATCTCTATTTTCTTAAATTAATAAGCCAAAAGAGAGCGCAGAGAGAAGTGTGTAGTTTAACGTGTTGTTTGGATTCTGAGGCATGCAACTCTTGTTGGGTGATTTATGCCGAATAACGTTTTATTGATGGGTATTTCAAATTTTTTTCTTAATTTTTTATTTAAACTATTTTTAAAACAATTTTTAAACTCATTTCTTCTATCTAACCCTAGAAGTTACCGTAACAGGTACTAACATGGCAGGTCCAGTGGACTGGGAGTAATTGCAATCCATCTCATCAGAACTCCAGAGAAAATGTAACTTCGCCATGCAGATTGGCAGTTATATATATATATATATATATATTTATATAATATATATTATAAGATAACCTAATGAGTCAGAATAACCTACTAGTTTCCTCTAATTGCTCTTCAGAGGTAAGATCCGATCTTGCGAGGCTGAAAGAGCACTTTGCGAAACTTTTAGTAGCTTTATCTGACTCATTAGGTTATCTTTATTATTGGTTCTACTTAGGTATTGAGCACTTTTAGCTTATTTGCTTTAGTTTCCTGGCGGTTTTTGTGTATATATATATATATATATATATATATAATATATAATGATATGTAATTGTTTTTTTTTCTTTTGGCCAACTATTGTACATAGATTATTTTTGGGTTGGCACGAATATCTTGTCTTTTTTCCGCCAGGTGATATTTGGTAGTATATTTTTGCAATCAACTATTTGCTTGGGTTTTTTTCTCACGCGAGGAATTTACCCACAATGTTTGGCTATATTTTTTTATTTTATTTTTTTTATTTCTCATGTTTTTC
>CM042155.1:92722350-92859850 GCA_023376005.1 Doryteuthis pealeii
CGGAGAATCGTGAGAATCGGAAAGCCGATATGAAGCCCCCCGTTCCCGTTTAAGGAGTAAGCAAACTCAGTCAGTAGAGTTAGAACTTAGAACGAAGCAGCAATATTGTAAGGATCCGCGCGCATTGTTGGTCTTGTGGTTACTGGAATAAAGTAACATCATCGTAAATCGAAAGCTTGTTGGTTATTACTAAAACTAAACATAGCCACAGGGCTTCTGATAAGCAAGTGACCCAAGAAATCCAGACCGAATCCTCAATAGAAGGACAGACGAGACTTACGAAGATATACCAGAGATCCGCCATAAGAATAGACACGAGTAAGAGCCAGTAAGAAGGTATATAACATAATAGATATTAGGCCGGTTAAAGGAGGCATATACAACATATAGAAGTGGTACCGCCAAGGAAAAGCACACGTAACAACTTGGATATTTTTTGCATAACATTCGTAGTTGGTCATCGTTCCTGTTTTTAACAATTTTATTCCTGCTTGTGTACTAGCATAAAAGTGACTCGTTTCTGTCTATGTAGCGCTTTAAAACTAATTTAATCCATGAAATATAATCCATTGTTAAGAGGATATAGTTAAGGATTAATCAGGAAAATAACTCAGACTAAAACTTCCAATATGCATAAGGAAAATGACATTGAGTTCCTTTTCACGAAAGGAAATTCCAAAACTTGTCAGTATTTCACATATACTATAAAAATTTCTGTGTGATTTCATCATTTAATAAACGGGGTGTCCATGACTTGTCGCCTCTACATAGCTCTAGAGATATAAATAATTAGCTCATTTCTAAAAAAGGCCTTGGGGATAAACACCGAAAATCAAAAATCCGGACGAACACCATGGAGGACGCCACAACGTATGTGATGCTGAACTTCTCACTACCAGCAATTCCTTTTACACCATCGTTTTCAAACTGCAGTGGTTTCTTTGCGTTTCTTTGTACCACAATGGATACCGTGAAAGGGTACCTGTGCTGGTATAGCCGATGTCCAATCATCCCACCCAGGCTATGAGCTTCCACATTTTTTAACACTACGCATGTCTCTAGTAGACGGATGGATGCTAACTAGTTACTAATACAACAAAGAGGCAAAAAATATTAAAGATACTTAAAGGAAAAATAATTATATAAACTATATATTACATCATTTAAACCAAAAAACCAATGTAAGTTAAAACAAGATATATCTTGTATATGCTGGTTATTAATTTGTTTACAAACGTAGTAAGTGAAAGTCGTCGGGCGGTCTAATGTGGTATGTGCCATACAGCAAGGAGTCGATCCCCTTTTCACTAGCGCTAGACCAAGGGAGACTGTTTTTGCGTCGAGATGGAGCGCCACACCTACCATCGGCTCCTTAACTTTACCACACAGATCCATTGTGCTACTCACACGCTGAGTTGGCGAGGGCGGTACGAATTATGAAACCTTTGTCGTTTCTACCGAACGCTCTACCGACTGAGCTAACCCGCCCATATGTAGTAATCGTCAGAAAAATTGCGAGGTTTTACCCATGGTACGCACTTCTGTGTAGATGGTTTTAGTGGTTTAGTTTTACAGCATATGCAACTCTTTTTCGGTTAATTAAGCGGAATCAAGTCATTTTGATGTACACAAAACTCCGATTGCTTACACATACCTGGGGTTGCTTAAGTGGTAACCCAATTAGTAGTGAAACAGGTTCATCCCTTGCTTAACTTGGTGATCAAGTGGAACCGGTGCTGTCAACCTGATTGACCATATCTTATGTCTCTAATGAAATGTAGCCATGGGTTAGCCCTGGGTGAAAATCTATTCGCCACCCAGTCAGCTAGGATTGTTGACGGTATTTAATTTGTGTGCTTCTCACTAACTTTATTTCGATGTCAATTTTATTACTGTTTTCAAAAAAGAGAGGACTTGCGTATAGTGCATATGTCACTAATAAGATTCGGAGCCGGTGCATATGCTTGGTTTTTTTTTTTTGTCGTAGAAAAAGGACTACTTGCCTTGGATGAGGCCTTTTTACGTTTTACTTGCGAAACTAATGCCCTTGGGAAGCCACAAGCCATCTCTTCTCTTCCACTAAAGCGGTAAATTGAAGTGCAGACTGATCTCGTTAGACCTGGTAAGGTTTAGAATAATATTTTCTTTTGTTATCACTCATCAAAAAGGTTTTATTGTTACAAAGCATTTCACTACCGAAACTATAATTTGTTAAAAGCATTCACCAAGATTCAGTTTATTACATTGGTCATCATCGAAATATCGATAAAATAAGTTTATAGTCACGTTCATTTTTTTCTTCACGCTTTAGGAGGCTAAAGGAAAACAATTATGAAGATTCCCTAATTTTCCAATAAGGCGATCTTAAAAAGGCTATTTATGGTTGTTTTTTCTTTTATCTTCAAAAGCTGAGAGACAAGTTGCAATTTTGTTACATGAAAAAGAAACTTTTAAAAGTCGCAATATTGATAAGGTAAAAAAAAAATACATATAAATATCAATATTGTAGTTAAGAGTTAATGTTTATATGTTCCGAGAATTCACTCCTTTAGTCCAGTTAGCAAATAGCGCAACGGGTGATAAATTATAATGCCTAGCATAAACTTGTACACGATCATGATTGGCGGAATGAGAACAGTTATACTCCGGTGGATGAGATAAAGTGCTCGGTTCGCATATATCATGAAATTATACCAGTATCAAGTTGACAAGAAAAACCTGAAGAAATGGAGGACACATTGGCCGAAGCATTGTATATAACAATGAAATCAGGAAGGACAGTCCGAAAAATCCTAAATAATAATGTATAGATTTACTAAATCAATTGCTTTCGATAGTTTTTAAGATAAAAACAGAAAGTTTATTAATCATGACTGAATATTTTTCTGTGCTTCCTGCCTCACATAATTGATTTTACGTAACTGAGTTACTAAATCTCTATAGTAGATTATACTGGTGATGTAGAAAGAGGATAACTCGCGTTTTCATCTAATTTCCTTTGAGAAAGTTATTGTAAAATTATATTAAAAAGTTTTTAAAAACTTTAGCAAAAGAAAAAAAGTTTCTATTTCATGCTAAAAAGAAATAGCCAACTTGTCACGCAAAACCTTGAAGCGAATTGAAGAACTAACATAATTTATGGCCCTTTTAAAGATACTGCTTATTTAAAGAATTCGATTTCGGCCGCTTCCCGTAATTAGGTTTCGTTTAATCTTTGTAAGTTTTTGAAAAAAAAAAAAGCCGATAGAGAGAAAATGAACGTTAACTAACTTTTCCATTCTGATATTATGCTCATCTCTGACGAGTTATAGGCAATGATGAGTAGCCGCCGGAAACGTTTTGTTATTTCCCAGAATGTGCATTTACAAGTCATTAATTTATGGCAAAATGTAAGGCAATTATTTTAATCATACATCCATCGGAAGTTTATCGCTTCTTGGCACATGAGAATTACAAATCCCAAATAAATAACAGAATATAAAAGAATAAAAAAGCACACTATGAAGAAAACAATTTCGCAAGAAAATGTATTTCACTGAATTTTTGAGAAAATGCTTCATAATTTGTATTATTTGGACTATTGTCCTCATCTTTACTGCTATCTACACAACGTTAGGTGAGAGTAGCTTAAGCAAGCATTTAAACCTCATCTATGACAATGCTACACCGTAATGAAATACTGGGCATAAATAAGTTTAATACAATACGCAAGAAAAAATTGGTGTTTGGGTGAAAATGATTTCGGAATTTTTATAAGTTCTAACATGCGAATACAACATTAGTATATGCTTTACAAGTTTTTTTCAGCCTTTGACGCTGACAGAAGGATTACCTGAAGTAATACTAACTTATTATAACCACCACACACCAAATTAGTAAAAATTTCTATTATCGATTGAGGAAATCACTGTACGGCTTCTTATCGGTAATCCGTATTACAAGAATAATTAGTATTTGGATTATTATATACTGTCCTCTCTTTGTTTGTTGTTGAGGACAATAGTCCGAATACTACAAATTATCAAGCCTTAGCTCAGTCGGTAGAGCGTTCGGCTAGAAACCACAAGGTTCCTAGTTCGATACCGGTCCTCGCCAACTCAGCGTATGAGTAGCACAGGGATCTGTGCGGTAAGTAAGAGCTGATGGTAGGTGTGGCGCCCCACCTCAGATGCTAAAAAACAATCTTCTTGGTCTAGCGCTATTGAAAGGGGTAGACTCCCTCGCTGACTGGCTGATACCGACTTTAGGCCGCCCGACGACTTACTTACTTATCTCAAACACTCAGAGAAATTCTTGTATAATACTCTTAAACTTATAGATTGTATTTCTAGGTTAACAATACTTAGAGGAACCATTACGAATCTGTCGGGTTGATATAGTCGTAAGGCACTAGTGAATCGGACTCGCGTCTTCGATACAAAACCGGGTTGTTATTTATCATGGATTAAAAATCGAAGAATACCGGCCAGAAAATTTACCAGTAAAAGTAGGCAATTGCCGAAAGTGTGTTCTGGCTAAGTTTTACTACATTAATGATTAGAGACGATAGTATTATTGGCACGAACTGGTCGTTGAGCGATTTAATAAGTGGCAATTACTTTCACTGAAAGGCAATGGAGTAAAATGAAATATGTGAAGCATGTTAGATGAGAGACGAAATTAGTATTCGTTAAAAGTAAAATTGTGTGTGTGTACACACATACACACGTGTGTGTGTGTGTCTGTGTGTATACATGAGTATAGTTTGTGACTAATAATGTAAACACCGTTTATTTTAAACAATATATATTGTCTTTTGAGAATTGATATAATTCGGTAGTGAATGCTGATCATGTAGATCAAATATTATATAGGTAAACCTCCCAATCATAATTCAGCTAAATATGTGGAATTAGTGAATCGAGATATATATATATATAATATATATATATTATATTAATATATATGGTCACCCACAGACACGTGTTTCGACTTATCAAGTCTCTTCAGTGTGGCTGGGATTAAAATCTGATCGATTGGGTGTCAGCCTAATGGTTAAGGTGCCGGACATTCTTCACTTACAGAATGGGAAGGGATTTTAACTTTTTAATACACACATCGCTTGGTGTTAAAAGGCCGTCACAGTTCTCCATTCCTTATATAGAATTATATATATATATATATATATATATATATATATATATATATATTGTGTGTGTGTTTTTAAAAATTAATTCCCGTGTGCCGCTTTAACTTTTTCATTGTATTGGCACAAGTAATTATCCAAGAGTGCGTAAAATATCAAAACCATTGTAGACCCTTAAATAGACTCATCATATAATTGTAGAAAAAATTATGTGTATATTATATATATTTATAGGAAATATTTTTTGATTGTTTCTCCATACACAAATACTTATTAGATATACCGACAAAGAAGCATACGTAGACTCCACAACATCATTATATCTTATTATAATGGAGATTGTGGGTTTGTCTGTCTGTAACCGAAACTATATTACTATTCAAGTCATAATTCCCTTTAGTTATTTACATCACATCCTCCATGATTTTATTTTTAATTTAAACTTCAATTAATATAAAATTGTTATACATCATTAAGACGTTACCATATCTACATACTGTATTTACCGCGTACCCCACTTGTACGGGTCAGGCAAAAGTCCTATTAACGTGGACCACCCACAAACGAAGCTCATGGAGTGGCAGGTGAAAAATTGCGTCGATCCGTCGGCATTCCCCCTCAAGGGGGCGCCTCAGCACTGGGCAATAAACCCAGCCCTGCCCCTTTAAATCGAGGGGCAGTGTTGCCTGGGGGGATGGCCCCCTGGGATCGACCACTATTAATTATATCAATGGTCCAGAGGCCGAAGCCACTGTTGACCATATCTACATACTAATAACATGCAATGTATTTATATATACAACAAAATAGCGGTTTACAGTGTGAACGGAAGGCTAATTTACATATTGAACTTAAAAATTTGATTTTAATAAATATATGCTTAGTATTATTGATTTCTAATTTTTTGTTTTATCTTATTGAATATGGGCAAAAATCTCAGGGATAAATCTTAAAAAAAATCCATTAACAAGAAGAAATAACTGTAAATTTATTCTTTACTTCCTATTTAACTAAATAGTTAAATTAGGGAAATTTACCAATGAAAGACGGAGTAATGGAAAATGATGGAAGAGGCTGGTTTCAAAGTTGTTCTATTTTTCAATCATACCCCCTCTGTTCCAAATCTTTTATCTGCATTCTTATTCAGTTTCATTAGCCTTTCTAATTTTTATATATTTCATTATATCAAAACTTAAATACTTGCACCCGGAGGGCATATATTAGCTAGTATATATAATGCACGGTTCTGTGTACATATACGTGTGTGTACCCTCCCGTACTCTTGGGTTTATTTAAAGACGCCCAATTTGTAATTGTTGTTATCGTAGGAAATCGACACGAGTTCAAATATTGCACGAGGCTGTAACAGTTCTCGTACAATTAATACCTTTTCACCGTCTAGCTATGTTTACGTAGGAGATTCTCTGCTCTTTAACCTGATATGGCAACCGGCCTTGGAGAAAGAAAATTGTTTTATCATGTTAAACCACACTTTAAAAAAATATAACTCATGTCATATCCTGTTCTGTGTAAGGATTAGTATCCTTATTAGTAAAATACATACTCTTAGGCATTCATAATTTTTTCAGACATCGACGTTGTAGATTATCACAGAGGTAATTATGAGTTCAGCTCCTTATTGTGCCCGCCTTGTCGGCTGGTGCTGTAGAATACATCGACTGCAGTACTGTAGAGGTGTAACCCCCCTAACGAGACCACTTATTAACCGTATGTGGTGACCTATAATGCTTAAGGATATAATCTTTGTGCCAGAGTAGTCCAAGACATGCACACTCCCTTTTGGCTCTCCCTTAGGCTAGACGGATGGTCGGAGAGGCCATCTCCGATCAGTCAGCTGGTCACGTCATGAACTAGCATTTATGATTTCCAAGCCTTATTGACCTCATGGCAAACCCCAATCCTATTTATTTTTATGTACCTGGGGGAGTGTGACTTTCAGCCCCCCCCCCCCTCTAATCTGCAATGGTAGTCCCAGTAAGGATCCCGTCTATGGGTCATATAAATCCGTTTGGAAATATTCGTATTCGGTAGTAAACCTTAAAACCATATAATGGTGTGAAAATTATTGTATTAGGAATACTGAAGACTATATAACTGACAATTACTATTATCTAATAAGTATAGTTGCTTGAAACCATATAATTATATACAAATTATTAGTATTGAGACAGGTTATTTGAAGTTATAATTGTTTAAAACTGGTTATCCGTTCTTAAATAGGAAAAAAATATATTTTGATATTCTTCTAATTGGTTTAATGGTGATAACGTATAAAAATAAAATGAAACTGCCCCTATGATGTAACATTGTGTCTTTGAGGTACAATTTGAACAGCTGGGCAGCTCCAAAGACATCTATGATAACCTTGATGCCTGTCACTGGACACCGATCGCTAGACTGCCAAATCGCCAACAAGGCTCTATACAAGATGTGCAACACCATTCCACTATTAACAATAAAGGCACAACTACGATAATCCATGTTTTGGAACTGCACAAAAGTCTTTGGAATTTGTTGTTATAGTGTTAAGCAACTATCGTGTACGAAGGGCTGCAGTTGTACAAATTTGGTTGGTAAGCTGCAGACATACTAGAGTGAAATAACCACCAGGCCCACCCATATAGTGTAATATACCACCAGGCCCACCCATATAGTGTAATATACCACCAGGCCCACCCATATAGTGTAATATACCACCAGGCCCACCCGTATAGATGAATATACCACCAGGCCCACCGTATAGTGTAATATACCACCAGGCCCACCCGATAGTGTAATATACCACCAGGCCCACCCATATAGTGTAATATACCACCAGGCCCACCCATATAGTGTAATATTACCACCAGCCCATCTTACAGGGTAATATACCACCAGGCCCATCTGTACAGGGTAATATACCACCAGGCCCATCTGTACAGGATATACCACCATGCCCATCAGTACAGGTAAATACTACCAGCCCCTCTGTACAGGGTAATATACCCCTAAGCCCATCTGTACAACAGTGTAAGATACAACTAGACCCATACCATCTGTATAGGGAAATTACCACTAGGCCCATTCATACATGGCATATACCACTAGGCCATCTGTAAATATTACATTTGAATCAAGAGTCAGAAAAGAAATGCAGGACTGGGAACCCTAAGGTCTGGCTAGTGACTGGGGAAAACTAAGGACCCTCACAAAGATAAGACAGACTGGCTTCAAATGAAGGACTGAACACTGCTGTAGGATACTCCAAATTACTACAGCGGTAGAAGACAGTAAATCATCAACAGCCAGCGACATTATCTTATTTGTCAACTGTTTTAAAAATCCGATTTCTTTTTTTGGAGAAATCAGTGTGTCTGTCTGTCTATTTTCTGTTAAACGTAAGCCTATCATACAGAACCCGTTCTTAAAGTATTCTTTGAAACATTCCCGCTATGCAAGCACTTCACGTGCTCTTTTTCTTTTTAATCAGATATTGCATGTCAATAAGACACAAGTGCATTTCTTAAACGTGATCTACATAAGGCGAGGAAGTCACCACTAGAAAATCGTATCACGTAACTATTTGTCAGTATGATAATTTGAATGCATTTACTTATAGATAACAAAAGCAGGAAATCAAAGAAAGATTGAAAAACAAACAAAAAAATCACTTTCTCTGAAAGTTTTTTTATTTTATTTTATTTTTTTGTCCAATAATAATTACTTTGTCTTCACATGAAAGTCATATAATGAATCTGACAAACCATTTCTATTGATCGAATAAATTAGAAAAATAAATTCATGCAATCGAGAAACTTTTCAAACAGATATATTTGAAACAGATGTTTACAATATCTGGAAGAAATAAATTCAACCTTGTATTAACCAAGCATTAAAACTTATTTATATAGATGCGTGTTGTAATGGTTAGAGTCGTGGGAAATTGACTCGTCGACCCGACTTCAAAATCCTCAAGGAGGCTGTTGAAGTGCTAATACCCTTGAAAAAATATTTGATCCATGTATTACCCTCCATCTATACCTTAAATAGTAGGGTAAACTGATTTTTTCTAACCTATGATAGATAACCACTCCAGGAGATGGAAAACTTTTAATTTAAACCTGTTAAAGCTCGCTGTAAGAATTTATCTTGTGTCACATTATGCTCGGCAGGAGGTTATGAATATATATATAATATATATATATATAATATTATTATTAAGAAAGATTGAAAAAAAAAACAGTTTAAATGAGTTAAGTGGTGAGTTTATTGGCGACGCTGCAGTGTTTTGATCTATTAATTAGATAATCTTCAGGGCATTTGTTGGTATATGGAAGTAAAAAGAATTTTTTATCACAGAATAACGAGAAAAAAAATCTTATTACTTCATATACCAAACAAATGCACTGAAACATGATCTAATTAATAGATCAAAACACTGCAGCGACGGCCAATAAACTCACCACTTAACTCATTTAAACCTGTGTTTTTTCAATCTCTTAATATTACTACATACCGTCGGATTCACTTCCTCTTCATATATATATATATATATATATATATAAATACGCACACATATATATTGGTCCGATGAGCACTGGCAGTTATAAAACGCACTGTCTAGGTTATCTTAATTTATATATATATTATATATATTATATATATATAACCAGGAATGTCCAAACAAAACTAGCTAGCCGTGATTATTAGATTTTTTTTCTGACTGTAAATACTCAGCGCCCATTTTTTCTCTTTGTGGTCTCTCTGTCTGAAACCGTCGCTTCTCATCGTGATCAGCTCTTACTGCTAATGTATAAATAACGAGTTCACATAAAACTTTATATCTCGACTATCTCTAATTCCAACTACGACAGCCAGTTGGAGTAGAGATGGAAATTATCAACGCCCTCTACGGAGTACTCGCTGCTGACTAAAAATAAGATATATCAATTTCCTAATTTTCTAGAATCAGTTGATCATTTTTTCTTATAAAAATTCACTTTGAATGGTTTATACAAGTGTGTACTGAAAGTTATTAGCCTTCACAAGAAAATATATAATATAATATATATTATAATATAATATTATATTATATATATATATTATATAATAGTGTGTGTGTGTGTGTTTAAATATAATCCAAACGCCACAGCACAAGCAATTTTCTAACCAAGGTTAAAGAGCCGGTCTGCTCAGCTATTTACCATTCTTGGAGGAGAATAGTTGGATTTATAACTTTCCAAGCCTTTTCCAGATTTGATCTCGGTCAGTAAATCCATTTCCAAAAACTATAACCATTACACCACGTGCCTAACGGAATTATAGAGCTAAAAACATACATGCTTTTCAACATGTTCACTCAACAGTTCAACCAATACGGTACATCAGTGAAAGTCAAGCTCTCAAAGGATCTCGATCATCGCACGCCAATTAGTTTTATGTGACGCAACGGTTTGTGTAATCATTTTAAACTAATATATACTACATGCCAATAATTGATTTCGCCTATCTATTATGTACACATGTAGACTCTCATACCCAAGAACGTGAGCCGAAAAACGCGCCAACTTCGCTCTTGGGCTAAGATAATCTCTTTAAAACATCCCATTAATATATATAAGATTTTGTTCATGATTATCAGAAAGGGTCTTTTTGAACAGAAGATTGACGTGTATATGATAATAGTACTCGGTCTTAGATATCAGCTTATGAAATCAAAGGCTTAATGACCCCTTTCACGAAATCAAGTAAAATTGTAAATTCTTGGGTTGTACTTGCGTTGTGCCAAGCATATCCCCCATGGCTGTACTGTATTGAATTTTCTTTGTCTTTTTATCGTTATGGTTCCCTATTTCAACAGGATCAAGTACTCGTGTCAAGTTTGTTCACAGATAACAAAGAAAGATGACAGGGTGTTCAGGATAGTGATTTTTCAGTTTAAAGAAGTGACGTATGTGTCGCTTATGGTTGGATCACATGGTGGAGAGAGCTGCTGTGAGTGGCTTAGAGAGGGCAAATAGTTAGATTAAGGAATACTATTGAGAATAATTTAGCGCTAAACATGAAATTTGATTATGCACCAATATTTACATGGAGTAATTTTTTTCAGATCATCTGCACATTTTAAAATCAGTACAAAAAGAACTATAACCCACTAGGACTGTTATATGCACTAGCAGATATATGCACCTCCAGTGCAAGTATTTAAGTTTTAATATAATAAAATATCATATAAATTAGAAAGGCTAATGAAACTGAATAAGTATTGCAGATAAAAAGATTTGAACAGAGGGGGTATGATTGGAAAAATTAGAACAACTTCGAAACTAACTCTTCCATCAGTTACCATTACTCCCGTCTATCATTGGTAAATTTTCCTAATTTAACACTTTAGTTTAAAATAGGAAGTAAAGGAATAAATTTACAGTTATTCTTCTTGTTAATCGATTTTCTTTTAGATTTATCCCAAGATTTTTGCTCATATTCAATAAGATAAAACCAAACAATTAGAAATCAATAATACCAAGCATATATTTATTAAAATCAAAATTTTAAGATCAATATGCAAATTAGCCTTCCCATTTCACACTGTAAAACCACTAATTTTTTGTATATATTAAATACAATTGCATGTTAATAGATTGTAGATATGTCAACCAGTTCTTAATGATGTAAAATAATTTATTAATGATTGAAAGTTAGATTAAAAATAAAATCATGGAGAAGTGATGTACAATAACAAAAGGAATTGACTTGAAAGTGATATAGTGTTAAAAACGGTTACACCCCCCCCTGACAGATAAACCCCACAATCTCCATTATAATAAGATAAGAAAAATAATTTCGTAATCAGAAGCGTTTAAAAAATTATTTTTAATTTAAATGCTATTGAGGGTAAAACAACTAGAGTTGCTAGTGTAAAGAATAGTTATGTATTATAATTTATAATCGCAGCACAAGATGCGGCGAAGCAGTCCTGAAAAGTCATGGAAGCAGACCCCACAAAGAAGCAACTATATGCGTCACCTACCCCCCATCCCACAAACCATGCCGGTAGAACGCGACAGGCATGCAGGACACTGCTGGAGATAGCTCATAGAGCGACGTTCTCCTGTGGAAGCCAACCACCTGGACATGCTAACGGTTAGGACAACCGCTAAGGACCGCATTTGAGCCAACTATGCGAAGAACACGGGATGCTGCACAGGGACTCCCAGGGACCATGGAGTAAATAGGGAAGGTTGCGAAAAGATTGTCATGGATATCCGTGCGCGACATGAATTGAATGATGAGATATTTATAATTAATATCTTTGAATTCTTTGTCAAACCATATATGGAATATATTTTTACTGAACAAGAGAGCTCGCATCTTAACTTTCTATGTTTTCTTAAACGAAGAATCTCCCAATGCTGACAGCCATATTGATGCGAATGTTGTATCGTTGTGAGCCGACACCTGTTCCCAATTGATTCACATCACTCGAACAATGCCGTACCCAGTTACTCCCTTGAGTTGGTCATTAAAAACAGCAGGTGGTTGCTTTGCAACGGATTTTTCAAGAAGTAGTGACGCTAAGGAAAAAGTATCGCCATAAGTGGTCAAAACTCACAAACTTCGGGAAGATAGCACGAGGTGCGCTTAATTAACCCCGTCCCTCACCCTTCAGAACGGTGAATCTTCTGAATTGTTTGAGTTTTCGCCTTGTGACCAAAGACAGAGACAATACCGCATTTACCTGTTTTCTTTTGACTGTGTCAATTTCGAGATATTCGATTCGTTGCTGCATCGATTACGCAGATTGAAACCAGGTCGATCGGTTTTCTTTGGGGATTTTTCGTGCTGTGTATGATCTCAAAAATAAAGTTGAAGGCGCTTCTTTATCTAAAATCTGACAGCAGTTCAAAGATCATCGATTATATAATATTATATAACTATATATATATATATATATATATATATATAATATAAGAGAGAGGGGCGGTTTAGCTCAGTCGGTAGCAGCCGTTCGGCTAGAAACACAAGGTTCTTAGTTCGATACCTCCACCCTCGCCAACTCAGCGTTAGTGAGTAGCACAGGGATCCCTGCCGATAAACTAAGGAGCTGAGGGTTTTCTAGCCGAACGCTCTACCACGAGCTAACCGCCCCACCTCTCTCTTATATATAATATATAATAAATATATATATAAATATATATTATATATATAATCGATAATCTTTGAACTGCTGTCAAGATCTTTAGATCCAAAGAAGCGCCTTCAACTTTATTTTTGAGGATCATACACAGCACGAAAAATCCCCCCAAAAGAAACCGATCGACCCTTGTTTCAATCTGCGTAATCGATGCAGCAAACAGAATCGAATATCTCGAAATTGACCCACAGCGAAAGAAACAGGTAATTGCGCATTGTCTCTGTCTTTGGTCACAAGGCGAAACTCAAAACAATTCAGAGATTCACCGTTCTGAGGGTGAGGACGGGTTAAATTTAAAGCGCACATCGTGTGATCCTTCCCCGAAGTTTGTGAGTTGACCACTTATGGCCGATACTTTCCTTAGGCGTCCACTACTTTCTTGAAATCCGTTGCAAAGCACCACCTGCTGTTTTTAATGACCAAACTCAAGGGAAGTAACTGGGTACGGCATTGTTCGAGTGAGTGATCAATTGGAACAGGTGTCGGCCAAAACGATACAACATTCGCATCCAATATGGCTGTCAGCATGGAGATTCTTCGTTTAAGAAAAACATAGAAAGTTAAGATACGAGCTCTCTGTTCAGTAAAAATATATCCCATATATGTTGACAAAGAATTCAAAGATATTAATTATAAATATCATCATCATCATCACTGTCGCGCACGGATATCATGCAATCCGCAACCTTCCCTATTACCATGCCCTGGGAGGTCCTCTGTGCAGCATTCGGAGCTCTCGCATAGTTGGTCAATGTCGTCCTTAGCGGTGTCCTACGTTAGCATGTCCAGGTGTTGGCTTCCACAGGAGAACGTCGCCTATGAGCTCATCTCCAGCAGTGTCCTGCATGCCTAGTCCGTCTCACCCGGATGGTTTGTGGGATGGGAGGGTAGGTGACCATATAGTTGCTTCTTTGCGGTGCTGCTTCCATGACTTTTCAGGACTGTCGCAGCATTCTTGTGCTGCGATTATAAATATAATACATAACTATTTCTTACCACTAGCAACTTAGTTGTTTTACCCTCAAAGCATTTAATTAAAATAATTTTTAAACGGCTTCTGATTATGAAATTATTTTCTTATCTTATTATAATGGAGATTGTGGGTTTATCTGTAAACACTACACTATTCAAGTTCAATTCCTTTTGTGATTTTATTTTTAATTCTAAACTTCAATCATTAATAAATTATTTTACATCATTAAACTTTGACCATATCTACAATGTCATTTGCATGATCTCCTTGGTATCTAATTGTATCTTATTGAATATGAGCAAAAATGGGATAGAAATCGATTGGTTAAATTAGAAAATTTTACAATGATAGACGCTGTTCTAAATCATTACAAATCTTTTTATCTGCGCATTAGCCTTTCTAATTTAATTATTCTTACATATCTGCTAGTACTCCTAAGTAATCTCTCAGTAAATAATTGGTGCGTTTAAGCGCTACTCAATAGTATTCGCCCCTCTCTAAGCCACTCACAAGCAGCTGTGATCCAACCATAAGCGACACATACGTCACTTCTTTAACTGAAAAATCACTATCTGAACACCCCTGCATCTTTCTTTGTTCATCTGGAACAAACCTTGACACAGTTACTTGATCCTGTTGAAATAGGAACCATAACGATAAAAAGACAAAGAAAATTCAATACAGTACAGCCATGGGGGATATGCTGGCACAAACGCAAGTACCAACCAAGAATTTACAATTTTACTTGATTTCGTGAAAGGGGTCATTAACCTTTGATTTCATAAGCCTGATATCTGAAACTGAGTACTATTATCATATACACCTCATATCTACGGTTCCAAAAAGACACTTTCTGATAATCATGAAACAAATCTTAATATATTTAATGGATAGTTTTTAAAAGAGATTATCTTAGCCCAAGAGCGAAGTTTGGCGCGTTTTCGGCTCACGTCTGGGTATGAGAAGTCTACAAGTGTTACATAATAGATAGGCGGAAATCAATTATTGGCATGTAGGATAATTAGTTTAAAACGATTACACAAACCGTGCGTCACATAAAAACTAATTGGCGTGCGATGATCGAGATCCTTTGAGAGCTTGACTTTCACTGATTGTATTGGTTGAACTGTTGAGTGAACATGTTGAAAAAGCATGTATGTTTTTAGCTCTATAATTCCGTTAGGCACGTGTGTAATGGTTATAGTTTTTGGAAATGGATTCACTGACCCGAGTTCAAATCTTGGAAAATTATGAATCCAACTATTCTCCCTCCAAGAATGATAAATAGTTGGGCAGACAGGCTCTTTAACCTTGGTTAGACAACTGCTTGTGCTGTGGCGTTTGGATTATATATATATATATATATATATATATTATATATATATATATATATATATATATATATATATATTATATTCTTGTTAAGGCTAATAACTTTTCAGTACACACTTGTATAAACCATTCAAAGTGAATTTTTATAAGAAAAAATGATCAACTAGTTCTAGAAAATTAGGAAAATTGATATATCTTATTTTAGTCAGCTGCGAGTACCCGTAGAGGGCGGTTGATAATTTCCATCCTACTCCAACTGGCTGTCCGTAGTTGGAATTAGATAATAGTCAAGATATAAAGTTTATGGTAACTCGTTATTTATCATTGCAGTAAGAGCTGATCACGATGAGAAGCGATGGTTTCACGACAGAGAGACCACAAAGAGAAAAAATGGGCGCCGAGATATTTACAGTCAGAAAAAAAAATCTAATAATCACGGCTAGCTAGTTTTGTTTGGATATTCTGGTATCATAATATATTATATATATATATATATATATAAATTAAGATAACCTAGACACGGCCTTTTGTAACTGCCAGTGCTCATCGGACCAATATATATGTATGCGTATTTCAATATATATAATATATATATATATATGAAGAAAAGGAAGTGAATCCGACGGTATGTAGTATATAAGAAAGATTGAAAAAACACAGGTTTAAATGAGTTAAGTGTGAGTTTATGGCCGATGCTGCAGTGTTTGAATCTATTAATTAGATCATCTTCAGTGTTATTTTTGGTATATGGAAGGTAATAAGATTTTTTTTTTTATTCTCGTTATTCTGTGTTAAAAAAATAGATCAACACTGCAGCGTCGGCCAATAAACTCACCACTTAACTCATTTAAACCCGTGTTTTTTTTCAATCTTTACTATATATATATATATATATATATATTATATTATATATATATATATATTCACTAACCTCACCACGAGCATAATGTGACACAAGATCAAATTCTAAGCGAGCTTTAACAGGTTTAAATTCAAATTTCCATCTCCTGGAGTGGTTATCTATCATAGGTTAGAAAAATCAGTTACCCTACTATTTTGCTATAGATGGAGGGTGAATACATGGATCAATATCTTTTTCAAGGGTATTAGCACTTCAACCAGCCTCCTTGATGATTTGAAGTCGGGTCGACGAGTCAATTTCCACGACTCTAACCATTACAACACGCATCTATATAATAAGTTAATGCTTGGTTAATACAAGGTTGAAATTTATTTCTTCCAGATATTGTAAACATCTTTTCAATATATCTGTTTGAAAGGTTTCTCGATTGCATGAATTTATTTTCTCAATTTATTCGATCAATAGAAATGGTTGTCAGATTCAATTATATGACTTTCATGTGAAGACAAAGTAATTATTATATGAACAAAAAATAAAATAAAAAAAAAAACTTTCCAGAGAAAAGTGATTTTTTGTTTGTTTTTCATCTTTCTTGATTTCCTGCTTTGTTATCTATAAGTAAATGCATTCAATTATCATACTGACAAATAGTTACGTGATACGATTTTCTAGTGGTGACTTCCTCGCCTTATGTAGATCACGTTTAAGAAAATGCACTGTGTCTTATTGACATGCAATACTGATTAAAAAAGAAAAAAGAGCACGTGAAGTGCTTGCATAGCGGGAATGTTTCAAAGAATACTTTAAGAACGGTTCTGTATGATAGGCTTACGTTTAACAGAAAAGACAGACAGACACACTGATTTTCCCAAAAAAATGAAATCGGATTTTAAAACAGTTGACAAATAAGATAATTTCGCTGGCTGTTGATGATTTATTGTATTCTACCGCTGTAGTAATTTGGAGTATCCTACAGCAGTGTTCAGTCCTTCATTGAACCAGTCTGTCCTTATCTTCGTGAGGGTCCTTAGTTTTCTCAGTCGCTAGCCAGACCTTAGGGTTCCCAGTCCTGCATTTTTTCTCTGACTCTTGATTCAAATGTACAATTTACAGATGCCTAGTGGTATCGTGACCATGTATGAAGGGCCCTAGTGGTAAATTTCCCTATACAGATGGTATGGGTCTAGTTGTATCTTACACTGTTGTACAGATGGCTTAGGTATATTACCCTGTACAGAGGGCCTGGTAGTATATTACCTGTACTGATGGGCATGGTGTATATTACCCCGAGGGGGGAAATTACCGTAAGATTACCTTATGGTATATTATACTGTAATATGGGCCTGGGGTATATATATGTGGGCATTTTCTATTACACTATACGGTGGGCCTTTATATTACACTATAAAACCGGTGGGCCTTGGTATATTATATATATTTAGGTGTGGGCCTATTTTCCTCTAGTATGTCTGCAGCACCAACCAAATTTGTACAACTGCAGTTCGTACACGATAGTTGTTAACACTTTATAACAACAAATTCCAAAGATTTTGTGCAGTTTCCAAAACTGGATTATCGTAGTTGTGCCTTTATTGTTAATAGTGGAATGGTGTTGCACATCTTGTATAGAGCCTTGTTGGAGATTTGGCAGTCTAGCGATCGGTGTCCAGTGACAGGCATCAAGGTTATCCATAGATGTCTTTGGAGCTGCCCAGCTGTTCAAATTGTACCTCAAAGACACACATGTTACATCATAGGGGCAGTCTCATTTATTTTATACGTTATCACCATTAAACCAATTAGAAGAATATCAAAATATATTTTTTTCCTATTTAAGTACTGTAACCAGTTTTAAACAATTATAACTTCAAATAACCTGTCTCAATACTAATAATTTGTATATAATTATATGGTTTCAAGCAACTATACTTATTAGATAATAGTAATTGTCAGTTATATAGTCTTCAGTATTCCTAATACAATAATTTTCACACCATTATATGGTTTTAAGGTTTACTACCGAATACGAATATTCCAAACGGATTTATATGACCCATAACACTGGGACTACCATTGCGATTAGAGGGGGGGGCTGAAAGTCACACTCCCCCAGGTACATAAAAATAAATAGGATTGGGGTTTGCCATGAGGTCAATAAGGCTTGGAAATCATATAATGCTAGTTCATGACGTGACCAGCTGACTGATCGGAGATGGCCTCTCCGACCATCCGTCTAGCCTAAGGAGAGCCAAAAGGGAGTGTGCATGTCTTGGACTACTCTGCCACAAAGATTATATCCTTAAGCATTATAGGTCACCACATACGGTTAACGAGTGCTCATTAGGAGGGGTACACCTCTACAGAACTGCAGTCGATGTATTCTACAGCACCAGCCGACAAGGCGGGCACAATAAGGAGCTGAACTCATAATTACCTCTGTGATAATCTACACAACGTCGATGTCTGAAAAAATTATGAATATGCCTAAGAGTATGTATTTTACTAATAAGGATACTAATCCTTACACAGAAACAGGATATGACATGAGTTATATTTTTTAAAGTGTGGTTTAACATGATTAAAAAACAATTTTCTTTCTCCAAGGCCGGTTGCCATATCAAGGTTAAAGAGCAGAGAATCTCCTACGTAAACATAGCTAGACGGTGAAAAGGTATTAATTGTACGAGAACTGTTACCAGCCTCGTGCAATATTTGAACTCGTGTCGATTTCCTACGATAACAACAATTACAAATTGGGCGTCTTTAAATAAACCCAAGAGTACGGGAGGGTACACACACGTATATGTACACAGAACCGTGCATTATATATACTAGCTAATATATGCACCCTCCGGGTGCAAGTATTTAAGTTTTGATATAATGAAATATATAAAAATTAGAAAGGCTAATGAAACTGAATAAGAATGCAGATAAAAAGATTTGGAACAGAGGGGTATGATTGAAAAATAGAACAACTTTGAAACCAGCTCTTCCATCATTTTCCATTACTCCGTCTTTCATTGGTAAATTTCCCTAATTTAACTATTTAGTTAAAATAGGAAGTAAAGAATAAATTTACAGTTATTTCTTCTTGTTAATGGATTTCTTTTAAGATTTATCCCTGAGATTTTGCCCATATTCAATAAGATAAAACCAAAAAATTAGAAATCAATAATACTAAGCATATATTTATTAAAATCAAATTTTTAAGTTCAATATGTAAATTAGCCTTCCCGTTCACACTGTAAACCGCTATTTTGTTGTATATATAAATACAATTGCATGTTATTAGTATGTAATATGGTCAACAGTACCATTGATATAATTAATAGTGTCGATATTTAAAGGGGCAGGGCTGGGTTATTGTGCCTGAGGCGCCCCCCTTGAGGGGAATGCCGACGGATCGACGCAATTTTTCACCTGCCACTCCATGAGCTTCGGTTGTGGGTGGTCCCACGTTAATAGGGACTTTGTGCCTGACCCGTACAAGTGGGGTACGCGGTAAATACAGTATGTAGATATGGTCAACAGTCTTAATGATGTATAACAATTTTATTATTAATTGAAGTTTAAATTAAAAATAAAATCATGGAGGATGTGATGTAAATAACTAAAGGGAATTATGACTTGAATAGTAATATAGTTTCGGTTACAGACAGACAAACCCACAATCTCCATTATAATAAGATATAATGATGTTGTGGAGTCTACGTATGCTTCTTTGTCGGTATATCTAATAAGTATTTGTGTATGGAGAAACAATCAAAAAATATTTCCTATAAATATATATAATATACACATAATTTTTCTACAATTATATGATGAGTCTATTTAAGGGTCTACAATGGTTTTGATATTTTACGCACTCTTGGATAGAATTACTTGTGCCAATACAATGAAAAAGTTAAAGCGGCACACGGGAATTAATTTTTAAAAACACACACACAATATATATATATATATATATATATATATATATATATATTATTATATATAATTCTATATAAGGAATGGAGAACTGTGACGGCCTTTACACACAAAGCGATGTGTGTATTAAAAAAGTTAAAATCCCCTTCCCATTCTGTAAGTGAAGATAGTCCGGCACCTTAACCATTAGGCTGACACCCAATCGATCAGATTTTAATCCCAGCCACACTGAAGAGACTTGATAAGTCGAAACACGTGTCTGTGGATGACCATTATATATATAATATATATATAATATATATATATATAATATATCTCGATTCACTAATTCCACATATTTAGCTGAATTATGATTGGGAGGTTTACCTATATAATATTTGATCTACATGATCAGCATTCACTACCGAATTATATCAATTCTAAAAGACAATATATATTGTTTAAAATAAACGGTGTTTACATTATTAGTCATAAACTATACTCATGTATACACACAGACACACACACACACGTGTGTATGTGTGTACACACACACAATTTACTTTTAACGAATACTAATTTCGTCTCTCATCTAAACATGCTTCACATATTTCATTTTACTCCATTGCCTTTCAGTGAAAGTAATTGCCACTTATTAAATCGCTCAACGACCAGTTCGTGCCAATAATACTATCGTCTCTAATCATTAATGTAGTAAAAACTTAGCCAGAACACACTTTCGGCAAATTGCCTACTTTTACTGGTAAATTTTCTGGCCGGTATTCTTCGATTTTAATCACTGATAAATAACAACCCGGTTTTGTATCGAAGACGCGAGTCCGATTCACTAGTGCCTTACGACTATATCAACCCGACAGATTCGTAATGGTTCCTCTAAGTCATTGTTAACCCTTAGAAATAAACAATCTATAAGTTTAAGAGTAATTATACAAGAATTCTCTGAGTGTTTGAGATAAGTAAGTAAAGTCGTCGGGGCGGCCTAAAGTCGGTATCAGCCAGTCAGCGAGGGATCTATCCCCCTTTCAATAGCGCTAGACCAAGAAGATTGTTTTTTAGCATCTGAGGTGGGGCGCCACACCTACCATCAGCTCCTTACTTACCGCACAGATCCCTGTGCTACTCATACGCTGAGTTGGCGAGGACCGGTATCGAACTAGGAACCTTGTGTTTCTAGCCGAACGCTCTACCGACTGAGCTAAGGCTTGATAATTTGTAGTATTCGGACTATTGTCCTCAACAACAAACAAAGATGAGGACAGTATATAATAATCCAAATACTAATTATTCTTGTAATACGGATTAGCCGATAAGAAGCCGTACAGTGATTTCCTCAATCGATAATAGAAATTTACTAATTTGGTGTGTGTGGTTAATAATAAGTTAGTATTACTTCAGGTAATCCTTCTGTCAGCGTCAAAGGCTGAAAAAAACTTGTAAAGCATATACTAATGTCTGTATTCGCATGTTAGAACTTAATAAAAATTCCGAAATCATTTTCACCCAAACACCAATTTTTTCTTGCGTATTGTATTAAAACTATTTATGCCCAAGTATTTCATTACGGGTGTAGCATTGTCATAGATGAGGTTTAAATGCTTGCTTAAGCTACTCTCACCTAACGTTGTGTAGATAGCAGTAAAGATGAGGACAATAGTCCAAATAATACAAATTATGAAGCATTTTCTCAAAAATTCAGTGAAATACATTTTCTTGCGAAATTTGTTTTCTTCATAGTGTGCTTTTTATTCTTTTATATTCTGTTATTTATTTGGGATTTGTAATTCTCATGTGCCAAGAAGCGATAAACTTCCGATGGATGTATGATTAAAATAATTGCCTTACATTTTGCCATAAATTAATGACTTGTAAATGCACATTCTGGAAATAACAAAACGTTTCCGGCGGCTACTCATCATTGCCTATAACTCGTCAGAGATGAGCAAATATCAGAATGGAAAAGTAATTGTTACGTTCATTTCTCTCTATCGCTCAAACTTACAAAGTATAAACGAAACCTAATTACGGGAATGCGGACGAATCCGAATTCTTTAAATAAGCAGTATCTTTAAAAGGCTAATTATGTTAGTTCTTCATTCCAGCTTCAAAGGTTGCGTGACAAGTTGCTATTTCTTTTTTACAATGAAATAGAAACTTTTATTTTCTTTTGCTAAAGTTTTTAAACTTTTAATATAATTTTACAATAGACTTTCTCAAAGGAAATAGAATGAAAACGTGAGTTATCCTCTTTTCTACATCACCAGTATATCCTACTATAGAGATTTAGGTGAACTCAGTTACGTAAAATAAATTATGTGAGCAGGAAGCAAGAAAAATATTCAGTCAATGATTAATAAACTTTCTGTTTATCTTAAAAACTATCGAACGCAATGATTTAGTAAACTAAACATTATTATTTAGATTTTTCGGACTGTCTTCCTGATCTTCATTGTTATATACACAATGCTTCGGCCAATGTGTCCTCCAGTCTTCTTCAGGTTTTTCTTGTCAAACTTGATACTGGTAAATAATTCATGATATATCGAACCGAGCACTTTATTCAATCCACCGGAGTATACTGTTCTCATTCCGCCAATCATGATCGTGTACAAGTTATGCTAGGCATTATAATTTATCACCCGTTGCGCTATTTGTCTAACTGGACTAAACGGAGTGAATTCTCGGAACATATAAACATTAATCTCTTTAACTACAATATTCATATTTATATGTATTTTTTTTTTTACCTTTACTCATATTGCGATTTTAAAAGTTTCTTTTTCATGTAAAAAAATTGCAACTTGTCTCTCAGCTTTTGAAGATGAAAAAAAAAAAACAAACCATAAATAGCCTTTTTAAGATCCGCCTTATTTGGAAAATTAGGGATCTTCATAATTAGGTTTCCTTTACACTCTAAAAGCGTGAGAAAAAAAATGAACTGACTATAAACGTTATTTTATCGATTCGATGATGACCATTAAATAAACTGAATCTTGGTGAATGCTTTTACAAATTATAGTTTTCGGTAGTGAATGCTTTTGTAACAATAAAACCTTTTTGATGAGCTGATAACAAAAGAAAATATTATTCTAAACCTTACCAGGTCTAACGAGATCAGTCTGCACTTCAATTTACCCAGTTAGTGGAAGAGAAGAGATGGCTTCGTGCCTTTCCCAAGGCATTAGCGCAAAGTAAAACGTAAAAGGCCTCATCCAAGGCAAGTAGTCCTTTTCCTACGACAAAAAAAAAAACCAAGCATATCACCCGAGCCTCCAGAATTTATTAGTGACATATGCACTATACCAACGTCCTCCTTTTGAAAAACAGTATAAAATTGACATCGAAATACAAAGTTAGTGAGAACACACAAAAAATACGTCAACAATCCTAGCTGACTGGGTGGCGAATAAGATTTTAACCGGGGCTAAACCCATGGCTACATTCATTAGAGACATAAGATAATGGTCAACTCAGGTTGACAGCACCGGTTCCCACTTGATCACCAAAGTTAAGCAGCGATGGACCTGTTCACTACTTAATTGGGTGATCACTTGAGCAACCGCAGGTATTATAAGCAATCGGACTTTTTGTTCATCAAAATGACTTGATTCAGCATTAAATTAACCGAAAAAGAATTGATATGCTGTAAAACCAAACCACTAAAACTATCTACACAGAATTGCGTACCATGCGTAAAAACTCGTAATTTTCGACGATTACTACATAGGGCCAGGTTAGCTCAGTCGGTAGAGCGTTCGGCTAGAAACCACAAGGTTTCTAGTTCGATACCGGCCCTCGCCAACTCAGCGTATGAGTAACATATGGATCTGTGTGGTAAAGTAAGGAGCCGATGGTAGGTGTGGCGCTCCACCTCAGACGCAAAAAACAGTCTCCTTGGTCTAGCGCTAGTGAAAAGGGGATAGACTCCCTTACTGTATGGCACATACCAACATTAGACCGCCCCGACGACTTCACTTACTACGTTTGTAAAAAATTAAATAACCAGCATATACAAGATATATATTGTTTTAACTTACATTGGTTTTTGGTTTAATGATGTAATATATAAGTTATATAATTATTTTACCTTTAAGTATCTTTAAATATTTTTTTGCATCTTTGTTGTATTATGTAATAGTTAGCATCCATCCGTCTACTAGAGACGATGGCGTAGTGTTTAAAAAATGTGGAAGCTCATAGCCTGGGTGGGATGATATGGAAGATCGGCTATCACACAAGCAGCAGGTACCCCTTTCCACGGTACCATTGTGGTACAAAAGAAACGCAAAGAAAACCAATGCAGTTTGAAAACGATGGTGTAAAAGGAATTGCTGGGTAGTGCAGAAGTTCAGCATCACACTACGTTAGTGGCGGTCTCCACGTCCGGATTTGATTTCGGTGTTTACTCCCCAAGCCTTTTCTTAGAATGAGCTAATTATTATATCTCTAGAGCTATGTAGAGGCGACAAGTCATCGGGACCACCGTTTATTAAAGATGAAATCACAGAACATTTGTTTATCAGTATATGTGAAATACTGACAAGTTTTAGGAATTTCCTTTACGTGAAAAGGACAACTCAAATGTCATTTCTTATGCATATTGGAGTTTTAGTCTGAGTATTTTCCTGATAATCCTTAACTATATCCTCTTACAATGGATTATATTATTCATGGATTAGAATTAGTTTTAAGCGCTACATAGACAGAAAAAAGAGTCACTTTATGCTAGTACACAGCAGGAATAAAAATGTTAAAAAACAGGAACGATGACCAACTACGAATGTTATCAAAATATCCAAGTGTTACGTAGTGCCTTTTCCTTGGCGGTACCAAATATCTATATGTTGTATAGCCTTCTTTACCGGCACTAATATCTATATGTTATATACCTTCTTACTGCTTCTTACTCTGTCGTCTATTCTTCTGGCCGGATCTGGTATATCTTCTAAGGTCTCGTCTGGTCTTCTATTGAGGATTCCGGGTCTGGTTTCTGTTGGGGATCACTGCTTATCAGAAGCCCTGTGCTATTGTTAGCTTTTAGTAATAACAACAAGACTTCGATTTACGATGATGTTACTTTATTCCATAAACCCCAAGACCAGACAATGCGCGCGGATCCTTACATATTGCTAGCTTCGCTTCTAAGTTCTAACCCTCTAACTGACTGAGTTGCTTACTCCTTAAACCGGAAGGGGCTTCTATCGGCTTCCGATTCTCACGATCATCCCCAGAACGCAAGGTCAAACGCTGTCACTCACTCTCAAGGCCATCATCTGTACTAATATGATTTCTACACTATTGTCATAATCATTAGGTATCTAATGATTATGTAACACAAGAAATATAGATGAAGCCTTTTCAGCAAAACTGAGTTTCTCTAATGTCAATGCTATAAAACGAATCAATCTTTTATTTGGTTTCCTTGTAAATGGTATGTCAAACTTCGTGGTTTATCTAATGCCAAAAAGTAGATAAATAGTTGTACTATTTAACTTATAATTGTGGGAATGAAGGCGTCCATATATTTCCCAAGGATATTAGTCCGAAAGTGAACGTAATAGCACGATTGGAATTAGAACACGCTTACTACATGATAGCCACTACATCACAAGGACTCCCACCAAAACTAACCCCCCCCCCCAAAAAAAAAAAAAATCAACACACATTATAGAACCATTTCATTAAATTTTGATATGAAATATTTTCAATCCAATTTAGTATAGAAACACAGATATAGAGAAGTATCGATAAGTACCTCCATTCTTTTGTCTGTTCTCTAGCATTAATCTCTATGTCACTAGAGTAATTTTCACGTCATGACAGACAAGACTATCAAATTCCATGTGTAGAAGATGAGAATTACATTAAGGAAGACGACGTGTGTCAAAATTCAGGACGTGATGTGTACGAACTAATTTGCATAATGGATAATCGATATTTGCATATTCTTAAAACTGCACACCTGAAAGTCTGAGGAAAATCTTGCTGAATATTCCAATATTTACAGAAGTAACACAAATATTTGCACATAGAAAAGGTAAAGTTGCAGAACTGGAGTCTCAGCAGGTTGTAGCTACTGATCGAAACCTACTTTTTTTATTTGGTTTGATTTTTTTTTTTTTTACGATTTTACATCTGAATTACCGTTAATAGCTGTTGTTTAAGTCTGTCCATAGGAGGTGCTCGTAGCTTAAGTGTTATCATCGTATGACGTTACACACAATAATTGTAGACTAGCAGGACCTGTGTATATACCAAAGTATGATAATCTAATCATTACAGCGTTTGATAAGTTTACTTAAGAGCTAATGCCAAATAGTTCAATATGTAAAAACTATAATACTTTTGATTTAAGTCACTTTTTTAAAAAAGATTAGTGTTATCGATTCCGTGCACTCTACCCCTCTATATCTGCCCTACTTTCTATATATTTTCAGTGTAGCATGTCATTTCTTTTCTTTCTTTATACTAAAGAATAAATGGTTCAGTATTTAGCTGTGGTGACGACACTCATAAGAAAGGATTCAACAGATAAACAAACCCTAGATAATCAGGATTTACAAACGAAATTTTATAGTTTCTCTCCTTAATCATTAGGGAATATTTGTCTCCCTTCAAAGTTGCTTTGTGTGAGCCAGAAACGGAAATGGGTGTTTCGTCAGGATACAGATGGATTGGGATACTAACTAGCTGGACGCACACAAGTTGAATTTTGTACGATAACATATCTCTATTTGATTAGAAGCCCCGCAAAACTGGATGCCCGAGGCCAGCGCCCTCTTCACCCTCCCACCTCTGCACATACTTTTAGCCTCCTCCCCGCTTGGCGCTAATTGCAGCATATATAGTGGGCGTATTTTAGGTACCACCAACGAACTACAAGAAGTTATTGGCGAGATTCGGATTCTTATTGTGATCCCATCAGACAGTGGCCGCGCCTTATCGATTAGGCTACGAAAGCTAAACAGCATGCATTATTATACATTATTCCGCCATATTTCATGAGCTCTCAAAGATAATGGATATAGATTTAATTCTTCCTGGAAATATAATAATTCATTTTCGGTCAATACTGTTTCTTTAATGTTTGGAATATAATGTTCAAACGAGACGAGAATTATGATAAAGAACATCAAATCAAGAAGGAAATATTAGATAAAACTTAATAAAAAATGGCCTTAGATTGGACAAAAGAGTTTGTATAATGTTTCTTTATTATTTTATTCTTCAGCACAAATATGTACGAATTAAATTTAAGTTTATTCGATGTATCTGAAAAGAATTACGTCTAATTCTTGAGAGATGAGAATTTTTAAAAGATAAAAAAAACGATCTCGTTTCGGCAGCCACATTTCTTTAATATTAACAAAATTATCTAAAATAGTCCGAGAACCTCTTGCTACAGTTAAGTACTACTAAAAGTAGTAATAAAGTCGTCGGGATGGTCTAAAGTTGGTATCAGCCAATCAACGAGGGAGTCTATCCCCTTTTCACTAGAAGATTGTTTTAGCGTCTGAGGTGGAGCGCCACACCTACCATCAGCTCCTCGCTTTACTGCACATATCCTGTGCTACTCATACGCTGAGTTGGCGAGGGCCGATGTCGAACCCGGAACCTTGTGTTCCTGAGCAGATTCTTCGAACTGAGCTAAACAGGAAATCCTGAAAGAAAATATTTCCTTTATTTTCAAAAAGAATCTCGTTTTGATTATGGAAGAACATTGTCCCTATTCTGGACAGAGGTTTATTAGAATTAAACTGCATATGCGCAGAACCAATGTCCAAAACAAATTATTATTCTTTTGAACATTTAATAAATAAAGCGTTTATTCTTACTGAATACATAAAAAGGAGTGAATGAAAAACAGCATTGTTCTGTTGATATAATCAGTTAAAAAAAACGCGATTGATTTACTAATGGAAGATATTCATATTCACAAACGTTCATGAGAGAGTGTGATAAAAAAAATGTTATTTAAAGAAGTAGGTATGTTTTGGAAAGAATTAGATATACAAGAAACAACTTTTATGAATTAGCAAAAAAAACAAAAAACAAAAAAAAAATAGCTATTGTTCTTTTCCGTGTGCGGACAGAAAAGGGGGATAGGAAAAATAGAAACACATTCCGTTGAAAACAAACTTTCAGAAATAAAAGACATGTAAATTCATTAAAAGGTTGCAGTCTCCATGATGAATAATATATGCTTTTATATGCGCGGGAAAATACAAGCTAAGAGAAAACTGAATAACACACGTCAGGATTCTTCAGATGTTGTGTTTTTTTTTTATTATTAATTATTCTTTTCCTTTTTTTTTAAATACAAGAAGCGAGAAAACACGAAGTGCCTTAAGTGTGTACGGGAGAATACAACACAAGTTGGAGCCATGATGTAAATTATTCTTTTTCGTTTTCCAACCCTTACCTTCATTTCAATCAACATACACACTAAAAATATTACAGTATATATGTATATACGTTGTAAAAGTCTAAAGAGAAAGTAATGTTTGCATGGTTATGACACAGTTTCCTTTGCGTTTATACATTATATATTTGAGGTTATGCATTTTACATAGTTCCTAGCATATCGTAAGGAGAAAAAAAGTCGTGGGGCGGCCTAATGTCGATCAACCAGACAGCGAGGGAGTCTATCCCCTTTTCAATAGAGCTAGACCAAGGAGATTATTTTAGCATCTGAGGTGGAGAGCCACACCTACCATCAGCTCCTCACTTTACCGCACGATTCCTGTGTTACTCATCGCTGAGTTGGCGAGGGCCGGTATCGAACTAGGAACCTTATGATTCCTAGCCGAACACTCTACCGACTGAGCTAAACGGCTCTGCATATTGTAAAAAGTAAAGTAAAGTCGTCGGGGCGCCTAATGTCGGTATCAGCCAATCAGCGAGGGAGTCTATCCTCTTTTCACTTGCGCTAGACCAAGGAGATTGTTTTGCGTCTGAGTTGGAGCGCCACACCTACCATCAGCCCCTTACTTTACCGCACAGATCCCTGTGCCACTCATAACGCTGAGTTGGCGAGGACCGGTATCGAACTAGGAACCTTGCGGTTTTTAGCCGAAGGCTCTACCGACTGAGCTAACCCGGCCCCTAATTGGCGGTTCAGAAGAATTAATAAATGTGTCTCCTGGATCTGATGGTGAGGCTCAAGCTATGTAGAATATACTTTCATGGTCATTACTGCCAGGTCAGTAGTAGTACTTGTTATGTTCCCATCTATGGGTTAAATATACATGTTTGAAAACTATTTGTATTATACTGGGAATACTAGATAACATAACTGTATCCCAATTATTTGTATGTAGAATAGTTCTTGAAGTTATAACTCGTAACAAATGATCTTTCTAATTTAATTTTTTTTTTTTACATTAAAACTGAAATACTTGCGCCCGGAGGGTGCATATTCTTGCTAATAAATAAAATTGATGCATCTTTTTATGAACTTGTAGAAGTTATCTCCCAGATAACATAAAACAATATAATACTAACCGTTGCAATGGGATTCTAACTATCGTCGAGTTAGCAGACAAGAACAAACATGCAAGCTGTAACTTAAATACAGTCCTTGCATGTTGCTGCATAGTGCAAAGTGATGGCTGAAGAGTGGGTACTTATCAATGTTCTTACTCACCCTGAAAACCAACAGCCAATCAGAACCCAGGAAATGAACTTGCCTGAAATTATAATGGAACAACCTAAAGCTTCATATAAGCCACCTACCAAACTCTAGTTTTGAAGTCAGCTTGTAACAGAGCTGAATATTTGACAAATCTAATAGAACTCTTAAGAAATACTTTGCTAAATTCACTTTGCTATAATTCCGTGGATAAGTGACACCAGATAATTAGGATATACATCAGCATATCTTGGACAATTTGGACGTTCTCATTTGTAATCAGGCGTTGCAAGATAATAATGGACGGAAGATATATGAACAACCGTATTTATATATAGATGTTGAACAGAAGTAAGAGGCAATATAACAAAATGAAGATAATACGATTTCATCTATGAATTTCTATCTCAGATCGGTGTTAATGAAAGAAAGTTATTACAGATTGAGAACACCTCATAGAAAGACAAAAAATATTGAGCTTCCAGTAGGGATCGAACTTATTAACAGTTTGGACAAATAACTTACTAACTATTGTTTTACAATAGACACACTGGATTATATTGCAATACATACAATTTTACGAAGATGCTTGATCTGTTATGGGCATTGGACTATTGATTTCCATAGAGGTTATTCTTTGTTATAGTCAAATAACACAATCAAACCCTCAAGTCAGAACAATTTGCTTGTGGAATCCGAGACGTATTGCATCTTATTTATCTATATATCGATCTATATGTATAAATCAATCTCGTGTAATAGTACGATTTTGACTGTCAATTGTAAATTCAGAATTGAGTACGAGGATTGTAAAACAAACAGTTGCAACCATGTATCGCCCCTAATATTAGCTGCAGATGGGCACTTCAACTAGTAGAATGTTATTTTGCGAATAGATTTCCGAAATTATGAAGAAGAAATCTTAGAAATGCTGATCTCTCAAAATCGTTGAAGAACAATTGATTGCTAAGGGGATAGACAGCTTGTATAAACACACATATATACTCTCACACGCATATATACACTCCCACATACGTATGTATATATATATATAATATATATATATATATATATGCCCACACACACATATACATAAACACATATATAAACAACCTCACGCATATATATACGCAATATAAAGATATTATGCCTATATACACATATACTCCCGCGTGCGCACACACACACACACACATATATATATATAACATATACGCACTCACACATTTATACACTATAAAGATATGCCCACATACACAAACATACTCCCATATACACACACATATATATACACACACTATAACGTTATGCCTAAATACACATATACTCCCATATACACACACACATATGTATATATACACACATTCGCACACTATAAAGACAGTATGTCTACACACACACACACACACGTATATATATATATATATATATATATATATATATATATATATACACATTCACACACTATAAACAGTATGTCTACACACACACACCACACGTATATTATATATATATATATATATATTATATATATATACATTCACACACTATAAAGACAGTATGTCTACACACACACACACACATATATACACATTCACACACTATAAAGACAGTATGTCTACACACACCACACACACACACATATATATATATACACATTCACACACTATAAACAGTATGTCTACACACACACACACATATATATATATATATACACATTCACACACATAAAGACATATATATACACACACACACAATATATATATATATATCACATTCACACACATATATATATTATATACACACACACACTATATAATACACATTCACACACTAAATATATATATATACACTCACACACAATCACATATGTATATATACACAATCACACAATGTATATATACACACACACACATATATATATATACACACTCACACATATATATGTATATATACACTACATATATAGTATATATACACGTACACATAAATATATTTATATATAAGGGTTATTTTGTCTCGTGTTAGAATCTGCCGTTAGCAATATTACAAGAGGATATTCCAATGAATTGAATTTCACCGAGCAGGAAAAATACTTGACGCTGCAAATCAAGTCGTATCTTTTAACCAACACTTTCCTCTTGATTCAGCAGAGTAAACTAGTTTTTAATATTCGGTTCTCGTCTAAAATGTACTAAAATTGTTTCAGGCAATCATGAATCGTGTTTCAGGTAGCTAACTCCTAATCATATCACACTTTTCAGTAAAATAGATTCCTGCCAGGTAAACCGGAAATTTAAATATCAGATCAAGTCGAACCTTCTTCATTGCTAAGAATGGGTTCAATTACTATCGTATGCAAAGTGTTCAGCTTACATTCTAACAGCCTATGTTTCTTCTAGCTTTCTTTGGCCATACATGATGAAACCTCGCTCAAATTGATGAAAATCTTAAGGGTCAAATAAGATACAGATGATTGAAAATGACAAAAACTTGCATTACCTTAAGGGGAAAGTGTACATCCATCATTGAAACACTGTAATATCAGAGAGCGCTCCGATAGATACAAAATTGATTTTGTACGTTTCTCGGTAATTTATGAGGAAGTGCGTCCCGGTCTCCTGCCTCAAAAATTGCTGCCCGGTGACTACTAAAATAACGACCCCAGCTATGGTGTTACTTGAAAGAAAACAACCAACTTAGGGCGTTAAATGTATTTTAGGGGGGGGGCTTCTCTTTTTTTGTCGTAATTCTTATTTATCAAACAAGTAAAAAAATGAACAAATTGAGGTAGATAGATAGATATCCATCTTCATAAATAAATAAGAATTACGATAAATAAATAAGAATTACGCCAAATTACGATAAATAAATAAGAAGTACGACAAATTACGATAAATAAATAAGAATTACGACAAAAAAGAGAAGCCCCCCCACAAAAAAAAAAATTTAACGCCTTAAGTTGGTTGTTTTCTTTCAAGTAACACCATAGCTGGGGTCGTTATTTTAGTAGTCACCGGGCAGCAATTTTTGAGGCAGGAGACCGGGACGCACTTTCTCATAAATTACCAGTTTCTCTTTACCCCAAAACAACACACAATATCTAATGCATACACACTCCCACATTATATACATATCAACCTCTCCGCACGAACACGATGCCACAAGTTCAATGTTCAAGTAGAGTTTAAGGGGTTTGAATCCAGTGTTTTCATTCTCCTAGACTGGTTGCCATACCAAAGTTAAAGATCACAGTATGTCCTACTATTGACCCATACATGTAGAGATAATTGAATGCATACCTTTTTTTAAGTGTATGAGCATTATTGAACTGAGGTGACGACACTCATAAGAGATACACATTCGGAAGATTAGCAAAACCAGATAATCAGGATTTACATTTTCATATTTCGATTTGGACGGTTTTATTGAAGTCAGTCAGTCAGCCAGCCAGCCAACAATTGGTTTGAGCAATGTGACTGGCCAAGCATAACTGCACCAGTGTCAAGACAACTGGTATTTATTGGAATTCAGAACAGTTCACCCATGCATTTGGGTGAATCCATTCCCTGAGTCCTGATTGGCTGATTGGTTTGTAGGATCCTCTGAGGCTCCATAAATCCTGCCACTTTTCAGTGGTTTTACGTCATCTCAGAATCGTATTGAATTAGGACTGTTTGCCGTCTTGTCTTGCCAATTCGACGGTAATTGGACTTAGTATTCTATAGGCTTGATTTTTAACCAGAGGGTGTTGCAAGATGATAATGGTCGTACAATTAAGGAACACGAGTATTATAATTGCCTTCAGAAATAGAATAAAAAAGAATACAATGTTTCTTAGAAGACTTGTCTTAGGCTTTGATACAATGTCGGTAGTGTTCATTTTCCATAATGAATTTGAACCGAAATTGTCTATTCTTTGTATTGGGAGCACTGGAATACTTTTCTCCTAAGTGATGAGATAGCAAACATCTATTAACAATGGAGATTCGCTTCCGGTTTTTGTCTAACAAAAATTATGTCACTGCGTACGTTACATTACCCAAAATCGTCATAGCAGAATAAATACACTCAAAATTTGAACATGCAACATTAGACAGTCCTCATTGTTTTTAAAACAAGTTTTAATAAATACATGACTGGTATTATATATCTATATATAGTTTGTTTTATTCTAATACACATTTAAAGTTTACATTTCAAATTGTTTTATTTTTTTTACTCCTTTAATGAATTTGATGATTCTACTTACTTAGGGTACAAACTCGCTGACATTGAATTTTTTACTCCCACCAATATGTTTCAAAAATCTATTTTTACATCGCCCGGAGGGTGTTCTTATTTTGTACTAGTCTATCTAGAAATGAAAGAATGACGTCTCAGTGGAACATTTACATATGATCTGTTGTGTGAGAACACATTCGAGTTTACGATCTCATCAGATAACACAGGTTTTCTATTTTTCGATTAAGATTTAATCGGTGAGGGTGAACATTCGCAAATATAAAATTTCATCAGATGCATTCGAAAATAATTTGCGTGCACAACAGAGTTAAACGTTTGCTGATGGCATTTGGGGGTGGAACATGACTCGCTCATATACAATTAGTTTTGAAACAATAAGTATAAACCAAAAGTGGATCCAAATGCTAAATGTCGTGAAAAAGGAAAAATATACCGGAAAAAAGTGAACATTAATGTTTAAGATTATCTCTGATAAAGCATACAAAAAGTATTAAAATTAGTTGCTGTTATTTTTACCAACAAAGTAAACACAATGAAGGAGAGAGAGAGAGAGAGAGAGAGAAGAGGAGAGAGAGGAGAGAGAGAGAAGAGAGAGAGAGAGAGAGAGAGAGGAGAGAGAGGGAGGAGAGAGAGAGAGAGAAAGAGAGAGAGAGAGAGAGATGAGGAGACTTCTTGTCCTCTCTATTGAAAGATATATATAGAGAGAGAAAGAGAGAGATAGAGATAGAAAGATAGAGATAGAGAGAAGAAGATAGAGAGATAGAGAGAAGAGATAGAAAGAATAGAGAGAGAGATAGATAGAGAGAGAGAGGAGAGAGATAGAGAGAGAAGAAGAGAGAGAGAGAGAAGATAGAGAGAGAGAGAGAGAGAGAGAGAAAAGATAGAAGAGAGAGAGAGAAAGAAGAGAGAGAGAGAGAAGAAAAGATAGAGAGAGAGAGAGATAGAGAGATAGAGAGAGAGAGAGATAGAAGAGATAGAGAGAGAGAGATAGAGATAGAGAGAGAGAGATAGAGAGAGAGAGAGAGATAGAGAGGAGAGAGAGAGAGAGAGAAAGAGAAGAGAGAAGAGATAGATAGAAGAAAGAGAATAGAGAGAGAGAGATAGATAGAGAGAGAGAGAGAGATAGAGAGAAAGAGATAGAGAAGAGAGAGAGAGAGATAGAGATAGAGAGAGAAGAGAGAGAAAGAGATAGAGAGAAAGAGAGAGAGAGAGAGAGAGAGATAGAGAGAGAGAAAGAGAGAGATAGAGAGAGAGAAAGAGAAAGATAGAGAGATAGAGAGAGAGAAAGATAAATAATAAGATAAAGATAATAGAATATAGATAATATATAATAGAGAGAAGAGAGAGAGAGAGAAAAAGAGAGAGAAGAGAGAGAGAAAGAGAGAGAGAAATGAAATAGAGAGAACGACAAGAGATAAGGAGACTTCTTGTCCTTCTCCCTATTGAGAGAGAGACAGAGAGAGGGAGATAGAGAGAGACAGAGAGAGGAGAGAGACAGAGAGAGGATGATATAGAGAGAGGGAGATATAGAGAGAGATAGAGAGAAACGGATAGAATGAACGACAAGAGATAAGGAGAATGTGGAAAGAACGGAAGGAACACTGAGTGGAGTAAGAAAAATGGAACAAGTTAAAGAAAAAAAAGGAAACAGTTAAAGTGCTGAAAAAAAGTAAAGTGTTGGGGATAGAGTTGTGGGAATGGAATAAAAAAAATAGACATTGCTGGGGAAAGAATACAAACAGGGTTGGTGAAAGAAAGAAGACTTGCTTATTAGTTTAGTTAATTAGATCACTAATTAGGAATGAGCCTATTCTAGTAGTGACCACTCCAAGCGGAGTTTAACATGTTTTAAGTCAGAGTTTTCCTTCTTCTAGACTGGTTGCCTAACCAAGGTTAAAGAGCCCATTCTGCCCTACTATTTATTCATGGCTGGAGGGAGAGAAGTTGGATTCATACGTTTCCCAAGGGTATTAGCACTATGTAAACTGTAGCTTCGTCCAGGATTTGAACTCGGTCAACGAGTCGATTTCCTACGACTCTAACCATTACCACAAGCGCCTCCAACTGAAGTTATAATGGAAATAATAATTGAGCCAAAATCCAAGGCAAGTGGTGAGGGATAAAGTAATGATGAGGATAAAGGCGATTATGGAAGATAAATCCATACTAGAACAAAAAAGATGGTGAAGAAAAAACAATACAAAGGAAAATACAGAAGCGTCAAGAAATAGGTTTATCGACCGATACATGATGTGAACAAGTCCAACAGTTTAAATTCCCATAGATTTTTTGTAATTACTGTCTCGCCACTTGAATAATTTAAAACAAATTAACTCTTTAGATCATATCACTAATTAAAAGCTAATTTATTTGCTTACTTTCTTCGATATAATTTTAACGTCTGAAGAAAAGTAATTTTGACTGCGTGGTTTGTATAGGCTGTTAAATCTTGTGAATTAAAAAAAAAAATCATTTAATTTCTGTCTCAAAAATAAATATTCTATTGCTTGGGCAACATCAACTTGGTCATCTTAGTGAAGGTGTATTAATGTGCACGGCCCGGGCCACATCTTTCAGGTTCAGTTCTTGATCCTCACTACACAGTTAAAAAACGAGAGACGAGACAAGAGAGAGAGAGAGAGAGAAAAAAAAAAAGAGAGAGAGAGAGGAAGGAGGGAGAGAGAGAGAGAGAGAGAGAGAAAGAGAGAGTGAGAGAGAGAGAGAAGAGAGAGAGAGAGAGAGAGAGAGAAAAAAGAGAGAGAGAGAGAAAAAAGAGAGAAAGAGGAGAGAGAGAGAGAAGAGAGAGAGAGAAAGAGAGAGAGAGAGTAGAGAGAGAGAGAAAAAGAGAGAGAGAAAAAAAAAGAGAGAGAAAAGAGAGAGGAGAGAGAAAAAAAAGAGAGAAAAAGAAGAGAGAAAAGAGAGAAAAACGAGAGAAAAAAAGAGAGAAGAGAGAGAGAGAGAGAGAGAGAGAGAGAGAGAGAGAAGAGAGAGAGAGAGAAAGAGAGAGAGAGAACGCCCAACCTTGCACCAAAACTCTGTTTTCATGATAAAGATGAACTGTATTTTAGGCCTTAGAATCAGCATTTATGCATGGAATATGAAACAGATAAATATCTATGCTAGTGTTTTCTTAATACCGATTTGACACATCCCCTGTAAATAAAAAGAATTTAAAGAAAATTGTTCCAGGTAATTAAGAACGAATAATGAAAAAAAAAAGATAAATAAAAAAATAAGTAAATATATTTTTTCATAAATGTACACACGAACAACTTATAAATAGAAATAAAAGCATATTTTGACAAAACGTAGAGAAAACATTATGTACAATTCAGTACGTTGTAAACCTATGATTATTCTTATAAATACATATTCTACTCGAAGTAAAACGTATTGATACCTTTTCGTGAGACTTTGGGGTAGGGATACAGAATTAGAAATAACCAATGTTCGTATGTACATGAACGTCAGTTTTCAACGGCATGTAAACCTGTCTAGGGTTATTTTATGCATCCATTATATCTTAATAGTACTATCAGCCAGGGATACAGTTGAGCCGATTGAAATAACAATGAAAGGGTATTCAACACCCCAGAGAACTGAAGTTTTACCATCAAATGTATTTTAAGGTCTTGCACCTCGTACCCCACTTGTACGGGTTAGGCACAAGGCCCTATTAACGTGGGCCCACTCACAAACCGAAGCTCATGGGTGGGAAAGAACAAAAATTGCGTCGATCCCTTCGGAATGTATTTTAATGTCTTGTCTAGGGAAATACTTACGTGTGAGAGGGTACTCTTGTGCAAGGGACACAGTCAGTGTATTATAAGCTCTGTGGACAGGGCGTTACAATAATTTCTGCGGATACATAATACTAAACTATCGTTACGGGAAACAGTAATATGCGACAATATTCTAGCATTCTTTTAAATTTAAAATAAAACAAAATAAACAAAGACAAAAAAAACCAAAAAATAAGAAATACGGATCCAAATACGAGACTGGTATGAACGTATAATCGAAAGTAATCATCATAGTGTCCAAAAATAAAATTTAGCGAACTGTAAAATTCAACCTTTTAAAGCCTTCCTCACCAGTGTCCAGTTATTTTTCTAATTGACCTGTCTCTTATCTATTGGTTGACGCAGTCCTTTATCTAACAGATTGCAGATCAAACTGTAATGCACATGGCACGTTTGTTCTTTGGCGTCGCTGTTCAGCAAGCGGATAGAATCATTTACGTGAGGGTGTCTGGCTTTTCACATCCGGGCAATCGGAATACGTGACGCCATTTCTTTTTGCCGTTTTCTCTTTCATTTTGGCTTGTATTATGTTTTCGTGTATTATTGACATCGATCAGATAAACTTTCAATTCAAATCAACGAATGCATGAAATTGTGCTGCCATTTAGCCTATAAAAATCTGTAAAATTGATAAGATCAACTTATTTCGAAATATTTTATTAAATAGATTTTTAAAATGCATAGACCCCAACCCATTTTTATCATATGGGTGCTAGAAGGCGGTGGCTGCGGGTCTACATATCCTGGGAATGACGTTAAACTCTATCTGATGGTGAGATTCCAGTTTTGTAGGTTTGGGGAATGTGGAGCACCCCATTCATCACCATTGCTCCCTGGTCCACTCTGACCGGAGTGGTAGTACCTGTTAGGGTCCCATCTATGTTTAAATAGAAAAATGTATTTATAAAAAAAATTGTATTATCCATTAAGAATTGATTTATTTCAAAACTTTATCGGCATTAAATGACCCACTGAAGTTGATATGCCGTAAAACCAAACAAACCAAACCCAAACAGCCAGTCTGCCTACTATTTACCCATAGCAGGTAGTTGATTCATATCTTTCCCAAAAGTATTAGCAATATGGGACTGTAGCTTCGTACAGGATTTGAACTTGGTGGACCAGTCCATTTGCAATGACTCTTAGAATTACACCACAGCCTCCAAACTTGTATTATCCATTAAGAATTGATTTATTTCAAAACTTTATCGCATTAAATGACCCACTGAGTTGATATGCCGTAAAACAAAACAAACCATAAAATACATAGACATCCTCTTTTGGCTTATACATTGCCGATTGTCATTAAATGAAGTATATTTCTAAGGTTATGTTTTTAAATGTATCAAAGACGATTCTTTATGACTAAGTTGCTTGGTTAGATTTTACGGCATGTTAACCCTTGTTGGGTTATTCTATGCCAGAGATGTTTTGTTTCATTCATTCTTGATCGTACTTAATTTTTGAATACATTTTAAAACTTATTTCTTCTATTTAAACTCTAGCAGGTACTACTAATTAAACTCAGAATGAACCTGGGAGCAATAGCGAGGAAGGTACTCCACAATTCCCAGAGCTCCGGATTTGTAACTTAATCACTAGATGCAGGTTAACGTCATAATCTGACACCCTCAGTCACTGCTTTCTATTACATATGATAAAAAGTGTTGGGCTGCCATAAGGGCAATTGGTTCAGGGTAATTAAAAAGGTGCTAGGACTTGACGTGACTAACCACTTGATTGGAGGGTGTCTTTCCAACCGCCTGTCTCACGTAAGTAACGGCCAAAACGGATCGTTGCATGTCATGTACTGCTCAGCCACATCCATGTCTAGAGAGAATAGTGATGTTAACAGCATGAAATAAGTCTATGGTTAATTTATGCTTAGAGATTAGGGAACTGCATTCATTTTAACTACATATTTACTATTTTGTGCAGTTAATATTTTTTGCGCATGGTCCTATAGAATATGAATAATCTTTAAGCATAACTATTAGATCCATAGACGTAATTCTAACAGGCACTAGCTCCCCGGATTAGAGTGGACTTGGCGAGGAAAAAATCTGTAGAACTAAAGTACAGGCATTAGATTCCAACCAGCGGGAACAAAATGTGTTATCAAACAATAATTCTAATGCTAGCAATATTCATCTAAATTCAAACCTTTGCATAAATATAAACCCGATTCCTTATTTAAACTTGAGTTGAGGGATTTCATTTATTTTGTCTTGAAATAAATTCATTCTTAAAAGATACTGAATTTTTTTAATAAATACATTTTTCTATTTACCCCATAAATGGGACCCTAACAGGTACTACCTCTCCAGGTCGGAGTCACCATTGCTCCCAGCAATGGTGATGAAGGGTGCTCCACATTCCCCAAACATCCAGAACTGGAACCTCACTATCAAATAGATTTCATAGTTATTCCAAGAATTGGAGCTTGCAATAAGGGCAATATGGTTGGGCCATTAAATATATGTGCTAGGGCTTGACGTGATCAGCCGACTGACCGCACGTCTAGCCCAATTAAGGGCCAAAGTGGAGTGTTGCATGTCATGGACTGCTCAGCCACCTGTGTTCCATCTTCAAGCATCACGAGTTGCCACCCACGGCCATTCATTTTTTGTTATTTCTTTTTGTTTTACCCAATCTTAAGATCGGTAATGCCTTTCTATCGGAAGTCCGTTATGAAAAACGGATGGTATTTTTCATGTAGTAATTCCACTGTACCAAACTTTACTCTATGCGTTTTAAGAAACTATTCTTTAATGACAATCGATTTTCTGAGAACGGAGATCAAATGTTCCTTATATTCTTTGTTTTGCAGTCCGGTTGGAAGTCTCCTCAACCTGGACAATCGATGGGTTCAATATTTCTTGTATTTGTAATATAAACAGGTTTATGTTTTGAAAACAACTAGACGAAGATTGAAATAAAGAAAAATAGAAATAAACAAGAATGGTTTTAAAGAAAGCATTTCTGTTTGAAAACGATCAAAGAATTCAAAATAGCAGCTTACAGTCTGACTACAATGGAAACAAATCAATATAATGAAATAAACAGTGCAATACAGAATGGTTTTTCTTCGTGATTTTTTTTTTTTATTTAATTTGATATTCTGACCAAAAGAATTTTATCTTTGAAAACAATACAGAAATGAATTATATTAGTGAAAAGTGTAAAATATCTGAGAAACTATAATTCTTCAAAAAGGGCAAATAAATATGTAAGGAGGAGAAGACAATAGATTCCTTATTTTTCTTTTATAATTTTTTTATGGTGATGGGGGGGTCGATTATGCAGAAAATAAAACAAGAATTTGCCGAGTTCATAAAGTACAGTTTCCACTTGAATAGAAACGATTGAACTTTCTAAAATCATTGAACTTTTTTTTATCAAGATTAATGTCTGATATTTGAAATAGAAAAATGTTTCACGATTTTCAATGATTTGTTCAATGTATTTCGCTGGATAATTTGTCTGCAGTTATAATGCGTAACTCAAGGACATTGCATTGTAACCCCTCCACCCGGGAAATATCTGATACCGAAATTCACAGATATCTATGTATATATAAAAAAATATTATGTATGGATGTTGTGTCCTTTTATAATTGAAAATTGGTTGAGACTAGTAAAGTTCAATAAAATCCGCATCCCATTTTCGTTCAAGAGGGCGGGGGAAATCTTACCAAAGATTTTCCAAAAGAAAAGCTAAATATAATTAGGGTATAAAAGGAATTATGTATTTAAAAAAATGGATAAATCGAACTGAACGAACCTAAATTCCACTATCGTATATCACCCCGCCAGAAGAAAAAAATACCAAAAATCAGGGAATTAACACAATTTAATAAAATGTTTACATTTGATATATTAATGAATAAAAAATATAATGTACCAGTTATTTTATTTAAAAACTTCTACATTTTTTCAGCTCACTTAACTTCGAACCACGTATCTTTGAGAATCTGTATTACGCCTCAAAGATACGTGGTACATAATTGAAAAAGCATAAGTTCATAAAATGAGTAATGTTTATTTCGCCTATGCTGCAGTGTTTCACTCTGTTTCAATAGATCTTCATCGGGGCTTTCGTTAATTTGAGGAAAAATCACATTAGCAAAATTACTGTAATAAATTTTACTCACAGTATAAACAGTACTGTAATTACTCAAATTTAATATTTCAATACATTAATGCAATTTTTCCTTAAATCTTTTCAGACACACACACACTTTTCACACGGTGTAGTTCTTATAAAATCTCACCACTTATATATAAAAAAATAAATACATATATAAATAAATAAACTAAAACAAATAATAAAAAAATGAATAGATAAATATAATAAAATATATTAATACAGTAATTAAAAAATAATAAATAAATATTTAACAATATTTTAGATTTTAATAATGTAATAGTCACTAATAACTTTCGCACTAACACACACACACACTCATGATGTAATTAATAATGCTACACACTTACGTTTGCGCACACACATATTTTCCCCTTTATATAAATCTAGGATTACAAAATAAATTTAATAAATATAATAATAATTGCAATAATTACTAATAAATTATACACACACACACACACACACACTCGTCACGTAAAAAATACTGTAAAAATATTATATTAATAAAACAATTTTAATTAAGATATAAAATAAACATTAAATAAAATTCACACATGCTTTTCCTACTTAGTTTAGGGGATGCCGTTCTTTTTATATATATATATATATATATTTCATTAATTATATTTTATTTTAATACATACTCTTGCTTGCACACACACACACACACACAGCGAAACTGAGTGTCTGTTTACATTTTCATACACACTCACACACACGCACACATAACGTAAGTGAGCGTCTGTTTACATTTCATATCTCCATCAACTGTTGTTCAGCGTTCGTTGTATTTTTTTAAACATCCAAGAACGCTCGTTTTTCATTCAACAATTTTTAAATAGAATTATCGAAAAAGCAAAATACTCTCATAGTTTTCTTATTCTCTGTGATAAATTTATTTGTCCTCAAATTAACGAAAATTCTGATGAAGATCTATTGAACTAGATTGAAACACTGCAGCGTAGGCGAAATAAACATTACTCGTTTTGTGAACTTGTGCTTTTTTCCAATTTTTTATTATATTACATACTGTCAGATTCACTTCCACTTCACACACACACACACACACACACACACACATATATATATATATAAAATTCCCCCTACCGCTTTGGAATGTGTTTAAGTTCCCCATAACACTACGGAATGGATGCCCCAGACTTGCTCTTTGAACAAAAGCAAGGAGGAATGTTGATCTCCAATTATATATTATTGGGAACCAAAATTCCTCGTTGCGAAACATTCTTTAGAAAATGCTTTCATTCTTTTGTTCTAAGAGCTACAATGTTTCGCCTTTAGTTGGTTCTACTCCATATCCCTCGACCAATTTATCAAGTTTTGATGTATTATGAAATCGTGGTAGGTTTTCTTTTCTTACCTCCTCTCCCCGGCTTCCGCTCCTACGCCATACAGTCATTTTGTGCATGGTGTGAGGGACATTCAAGTATTTATTAGTTATTTTTCTTCCATTTTACCTGCATCTTTCATCTGAAAATGTTATTTCTTTTTTCTTTTTCAAAAGCATCAATCTAATTCTAAGGAAGCTGACATGCAGAGATGAGAAAAATCATTTAAAGTTTCATCCTGCTCCGCTGGACAGTCTTTGAACACCTTTAGTTTAAGAAACGTTTTTCATTGTCATACACGTTTTTCATGAAGTCATAAAATTAAGTATTAACGGAGTTTAGCTTAGTCTGTCAGAAGGTCACCAATATTGGATGTTTACCTAAACCCAATATGTTAAAAACTTAGTGTTTGATACTAGATCTTAACTAATACCAAAATATGACGGACCTGTCGACTGGTGCGGTAGAATACACCAACTCCACCTCTACAGCGGTGTAAAATACCCCCAATTGGGCCACCTATTGGCCTTGGGTGTCGACCAGTGATGCTTAAGGACAGAATCCAAATGGTCGGGCAGTGCATGACATGCAACACTTCACTTTGGCCGTTAGGTTAGAATTATTTTACTGTCAATATAGAATGATTAGGTGGTTAACAGAACAGTGTATCAATATTACTAAATATGGAGCATCCAGCGATCATCGATCTCGCTGTTCAGTAGAAATAGATCTGTGAGACTAGCTTGCTAACACTTAAACCAAGTTGGAACACCCAAAAATGAATCTTCAGCGATATCAGTAGATATATAATTATAAAACTAAGATGAGCCTAGACGAATGTTTGGTTTAGTTTGATTTGTTTTACGGCATATCAACCTCAGTGGGTAATCTAATGCCGACAAAGTTTTGAAAAAAGTTCATTCTTAATGGATACTCAATTGTTTTCTTTTAATGAACACATTTTTCTATTTAACCCATAGATGGGACCCTAACAGGTATTACCACTCCAGGTCAGAGTGGACCAAGGAGCAATGGTGATGAAGGGGTACTCCACATTCCCCAGACCTGCAAAAATGGAACCTCGACATCAGATAGAGTTTAACGTCATTCCCAGGACAGGAAGAACCTCAACCACCGCCTTCTAGCACTCATATGATAAAAAGGGTTGGGGATTGCCGTAAGGTAATAGGATTGGGGCAGTCATATTGGTGCTAGAGCTTGGCGTAGCCAGCCGATTGATCGGGGGGGGGGCTCTCCGAACGCCCGTTTAGCCTATGTGGAGTGTTGCAGGACATGGATTACTCAGCTACCTGGGTTCAATCCTTAAGCATCACAGGTCACCACCCACGGCCAAAGTGGAGGAAACTTAAGAATTAGATTTACTGAAGTATTAATGGTATACAAGTCTGTTCTGCTAATGAAGGTGAGACACCGATTTTGTTAATTTGAATAACACTGGTAATTAGTACGAATAATGAGGAACGCATTGACCCCCATCAGTTGTCGTTGGCAAAAGAACGGAAAGGCCAAATCGATTTCCGGGGACAAACGCTAATATGAAGCCTTGAGGTACTCACATGAAATTGACGTCTGTTTAATTAATCTTTTAGTTTTTGCTAATTAAGTCTTTTGTCTGGAGTTGAGATTTTTTTTAGCCTGGAGATAACAATAAGGAACTCATTACCTGTTGCTGGGCATTTCGCAAGAAAAAAAGGTAGATATAAACAAGAGGCAAAATAAACAACTAAACTCTTGATTACTAATACTAACAACAAAATATTACAACTATTGGGAGACACGAGATGATTTCGTCTCCAACTGTATTCCTTGAAGAAATATTTTATACTAGCAGAGCCTGTGGATATACCACTGTATGATAATTCAATTATTATAACTTTATATGTGTTTACTTAATAGCTATTTCAAAATACTTCAATGTGTAAAAACTATAATAATCTTTAAATAATTGTCTCACCTCTTGTTTTCTTTCATCTTTTCATTATGTTCGATGGAAACAGATTAGCACTACCGCTTTCGCGTGCTCACCTCCTCTGCATCTTTTTCCTATCCTTTCTCTTACATTTTCCTGTGTAGCAAGTCCCTTTCCTTCCCTTTCTTCATAATAAAAACGAAATGTTCCATTATTTTAGGACAGATTGCTCATCCACCAGGATTCCGTCCTTAATCATCACGGGTCGCCACCCACGGCCAACAGGTGGCCTAATTGAGGGGGTTCATTGCAGAGGTGCAGTCGGTGTATTCTAAAGCCCCCAATCGATATGGCTTCAGAAGTTGGTTTGGCTTGGTTTGTTTTGTTTTACGGCATATCAACCTCAGTGGGTCATTTAATGCCGATAAAGTTTTGAAATAAATCAATTCTTAATGGATAATACCATTTTTTTTATAAATACATTTTTCTATTTAACCCATAGATGGGACCCTAACAGGTACTACCACTCCGGGTCAGAGTGGACCAGGGAGCAAAAACCTCCAAAACTGGAACCTCACCATCAGATAGAGTTTAACGTCATTCCCAGGACATGTAGACCCGCAGCCACCGCCTTCTAGCACCCATATGATAAAAAGGGATTGAGGCTTGCCATAAGGGCAATAGGGTTGGGAAATCATATAGGTGCTAGGGCTTGACGTGACCAGCCGATTGATCGGAGGGGGCCTCTCCGACCGCCCGTCTAGCCCAAGAAAGGCCAAAGTGGAGTATTGCATGTCATGAACTGCTCATCCACCTGGGCTCTATCCTTAAGCATCACAGGTCGCCACCCACGGCCAACAGGTGGCCCCATTAGAGGAGTCTTACCCCTCTGCAGAGGTGCAGTAGGTGCATTCTAACGCCCCAGCCGACAGGGCAGAAGTTGGGGCGCTCGTAAGACAAGATGTTATTTTATAAGAGAATTTCATATTGGCAAATATGAAAAAAAAGAAGCTTTTTGCTATAACTAACAATGAATAGAGCAGACAAATCTAATTATTAACAGAGGTAATTATATGTAAAATATGAATGTCATCCGCTATTTCCTTTTCGTGCATCTTTTATCAACCAATGGTTATCACTGTAGTCACGAAAGTCGTGAGTTCGAACTTCATTGGGTAACCCTTATGACTGTGGTGTTGGGCTAGACTCAGCTGAAAGTGTTATTTTCTCTCAAATCCTTTCATGCCATTGTCTTAAACTCGGTCACGAGGACTGATTATGAGGAAAGACATAGGATTAAAAGGCGGGTCTTTTTATAAAATCGTAACCCGGACAATGGCCGGAATTTATTTTGTAACTGGCTAATATCTGAACTTCATCCTTTGAAAAAAAAAAATGTTGTTTGAACAATTGTTCTACACATATATAGAGAAAAGATTTTTGTAGGTTCAACAAGATAAAAATTAACATTTCATAAGAACCGCAAAATGGTTTAAAATTACTTTTAAGCTTTATAGTATATATGTGCGTGTGTATATAAGTGGATTCAATGAGTATGTATTTGTGGGCCGTGATAGTTGGTTTGTGTGTGTATATATATATATATATATATATTTGTATTTCCAAACACTCAATATAACTTTGGAAAGGTTGCAACATAATTTTTATATGTACACAAACACAAACCAACTACCAGGACACACACTAATACATACAGCAATTGAATCTTCTTATCCAAACACACCCACTATATAGTTTGAAAAGAATTTAAAACATCCGAAACACCGGTCGCGCCCTATATAATAAATAAAAAAAGCAAAATTCAAACCCTTTTGGGGACTCCGGGTTTGTTTACTAAATAGCGTCCACTTACCTACAGGGGCGTTGTAATTAGTATCATTGACAAGTTGTTGTTCGATAACGGATATGGTCTCTGACTATGCCTGTGAAATTCCTGTCGGAGGGGAGTCAGTATACATCGTTGTCAAACATCTGTAATTAGCGAGCCATCCATTTACTTGTCAAGATTATTTTCTATAATTATCGAATTTATGCGATACATGCATTTATAATTGCCTTCAAGCAAAAATATAATATAATCACACATGCTTAAGCAATTATAAAACTCTCTCTCTATATATATATAAACTTTGTTTAATTTTAAAATTAACTCTTTAAGTCACATCATAAAACATCTAGATCTATGCAAACCCCTTTCAGACATTGTCTACAGGGCTAAGAATACGTTGGCCTGTACCCCAAAGTGAGTGAGACACCACAAAAACGTGTCTTGTGGATGGCACTAAACTGCATATGATGGTGAGTTCCAGTTCTGGATATATGGGTAATATGGGGGTACCTCCTCTCTGCCATTACTCTCAATTACAGTCTCACCCAGAGTGCTATACCTGTTAAGGTCACATAGATCTGTTTTATGAAATTATTCATATTCGAGAGGAATGATTGAGGCTATATAACTAAATCATTTAGTTACTTGAAGCTTAATCATTTACTGATGATTTTCATTAACTACATGAAACCCTAAAAATTATTTTTATTAGGAATACTTGATATCGACACTTTTCTGCAAACAAATTTACGAAACAGCCACAAAAATGTAAATGTACAATGAACACGATCCATACTCGATAGCATAAAATAATCCTAGACCGGTTGGTGTGCCTTTAATAATAATTACATCTCTCATAACTTTTTAATCATATTTTAATATCATTTTCCATGGCTAAATATAATAAAGATTATATATACTAGCAAATATATGCACCCTCCGGGTGCAAGTATTTAAGTTTTAATGTAATAAAATATCATGTTAAATTAGAAAGGCTAATGAAACTGAATAAGAATTCAGATAAAAATATTTGGAACAGAGGGGGTATGATTGAAAAATAGAACAACTTTGAAACTAACTCTTCCATCATTTTCCCTTACTCCGTCTTTCATTGGTAAATTTTTCCTAATTTAACTATTTAGTTAAAATAGGAAGTAAAGAATAATATTACAGTTATTTCTTCTTGTTAATGGATTTATTTTAAGATTTATCCCCCGAGATTTTTGCTCATATTCATTAATATAAAACCAAACAATTAGAAATCAATAATACTAAGCATATATTTTTAAAATCAAATTTCTAATATCAATATGCAAATTAGCCTTCCCATTTCACACTGTAATCTGCGATTTTGTTGTATATATAAATACAATTGCATGTTATATATGTAGATATGGTCAACAGTCTTAATAATGTCATATCAGTTAATTTTATCATGAATTATATAAAGCAAATCTTTACATAAATAAAAATGTATAATAATGTATAAAATACAAAGAATTATGACTTATGACTTATAGAATATAGTTTCGGTTACAGACAACAACCACAATCTCCATTATAATAAGATTTTTAAGTCAGTTTGCTTATATATTGTCATGTCGGAATTTTATTCGGCGAGGTATTTTTAATAATTCTATGTAGATGCCTTAAATTAGCTGTCTTTGTTGTTTTGCTTTTTACACAGGGTTTTTTGTAATTTCTACGACCTTCCTCATTTCGTCGTGTCCTCAAAATATCAAATTTCTTCCGTATTCTTTTAACGTTTCCACTCCGATTAAATTAAGCGGAACCTTTATAAGGTCATTTCGTTCAACGCTGAGGTCAAAGTTCAATCCTTAGAAGACAGTTATTGGACACGACGTGTGTAATAGAGGGTGCCACACGTCTCTTTAAGGCAAGATCCGCGCAAACCATATAAAAAACGGTGTAGTATTATTGTGAATATGACATTAATATGCATGTAAAAGATTATCGCTCCGTTTTTATTTTCTCTTTTTTTTAAAGGACTGCTGCCATCGAGGAAATGAACGTGTTGTAATACAATCGATTAAAACCCAAAGTTTCCTCACCGATTTTAAATACCCCTCATTAAATGCATGGGCAAAGTTGATTCTCAAAATACCGCGAATCAAACCGCTATTAATACTCATTCAAACCTCACTCATTTGAACGCACTTCAAGAAATTCGGCAGTTTCAATTCTATTTTGGAATCTCATGACATTGATCGGTCCGGATTTAATCTGAAATGCACACTCGTTCTCTAATCTTGGTCACAGCGCTTTAGTTAAATGTTCTCTGAAAAATGGTGAAGTCAGGCTTTATTGTTGGCTTGTTGCGTTGAGACTTTGCTTCCATGTTTAAATCTCACTTGACGCAATTTTGATCTTTGTATCAACTGACAAACGGAACTTTACACGGGAAATATGCAACGCTCTATTTTAGGTCCGATATTTGAAGTTGGACATTCGTTAACCTTCTGCTGTGAGTGGTTAAATCAGTTATTGGGGTAGGGAGTACAAATTAAAGAAAAACTAACTTAAAAGAAACAAAATCTCCATAAAAATTATAAATTCTCAAGCGTAACATTTTACTTTATAGTAATGTTCTGTGTTCAACAGTTTTTAATAGTTATTGACAACCAGTGGTTCATTTGATTTGGTTTGTTTTGTTTTACGGAATATCAACCTCAGTGGGTCATTTAATGCCGATAAAGTTTTGAAATAAATTCTTAATGGATAATGCAATTTTTTTATAAATACATTTTTCTATTTGACCCATAGATGGGACCCTAACAGGTACTACCACTCCGGGTCAGAATGGACCAGCAATGGTGATGAAGGGGTGCTCCACATTCCCCAAACCTTCAAAACTGGAACCTCACCATCAGATAGAGTTTAACGTCATTCCCAGGACATGTAGACCCACAGCCACCGCCTTCTAGCACCCATATGATAAAAAGGTGTTGGGGCTTGCCATAAGGGCAATAGGGTTGGGAAAATCATATAGGTGCTAGGGCTTGACGTGGCCAGCCGATTGATCGCCCGTCTAGCCCAAGATAGGGCTAAAGTGGAGTATTGCAAGTCATGAACTGCTCATCCACCTGGGCTCTACCCTTAAGCATCACGGGTCGCCACCCACGGCCAACAGGTGGCCCCATTGGGGGAGTCTTACCCCTCTTCAGAGGTGCAGTCGGTGCATTCTAACGTCCCAGCCGACAGGGCGGTGGTTCATTTGAGCTTTATAGTAAAAGCGGTCTATGATAATATTGATGTTTCTATATCATCATCATCATCATGTCGGCAGTATGGATATACATGAAAATATCTCTGCTGATTTATATAGGTTTTTGCTCGGCAGCACACCCTGGCGTGTCCATCTGCAAATATCCACCTATGAATCAATCTAAGGTTGTTTTTCTTGATTCAGCATCAATGCCCAGCATATCTTGTTCATCTTACTCGGAGGTTTTGTGCGATAGGAGTCCAGTGGCCATACAACTGCTTTCTTGTAGGATGATTTTTCCACGATTTATTTAAGACCGCATTCAGCTTTCTTCTGCAACTACCAACTTGGTTCTCTAGGCGCTTTGTTAGGATCCAAGTGGTGCCGCCGTACAGTAGCACTGATACAACTACTGCTTGGATGAATTGTCTCTTTAACTTATCAGCGAGATTAGATTTCCCTATGTGTTCTTTCCTATCACATTCTGTGGGTGAGATATTACTACCTAGTTACGTGAACTTGTCTACGGATTTTAGGTAAATAAGAATTCGGCAGATAATCAACATTAGAAAAGCAGGATTTACATTTTTGCATTTCATCTTGGATGGTTTGGTCGATCTCATTTTTAACCAGAGGGTGTTACAAAATGATAACGGTCGCAAAATTAAGAAATACGAATATTAATATATACATATGACGTCCCAACATACAATTTGTTGTTCATAATATCAGATAAAGATATTAGTTCTGAAGAGAATATTAGATAAATAAAATTATTGTTATAGTGTCTCAGAATTTAGGATCGATAAGTGACAGTCCATTTAAATTGTTCTTGTTTACCTTGTAAATAAGTTTATCGGTTCTTTTACACGTTACTTCATATCGCGACTTGGGCAATAAATGAACGAATTGACATTCTTGCACTTGGTGACACTTGTATATACACTGAACGTAAGAACATTGAACTTGTTTAATATAGCAGAACTGATGTTGTTATGTGCAAAGATGATTTTCTTCTTTAATGCAACGATTGATCTAGGCCAAATCTGATAGTCTACTGACCTCAGATAACCTCAAAAGAAAAATATCGAATGCTGTTTGGTCTGTTCAGAATCTGGGAGAAAATTGAATGGACGTATCTCTCTGATTTACTTATTTAAGAGCGTGTATTTTTAAAAATAATATAAAAGGAAAAATAGCTAAGGATCTAGAATTTTTAGAATAGCGTGTATATTTATTTCATACGAAGTATATTTTGGCACCACTTTCCTTTATGCATGTTTTACTGAACTCGACAGACTTTTCCTGTCTGACGAGTTTCTTTTCTATCGTCTGCCCATCTTTTTTATGTCGGGGTGAAATTGGTGAATGAATCCCCCAACGGTTCTTACACTAGTACTTTCAGCACTACTTAGTGCCATTATCAGGTGTGAAATGGTGAGAGGTTTCCATGGTTCTTTTTAAATAAACAGAGTAGCAGGAGGAATAAGTAGGAGGAGGGACTCACTTTTATAAGAAATGTCATGAGGAATGTAGGTGGCGAATTGGCGGGAAATTATAAGCATTTGAAAATGTGTTGGCTCGATCCGAAGTTGATCGTGTTTAAGGTGGGTTCTTTTTGGTTAATGTATAGAGCTTCGAGTATTTCAAGTTTTTTTCTTTATCATGTTTGTTTTAAGTTAAAATTTTCAGTAATTTTCAGTAATTCAGTAATTTTCAGAAATTTTCGGTATTTAGAGGGAGGCATGAATGTGATTTTAGGTGTTGCATGATCGAGCTTGTATCAGTTAAATGTCGTGTTAACCGCCGTGACAAAGTCGTCGTGGCGCGACCAATGCACGTGCTTTCACCTTTGGAGAGGCAGTCTCCTTAATTTTTACTAAAGACACCAGTTTTATTGATTGGTTTTAACGGTATTTCAATCCAACTTAGGAATTTCGATACACACTCATATATATATATATATATATATATATATATATATATGTTACATTTTTGCATTGATCCGAGAAAAAGGCATCGAGTGTGGTTTGGGTTGAAATTTCGTCTTCTAAGATGTTTAGCTGATTATATATCTTGGCTAATGCATCTATATATTAATACTCGGTTTCTTTAATTGTACAACCGTTATTATCTTGCAACACACTCTGGTTAAAAATGAGACTGTTCAAGTCGTCCATGTTTAGCATTATCCGCCGAATTATATCTTATGAGTCTCATCTCAGCTAAATAGTGCACCGCTCGGTTTTTATTATCAAGAAAGGGAAGAAAAAAAAATGCTACACAGAAACATAAGAAAGAAGGGAAATGAGAATAGGGAAAAGATAGAAAGTGATAAGGTGAACATGGAAAAGAATGAGGGACTTAAATCAAGATGATTATACTTTATACATATTGAATTGTTTAGCAATAGCTCTAAAGTTAACATATCAAACGTTGTGATAATTAAATTATCATACTGTGGTATATCCACAAATTCTAATAGTATCCTTTATTTGATAGGTTGATTTCATTCCAATCCATCTAGTGTAATTGTGTTTATTGTAGTTCATAATTACATTTTTGTGTAGTTTAAGATTTTTTTGCGCATGGTCATATTAAATACGAACAATTTTTAAACCGGTATACCGTAACGGGTACTATTCCTCCGGATCCCAGTGGACCTGGGAGTAATGGCAATAAAAGAGTAGTCAAGTCTATTCAGATGCTCAGAAATAGAATTTCCTCATCAGATGCAGTTTAGTGTCATACACAGGACACCCGGTTTGGAGGACAGTCTTACGCCTCTACAGAAGATATAGCCAACGTATTCTAATCCTCGCTGACACGGAGAGACGAATATAGGAACTGCGTCCGATTTATGATTCCTGTTATTACTGCGTGACCAAAATAAAGAAATATACGAACGCCTTGTTAAAATCTTCGATAAAGGATTCCTTTATAAAAACTAAAACAAATAAAACAAACAACAAATAGACATTGTATAAGACAATATCTTTAATCTGCAGCGTACGGATATTAATAGAAATAGAGACACACGTATAGAATATTGAAGTAATGTATAAAAAGGGACAAATTCATAAGGTAAAAATCCTGACAATATTTAGGTTTAAGAAAATAGCCGTGGCCTCGTGTGTGGGCACAACTATTTTAAAAATAGAATGTTACAAGAGAATCAATAAAACAAAAATGCTATCGATAGGGCAGGTTTCTAGAATTTAAAGACAAAACAAAAAAATGAAACAAAGCCTGTTTGAAAAGAAGCAATAAAACTCGGGGTTGAACTGAGAATGAGAAAAAAAAGGCAGAGGAATGAAGACGGTAAGAAAAAGAGGTAGAGGAACAAAGAGAGAGGGTGGGTAACGAACACAAGGCGAGAGAGAGACAGAGAGAGAGAGAGAGAGAGGGTAACGAACACAAGGAAAAGAGAGAGAGAGAGGGGAGAGAGGTAACGAACGTAAGGAAAGAGAGAGAGAGAGGTAAGAACGTAAGGAAAGAGAGTGAGAGAGGTAAGAAGAACGTAAGGAAAGAGAGTGAGAGAGGTAAGAACGTAAGGAAAGAGAGTGAGAGAGGTACGTAAGGAAAGAGAGAGAGAGGTAAGAACGTAAGGAAAGAGAGCGAGAGAGAGGTAAGAACGTAAGGAAAGAGAGGAGAGAGAGGTAAGAACGTAAGGAAAGAGAGCGAGAGAGAGGTAAGAACGTAAGGAAGAGAGTGAGAGAGAGGTAAGAACGTAAGGAAAGAGCGAGAGAGAGGTAGAACGTAAGGAAAGAGAGCGAGAGAGAGTTAAGAACGTAAGGAAAGAGAGAAGAGAGAGAGAGATAAGAACGTAAGGAAAGAGAGCGAGAGAGAGTAAGAACGTAAGGAAAGAGAGAGGAGAGCGAGGAAGAACGTAAGGAAGAGAGAGAGCGAGGTAAGAACGAAGAAAGAGAGAGAGAGGTAAAAACGTAAGGGAAAGAGAGAGAGAGAAGAACGTAAGGAAGAGAGAGAGAGATAGAGAGAGAGAGAGGAAAACGAGGAGAGAGAGAGAAGAGTAAGAACGTAAGGAAAGAGAGAGAGAGAGAGGTAAGAACGTAAGGAAAGAGAGAGAGAGAGAGAGAGAGAGAGAGAGAGAGGTAAGAACGTAAGGAAGAAAGAGAGAGAGAGAGAGAAGAGAGTAAGAAAAGGAGAGAGAGAGAAGAACGTAAGAACGCAAGGAAAGAAAGAGAGAGATGTAAGAACGTGTAAGAGGAAAGAAAGAGAGAGATGTAAGAGACGTAAGAAAGAAAGAAAAGAGAGATGTAAGAACGTAAAGAAAGAAAGAGAGAGATGTAAAGAACGTAAGGAAAGAAAGAAAGAGAGAGATGTAAGGAAAAGAAAGAGAGAGAGGAGTGTAAGAACGTAAGGAAAGAAAGAGAGATGTAAGAACGTAAGGAAACGTAAGAAGAGAGATAGAATGAACACAAGGAGAGAGAGAGAGAGAGCAAGATGGGGTGATAAAAAGAAGAGATAAGACATGGAGAGAAGGAGGAGTGAAAAATAAGAGATGAGACAAAAAAGTATAGAATTAAAAGGTGACCGAAGATGAAGGCGCGAGAAAAGGAAAAACACACATTTCATAGAAAAATAAGTAAAAAGAAAAAAGAAAAGAAAAGAAAAATGTAAGAAAACATGATGGACAGAAAACTTATCTTTAAATAAAGAGCAATCAAATGATTGAAATAAAAGTGGATATCTGGAAGTAAAAGAGTCAGAGAATAGAGAAAAAAACAGATTAAAGCTCATAGATTGCTTGACAATTATATGTAACATTGTTAAAAGTGGAAAGCCAATTACCGTTTGCGATGCGAAACAAGTTAGATTATATTTTTCTCTGCACCAATTGACCCAAGTTCATTTGGCGCGTTTATTTATTGTTTCTTTCTAGTGTCACTCGAATCTTCCTGGTGATATTTATTTCCCTCCCTTATATTCAGATAATTATGCCAATAACGCACAGCGTCTTCGACTGTCTACTCGATGAATTATGGAAATATAATAATCGGTAAGATTCTATTTCATCGTATGTTGTCTGCAGTCCTGGGTCTGTGTGAAGTGGAGTGTTATAATAGAGATTGAATGATTTTAATGGAGTGTCAATTCCTCTAGGGTTATTTTATGCCTAGATGTTTGAGTTTTGTTTAACGGCATATCAACCTCTGTGGGTCATTTAATACCAGAAAAGGTTATGTAGAATGTTTCAACGCCCTCTTGTATAAGGGATAGAGCACTCTATGACGGCCTTTACACACAAAGCGATGTGCGTATTAAAACAGTTAAAATCCCCTTCGCATTCTGTAAGTGAAGACAGTGAAGGTTAAGGTGCCGGACTGATACCCAATCGATCAGATTTCAATTCCGGTTGTAGGTAGCTTGCAAAATATCAAGCCACACTGAAGAGACTTGCTAAGTCGAAACACGTGTTTGTGGATAAGTATATATATATATATATATATATATATATGTGAGAAAGTTTTATAGAAAAACAACAAGATGTTAAACAATTTAGCTGACAGATATCTGTTTCGACATTATGAATATGTCTTTTTCAAAGCAACATTGTAAGCGGAAAAACGAAATGAATATATTACTAATTCCAAGGCAACGAACGCTCTCGATCAGATATATATATATATATATATATATATATATATATATATATATATATATATATATATATATATGTAAACACGGTATGTTTGGAATGGCTTTTTTGCCGACAATTTTTGGGAAATATGTGCTTAATTGGAGTCGTACCTAATTTTGAAAATTAATTAATTAATAATGAATTAGGCGGGAATGCCTATTTAAATGTATGGCTAAACAAATCGAGAAAAATCAATCTCTGTATGTACATTTCGGCCTATTAGGCCTCATCAGCAGAGCTATAGATAGGAAGGCCGCCCTGTGCGTGATTTGAATAGGCGAAATATGTATAATGTAAACTTATACACATATATGTATAATATAAACTTATACACATAAATGTATAATATAAACTTATACACATAAATGTATAATATAAACTTATACACATAAATGTATAATATAAACTTATACACATAAATGTATAATATAAACTTATACACATAAATGTACAATATAAACTTATACATTTTGGACACACTTACACATAAATGTACAATGTAAACTTATACACATAAATGTACAATGTAAAACTTATACACATAAATGTACAATGTAAACTTATACACATAAATGTACAATTAAAACTTATACACATAAATGTACAATGTAAAACTTATACACATAAATGTACAATGTAAACTTATACACATAAATGTTTATACACATAAATGTACAATAAACTTATACACATAAATGTACATGTAAACTTATACACATAAATGTACAATGTAAACTTATACACATAAATGTACAAATGTAAACTTATACACATAAATGTACAATGTAAACTTATACACATAAATGTACAATGTAACTAATACACATAAATGTACAATATATTATACACATAAATGTACAATATAACTTATACACATAAATGTACAATATAACTATACACATAAATGTACAATATAAACTTATACACATAAATGTATAATATAAACTTATACACATAAATGTATAATATAAAACTTATACATTTTGGACACACTTACACATAAATGTTACAATATAAACTTTATACACATAAATGTACAATGTAAACTTATACACATAAATGTACAATAAAACTTATACACATAAATGTACAATATAAACTTATACACATAAATGTACAATATAAACTTATACACATAAATGTACAATATAAACTTATACACATAAATGTATAATATAAACTTATACACATAAATGTATAATATAAACTTATACACATTGGACACACTTACACATAAATGTATAATAAAAACTTATATAGATTGGACACATATACACATATGTGCATTATGCCCATATACATGCATAGATTAAATATTCCATGTAATTTACAGTCAAGGGCATAATTTGCCCTAAGTATTTGTAATGTGGCACAGAAGAGTTCTGAATAAGAAGTTGGTCAATAATCTGTCAACGGGCGACGATTGGTTCACTAAACCCACCTGCAATTATTGAATGAATAAATTTGTGTCAAAAGCAGATCTTAGTTGGGTGATTGACCTCAGATTTTTCCTCGAACCATGCCTTTAATTTAACTAGCGAGTCTTGCGCTACAGGTCGAGAGCAGAAAGCTTTCATTGTCAATAAGTAATTGGTCACTGATAATGGCTGGCGTCCAACCGAGAATGAAATTAACGTGTTAAGAGACTGCAGGCCACATAATCAGTGGGTTTCTGCAAACTTCAATCACTTCTATGGGAATAAGTTTCAAATAACTAACTAACCCTGCTATTTACTTTGATCTAAATATCCTCTTCGGACTCGGGTCCGACGCTTTTATGTACTATGGACCCGGTTTGCATTGATTGCTGTTTCAGACATATTATTTTGTCCTTTGCTATAGAAATATGAGTGATATGTCACAACGACCAGTTATCTAAATGTAATAAAAGGGACTACAAGAGCGTTTACACTTTACTTCGTCTGAATACAGAGCATTTATTAAATCGTTGTTAGGCATTATGGTTTCCTATCTTTCTAACCCTGGGTATATAGAATTTAATAATTCTGATTAATAGACATCGGATAACTTTGCTAAGTCCCTCAGGGAAATATGCCATTCTTTTTAGCTTGACAAAAATACACAAATAAAAATAAAATAAATACTCGAGTGTATATTTTAACATTATATCGAAACCAAAAACATGACAAATTAATTTCGGCAGTTCATACTTTCCGGAGGACAATGAAAGGTTATATGACAGTGCTCACATGACAAAGTACGTAGGAGCTTTGAAAATATAGATTGGGTACTTTCTTTCTGTCTTATTCAAAAGTTATCAAACTTTATTACTCGGTCTCATATTATGCCAAAAGGTCAGGGCATCGTGTTCATATTTACTTTTGTATCGTTGTTTCGTAAGAGGTTTTAGCACGCAGTTGATATGATTAATATTTTAGATAGAACTAATTTTCAAAAAGTTTTCTTAACCAGATTTTTGTAAAAAAAAATCCTTTTAAGTACACAGCGATAAATAAATGTTTTATTTATGTTAACGGCATGTCCACCCATCTGAAGTGATTTTATGCCTAAATTAGGAACATTTGTACGATTTTATCTACTTTTTTGTGTAGTTCATGACCGATTTGTATCGACCAAAATTATCATATAATGGAGACTCTAGATAGATATGGAGGCGCATAGTGTAATGGTTCGATTCGTAGAAAGTGGACTCGTAGACCCGAGTTCAATTCCTGGACAAGGCTGTTTGCATTTCACATTGCGCTAATACGCTTGGGAAAGGCAAGAATCCAACTACTCTCCCTCCAGCTATGGGTAAATAGTAGGGCGGACTGGGCTCTTTAACCTTGGCTAGGTAACTAATCAAGGAGAAGTAAAACTGAATTCAAACCTGGAAATTGACCGTGTGTCACATCCAACCTGTGCGGAGGGGTTGGTAAATATAGATTATGGAGATTCTAGACTACAAAAACAAAAATCAGTAGGGGTGAGAATGATTAATCCAAAATAATTATTTAATTTCAAGACATCCCCCCCCAAAAAAAAAGAAAAACACGTACATTTAAAAAAGAAAAATGAAGGAAATCCTCATCTCACCGATTTTTAGCGGGCTTAAATATTTTATAAAACACTAGCCGCATCAAATATATAACGGCTTTAATGGTGGGGTTGAAGAACAGAGTCATTATTTTTTTTTAAATCCTTGACCGGGTCAATAGGCCAGTTGTCCTTAGATGAAAGGAGACATTGATATTCTTGATCTTATTTCCCCTATCATCTCTCTTGGTAATCTTTAGAAAGATTTTTTTCTGTAAGCGAGTAGCTTCTCTTCTGCACAAAACCTCAAATCAAATTTAAGTACAGCTTTTCTATAAAGACACACGACTCGCATGTCCCAGCACATACACATCCTGACATATCTTTAAAATCTGACAAATTGCCTGTATGAAACAAAATATATTTGAAAAAAAAAAAGTTTTTTTTTTCCTTTTTGTCTACTTTTTTTTACCGAATAAAATCATTTTGATATCAGATTGCTTACAGTACCCTTTGTTTCTTAGATGATCACTTATCTAAGTGTCAAGCCCTAGCACCTATATGATTGCTCCTACCCTATTGCCCTTATGGCAAGTCCCAATCCTTATCATATCGATACTAGAAGGCGGTGACTGAGGGTCTACATGTCCTGGGAATGACTTTAAACTCTATCTGATGGCGAGGTTCTAGTTCTGGAGGTTTGGGGAGTGTGGAGCACCCCTTAATTACCATTACGCCCACGTCCACTGACCTGGATTGGTAGTACCTATTAGGGTCCCATAGAGTTAAATAGAAAAATGTATTCATAAAAAAAATTGAGTATCAATTAAGAATTGATTATTTCAAAACTTAATCGGCATTAAATGACCCACTGAGGTTGATATGCCTTAAAACAAAACAAACTAAAGCTCATCTAAATATCGAAGTCAATATTTTCAAAATCCTGTCACACACACACACACACACACACACACATTGAAAAGATCGATTATGATTTTCTTTGGAAAATTTGATTTGAATGTTTGGTAAATTCTTCATTTAGATTCATTACCGAATTCTGCAAATGCCACCAGCACCTTAAGTCACTGTTTTCCGAGCTAAATCATAATCGATAAACATATGGTTCATAAATGAAACTAATTATCCAAATAAAGCCCCTGATTGATTGTCTATAACGATATATCAACCCTTCTGGGGTTATTTTATGCCTAGATGTTAGAGAACAGCGTTTATCGTACTTCATATTAGCATTCTCATGTAGTTGCTTTAGAGTCCTATTGAATACTAATGATTTTTAAACGGATATATTTTGATATAACGGACTTACAAGTACTACCACTCCAGGCCAGAGTGGATCTACGAGTAATTGCAAAAGAGGGTACTAAAAACTCCTCAAATATCGAGAACTAGAACCTCACGGTCAGATGTAGTTTAGTGTTCTACCAGGCCCATTAGTCAAAAACTAAAATTCGAAATCCCTGTCGAAACCCAAGATTTTGTATGCAAAGAAAGATTATCCTCTATACATGAAGTACTAACAACCAAACTTCCTACTTTCATTTAGCTTTCTACCCTAATTACATTGGTTTGTATATATATCTGTAGATATATCATAAATTTTAACAAGATAATCTAACCTGATCTACGAAAAAGTGTTTTGCTCATTCGACTGGGACAAAAGAATACACAAACTGCTCCTCCGTAGAAGGGTACAATTGCCCCAATGGGGGTCACTTGTTGGCCGTGGGTGGCGACCTGTGATGCATAAAAACAAAATCTTAATGGCTAAGTAGTCCATGACATGCAACACTCTACTTTGACCCTTATTTAGGCTAGACAAGCTATCGGATAGGTCCATTCCGATCAATCAGCTGGTTACGTCAAGCCGTAGCACCTATATGATTGCCCTAAGGGCAAACTCTCAACCATCATCACATATGTGATAGAAGGTGGTGGCTGAGGGTCCTGCAAACTGCATTTAGTCGTAAAGTTCCAATTTCGGAGCTCTGTGGGAGTGTGAAGCGCCCATTCGTCATTAATCCAAGGTATACTCTGACCCGGAGTGGTAGTACCTGATAGGGTCCCAACTATGGGTTATAAATAGATTAAAATGTTTAAAACATTTTGAAAAATTGAATACACAACAAAAATTTGCAAAATAAAACGCCTTTAGCATTAAATATTCCAGTGGTTTTGTCATGCCGTAAAACCAAACCAAACATATGAATAACCGTTAAACGTGATTTGATCAATTCGCTTTCTGGAATGATTAACAAAAAAAAAAAAAAAAAAAAAAAAAATTAAAAAAAATTGCGCATAAATTTGACCTTCGAAGAATAATAAAAACCGGTGTTCCAATCCCGGCCCGCATTTGCAGTTAGAATTAAAAAATAAAGAATGAATACCGCTGGCCATTTTGTGGGAATTGGGATTTCAAAATCAGTTCTAAGAATTGCCTTTATCTGAGGAAACTATCGAGAAAGCCATTAGAAACCCTAAATACATGCTTATTTTTTTTCTCTCTAAATATCCCTTTCTTGTATTGAGTTATTTGGGCAATTTTGCATACATCTTCCCATGAGCCTCATTTCAACTTCGGTAACCACATTCATAAAGTTACACTGAATAGCTTGCTTTTCACTTAATCTGATAAGGACACAAGCGTCACCGACATGTTCGTCGCAATAAATCCTCTTAGATTTGTGTCTATTTTTTTTTTTTTATATCTATCTTCTCTTTATTTTTCTTCTTCTCTTATCTGCATGAAGATCTTTTAATGTGTTCTTTCCCTTTTCGAAAAGAGTTTTCGCGTCATCAATTTGTCTCATAACGTTCCACTGGTCTCTTCCCAGAAACGGAAAGATTTTCAAAGACGTAAGAGAGTAAAGTAAGGCCATTATGATTCGTTTGAATGCAACACGATTTCTATATTTCTTCATCTGTTTTCAACTTTCTTTTTTTTTTCTTTTTTTTTTTTTTTTTTTTTTTTTGACAACTCGAATTTCTTACGTTTTATGACTTAAATTCGGTTTTTCGCACTTCACTTCGTCAATTTTTCATGCCCTCTATTTCCTGACTTCGAAATCTATTCGTTCTAATTTATTTATATACTTTTAAATAAAACCTGGATTTAAAATTCTAAGTATCCTTCTGATTTCACATGTAAAATCCAGACAATATTCAATCTCAGAACGGCGATCCGAGTTTAAATCCTGGACGAGGTTGTTTGCATTACACATAACGCTAATGTCGTTGAAAATTGTATGCATCCAACTATTTTCTCTCTCTCCAGCTATAGGTCAACAGTAGGACAAACTATGGATCCCGTGGCACATCACTCCTGCGGAGGGGTAAGTAAATTAGATACATATATGATATTGAACATATTTTTGAAAAAAAAAAAAAATAACAAATGATGTTGTTAGTTCGCTGACAGAACTTGTTTCAACCTTTTGATAAAGCGGTCTTCTTCAAGAGCGAAATATTTATGATGGAGAGACGGAATAAGTAAACCGTTAAAAAACAGGAGGGTACAAACGAACTTTCATGTTCGAGCCGGAATTTATTTAAATTTAAAAATGCATATCAGTGTTAAAAATAAAATAAATTTTATTTTTAAAAAATCAGAAGCAAAACTATATATTGAGCTTTTTTTTAATGATTTTTAAAAAATAAAATTTATTTTATTTTATACATAAATACGCATTTTTTTTAAAAATTCCGGTACTGATCGAGAGCGTCCTGTGCCTCGTGATTAATGATATATTTATTTCGTCTTTCCGTTTACAATGTTGCTTTGATAAAGACATGTTCATAATGTCGAAACATTTCTGTCAGCAAAACTTTTAACATATTGTTTTTTCTACAAAAACTTTCTACACACACACCACACATATATATATATATATTATATATAATATATATATATATATATCTCAGAACCTGAGAACCCGCAAATTATGCGTTTACCAATACTTACGAAACGAACAGGACGTGAAAAGGTCAATTTAACAGTTTTAATTCAGATTTTCCCATCTCCTAGACCGGCTGCCATACCAATAGAGAGTTCAGTTTGCCTTACTATTTACCTATAGTTAAAATGAGAATATTCAGATTGATATATTTTTCAATAACCTTGAAAAATATATCAATCTAAATATTCTCAAGGTTATTAGCGTTATGTAAATGCATTTAGCCTCGTATAGAATTTGAATTCGGTTCGGCGAGTCCGTTTCTAAGAGGATAACTATTGCACACAATTAGCCCCTCTGTACAAGTGTATATCCTGAACGCTGTTTTAAGTCGTTTCTTTATTTAATTAGCGTATCCTTTTGTCTGAATCTCAAAGATGAGAAATTGCTAATATTCCCTTAAGTCTTAATATCTCAAATGAAGAATTATAATTATTCACAATAGTGATAATTGTGGTGGTTTTTCTAGTAAAAACGATTCTTCATTTGCACCTTCCGACCTCCAGATACCTGAAGAATATGAAATATACAACGATAAAACGTTCTGACTAACTGATTACTACCAAGACGAAGATACAAATGAATAACTAGCGGGACCTGTAGATATACCACAATATGATAATTTAATTATTACAACGTTTTATATGTTTACTTAAGAGTTATTGAAATATATTTCAATATTTGAACGTATAATAAAGTTGATTTGACTATTTTTCTTTCATTCCTTCTTTTCATTATATTTGATTTAAACATATTAGCGTTATCACTTCCGTGCCCTCATCCCCTGTATATATTACCTCTAATCTTTCTTATATTTGTCTGTGTAACATGTATTTTTTCTTGCCTTTCTTTATGATAAAACGGAATGGTCCATTATTTCACTGAAGTGATGACACTCATCAGAATTAAGAATTCGGCGGATAAGCAACACCAGATAATCAGGATTTACATTTTTGCATTTCATCTTGGACGGTCTTATTTCTAACCAGGGGTGGGTGTTGCAAGATGATAATGGTCGTAAAATCAAGGAACACGAATATTAATAGTCTTTACTTGATTCACACAATCTCGGCACCCACCTCCCCTTTGCGGATTTAGAACCGCTTCTTTTTAATGATTATTGAACCTGTGCTGAGCGGAATTTAACGTGCATGTTCTAAGATGTACCATTTCAACAGAATCACCTGAAAGTCATTTTCTTCTTTTCAAACAGAAGAATTATCCGGAAGCAATAGTTTGATTAGTAGCAGATACTTGATTACAATCACCCTTAACTTCAAAAGGTGATGTGGGTGAATTTGAAGAGAAAGAGAAGTGATAGTAGCGTACGAAAGGTAAAAGGTATGGCACTAGTTTTAAATGAAGTAGACGACGATGAGAGCATTGGATAAAAATAGGCAATGCGCCATAGAGAAGACGAGTGCACATACAACTGTATGCTGATTAGTAGTCAGAATTCGTTTGAGAGGGAGGAGTCTATCACCTTTTCACTAGCGGTAGACAAAATATTTTTTTTGCATCTGAGGTGGAGCGCCACACGTACTATCAGCTTCTAACTTTACCGCACATATCTCAGCTCTGCTACTCGTAAGCTGAGTTGTTGAGGGCCGGTACCAAAGCCGGAAGTTTGTGGTTCCCAGGCAAATGATCGACCATCTGAGCTAACCCAGCCCTTGGAATAGCAATGATATGTGTTGTAGAGTATCTCGTACACCTTCATTCTCTACTAGAAGGTCTGGCTCATAGCCTTAAATAGTCTACGATTAATGACTTCAACAGTTGATTAATATGCTAATTAATATGCTAATTAATATTCGGACTGATCTTACGGCGTTTTGCTACAGCGCGTTTGCCCCTCCTCTATTTCTTATAAGCTGCCTTGTTAATTGTTTGGTAACTTATTGTATGTATCCGTTAGTACTGAATAAATACATTAAGCACTCAGTTTCTGTGTATCGTTTCACCTCGACGATAAAACAAAAAGTCTGCAGAAAGATTAAGCAAAACAATACAAAAACTGTAAATATATATGTAAAATAAACGCGATTTCTTAACCTTTAGGCATAAATAACCTTAACGGGTTGACCTGCTCTTAAAAAGAATCAAATTCGATTATTGTTTACGTTTTCTTTCTTCGTCTGATCCTTTTTAATGTCTACTTAGAAGTCAGCATCTCACGATATTTCATCCGTAAATCAAGTTCAAGAAAAATAGACATACTAGCCTCGAGGAACTTGTCAAGTGCCCAAATTCTGACTAGCTTATTTGCGGTTTCAGACATTTCCAAGTTTACAGTCTCTTCTTTAAGAAAAACACACGACATTGGCTCAACTGGAAACCATGCAGTCAGACTGGATAACTTGGTGACCATAGAAAGAGTCTTGGGGACGACTTTCAAATTAAAACACGCGCATACCCTGCTGACATTGATCAGACTTGGCTTTAAGCAACACCTCAGGCAAATTAAAGTCTGTGATAGAGATATACAGTTGCAACTGCTCCTCATCAATAGTAATATTTTTGGGGCCACATTTAAGGTTGCCTAAGGATACCAGAGAGATATTACAGTGTGTGTTGAGTTCAATATGCGGATTTGGTAAAAATTAAAAATAAGTAATAGTTATAATATAATTAGTAGCATAAACAATGGATATACCACTGTATGATAATAGTATCACCCCTGCTCTATCTTTCCTCTACTCTTAGATTCTTCTGTGTAGCATGTCCTTTTCCACCCTTTCTTTATAATAAAAAAAAAGAATGGTTCATTATTTTGCTGACACTCATGAGAAGTAGGAATTCGGTGGATAAGCTACAGCAGATAATCAGGATTTACATTTTTGCATTTCATCTTGGACGATTTGGACGGTCTCATTTTTAACCAAGGATGGGTGTTGCCAGATGATAATGGTCGTACAATTAAGGAACACGAGTATTATAAGATCGATATTATTTAAAATGATTTGACTGTTGTACAAACAGGCTAAAAGTATAGAACATAATTGGTAAGGCCAACCTTTTCGGGCCGCATGAGACATGGCTCATTCATCAGGCTGAACATATTACAAAACAGCTTCTAGGTAATTTTAGTTGATGCTAGCGCAAACATTTTCCCCTATAGATGACCATACGTGTTAGCATTTAATAGGGAGTCGTGAGTTTGTTTTTTTTCGGTAAAAGTATATTTTAGGCAGGCTATCAGAAATCCCCACGAGTCACCGTTTGCTAACGATTTTTTAGGCGTATCTAAAGATAGTCGCTTGAAGTTATAAATGCACAGTAACTGATATACTAATACTGGTGTTCTAAAAAAAAAAAAAAAAAAAAAAAAAAAAATACGACCGTTATCATCTTGCAACACGCTCTGGTTAAAAATGAGACCGTCCAAATCGTTCAAGATGAAATGTAAAAATGTAAATCCTGTTTACCTGTTGCTGCTTATCTGTTGAATTCTTATGAGTGCCGTTACCTCAGCTAAATAATGGACCATTCCGTTTTTATTATAAAGAATGGGAAGAAAAAGATCCTGCTATGCAGATAAATAAGAAAAAAGAGTAAAGGAAAGATAGAGAGAGTGAGCGCGCGGAAGCGATAATGGTAATCTGTGTCAATCGAACATAATGAAAGGACGAAAAGAAGAAAAGAAAGAAAAGTGGGAGAGAGTTAAATCAAGATTATTATACTTTTTACATATTCAACAATTTTCCAATAGCTCTTAAGTAAACATATGAAACGTTGTTATAAATTTACATATTGTGTTATATCCACGGGTCCTGCTAGTGAAGCTGGTTGAAGATGAAATCCGTTTTTGCCGATCTAATTGACAATTATGGAAACGAAGAGGCTGGTAAAGACACTAAAGACAGCAAATTAAATAAGGACGTTAATATCGGTAGAGACGAACTTCTTAGAGCTACAATCAAATCTTTTTCTTCTTTTTTTTGTTTTTTTTTTTTTGTTTTTGAATTTTTGATTTTGTTGTTGTTTTGTGTATTTCTCGGGAAAGGAACTGTTTTTCGGATAATCGCGTTCTAATTATTTTCTAAACATGAACTTTAGCATCAAATTACTAACTGTAAAATAAAATGGTAAAAATAATTATATAAAAAACAACATTGTTTTAGAATAGCCAAAAACAAAACATTTTGAACACTATACTTCGGATTCAGTTTCTATTAGTTTTAAGTTTCGAATCAATATATTAATGTTTAGTTAAATAGTGGAATATTCCCCCGGGGGGGAGGGGGGCTGGCAGTGGTTAATGTTGGAGCTCAGACCTATGACTATTCTTCATGCCGAAGACGTTTTGTTTTATTCATTCTTGATGGACACTCAATTTTTAAAAACATTTTTTAAATTTATTTTTTATCTACTTAATCCATAGATTGGACCAAAACAAGTACTACTACTACTTCTGCTCAACATTGGCATTGGAATAATAATGATAAAGGGGTACTCCACATTCTCCAGAACTGGAACCTCACCATCAGATATAGTTTAACGTCCGATCCAGAACAACAAGACCGTCATATACCACTTCTAGTATATATGATTTTTCAGAAGGGGCTCTCTGACAGTTCAGCCTAAGTAAGAGCCAAAGTGGTGTGTTGAATGTCCATGGATTGCTCAGCCAGCACGATTCAATCATTAAGCATCACGGGCCGCCCCCGGCCAACAGATGGCTATGCAGAGGTGCAGCCAGCATATTCTAAATCCCTAGCCGATAGGGCTATTGACAGGAGATATAATCAACATATTCTAAGCCCCGTAGACATGGCGATTATTTTTAAACCAATTTTCAAAATTTATCACAATGGCCAATTTCGTCTGAATTCTAAAATTTTCTTGTTCCTTTTATTTGTTTCTCATTATTTTGTTGGCAGTCATTTAATACCATTTTAATTCCTCTTGTTACTATAGCAAATTTAATTTTAATTATTATTCATTCAAATTTTTTCTATAAATTGTTGCTGCTTTTATTGTTTTTATTCGTTTACAGATATCTTTTTCTTGCTTGGACGCAATGATTACTTCATTTCTTGTTGTGTTTTGTTTGGAAAGCGTTTCCAATTTCTCTATTCGATAATCTTCAAATTCATTATGAAGTGATTAACTGGCAGCAAATCTGGAATCTAATGTGTCAGAATTCCAATACGATCCCCAGTAACGTCAACAGAGTCAGACAAGCGTCATAACATTCACCGCCTCCTTGAAAAAACACAGTCAGTAACAAACATTTAAAAAAAAAAAAGAACTCAACTGTCATCTGAACTGCCAAGCAGTCGAGGTTGTTTAGATCCAATCCCATCCCTAATAATTATTAATGTTTTAAAAAACATCATCTTGCTATAGGTGAACACTTGCCGTTGCGCAATAGCTGGTCAATATCGCAGGCTGTTAATCGTGAGTTAGTTCTTTATTGATTACTCAATTAATATGTAGCGATATGAGTGGCGTCAGTTTCTAGACCGGGGTAAATAGAATGAATTTGACTGGTTTATGGGGAACCTAGTTTTGATTGAGGAGTCCAGGGTAATTCTGAATGGACAAAGAGACCAACTCCAAATAAAAGCGACACGCGTTATCGTCCGATAAGGGGTGAGAGACGCCAGAGTAATTTAATAAAGTGAATCAAAAAATTGTCATTTGAAGAGGTAAATGCACACTAATTTTACCTACCGTCCAATATTCATTAAGCTTATTTTAAATTGTACAATGGCGAAATCCAGGGAATGGAGCAAGATGATAAAATATCACTCATCTTCCAAATCAGAGGGACTTGTCCGCATAAAATGTTCAACAAGCCGGGTTCAAACAGCGACCGCTGACCTTGCAATCATTTATAAAACAAAGGCCGAGTAATCATTAAAATGAAACAAATTCCCGAAGAAACTATTTTGAAAATTCATTTTCATACTGCCTCTTAAGGTCTGTAAAATTATAAAATCGGAATATTTAATTTTCAGGTGTTTTTTTAGAGAATGCTTGAATGCACTAGTAAGCTGCTTTTGTGCGTAGCTCAGAAACACGTAGTAAATAAACTATTAAAACTAACAAAGCGACAAAAAGTACTGTAAGCAGATAGAATATGCTAAACAAAGTAATGCCAATCTTTTCCTAAACAGAACAGATCTATATTTCCTATTATAATTTGCACAGACTTCCCATCTCACTTATCGAGACAACAAAAAATACTAATGATAATGTGAACATCGAATTTATAAAATCTATTAATAATGGAGATTGAATGTAATTTCTGTGTGTAACAATAACTACGTCACAGCTTACGTCACAATATTCTTGTGTTATATACACTTAAAATTTGAGTAAGCAATTTAAAAAAAAAATTTCAGTAACAAGAAGTTGACTAAAAAGTATACTAATAAAAAATACCTACGATTTTGTGTAAAGTTTATATGCAAAATATTCAAAATAATTATTTGATTAATAATTAATAAATGCAAGCAACATTTTATTTGAGGGGACAGAACTAAGTTTCCATTTCAAATTATTTTTTTTTTTTTACTACTTTATTAAATTTGATGATTTTGCTTACTTATGATACAAACCCTCTGACATTGAATTTTCAAATCCCACCCGCTCAGGCAATACCTTTCAAAAATTAATTTTTATACCACCCTGAAGGTGTTCTTGTTGCTAGTATTGATAATAGATTTTACGTTTTCTGGCGTGAGTTATCCCGTAGGCTTATGATAGAATAGCATTCAATTTATATATAATTATATTTCAATATGCTTTACTAAGAGTTATTTTCTAATACATTCCTTAGAAAGTACACACTATTAATTTAGAGAAATTTAACAATTTCAGCATATAATATTAAAGAGAAAGTTAAGCGATTTTGTGAGAATGCTAACTTTATGAGGATTTTTTTATATAATGAAACAAAGTAGAAATTAATGGGCAATGGGGATGAAACAAACGAAATTCACTTAATTCAGTAATGAATATTGATGACACAGATTTATGCCGAAATTTCAACAACTACGTATCTTCTTGATTCATCTTCGTCTATGAACAAAAATGGCTGACTGTCAACCCTTGCTGGGTTATTTAATACCAAAGTCTATAATCAATTTCGAATTGGTTTTAAACTCAATTACCCGGCTTATTAATAATATGTCTCAGTAACAACTAAATGAATTAATACGTCAGTCATTTGTCGCCCATATCTAACAACAAACAAACCACTGCTAAATCTAATTAAAAAAACTCATTGACAGGTGCCTTCCCTAAAGACATTATATATCGATATCCCGCACATACTATTACAGATGCGGACTATGCTGATGACCTGGCACTACTCGCAAATACACCGGCACAAGCCGAATCCTTACTACACAGCCTAGAAAAGGCAGCACGAAATGTCGGCCTGTACGTGAACTCTGATAAAACTTAGTTCATGTCTTTCAAAAACAAAAGCAACATCTCAACAATCGATGGCAAACTCCTAAACTCTGTAGAACAATTTAGATACTTAGGCAGTAACATCTCCTCCACAGAAAATGACGTTAATGCACGCATAGGAAAGGCATGGGCCGCTATAAATAGATTATCTATCATATGGAGGTCCAATCTCACAGACAAGCTAAAGAGACAGTTCTTCCAGGCCGTTGTCGTGTCGGTGATGCTGTATGGCTGCACCACCTGGACCCTAACTAAGCGACTAGAGAATAAACTAGATGGGAGCTGCACAAGAATGCTGCGGGTGATCATGAAACAGCACCCTGCGAGAAAGCAGCTGTACGGCCACCTGCCACATCACCCAAACCATCCGAGTAAGACGGACAAGACACGCGGGACACTGCTGGAGAAACAAGGACGAACTCATAAGCGACGTTCTCCTGTGGAAGCCAGCACATGAACGGGCCAGTGTGGGCCGATGATTATATATATATATATATATATATATATATATATATATATAAAGCAATCGAAGATAATTTAACCAGAAGATGGTTTTCATTCAGCAAATGGACATGCCACTTCACCAGTATATTTTCTGTCCCTTAAATACTTTGAAAACATTCTAAAATATTATTTCGAAAACCTTTTCCTCCTGACAATAACGTGATGGCAAGAATCATTAGGAACAATCAAAAAATAAATCAAAGAAATATTTCTGTTTGTCTTATCACATCTTCTTCATATACAATTTGTGTCATAAAAGTGTCGATTTTGAAGCTGTATCTACCAAGATAGAAATGAGGAATGAATGGAACGTCATTTTTTTTTCAGAATACAAGGTGTGTAAAAAAAATACAAAACATCTAGATACATTTTTGACACTATATATAAAAAATAGTAGGAAAGAGACACGTACTATCAGCAAATATATGGACAGCCTTAACTTTCGGCCAATCTTTTGTAAAAAAAAAAATACTTCTCTATTCTTAAGTAGACTAAGGAGAAACATTGCGATGCTTTAGAATACCAGGAATTAGTATAAAATTTAAATCTTACAGCGAGCTTATAAATTAACAAATAAAAATCAATCAATTTTTAAATAGAAAATAAGGTTAGCACATATACTCAGTCGTATTTGAGTAAATCCGCCACATATATTCTTTCTAATTTCGTGTATATTCTGCATAAAGGTCTGGTTCGAACTAATTCAATACCAGAGGCCAAAAGTACTAACTTGCAAATTACGTTAAAGCAATAAAGTCGAAAGAATATTTACAGCGCTCTGTCAAATGTAATCTCTAATGCGAGGTTCATTAAAATGCATTAAGACAATATGCAAAGCTCTTGGCGATATCTACGTTTACACTTCGCATGATTGACCTCTTAATACGTGCACAGCGTGTTCATATTTGTAGCCGTTTGGTTTGGTTTTACAGTGGGTCAATTTAATGCCGATAAAGTTTTGAAATAAAGCAATTCTTAATGGATAATACAATATTTTTACAAATACATTTTTCTATTTAACCCATAGATGGGACCCTAACAGGTACTACTACTACTACTCCCGGTCAGAGTGGACCTGGGAGTAATGGTGATGAAGGGGTGCTCCACATTCCCCAAACCTCCAAAACTGGAACCTCACCATCAGATAGAGTTTAACGTCATTCCCAGGACATGTAGACCCTCAGTCACCGCTTTCTAGCACATATATGATAAAAAAGGCTTGGGGCTTGCCATAAGGCAATAGGATTGGGAAAATCATATAGGTGCTAGGGCTTGACGTGACCAGCCGATTGATAGGTGGGGACCTCTCCGACCGCCCGTCTAGCCCAAGATAGGGCCAAAGTGGAGTATTGCAAGTCATGAACTGCTCATCCACCTGGGTTCTATCCTTAAGCATCACGGGTCGCCACCCACGGCTAGACAGGGAGGGTTCGTAGCTGTGATGAACAGATATAGACAAAATGGGAACCGTTGGGTCACCCACTGAACTCCGGGTAGATGATTGAAATTAGGGAAAAATGAGCTTACAAAGCGAATTAATTTTTTTTTTTAAGTACGACCGGACAAAATATCAAAAACATTTTATAAGATTTCTAAGAAAGGGGAGTTTTACCCTAATTTAAGCTACGTGTTGCTGCTTATAAATTTTAACATACAAATACATTTCAAATTCTCCTATCTCTATCTACTCTCCCAGAGAAACCAATTTACATACTGAACTATTTGCAATAGCTTCTAAGTTCATATATCAAACGTTGTAATAATTAAATTATCATACCGTCGTATATCTACAGCCACTAAGGGAAAAAACTGTCTTACATTTTGCAGGGCGGTTAGCGTAAATGTAAGTTGCTTGCAAGATGAGATTCCTCACTATCATGGTGGTCAATAACTACTTAAAGGAAAACCCGTTTGGAACGCACTCCGTAAACATTTTAGCTATTGCAATTTCGGAAGCTTTTGAAATGCGTATTAAGAAAGCAATTTTGTCAGTAATATAACTGTTGCAAAGTTTTGAAAACCAGATTTCCTATGAGAAATATAATAGCAGTTCATAAAATTGACGGTGATAAATTTTAATGACAAGATCATGAAAAAGCAATAACCTTGTAAATGAAACGGCTGTGTAAAAATAAGATTATGTGCCGCTAAAAATTTTAAGACAAATTTATTTGCACTTTCGTAGAGCGTTTTAAGTAATCCAACAACTCAGATTTCTTGCCAACATATTGCTCATCTTTCGAGCAAAAGAATGTGCGAGTCCCATAGTTTTTATTTGTACGAGTAGTTGGCGTTCAAGCCCAGTTTAAGGCGATCATCTTGAACATCATGAAATTAAAGCCGATCGAGAAACTGCCAATCTGTGGTTATGGGTAGGATGTTAATAGATAATTGATTGATTTTGCTGGTCTAAGGTTATTTATACCTAGAGGTTAGGGAATCGCTGTCATTGTACTTGTATATTTACATGTTTTGCGTTGTTTCTTGAGGATTATTTTTGCACACGGTCCTATCGAATACAAATGATAAGGGGAGGCACGTTGTCTAATGGTTAAAGTCCTAGGAAATTGACTCGTCGAGTTCAATTCCTGGACGAAGCTATTTGCATTTCACATAGCGCTGATACCCCTGGGAAAGGTACAAATCCAATTCTCCCTTCAGCTATGGGTAAATAGCAGGGCAGACTGGTCTCTTTAACCATGGCTCGGTAACCAGTATAGAAGGAAAACTGAATTCTTACCTGTTAAATTCCGCTTAAGAAATTGGCCATGTGTCACATCCTGCTCGTGCGGAGGGGTTGGTAAATATATATTTCAAACATATTTATTCGACACATAGATGGGACCCTAACAGATACTACTGCTCTGGGTCAGGACGAACCTGTAAGTAATATCAATGAAGGAGTACTCCATAATTTTCAGACTTGGAGCCTCATCATCAAATGCAATTTAGTGTCCAAGAAGCCCCTTTTTGGGATGTTGATAAAAAATGAACGATTGCACTAAGGATACTGCTTGTATTTACCCACTCCCTACACCACAAGAAGGATTCGAAACAATATCAGTTTTCTAACTGAGGTGTAGATGGTTTTAATTTAGTTTCTTACTTCTACCAGAGTGGTGACCTAGTCAAAGCGAAAGAACCCGGTCTGTCCTGCAATTTGCCTATAACTGTGAGACGAGAAATATATGGATTCCTGTATTTCTAAGGTTAATGTTTCCTAATTCCTCATCATCCGACCGCGCAATTGAACAGAAATAAAATCCAGGTGTCAGCTTGCTCCCCCAATCCCTTCTCATATAGTTCTCTGGTCGATTATTTTTATGCATTCCCTTTATTAAACCTACGTAATCATATCTTCTATTAATAATGGAGATTCGCTTCCTGTTTTTGTCTGTAACAAAAATTAGGTAACTGCTTACGTCACATTACCCAAAATCGTTATAACATAGAATAAATACACAAAATTTGAACATGCAACATTAGACAGTCTTCGTTGTTTTTAAAACAAGTTTAAATAGATACATCCCCAATATCATATATTTATATATAGTTTGTTTTATTTTAATAGATATTCATAGTTAATAGAACTTAATTTCAATTTCAAATTGTTTTAATCTTTTTACTCCTTTAATAAATTTGATAATTTCATGATTTATGGTTCAAACTCTCCGATATTTAATTTTTAACTTCCACCTCCTCAAGAAATATTTTTCTTGAATGTATTTTTACATCGCCCGGGTTTTTATTTTTTTATTTTGGTAGTTTTAATAAATCATGAGACCCGATTACTTGGTCTGTTCTTATTCAACGTGTACAAAAATATCTTTCCATTTTAAAGCTACGCTCTCAAATAGATGTATCGGGTTCGTATTATTTGGATTGTTCGGACTATTGTTCTCATCTTTATTGTCATCTACACAACGTTTCGACCGATGTGCCTTCAGGCCATCTTCAGATATTTCTTTTCGAACTCAGGAAGCACCTCCTCGAATTCGGGAGCCTTCACTGATTTATTCAATCCATGGGGTAGACGGTTCTTATTCCGTTAACCATGTCTGGGTTCAAGTGATAAGCTGTGTTACATTGTGTAGATAGTCATAAAGGTGAGGACATTTATCCGAATAATACAAATATTCCAAATTATCAAGGCACATCTAAAAAATTCAGAGAAATATGTATCGGGTATTGGGCACCTCACCTGGTATAAAAATGTTTAAGATGGATCAGAAGACCATTATTATATATAGTAGGCGCACTAGCGTAACGGTTATCTATCCGTAGAATATATAGCTCGATTGACAAGTCGGGGCAGTAATTTTCGCAACTGATGTTAGTTGATCATACAATTATTGCACCATTCTATTGATGACGTAATCATTGCATCATTCTGCTATTGATAATGCAATATGACATCATCCTGTTTATTTTCAGAACAACTGATTTGGCCCGATATGCCCAAATAAGGTTATTCAGACCAAGACCCGGGGAATTTGACTTCAGAACTTTTTTCTTTCCATTCAGACTATTTAATTAAATTCCGCTTCCAATGAGCCCTCAACCATTCTCAGGCAAGACTTTTGAGCCGAGATATGAATGTTCCCTCATTTCCCTAATCTGGGTTCAATGTGCTTGGTTAGGGAGTTTCTTTCCACTGAACGCCGATACTCATGGCCTTAGAAAGTAACTATATATTAGGTCTATTAGCCCAACAGACAATCCATCATTTGGGAGATTTTTTATATCAAATCTTCTATTTTGTTTATGTTAGTATTAAGCCATACTAAACAGAATATGTTCAATATTTGTGCTCTCAATCTAACTTAGAATTTTTAATCATTTGTACTGTACTCTTTTAAAAGCATAACATTGCAGCAGTGGGATATGTCATTTGCCTCTGTACTACCATGTGAAACATGCAAATCAATGTAGGATTCATTTGTTTACTATGTTTGTATTAACTTGAAACATGTTAAGGATATAAATACAGGTATCACAAGTTTACCACGTGCAAATTATACACGGGGAGTAAGAAACGATCGTATAGGAAGAAGGAAAACAAAGTGCGAAATTAACAAAAAAATAGTAAGAGAGACAGAGAAAAAAGTAGTAAAGAAACAAAGGGGATAGAAGTGAATCGGGGAAAAGATAGACATGGAATAGGATCCAATGCGAAAGAAAAACAAAACAACACAAGACCAACATTGATTTTAAAGGCATGGCAACCAGTGTGACTTTATCTAATGCCTAGAGGTTAGGAAATACAGTTCATGTTTTGTATAGTTCAATTTTATTTTGCACATGGTTAAGTGATCAAATATTCCCATTCATATATGCTTTTTAACATATTTAATCTATAGATGGGAAATAGCGAGTTCAAATCGTGGACTAGTTTGATTGCATTTCATATAACGCTAATACCTTTGGGAAAGGTATGCATCAAACTATTCTTTCTTCAGATATTGGTAAATAGTTGAGCAGAATGGGTCTAGAAGAAGAAAATATCCAAATTAAAACCTGCTAAAGACCGCTTAAAAAGTGGCCTTGTTTCACATCTTTAGAGGGTTTAGTAAATATATATAGAGAAAGACTAGCAATACCTCGGAATATACAACAGTATGATAATTTAATTATTAAAACATTTGATATGTTTACTTAAGAGCTTTTTCAAAATAGTTCAATATATAAAAATTATACTTGTCCTTATATTCGGTTGAAAGAGATTAGCTTTATAGCTTCCGCCCGCTCACACCCTCTATTCCCCCCATACTCTTTCTTTCTTATATTGTTCTGCGTAGCATGTCATTTCCCCTTTATAATAAAAATGGAATGGTCATTTTTACCCAGGTGTTGCAAGATGTTAACGGTAGTACTTTTTAAAAAACGAGTATTAATATATAGATGACCATCTTATGGAGGCGCGTGGTCTAATGGTTAGAATCGTAGTAAATGAACTCGTCGACCCGCGTTCAATTCCTGGACGAAGCTGTTTGCATTTCACATAGCGCTAATACCCTGGGAAAGGTATGAAACCAGTTCTCCCTCCAGCTATGGGCAAATAACAGGGCAAACTGGTCTCTTTAACCATGGCTAGGTAACCAGTCTAGGAGAAGGAAAACTCTGAATTCAAACCTGTTAAACTCTGCATAAGAAATTGACCTTGTGTCGCATCCTGCTCGTGCGGAGGGGTTGGTAAATATGTATATAGATGGCACGAACAGATGCATTTTACTATTATGTTAACGCACTTTGGGGGATGGTGTTTTACCCCTCAACAGAAAATACAGTCAACGTATTCTAAGACCACCGACAAGGGGAAATAATAAGAGGGAAATGGTGAGTCGGTTAAGAAAAGGAATGAAATAGGAAGAAACAAAGGTTAAGAACAGCTATTACCAAAGAAAAAGACGTTTAAGAAAAATGTAAAAGCAAATGGACTCTTAAAAGGAAACCATCACAAAATAAGAAAAAAATCCAACAGACAAAACGTGCGAAAATTTTAACGAAGAATTCAACCCAAGTTTTCGAGAGAAAAATTTGTAATTGTGTCGGACAAAAAAAGAAGAAAAAAGAAAGGCGTATGAAAATAAGAAGAATAAAAAAAACATTGAAAAAAAAAAAAAAATCAAGAAAATCAAATGGTTGAAACCAATGAAAAGGAGACATTTAAGAAAAAATATGAAATTAGATAAAAACTGAAAAAAAAAAAAAAAAAAAAAAAAAAAAAAAAAAAGGAGAAAAAAAAAGATAAAAAAAATAACAATAAAGTGACGTCTTCTTAAAAACGTTTAATATTACTCGCATACACACAGTTTGGTAAGTGACCTCGAGATGCAAGATAAAAAAAAATACGAATGTCTTAAATGACTAAAACATATCGTGTAAGTTGAATGGGGGGGGAGAAAAGTCACGTGGGAATCGAATAAAAGTTGAAAAAGACCAGGACACAAAGAAAAAAAATAATGAAGAAATTCTATTCAATTTAATGTTAAAAACCACTTATGAAAAAAAATAGCAAAAAAAAAAAATTCAAAATCAAATTGCTTTCATTCAATTTAATATTTTTTTTCTTTTTTTGCTATTTAGAATCCAAGAAGTGTATCTTACTGTGGAATTATTGGGAAATAGCCCCGACCAACTGTGTTAAATTATAGATTGAATAAAGCTGAATAAAACTCGGTATGAGGAGCGAGGTTATTTTATACCACATGTAGAAATTCATAAAGAAATCGATACGTCTATTGTTGTTGCCTACTGATTTCCCCAACACTCTTATGTTCAAATAGTTTCTTTTGAAGAATAAAAATCATTTGAAATTAAACCACTCAGAACAAATCTAGTCATTAGTCTCTTGTATGTAGACTAGACATCAACTTGAAGGTCTCTTTATGTAAAAAGAAAAAAAGATGTAAATATGAAAGAAACTTCCATTTTAAGAAGACCTAAGTAGTATCATAAATATTATGAAAATACTTGAAATTATTTTAAATCTGCAAAACAAAGCGATTATGCCTATACTGAAGGGAATGATAATGTTTTGTTAATGTTTATATAGTTTCAGTTTTATTATGTTTGAGTTTATATAAATTTATCTCGATCGTTAGATAATGTTGATAATGGCAAGTAACACCCGAAGAATTATTTTATCAAGTACCTTCTTCGGACTTCAAATTTAATATTGACGGTTACACCTATAATTCGAGGGAAAGTTCGAATCTGAAAAGGTGTGCATCGATTTCTACAAAACCAGTTTGGATTTTTTCCAAATGATTTTAATTATGATTGGCATGGCAGACAGTAAATTAAATAAGTGGTAGAAAAGGCACGCCGGGATCAAAAAAATCTGCCGGTTATGAGGATAGACACCTGAAATGGAAAGAACGCTTCAAAAATCTACTTGGAACTCGCCTCAGTTAAAATTCCAGAAATATTCTTTAAAAAAATCACTAATATTCAACTAGACATCAATTTAAGACACTTTACGGAGGATGAAATCTTCGAAGACCAAAAAAGCAATCTAAAGTTGAAGATCTGCAGCACTCTACGATATACCTCCGAAGTACGGAAGTCAAGGAAATTTCACTACAAACTACTTCGATTATGCAACAATGTATCAACAAAATGCAATAGAAAAAATGGACGAAAGATGCATCCTCCCATTAACCAAAGAAAGGCAACCTCGGAATCACAAAGAACTACAGAATAAGACTGACACGTTTGATAGAATATGAACCTAACAAAATGTTTTCTGTCATTGAAATATTCAATTTGAATGGATACGATGGCGGTACTAGGATTTCAAAATTTCAAGACTGAGTACAGGAGCATTTGAGGGTAGAAGCCTTAGTGTATTTAGACCAACTTGAGGAATATCGAGTGAATGGTGATTGAGACTGTTTTGTTACAAGATGAGCAAATACTATTACACTCCAATTTTGGGCCAAAGAATTAGGATACTTTTTTTCTTATATTCGTTTAGAATTAAACATTGTTTCAGTTTGACATTATGACAATAGTCTTACAGATGTAAGCGGTTTATAACCATTTAAAATTTGCTCGTGAAAACTTTAACGCCCTGTAAACACACGAGTATACAAACAACAAGTAATGGTATTTTCAAATCCCGGAGTTACCTGCCCTTAGCAAAAAATGTTTTCCTCTGAACTTATTTTTCATGTTAGAGCATGGAGGAAATTGCTCCAGCTCTTTTTTTTTCAAATTCTTATCTTGTTTTGATTTCTTGTGCAATGAAGATTAAACCATCGAATACATGAGAAATAGAAATAAATGATAATCAAAGATTATTCGAGCGATATATACCTTCTCATTAAGCTTTTGTCGTGCGCAGTAGAACACATCGACGCACCTACAAGGACTGATAAATAGGAGATAAAGAGTAGAGCCAACTGTGTACAGCACGAAAATGAAATTGATTATACGTGATGAAATTCTGGATGAAATAGTGTGTATTCACTTTGCATTTACACCTATAGTAAAGGCAAGGATTAATACTTGTATATATCTTATAATAGAGAGTGTGTGTTTGGTTTGTCTGTAACCGTAACTATATCACTACTCAAGTCGCAATTCCCTTGGTTATGTACGTCACATTCTCCATGATATTATTTTTATTGAAACCTCTATTATTAATAAAATTGTTTTACATTATTAGTACTGTTGGTCATATCTACAGGTATTTGCCTCATACCCCACTTGTATGGGCTGGGCACAAGGCCTCGTTTTAAAGCCGAAGCTTATGGGTGAGAAAGAACAAAAATTGCGTCGATCCCGTCGGCATTCTCTCTCAAGGGGGGCGCCTCAGGCGCTGGCCAATAAACCCAGCCCTGTCCCCTTGGGGGCAGATATTGCCTGGGGGACAGGTCCCTGGGATCGACGCTATTAACTTGTAAAGATCCAGGGCCGAAGCCACTGACCCCTATCCCGTTGGGTGGGTTTACATACTAATAACATGCAATTGTTTTGATATATATACAACAAAATAGTGGTTTAAAGTGTGAATGGGAAGGCTAATTTACATATTGATATTAAAAATTTGATTTTAATATATATCTGCTAAGTATTATTGATTTCTAATTATTCGGGTTTGCCTTAATAAATAAGGGCAATAGGATTGGGACTATTATATAGGTGCTAGGGCTTGACACTTAGATGAGTGATCATTTAAGAAACAAAGGATAATGTAAACAACCTGATAGCAAAATGATTTTATTCGGTAAAAAAGTAGACAAAAATGGAATACTTAGTGTGGGTAACATAACTCTCAACAATCTGTCTCATGCAAGGAGGTGACGACTACCACTCAAGTTCTCTTGTTTCTGTAACGGCATCCAGACGGGATCAGTTGAGCCGGCTCCATCCAACGAATTCATCTGTGATGAATTCATGAAAGGAGTAACAAAAGAATAGGAAATTCCCAAGCGGTCCCCAAACTCCCGCATCCATATCTCGGTCAGAGGGAAGAAGAAAATCCTTGTTTACCGCAAATATTCAGCAGGCGCTTACAAATACGCCAAAAGGCCGTTGATTCCTGACAATGATGGAAACGCCCTTTGAATTTTAGCCAGATCACCTTTGGCCGGGTTGTGGCTCTAATACAACTCGGTGCCAGACCGTTCGCCTTCGGTGATCCTACCAGGAACTTAAGTTCTTGATGACATGGCTCTGACACTACCAAGTTTACATGGCTTTGGAGCGATGTGCGCGGTTGGAGTTTAGAAATAATGTGGTTAATAGCCGTTGTACAAAGAGCTTCCTCCGCCCTGAAATAGCAACCATGGTTTCGAAAAATGCAGCATATTATTTTTCTGACGAGTCAAAATCCTATATTAAAAAGAAGAATCCCTCATTATAAAAAAATCGGGAATAGTTACAGAGTAACCTTAAAATCACTCTAGTGTTTAGTGCGAAGTTTTAACTCAAAGGTCGGTCAAAACAAAAGAGAGATAATGGTTTCCTGAAATTTCTCTCTCAAGTGTTTTTATTCAGTCAGCTATTTTTCAGAAATATTTTTTTCTTTTCAACACACCACATTTACAAATACATAATTCAGCATTACTTTTGTCTTACTTCTATTGTTTTAAGTTGAGATAAAGCGCACCATTATCCCTAATATTAGATTGTTTAGAAAATAATAGCCAATTTTATTACACATTTATATGTAAAGTCGGTCATTATCCCCCCCCCTTTAAAAAAAAAAGAAAAAAAATTCATAGTTTTTTTGTTTTTTTTCATGTGTCGTTTTAAAGAACGTTTTAACTGATTTATTCTTCGGTTGATGTCACACCGAGAAGGGTCTAATAGTCACAGGCAATCCAGCATTATTTTCCTCTTCTGAAGTAAAAGAATGTAGTTGTCTATATTAGACACTGATATTCGCATTTAGATGAAAGAAAGATAAGCGTTGAAAATGTCTGAAAGGACTTCTAAAGAAATCTACGTGCCATATCTCTTCAGAGCGTGAAGCAATCAGAGCTATCCACAGCTTTCAGTGTCTGCATAACTACGATTGCTTTGCCAATGCCCTCTTCCTCATTTTATATCATTACAAAGGTGTCTTGAATTACGAGTGAACCAAATTAAGGGTTATCACTCGTTCGATTTTTTGCTTACTGTACCGAGCGCGTTTCAAATACGCTGATATCAATAAGTTCACTAAAATATTTAAATTTGCAAATTTTCTATGCCTAAGAAATATATCATTCATAAAAAATAAACATTAAAACCATAATTCATTACATTCTTTTTTTAAAAAATTTATATTCTTATACAATACAGAGCTGTTTTTCTTATTCAAAGAAAACAAGAACAATCATGGTATATTTTGAGGGATTTGGAACGGATTTATGTCATTTCAGTTCATTTGAATGGAGAAAATTTATTTGATTACAAGGAAATTGAATTACGAGCGAAGAAAATGAAACTAACACATTTCAATGTACCTAACAAAAACATGCGCCCTCTGGACGCAATTACCGTATTTGACGGCATATAGGACGCACGTTTTTTCCCAAAATTTTGGCTCAAAATTTTCCCTGCATCTTATACATAGGTGAAGTTTTATTATTATTATTATTATTAGTAGTAGTAGTAGTATTTCCTGCCATTAGAGGTCTTGTGTATGTTTATTGCTTGCCTGTACTGCCAAATTGCTTTTATACAGCTATGTTTCTATTTGTGTAATGCACAGCTTGGCTGTTTTAACAATATATGCTTAAATATACTAAAACATTTTTTCCTGGATCTGACCTGCTGAAATGGGGGTCTTATATGCCGTCAAATACGGTAAGAGTTGATGTTATGAAATTTATTAAATTAACCCTAAAAAAATTTGAAAAAAACTAAAAAAGAACGCATATGAAAATTTTATTTATTCTAAATGATTTCTATATTAAACTATTCATCATCAAATTATTTTATTCTCAAACGTATTAAAAGTAATAAAAATCAATAACAGTAATTATTTCTTAAAACCAGTATGCAAATCACCCACATCATATACTATGTACATCTTTATTTCTGATTGATATATAACCCACCTAGCTGTTTCCATCCCGGCCGTCTTTCATTACAAATTTTCCTTAATTTAACTATTACAAAAACAGACAGTAAATAATACAATAGCTCAATTGGTTTCTTTTAAGGTTTATCGACCGGATTTTTGCTCATATTCATTAGAATGAAACCCCACAATTAGGAATCAGTAATATCAAGCAAATATTTATTAAAATCAATTTTATAATCAATTTTCAAATTAGCCTCCCCATTAACACTGAAGACTGCTGTAAAAATTAGAATAGAATTTAGGAAAATATCCGTATTGAAAAATAGAATATACAGATAAAAATTGCATAACTAAAAAAAAACAAAAAAAAACAAAAAAAAAAAAAACACTCATCCTAGCGACATCCGTTAGAGCAATAGCTAACACACACGAATAAAAAATTTGTGGTCTAATACAAATACCTCTGTGTCTGGTGCTCACCGCGATTATTATATTTCCCCAACTGTCACAACTATTAAATAATTGTGGCTTATATTAGAGGTAATCTCAGTCGGTATAGCGTCCGGCTATGAATCACAAGGTTCCCGGTTCGATACCAGCCCTCGCCAACTCAGCATATGAATAGCACGGGAATCTGTGCAGTAAAGTGAGGAGCTGATGCTAGGTGTGGCGCTCCACTTCAGACGCTAAAATAATCTCCTTGTCTAGCGCTAGTGGCAAGGGGATAGACTCCCTCGCTGTATGGCTCGTACCGACACTAGGCCGCCCCGACGACTTATATATAAGGTGTGTCAAAATGTATTGAGATCGAAGCTGTATTTACCAAGATATAAATGAAGGATGAATGGAACGTTATTTTTTTCAGAATACAAGGTGTGTCAAAAAAGTACCTAGTCTAAAGCTGTACTTACCAAGATAGAAATGAAGAATGAATGGAACGTTATTTTTTTTTCAGAATACAAGGTGTCAAAAGGTTTTTATGAAAATAGATAAAATAAATAAATTTAAAAAAAACAACAAATAAAAAAAAAATCGATACTTTTTTGACACACCTTGTATATCTCTCAACCCCTCTGCACGAGCAGGATGTGACGTTGCTACTTTTTTAAGCGGAGTTTAACAGGCTTGAGTTCAGAGATTTCCTTCTTCTAGATTGTTTAACTAGCCATGGTTAAAGTCTGTCCTACAATTTATCTCTAGCTGGAAGGAGAATAGTTGGATTCATACCTTACCCATAGGTATTAGCGCTATGGGAAATGCTACCAGACTCGCCTACGATTTTAATTCGTGTCACAGTGTCCATTTCCTACGAGAGTATCCATTACACCACGCTACCCCACTATATATCTCTGTGTGTGTATGTTATATTTAGATATTAATATTTGATAAGAACGTATAATTTATATTTAGCTATCCGCACTGAGATTCATCGATTAACTTTTTCTATGACGATGGGGGAAACGAAAGAAACAAAGCTCCAGAAAACTTGCTTTGAAATTTTCAAATAGCTAACATTTTGTACAAGGTCACATTAGGTCATGCATTTCCGGAAGGTAGAGAAGAATTTTGCTCAAACAACGGACATAGAATACTTCCTCCAAAATTTGATTTTCAAAATACAACTCTGGAATTGTCTGCCAGCAACGGAAGGCAAATCACTTCCGATTATTCTACCCAAACAAGGGATGTTGTATATAGAAGAGTCAAATTCTCTTTTGTTGAATTCTCTTCTTTTTTTTTTAATAGATTGGCTCTTTGGAATAAAAAAACGGATCTCGCATTAAAGTCGGTTATTCTGAACTGAAAACGGTACCGTGAAGATATTCAAAGAAATAAATGAACGAAACAGAAAGTGTATCAATTTAATAAGCAGGGATAAAACCTAAGGAAATCACTTTTGAAAAGCGCCTCAAATGATGAACTAATGAATACGCTAATTTTGAGAGAAAAATTATAATCATAATTAAAATGAAAAAATAACTATTCAAATACTGCGAAACTTTAAAAGAATGCCCTAAACGTGTTATTTAAATAATATAAATTATTCTGCTGTATAAGCGAAATTCTTAATTGCTGAAAGGAAATGGCATACCATTAAAATACAAATGTAGTGAATAAAATGACTGACACGAAACTGTAAAATAAAACAATTGAAAGCAACAAAATATATGTCCTGCTTGGGTTAACCAATCAGCAGGCTGCCTTATATATAAAGTAAAGTAAAGTCGGTATCAGTCAGTCAACGAGGGAGTCTATCCCCTTTTCAAAAACTACCAATGACACAGGGTTTCTGAAAAGGGAAATCCCCAATGGAAGACCAGTCACGAAGTCCCCAAGACGAAGTCCAGACGCTAGAAGAAGAACGTAAGATACCAAAGATGAGCAGAAGAAGAAAAAAAAACTTTGAATTCAAACCTGTTAAACCCGCTTTAAAAAATGACCTTGTTTTGCAATTTGCTCATATGAAGTAATTGTATATATATACATATTGAATAATCAAGCATTTTCTCATTTTTGAGAGAGGTTACATTTTCTTAATATTGAGTCATTTCACCACTTCTTAATATTGTATGATTTAACAAATTTTCCTCGACTTTATCTGATTCTTTGATAGCAAAATATTTAGCTAATAAGTAAAACCTTTGTGTTATATTTGATAATTCTTCATTTGCTTCAAGATGAAAAGCATTCTTTGAATTAACTCATTCTATAATACATACCATTAAAATACAAATGTAGAGAATAAATGACTGACACGAAACTGTAAAATTAAAACGATTGAAAGCAACAAATACATGTCCTGCTTGGTTAACCAATCAGCAGGCTGCATTATATATATATATATATATATATATATAAATAAAGTAAAGTAAAGTCGTCGGGGCGGCCTAAAGTCGGTATCAGCCAGTCAGCAAGGGAATCTATCCCCTTTTCAATAGTGCTAGACCAAGGAGATTGATTTGGTGTCTGCGGTGGAGCGCCACACCTACCATCAGCTCCTTAACCGCACAGTTCCCTGTGCTACTCATACGCTGAGTTGGCGAGGACCGGTATCGAACCGGCTCATATATATATATATATATATATATATATTGTAAAATAACTACCTATTTTAAAAATCTTATTTCTGAATCATTATTTTTTTTTTTACAAACGATGATTATAAGAACATTACATAACATGGAGTTTAATTGAAAATTCTCTATAGGCACCAGCATTCACCTCACGCCTCTCAAGCCACTCGAGAATCGTATCAATTGATCTTCCCAGAATCTTTTGTGGAATAGAAGAAAAAGATTCTCGTATTCGTCCTACAAGTTCTTCCAAAGTCGTTGGTCTCTTAAAGTAGACTTGCTCCTTCAATCAACCCCACCCCCCAAATAAGTCGTGGCGTGTTAAATCAGGGCTTCTCTCCCGCCACATATACGGACCATGTCGACCCATCCATTCCCAGGTAAATGGTGATTCAGACATTCCCGAACAACGATAGAAAAATGTGGGGGAGCAACATCTTGCATAAAAATCAAGGAACATACACTAAAGAATTGAGAAAAATGGAACTGCATATAAAAACATTACAAAGATCTTAAAACCAGGAAAGATTATGTGTACCTGTATGTACAAGGACCATGCGCACGTCATTTTATAAAGGCAAGTTGAGACGAGATAAGACTCAAGTTCAATAAAATTCACACCTATTTTTGCCCAAGAGGAGGTTAAAATCCACCAGTAAAGTTAGATAAGAATATAATAAATCAAAAATTGTCAAAAAATAAAACATAGTAAAGTAAAAACATAAAAAGAAAAAAGGAAACATACAAACAAGAATAATTAAGATAATTTAAAAACATATAAAGACAGAATATATAGAAAAATAACTTTTTATTAATCTATAAATGAATATAGATGAATTTATTTCTAACTTTAAATCCCGGGCGAATCCGGGTAGCTCATTATATATATATATATATATATATATATATATATATATATATATATATGATGGACTCTCCCGTCGATCGACGTATGAGTGTTCATACAATGAACATCCACACAGTGATTTGTTTTTTATAGTGGTGAAGGCTTGTGTTGGACCATCCGCACTTTTTGGCACAGTTGATAGGAAAGAATTGGTGCATCAAGGGTTGCCACAAACCCAATCAACGACCGACCTCAGGAATTTTGAATTCAGAGTTATCCCTCTCCTAGACTGGTTACCTCCCGAAGGCTGAAGGTCCCAGACTGCCCTACTTTTTAACCCATAGCTGGAGGGAGAATATATGGATTCATACCAAGGTATTAGCGCTATGTGAAATGCCAACAGCTTCGTCTAGGAATTGAACTCGAATGAACGAGTCCATTTTCCACGACTCTAACCACACACACATTATATATATATATAATATATATATATATATATATATAATGTTACAAATTAGGAAAGAACAAGCATTTGCTTATGGTCAATAACCGACGTGAAGTAGCGATGAACTTGTTCAATACTTGGATGGGTAAGGTAACAACGATACTGTGAGCTAGATGAGGCTTGTGATCTATATCTCGACAAAGTTTAGTAAAACAGAGCATGTCACTGACATCAACTATTAGTATGAGAGAGGAAATAGTAAAAAACAAAACAAAAAAAAACCTACTTTAGTTGACGGAGACATCAACTAGAAGACGTGAGTTCAATCCTTAGTTAGGTGATACAGGAATACAATAGATCAGTGGAGTGTTAGATACTAAGTCGAAAATTACGAAATTTCTAAAACAGACATTACGAGAAACGAACTACAGTTATTTACCACTACAAGCGGCTATCCAGCATTGCTATGGTAGAGGAGGATTTTTTTAAAGTTAGTCCTGCAGATCCATTATTAGTGAATCGTGAGTTGGATCCTCGTATGATGCCCCATTAAAATCCCCATGTAAAAAAAAGACCTTGCATTGATCCAGCCACTCTGAAAAGAAAAGTTAATGTCTACTATTCAAAATATCAAATTAAAAAAAAAAAAGAAAATCCATTCTGTTATTTAAATTTTATTTTTTAATTATTTTTACAAATCAAATCTTTATTTTTGCTCAAAATGCAAGCACTGGTGATAGTGAATGTGTATCTATATTTAGTTTGTCGTTAATTGTTTTATCTCCGTAGTTTCCTCTGGACATACATACACACAACTGCCCTTTCTATATGTACAGATTAAGGTGTTTTATTTTAAATTTAAAAAAATTATTAACGACAATTCATTAAAAAAATAATCCTATCCTCATCCTATTGCTCTCATATAAGGCGTATTTTAAGGGAAGGATTTATATTAAAATCACCCTAGGTATTATTTTGCAAGTTGGTCTTATTTTCGGGGAAAACCGATAGCATTACGCTAAGTGTCCCACTGAGATACTGAAATATTTTTTTTGAAAAGACACCCCCCCAAAAAAAACAACAAAAAAAACCCCAAACCAAAACGTATCATCGTTGAGTGAATAAAAAGGTAATGTTCACGACTCGGAAGAGTTTGAATATTACAAACATCTGAACAAGACTGGAGGGTACAGCGTTTTCAATGTTTTGGGAAGACAAACAAAACGATAAAAGAATTAGCAAAGAATCATTGTATAATAGTAAGCTGGTATTTGTCTGGAGATAAACATCAACCAAACACAATTAACTAATAAATAGTTTTCCTTCTTTCACCTGTCACGTCAGTTGTTATTTGTTGGGGATTTCAGAACTATTTCTATTCAAAATACTGACAAGTTTCTAAAATGATCGATGTATACAAATGAAATGCAAACAAGAATAAATTGATATTGGTGTTCCTTAATTGTACAACCGTTATCATCTTGTAACACTCTTTGTTTGAAACGGAGACCATCCAACTTGTCTAATACGAAATGCAAAAATGTGATTGTCTGGTGTTGCTTATCCACCATATTTTTTATGAGTGTTGTCACCTCATCTCTTATTATAATGGAGATTGTGTGTTTTCTGACTGTAACCAAAACTATATTACTGCTCTAATCACAATTCCCTTAGTTATTCTCCATGATTTTACTTTTTATTTAAACCTCAATTATTAATAAGATTGTTTTACATTATCATTACTGTTGACCGTAACTACATGATATTTACCGCGTACCCCACTTGTACGGGTCAGGCACAAAGGCCCTATTTATGTGGGACCACCCACAAGCCGAGACTCATGGGATGGCAGGTGAAAAATTGGGTCGATCCCGTCGGCATTCCCCCTCAAGGGGGGCGCCTCAGGCACTGGGCAATAAACCCAGCCCTGCCCCTTTAAATCAAGGGGGCAGGTATTGCCTGGGGGGATGGCCCCCTGGGATCGACACTATTAACTCGTAAAGATCCAGGGCCGAAGCCACTGGACCCCCGGCGTGGGCCGGAGCTACATACTAATAACATGCAATTGTATTTATATATACAACAAAATAGCAGTTAACAGTGTGAACGGGAAGGTTATTTTGCATATTGATATTAGAAATTTGATTTATTAAATATGTGCTGAGTATTATAGATTTCTAATAGTTTGGTTTTATCTTAACGAATATGAGCAATAATCTCAGGGATAAATCTTAAAAGAAATCCGTTAAGAGAAAAATAACTGTAATTTTATTTTTTTTACTTCCTATGTTAACTGAATAGTTAAATAAGGAAAAATAGCAATGAAAGATACGAGTGATGGAAAATGATGGAAGAGGAAATTTCAGATATTCTATTTTTCGATTATACCCACCTCTGTTCCAAATCATTTTATCTGCGTTCTTATTTAGTTTCATTAGCCTTTCTAATTTAACATAATAAATTATTAGATTAAAACTTAAATACTTGCACTCGGCGGAGGGTGCATATATTTGCTAGTCTAAATAATGAATCAGTTTTTTATTAAGAAAGAGAGGAAAGAAAGCATTTGTTTGTTTTGTTTAGTTTTACGGCATATCACTGGGTCATTTAATGCCGATAAAGTTTTGAAATAAATCAATTCTTAATGGATAATACAATTTTTTATAAATACATTTTCTATTTAACCCATAGATGGGACCCTAACAGGTACTACCACTCTGGGTCAGAGTGGACCAGGGAGCAATGGTGATGAAGAGGTACTCCACATTCCCCAAACCTCCAAAACTGGAACCTCACCATCAGATAGAGTTTAACGTCATTCCCAGGACATGTAGACCTGCAGCCACCGCCTTCTAGCACCCATATGATAAAAAGGGGTTGGGGCTTGCCATAAGGGCAATAGGGTTGGGAAAATCATATAGGTGCTAGGGCTTGACGTGACCAGCAGACCCCCCCGTCTAGCCCAAGATAGGGCCAAAGTGGAGTATTGCATGTCATGAACTGCTCATCCACCTGGGCTCTATCCTTAAGCATCATGGGTCGCCACCCACGGCCAACAGGTGGTCCCATTGGGGAGTCTTATCCCTCTGCAGAGGTGCAGTCGGTGCATTCTAACGCCCCAGCCGACAGGGCGGGGGAAGAAAGAAGTCATGCTACACAGAAAGAAAAAAGAAAGAGTAGGGGAAAGATATAGAGCGGTGTGAGTGCGAGGAAGCGATAATGCTTATCTTTCAATCTAACATGAGGAAAAAATGAAAAGAAAGAAAAAGGTGAGTTAAATCAATATTATTATACGTTTTATATATTGAACTATTTAGCAAAATCTCTGAAGTAAACATATCAAACGTTGTAATAATTAAATTATCATACCCTAGTATGGTCACAGGTCATGCTAGTCATTGTATGAGAGTAAGCTGGTTATTTGTCTAGAGATAAAATTGTCCAAACACAATTAACAAATACTTTTTTTTCACCGATACAAATAACAACTGACGTGACATCAGTTATTTTCATAAAATGATCGATTTATACTAATGAAATACAAACATAACACTAGATAGTATAATGTACTTTTCTATAAAATTACATCTATACGTATATAAAGGGCAGTTTGTGTGTATGCATGTCTGGAGGAAACTATGAAAAATAAAATAATTAACTACAGAGCAAATACATATGCATATTCACTATCACCAGATCTTGCTTTTTGGTTTGGTTTGGTTTGTTTTACGGCATATCAACCTCAGTGGGTCACTTAATGCCGACAAAGTTTTGAAATAAATCAATTAATGGATAATATAATTTTTTATAAATACATTTTTCTATTTAACCCATAGATGGGACCCTAACAGGTACTACCACTCCGGGTCAGAGTGGACCAGGGAGTAATGGTGATGAAGGGGTGCTCCACATTCCCCAAACCTCCAAAACTGGAACCTCACCATCAGATAGACTTTAACGCTCATCCACCTGGGTTCTATCCTTAAGCATCACGGGTCGCCACCCATGGCCAACAGGTGGCCCCATTGGGGGAGTCTTAACCCTCTGCAGAGGTGCAGTCGATGCATTCTAACGCCTCAGCTGACAGGGCGGTCTTGCTATTTGATAAAAAATAATGAAGGTTTAATTTATATTAGTGAAGATAATTAAAAAATTAAATCTGAATAACAGCATAGAATTTTTTGCTTTTAATATTTTCGATAGAAGACATTGATTTTTTTCTTTTCAGAGTGGCTGGATCAACGCAAGTTTTTTTTACATAGTAATTTTAATCGGACACACTGCGAGGATCCAACTCGCGATTCAATAATAATGGATCTGTGAGACTAACGTTTTACCCCCACCACTACCCAGGCAACGCCAGGTAGCAGCTTCTAGTCTTAAATAATACAATCTTAATATATTTAGTTTAGAAAAAATATTCTTATAAAAAAAAAACCCAAAAAATAAGCTGGTGTGTACATATTTAAGGGGGGTACTGTATGTGCGTATACTCTTGAATCATTTATTTTACACTAATGCTCAGGACTTCATAAAATGTCAGTAAATATATTTGATGCATTCTTAAGTTTATTAAACATAAAACAATAACTTAAGTTTAAGATAATGTACGATTATTTTTTAAATAATATCAACGCCATTCAGTCAAATATTTTAGCTGTTTTTATCCATAAATTTATAACAAATATTTTACCATTAACCTCTGAATTACCTTTCAGTATATAAAAAAATATGAGTATATAAAATATGAGTCTTAAATATTAATGCTGAAAAAATTGTTTGGAACTCTGGGTGATTTACAGATGTTTATTTTGCTTCTATCGCAAAAACAAAATTAAAACGTATATAAAAGATGTCCGTTCTTATAATGCATCGTTAGCAGAAAAGGCGCCTCACAGTCTGTATAAAAAGTTTTGGCGAAAGACAAGTCGGTTTCATTTATTATTATTTATACGGGTTTTGTTTTACACGTTAATGTGAGCTGCAACCTTCGTTGCACTTATTTTATGTCGAAAAGCGAAGACAAATCAAAGGAAAAGGAAAAAAAAGAAAAGAACAACACTCAAGAAAAGAAAGAGAATTTCTGGTAACGAAATGCTTTTAAATGAGATGGATTCTCTCCCCTGCCAAAAAATTAAAAAAAGAAATGAATAAAAACACCAAATATAGACATCTTGGCGTCTCAAACCATGCGGCATTAGTCCACAGGCTACATTATTCGAATCTTTTTCTTCATCGGTTTATGTTAATTTTCTTTGCTTCCACTTTAACTGCTGGCGGCTAAATAAAGTGAATGTTTCTGCACTAAGGTGACGTTGAAGTGGTCTTTATTTCGGGTTTAATTTTTCGTTCGTACTTTTGTTTTTATTTTCGAAAAATCTTTTGTTTTCTGTGTTCGTGTAATAAGAACGTTGAATGACTTTGCAAAATATAAGTTAAAAAATTTAAAAAAAGACAAAAAAAAAAAAAAAAAAATTCCTGCAAGCAAATTTGTTGGCATTATGTGAATTTTATTTCGAGCAGAATAGAATTCCATTTTCATGCAGTTTATTAATATTTAATAATATATAACACGGCACACACATGTTATATATATATATTACACACATTATACTTACCATGGTATATCAAAGTAGGTGTTCGTAATTCCATATATACATACATATATAACGGAATTACGAACACAAATACATCTATATTCTTACATTGGTATATCATGTGAAGCGCTCGTTTATATATAATGTGGTATATTTATGCGTGGCGCAATAGTTAGAGTCGTCGGAAATGGATTCGTCAAGCAGAGTTCAAATCCTGGATGAGGCTGTTTGTATTTCATAAAGCGCTAATACCCTTGGGGAAGGTATGAATCCATATATTCTCCCTCTAGGTATGAGTAAGTTGTAGGGCAGACTGGACTCTTTAACCTTGGATAGGTAACCAGTATAGAAGGAAAAAAACTGAATTCAAACCTGGTAAACTCCGCGTAAGAAATTGACCTTGTGCCGCATCCTGCTCGTGCGAAGGGGTTGGTGTATATATATTTTTTATTTTTTATTTATTTATTTAAGTAAATAATGATCCATATCGTGGATAGAGCATGTATATTTAAGTTAGGGTAGCGTGGACAAGATGTCAGAGGCGCTTGGTTACAGATTTCTCACTTATGCGATTCTTGGATTTCTAACCTAAAGAACCCAAGCTGCCCTAATATTTACGCACAGGTGAGGGATAAATAGATGATATATGCCATTCCATAGAGCATGAGCGTGAAGTGAAACGCAATCAGCCTCCCCTGGGATTTGAACCTAGTCGTAAGAAATAATTTCTTACAACTATAACCGTTACATATAACCACGTGCCCAATTAGTATATAGATGTATGCGTGTATAGGTATCAGCCTATATGTAAATACTTTCACAGATCCCCGTGAAGGATTTGCCAGGTATATAATGCATGCGTCTAAATCGTATATTAAGCTACTATAAACAGAAGAGAAAGTGGATTTTATGCAAGCAGCATATTTTCCTGGCTTTTGCATTAATCAAAGATCGTTTATCGTTTGTATATTTTAATGGCTTTTACGCATGCAGCTGTCTTTATAGATAACTATATTAACGACTTTCCTCAAAAACATGCACATTGAAAAAGAAAAAGGAAAGGAAAAAAAGGAAAATTCTGTTCAGAAGTTCTACGAATAAAGCGTTTTATTAGTCTCCTTATTTTTCTTCTTCGTCTTATTTATCTAACCCAAAATCTTTGTAGATATATACTTCGGCCATCTTTAGATAGACGGTGTAAGCGGCCTTTTGAATTCGTTTTGTGCTTTTAGTTAATTCGTTTTCTATTCCATCTCCTAAACAAGAACAAAGCCTAACAAAGCCGACTGTTCTATACCCGCTGAGGGAATTAAGAACAATGAAATAAAAACATACTATACAAATACAAAAAATGCTGCAAGCAGTTGAGGAAGACCGAATAGTGTAAAATTATATGTGCAAAAATAGAAAAATAATAATCAGAAAAAACATGAGAAAAATGTTAAATATTCATTTGATTACTTGTATTAGATCTGGTTTGCATACCGCCCCCTCCCAATTATTTTTTCTCCAGGGGGTCAAAAGGAGGAGTTTTCAAATTTCAAAAGAGGATACCCTAAGTTTTCAAAAATACCGAAGTTAGCTTGGTAACAATTTTTTCTTCGGGTTCTTATCTACCAGACTAATGTAAATATGTTTCATATTAAACTTTTTGGGGATTAAAACATTAACAACTTATCTTAAAAAAAATGTTGACATATTTAAATTGATACATTGAACATTAATTGATGTTTTTTCTTGGATTTCATTCTAGAATATTCTTTCAAGTATATATTTTTTATTTATGGGATTTATGGGGCTAATTCCGTTTTAGAAATCGAGAGATTTATCAGAAACTTGTAATTCTTTTATTTCCTTGTAACGAATTGGTTATATGCCCCTTAATTAAGAAATACCTTAATAAATACCATTGGATAGCAAAATGTTTTCTTAGATTTCTACTTTTTTTCTCTATTTGATTAGATGTATTTACTCAACCCGAGATGGTGCGAAACAAGGTCACTTATTTAGTGGAGACAGAATCAAGTCTAATACTATTTCAAAAATTACAAAAATATATCAGATGTGTACGAAGATGATATCGGAATATTATTTATCTATTTAAATATTCTATTAGATTCCAAGATACACAGCACCCCTGGGCTCATACACTAGTTGATGTGTCTGCAAGTGTTGTTTTGATACTATATTACTGAATGCGCAGATAATACACTCATCTTAAACAGAAAGCACCTGAAAGTGACCCTGACTTTTCGTGGCTCAAAGCTCATTTAATGCACCCAATCTCGATAAGTAAGCGATAACCGAATACAAAAAAGAAGAAAAACTAAGTCTCACTGAACAATAGAGACATATATATATACATACATACATATATATATATATATATATATATATATATATCCGTCATGGATATCCGCGCTACTAGCGCGACATGATGTAGTGCTTTGAATTTTCACGCGTAGAATTAAAATTACTAGAGATTCGAGTAGAAAGAGAATGTTTAGAATCTAAACGATTATGTTTGATTCTGACCAGATGACAGTCGTTGTATGGGCACAACTATAATAAGACACCAAAGATTAATCAATTAAATCCTTTTATCTTTGCAATATCCTTTATTAGATTGGATTAGATTAAGTGTCGGATTTATGACCAGTCATGATTTGGTGTTATCAAGATGGCTTTAAGTGTGTGTCAAGTATCTCTTAATATTGCAAATCCGAATGGTCCATTATCGTAACCTATTTTTCTCCAATGTGACATTTACGCTCAAATCACGCTGAAAGCATCTGTCTTCACTAGGTCATTGAAGTTAGACAGGGATGAGACTGACCAGTACTTAGGTGATAACTTCGTCACAGTAATGTAAGCAAGTTTCCATCTAGCTTTCTAAAGATGTAGCCCTAAGTGCTACTATGTCGCTACACCACTCGTACTTTTTCATTATACGAATCCCAGATATTACTGAGAGACTTAAAAAGAACCCTAATTTTTTAATAGAAAGAATGTATACGTACAAATCTTTTCATTTTTCTTTATTATAAGGGACACTACCATTTGATAAAAGATAACGTAGGATAAAATAAACAATTATGCTCTCGTTAAATGTAAAGTTCTGATTGAACTAAGTTTAAAACGAATTAATGGTGCGTGGTGTTATGGTTAGATTCGTAGAAAATGGACTCATCAACCAGAGTTTAAATCCTAAATAAAGCTGTTTGCATTTCACATATCGCTAATTCCATTTGGAAAGGTATGGATCCATATTATATTCCTCCAGCCATGGGTAAATAGGACAGACTGGGCTCTTTAACCTTTGATAGGTAACCAGTCTAGGAGAAGGAAAACTGAATTCAAACCTGTTAAACTCCGCGTAAGAAACTGACCTTGTACGCATCCTGCTCGTGTGGAGGGGTTTAGAAAATATATATATGTATTGTTGAGGGAACTTGTTGATTAGTTTCTTTTTTATATTTCCGTTATTGGAGTGAACATTGTCTTTAAAATATTACAAAAAAACAAAAGAGTCATTAACTATACCAACTCTTGTTATAATTTCTTTGTCAATTGAAACGTTTTAATCGAGTGCTCACTATTGAGGGCCAACTCTAATGCAGTCACTGCGATTCTCACAGAGTGCAAAACTAGAATTAGTAGTTAATTATTCAACAACTTGCATAGTCATTATAAATAATGAGAGGTTTATTTATACTGGACTGGCCCTCTTGCCTAGGATCAGAGATTCATATTGTTCTAAACTAAGAAAAGCTTACTAAACAATAACAGAAGCATTTCATATAATGTTGGTCATTAGAATTTATCATTGGTTTTATATTTGTATTAAGTTATTTACCTCGCATCCCACTTATGCGTGTATGACACAAGATCGTTTAATGTGGGACCACCCACAAACCGAAGCTCGTGAGATGGCAAGTACAAAAAATGCGTAGATCCCGTCTACATTCCTCTCAAGGGGCCGCCTCAGGCACTTGACAATAAACCCAGCCTTGCCCCTTTAAATCAAGGGGCTGGTGTTGCCTGGGGAAGGCCTCCTGGGATCATGCCATTAATTTAATTAACAAACACAGGCACCGGAAGGCCCATGTCATTAATGCATTTATATTTATATTAATGAACATTATCTCATTTCAACGAAATTCGATTATATTCGAAATTGAAAAAAAAAGAAGAAAGAAAGATGTGGCGTTAAGTAAAAGATGAGGAGGTTAGCAAGAATAAATTCGAAAATATAAAAAATCGTAAACAAAAATAAATATTGAACTTGAGATTCTCCAGCACAGCAAATAAAATAACAACTAAAAAATAACACCGAAATATATATATATATTTGCGAACATCAAAATCTTTGTGACCTGTGGTCTAGTCACACTGAAATCAGCGGTTCAGAACACCGTGTTTAGCACGTTGATTACGTACTGGTAGACATATTTACCACTATGGATATTACTGATGTACATAGTAGTACATATATGTACCATCGCAAATTCCCTTTTTAAAGACAATATTTAGAATATATGCTTTCATAATACTATAGCACTATCTACATATACTACTTAAAAAGGTGGAAACGATGAAAAAAAATATAGCTAGAACTGTTATTCAAAAAAGTGATTTATAAAAAAACAGTAGTCTATTCACATATATATATATATATATATATGAGTATTAAATGGATAAAATGAATTTAATCGATATCACATTAATCGATATCACTTACACATAGTTTATGTGTGTGAAAATATTTCATACAAGAATCGACCTTCATAACATTTATTTTCACACACATAAACTGACCGAAACACATGTGTAACACATTAAATTCATTTTATCCATTTACATTTCTTACTCATTATATTGTCGGATTCAATTCATATATACATGTAACAAATCATTTTTATATTTTATATTACTATTATATCACTTCATGAGATAGATACAGATCATAAACATATCCCAGATAAATATGTGTACCATCACGTAACAGTCTATTTATCACTGCCGTATTCGTGTTAATACTAAACCACAGAGGCATGGTAAATTATTGGTCCACTACAAGTACCAGCAATATTTTCAAAACTGATGTAATAAAGGAAATATGGCAACGTCAGTAAGGAGAAACTGTCATTTGAGAAAAAATATGCAACCTGTTAAGCAGTGATTAACTTTCTCAGTATTTAAATAACAACTCACAACGGACACAGTAAGCAGCCTAAGGCTTGTGTGCTAGACTAAGGGAATCTGTGACACACACGCAAAAAAGCACTCTTTCTCTGAATTATTTACCTGTAGAAATTATAAATTATGGCACAAGGCCTTAGAATTGTGGAGAGAGAGAGAGGGTGTTGCAGAGTAGCCTAGCACCCGTCCAGCTCTAGTTGATTAATAAGCTGATTAATATTCGGACCGATCTTGCTTCTTTGTCTATACCACATTTGACCCTCTTCTATTTCTTGTAAGTTGTCTTGTTAATTGTTTTGTAACTTATTGTTCTGTGCTTTTGTATGTATCCGTTAGCACCGGATACTGGTGCTGAATAAATATATTAAACACTGAATTTCCTCTTTGTATCATTTCACCTCGACGATACAACAGAGATATGTTCTTCGCTATCTCATTTTTAATTTTATAAGTTCCATTCACCAACGCAAACAAACTATATTAATTCGTTCAACATAATCTCACGTTCATTCAAAATAATCTTTAAATCTACAGTCACGAAAATACACCAGTAAATTATGAGATCCTAAAAATCCCATAATGTACAAATATTGTGAAAAAAAACGCAATAATGTGAAAATGTTAAAAAAAAACTATATAAGACACCAAAGATTAATCAATTAAATCCTTTTATCTTTGCAATATTGTTTATTAGATTGGATTAGATTAAATGTTGGATTTATGACCAGTCATGATTTGGTGGTATGAAGATGGCTTCAAGTGTGTGTCTCAAGTATCTTTTAATATTGCAAATGAATGTTTCGTTTAGAAGGTCCATTATCGTAACCTATTTTTCTGCAATGTGACATTTACGCTCAAATAAAGCTGAAAGCATTTATCTCCGCTAGGTCTTTGAAGTTAGGCAGGGTTGAACCAGCTCAGTACTTAGGTGATAACTTCATCACAGCATTTTAAATGCGACATGATTTATTTTGCGTCAACAGAACGGGCATGCAGATTGAAGCTGTATTTACCACGACAGAAATTAACAATGAATGGAACGTTATTTTTTTTCAGAATACAAAGCGCGTCGAAAAGTGGAAAAAAAAAAAAAAAAAAAAATCACGATATTTTTTGACACACCATTTGCGTATATAATATATATTAATATATATATATATATATATATATATATATAATATTATATATATATATATATATATATATATGATAAGTAGATACACAAGCGATGTATTTATGATAATGTCTTTTTTTTATAGCTGACAACTTTTGGGAGAATATGTGCTTAATTGAAGTCGTACCTAACTTTGAAAGTTAATTAATAATTAATTAATTTATTAATTAATTAATTAGGCGGCATATATATATATATATATATATATATATATATATATATATATATATAAGAAAAAGGGAACTAAATAAGTTCTATCTCATTCTTATAAATCCGTTTAGAAATTAAAATTAGTGGTGACCATTAATGTATAGTTCAAATCTTTATTTGGCATTATTTTCACAAAGCCAAAACATTTTTTGGCACACTCTGCTTTAGCCAATAAAAAGAGGAACATTTGATTGATATCCAATTAATCGGAATCTTTACGAAGATTCTGTCAAAGATTTCCTAAAACCTTTTCTTAAAAATCAAGTTCCAACCTTTTTTTCTTTAAATCAAAACAGTCAAATAACTTCTCTCGCTAGGATTTAGAAAATAAATCGTTTCAATGATACAAAATATTGGCCTTGTTTCTTTCCCTTTTTTTGAAAGTTGGTTGTCTCCAATACAGTACAGGGTAAAATACAATAAAATAGAGAAAAATCCATTTCTTTTTCGAAAGGTGGAAACCAGTTGTCAGACATTTTCACTGAAAAATGCAATTTTACTCATCTGCATTCATTCTAACGCAGCAAAATTACTGGTTAAACACGAATGCGATTAAAAGTTAAAACAAAATTAAATTTAATTCTTGAAATTGGGTATCAAATGAGAAAAATCGATACTAGCAACGAGAAAAAGTGTGCGAATATTAATAGCGTTTCCCGCTTTATTCCAGATCACATTTTTGTTGATATTGTCAATATTAACCATTGTACTAAAGTGGCAATTGGTACAATGAAAAATACTAAGTCGGTAAGTATGCAGTGAAAATCACAGTCGTATTGATAATCTACATACAAAGTTATGTTAAATCATGTATTTTAAAGTGTTTTAAACTGTGTCACACTTTATGGCAGTTTAGTTTCTTTTGTTCTACGGAAGATCAACCTCAATTTTACAAACATTTTTCTATTAACCCATAGATTGGACCCTAACAGGTACTACCACACCGGGTCAGAGTGGACCAGGGAGCAATAGTGATGAAAGGGTGCTCCACATTCCCCAGTCATTCAGAAATAGAACCTCACCATCAGAGTGTTTAACGTCATTCCCAGGACATGATGACCCTCAGTCACCGCCTTCTAGCACCCATATGATAAAAAGGGTTGGGACTTGCCATAAGGGCAATAGGGTTGGGGCAATCATATTGGTGCTAGGGCTTGACGTGACCAACCAATTTATCGGAGAGGTCCTCTCCGACTGCCCATCTAGCCCAAGTAAGGACCAAAGTGGAGTGGTTCATGTCATAGCTGCTTTATTGCAGGTGTACAAAAATGACAGTTTAAGGTCATGAAATAAGCTTTTATCGTTATATTACGGTTTTATTGCAAGGATAAAACACATAACTAAAGAATGAATGCAAAATATTCAGAAATAGCACAATTAGATTATTTAGAATGTACTCTATTTGTCTAAGTAAATTCCATATTTAAAAATGACATCAGAAATTTGTCCACAGAATCTGTTAGCCGTCTAATTTGAAAAAAAAATGTCATGGTACCGGCAACAGTTTTGATCTTTTCTCACTGGGGAAATCTTGTACACTTGCCATAAAGCGTGACACAACCCAAAAATAAATTTTAAAATACATAACATAACGCTGTATGTAGATAATCAATACGGCTGGGATTTTCACTGCACACTTACCAACATAGTATCCTTCAGTGTACCAAGTTTCACTTTCGTACTATGTCTAATGTTAAAATACCAACAAAAATGGGACCTGCAATAAAGCTTAAAACTTTTTTTTTTTTGCTAAGCGAATCAAAGCAAGATAGATTCTAACCCCGTCACAACCAGAGTTGTTAAGTTCATGCAGATCTTCGACAATTTCAGGTGTTTTTTTTTTCCAAATTCAGTTTCGTATCTTCTCTCAGAATTTTGTAGCAACAGTCAAGTTGCTTTTTACCTTTTCTCTCAAGTACAGTTTGTTAATTTGAAACTCGATTAGCATAATTAGAAGACTATTTGGTTTTCATCCGATTTGAACAAAGAAACTGAGTACATTTGTTGACAGGCGCAACTCACCCGAATGAAGTCAGATACACAATTCGTAAATGTAATAAACAGATATGGCTATAAGGTTCTGAAAAAGTAAATTAATGTATACACATTTACCTTTTAGCGGAAAAGGTTTCTCATTTTCTTCCAAGTTATGAAAGTTGTGCACTTACCTGAAAAGATAAAAGAAAGAAAACATTCATTAGACATTGCTTAATAAAACTTGGCATATGTGAAGGTAGAGATATAATTAAGCGTTACAAGGAGATATTTTTTGAACATCTCTTGAGAAAAATGATTATTTATTAACAGTTTAAATAACAGAAAAAAAGCCATTTGACTTTTGTGATATAACCTGTATAATTTCACAGGATTAATATGAAAGAAATATTAAAACCTTACAACATATATGCAGAGGCGCATGTAATAATTGTTAGAGAAACTACAAGATGAGTTCAAATCCTGGACGAGGCTGGTAGCATTTCACATAGGGCTAATACCCTTGGAAGATGTATGAATCCAACTATCCTCCCTCCAGCTATGGGTAAATAGTAGGGCAGATTTGGCTCTTTAATCTTGGTTAGGCATCAGTTTAGAAGAAGGAAAACTGAATTCAAACCTGTTTAACTCCGATTAAGAAATTGGCCTTGTGTCATATCCCACTCGTGCGGAGTGGTTTGTAAATATCTATATGTCTTGGCACAAGTTACAAATTATAGGGAAATCATTGATTAATTTCTTACAGTATGTCAACCCATCTAATTCAATTTTATGCCTAGACATTAGGTAATAGGACTCATTTAACGTTCATATTTATACATTCACAGTAATTGAAAGATTTTTTGTAAAAAAAAGTTTAAAAATTCTCATTCCCCAAACCTCCAAAACTGAAACCTCACCATCAGATAGAGTTTAACGTCATTCCCAGGACATGTAGACCCTCAGTGACCGCCTTCTAGCACCTATATGATAAAAAAGGGGTTGGGGCTTGCCATGAGGGCAACTGGGTTGGGAAAATCATATAGGTGCTAGGGCTTGACGTGACCAGCCGATTGATCGGAGGGAGCCTCTCCGACCGCCCGTCTAGCCCAAGATAGGGCCAAAGTGGAGTATTGCCAGTCATGAACTGCTCATCAACCTGGGTTCTGTCCATAAGCACCACGGGTCGTCACCCACAACCAACAGGTGGCCGCATTGGGGAGTCTTACCCCTCTGCAGAGGTGCAGTCGGTGCATTCTAACGCCCCAGCCGACATTAACCTTGGCATAGCAACCGGTCTAGAAGGAAAACTCGATTCAAACTCGTTAAATGCTTAAATATTTATGTTAATACAATCTTTTTGGTTTCGTTTCGTTTGTTTTACGGCATTACAACCTCATTGGGTCATTTAATCCCGACAATTTTTTGAAATTCATTCTTAATGGATACTCAATTTTTTTTATGATCACATTTTTCTATTTTTTAAATATTTTAACGTCATTCCCAGGACACGAAGGACCTTCTGCCACCACTTTCTAGCACCCATGTAATAAAAGGGGTTAGGGCTTGCCAGGAGTTCAATAGAGTTGGGGCAATCATATATGCTATGCTTTGATGTGACCAGCCGATTTATCAGAGTGGGCCTCTCCGACCGCCCGTCTAGCCAAAGTAAAGACTAAAGTAGAGTGGTTCATGTCAGACTGCTCATACACCATGATTCAATCCTTAAGCATCACGGGTCGCCACCCACGGCCAATAGGTCACCATATTAAGGAGTCTTACCCCTCTGTAGAGGTGCAGCGGGTGTATTCTAACGCCCCAGCCGACATGGCGGAGAATCTTTTTAGATTTCCTAAAGCACACAGGTAACATAAGTTACACTCGTTTCTTTTTCCTATTTAAATTGTTGAAATGACGAACGGGTTGCAATTTCACCAACTCGAAATATTTTTGCAGAAAAACAAATAGCGCCAAAAAAAAAAAAAAAAAGAAGAATAGAATAGCGATTCTAAAACACCGATTGTATTAGAAGAGTTGTAATATGATGATTTGATGTCCAAAACAGACAAGACAAGCAGTTGTTAAGAAGAGAAAGAAATAAACACTCTTGTCAGGTGCCTGCCAACAGTACTGATGTGCTTTAATAATGCGACATTACATTCAACACTTTTCACAGTGACATTCACAATTGAAGTGGCTTTACGTCTGTTGAGGTTTCATATTGGGCGTCTACAGTCGATAATCAAGATGAAAGTTTCAAGTCACCTATGTCAGCTGCCAGTATCGTCAAAAAGTTATTGATTTAATTGATGTTGAAATACTTTTTTTTGAAATAGGCCATCGATTTTAATATTGAGCAATCTCAAAGTAGATCAAAGTCAGGCAAAACTATGTGCGTGTATATCTCTTTCTCTCTCTCTCTATATATATATATATATATATATATATATATATATATATACGTGTGTTTTTGAACTTTGGATTCTTTTGATAGAAAACCCACTTTGATTTCTTTAAAAAAATTTTTTATTAATTTTGAGTGCAGTTGAAATGAATCTGAGTTCCGATCAAACACCAATGCTTGCTATTGGTGCAGACATAAACGTGAAAGTGAATTTTCGTATTAGTAAGCTTCATTGGTTTAATTCAAAGTAGAAGAAAAAATTCGATTCAGATATTGCTATAGCTATTTCCTTTAAACTGTTGTCGTTCTCGAAAAAACATACATTTCCTAAAAGTTGAATACAAATAAAAACGTTTCTTTAAAAAGATGAATAAGTGTCTACTAAAATCTTTGAAAATATTTCCCAAATATTTCCCCCAATGAAAATTGTTCAATCTGCTCAACGAATGAATTAAACAAGGCTATTGGTGTAAAACGATTTAACTGAAATATTCACAATAAAAATAAACACATTTTGTTAAACGAAGTCCAGAAAGGAACAAGTCACAATATCCTGAGTACAAATTGGTACAAGACTTATGAATTAATTTCTACTCAAGAATCCCCAACACAGTGTGAAACATCTCAAACCCACTGCACGGTTCAACACTTTATCGAAGCCTCTGTAGTCTTCACTCTAACCGGAAAACTCGGTACCATTATAGTATGTGGCCTACCTTTTGAATATGGACTACGAAATCATCTCATAGTATGTGGCCTACCATAAAAAAAGCATATTATCAGGTTATAATAATAACTGCTATCCCTAAACCCTAACCTTATTTCAGAATTATAGAATATTTTAGAATTAAATAGATCTGATTTACGTAAATTACGGATAACTTCTTTTTTTAATTATTCCAAATTACTATATACAGCTTATGACTGAATTGCATGTATTGAAATTGAATATGTGTGAAAAATAATTAGTTTCAATAAATTGCCTACTACTTATATCAATAAATATACTCTTACGGAGGTAGGACACATTCAAACCGGGTAAGCCACATATAACATCACTGAAAACTCTTTGTTAACGCAAATATCATGAAAGCTCTATTTGAAAATGTAAACAGAGGTGACATTCCTTTTTTAGAAAAATAAAATTATACTAAGAATAATAAATGTAAACCTGATGAATCACATACTGAAGTCTCCCTTGAACAAGATCTTCAACGATGCTAACATATCGTTAGAATAATAATTGCCTTGTACATAGTTATATTGTTTCAAGTATCCTTATCCAATATTAATCATTTACATACAATTATATGGTTTCAATTAATAATCTTTTGTAAACAATCTGAAAAGAAGTGGAAATGAAATAACTAGAGACGCAATTTAGTGTCATGCCCAGGACACCATTTACGGGTGCCTTAACCCTCTCCGCAGGATACGGTTAAAGACCAATACCATATTGTATTCATACTGAAGTTGTCCCTTTCTCTTCTCTAATATGTTTTTTGGAGTTCTACTTGCATTTATTTCAATATTTAGAATCAGTGCATGTACACACACACACACACACACATATATATATTTCCAATTAGAAGGGAAAACTCAAAACACCCTCAATTTGGCAATTATACATTTATTCCGGCCGGTAACTAAAAAAAAAAAAAAAAAAAAAAAAACCTTCATGGAGTTAACCGGCTGAAATAAATTCCTAATAGCCAAATGACTGTTTGAGTTTTTTTTTTCTTATTGAAAGTGTAAATATTGCTATGTAATTCATTAATTATAATCTATCGAACTCTGAGGTATTTAAAATAATCCTTTTATAAATCTATAGGTGTGCATCTGCATAGACATGCATTGTGAATATACAGATTATATAGTTGGTTCCAAATAGAATCTTCCAATTTACCTGTCTATTGTATATTTAATACATTTTTAAATTACACCTAGTTGTACTATTTTTGTGTAATTTTCTGAAGTTAATCGTAATTACGTATAGACTAATTGTTCACCAAAATCTTTTAAACATTTATCGAAGAAAGGCAATAAAATTTGTTAAATCCGAGCAACGCATATTAATGTTTTTGGTGAATAAAAATTAATATTCTGAAATTTCTACCACCAAATAAACAATTTTATTTGGGAAGATCAGTATTTAATATATTAACACCTTAATTGCCCAAGTGGATATCTTCGAGTTAAGGCTGTTGTTTATACCGAAAGGCAGAACACCAATGTGACCCCCGGCTAAGGATCAAAGGTATTCAAAACGCATAGAAACGAAAGCTATATTTAATAAAACATGTCGAAAAAAAATATATCGACTCTGGTGACCAAGGTAGAGCTGGCCGACCTGCTGGGGTTGCTAAAAAATATACTTCTTTACCGACCCACTCCTGTCTTGGTTCAGATTATATATATATATATATATATATATATATATAGTGTAGTCTTACAGAAACAGGTAACAAGAAGATGTTAGAATACAGCTGAAAGGGGAGGACAGCATATTAATAGGTGTTGATTAACTACCAGCCCCCAATATCAGACAGAAGATAATAAATTTTGTCCCTTCCCGCCTCACCTTCTCAGTACCCTTATGCCGTCAAACTTCCTCGACCTAACCGGTAACTCACCAGTCCACCCACTTTTTTTTCACTGACAGATAAAAAATGAAAAAAACGTTGATTTTCGTCGAAATAGTTAACTTTGCATTCAACATTTTTATTGCAGTAATCTTTCCATTAACTAAAATTCCCCATTTGGCTGGTGGGATTTTACGGCATGTCAACCCTTGTGGTAATTCATGTCGAAGATGTTTTGCTTTATTCATTCTTGTTGGGTATTCAATTTTATTTAAAAACTCCATTTGTTACACACATTTTTCTAACCTTATTTTTGATCTATTTAACCCATAGATAGGGGCCGGGTTAGCTCAGTCAGTAGAGCGTTCGGCTAGAAACCACAAGGTTCCTAGTTCGATACTGGTCCTCGCCAACTCAGCGTATGAGTAACACAGGGGTCTGTGTGGTAAAGTAAGGAGCTGATGGTATGTGTGGCGCTCAACCCCAGACGCCAAAAACAATCTCCTTGGTCTAGCGTCATTGAAAAGGGGATAGACTCCCTCGCTAACTGGCTGATACCGACTTTAGGCCGCCCCGACGACTTTACTTAGATCCTAATAGTTACTACCACCCCGGGTCAGGGTGGACCTGGGAGCAATGGCAATAAAAGGGTACTCAACACTTCCCAAAGCTCCAAATTATAACTTAACCAGGTGTTGCAGTTTAACGTCATAACCAGGACACTCCTCATTTAATTTCATTGTTTGATGGCATATCAATCTTTGTTGCTTATTTTATGCCAAATCCATATTTATAGTGAGTGGGTGTATTTACCCACTCTCTTGATGTTAAAATTCTCAACAGAAAACTTGATTACAGCAAATAAACCCCTAAACATTTTTGAATACCTAATTACCAATAGAAGTATTCGGCATAAAATAACCCAAGGGGTTGACATACCATAAAAACCAACCAACCAACCATCTCTATAGAAGCTAAGTAGTGGTACTGTTAAACCATAACTGGGTTCTCATTTGGTATGATATACAAGTGTGCAGTCATATTGCTTTTAATATGTTGAGTTCCATACGTGTGAGATAAATTTTCAGTTTAGGTAACGATAAAAAGTCTCACTAAACTCCGAGTATGACACTGGAATTGTAGCACAGTACTGTTTCACTCAAAATGTCTAATCGTAAATGTTTTGTCCGAGTTATCATATAACATAGAAATCTGGAAGAAAGGTTACCATATATTTATAAACCTTAAAATATATAAATCACACAGAGTCCACCAACTATTTAACAATAATTAATTCTATGTTGCAAGACTAGCTATTAGTCGACTACTGGACTTGTGTAGTACGTATCATTTGTTTCCTTAAATGAATAGAACTTTCTTGTAGCAGAAATATCTTCCCTTCCGTTACGACAAAGTATCCAGAATTTGCTGTAGCCGAGTCACGAAATCCCTTTATTATGTAAGGTTCTCAGCTGCGCAGACTGCTTCATTAATATTTTTATTTAAAATTTCAGTTTTAATATATTTTACCATATTTACACGATATTTTCCACGTACCCCACTTGTACCATTGGGTTGCGTCGAATTCCCCCTCAAGGGCGGCGACTCAGGCTCTGGGCAATGCCCTGCTCTTTAAATCAAGGGGGCAGGTGTTGCCTGGCCCCCTGGGATCGACGCCGTTAATTATAGCAATGGTCCAGAGGCAAGCCACTGTTGACCATATCTACATTGCTTTAATCGTGCGCATGCATCAGTGACAAAACAACATTCAACAAGACGTGCAAGTAAGTCATGGGATAGATTGTGTGTTAAGATATGCATAACAGAATAAAGATAATTTTTAATAAAACAAGATTTGCATAATATTTCAATTTATATTTTAAATCTTGATCTTTTTTTTTCTGGAAATAAATGGCAGCCTCTCCAATATTTTTCATCCCACTTACAAGTGAGACATTTATATTTCTAGAAATAAAATTGGTCTCGAGAATATCTGCTAATGAATATTTATGAATTTAAAAAAATATTTAGAAAGCTAAAAGCAACTTAAGTATATGTTCTACCTCGTAGAAGGTAGCACTTCACGGATCTCTAACTAAAATCAGTACTATATATATATATACATATATATATATATATATATATATGGTCATCCACAGACACATGTTTCGACTTATCAAGTTTCTTCAGTGTGGCTAGACATTTTGTAAGCTACCTACATCCGGAATTGAACTAGGGTCGCTTGGGTGCCTGTCCTGCACCTTAACCATTAGGCTGTCTTCACTTACAGAATGGGAAGGGGATTTTAACAGTTTTAATACACACATCGCTTTGTGTGTAAAGGCCGTCACAGAGTGCTCCATTCAGAGAAGAGCGTTGGCGGCCGTCAGCGAGATCCCCCCCAGAGTGCTCAACCCTAGGGGATGGGGGAGCATATATAAATATATATTTAGCGGAGTAGGGTGAGGGAGAGTGTGTGTGTGTATGTTTGTAACACATTATTATTTAAGCAGGTTTTCTTAAAAACCATGGAATATTTCTTTATAATTTTCAATTGTATACGTTTAAGCCTTCTTGTTATTTTCCGTACATTTGGAACCACATGATAGAGTAATTACCCAAACTCTTTCAGACATTTCCCTGCCCGCCCTGGGGGGGGGGGGTATTGGTATTATCTATTATGGGCGGGTTTTATTAGTTTGGAATATTTATATACTTGATACTAGATAAATGTAAGTTATTTGTATGTAGAATATTTACTTGAAACTATAAATGTTTACTAAGGATTATCATTAGTTCTTTGTAAATCATATACCCGTAAAAACATTAAATAATTACTTGAAATTATGAATTTATAAGTAGGTTTATATAGGAATACACGAAACCATAAAACTGAGCAATAGATATTAGATAATAGTATTTGATTATTTGATATAAAACTATATAAAGAACTATTAAATAATTTACGCAAAAATGTTAATATATACCTAAAATGCTTCTGATTCCCAAGCGTTTAGGCATAAAATAATCTTAAGAGGGTTGATATGTTGTTACAAATTGACAGGTCATATGAAATATAAAAATGAGACACGGTACTGTCTCTTAATTTCATATAATTTGATATCTATATAAGTAAGTAAGTAAAGTGGTCGGGGCGGCTTAATGTCGGTATCGGTCAGACACCGAGGGAGTCTATCCCTTTTTCACTAGCGCTAGACCAGGGAGATTATTTTAGCATCTGAGCAGAGCGCCACACCTACCATCAGCTCCTCAGTTTACCGCACAGATCGCTGTGCTACTCATTCGCTGAGTTGGCGAGGGCCGAACACTCTACCGACCGAGCTAAACCGACCCTTGATATCTATATAATTCTCGACACTTCATGCGAGAGTTGTCATTTATTTAGCTTGTCACAAGCTCAGAATTATGGGGAGCCACCCGGTGAGAATGAAACTCACTGAAAATGGTCAGCGAGCCTGACTAGCCAACTATAAGACTCTCCTTAAATGCCCACTTTACGCGAAGATTGGTATTCTTCAGAGAATCAAACGGTCGAACAGCACATCTGACATCATCTTTCCTACTTGACAGACGTTCTTTTACACATTGTAGCCTTTCGGCAAATTAATTGTATGCGAGGTTCGTGCAGATAAGTTTAAATTTTTCTTTTCTTTTTTCATTTCAGGAATAAATAATCAGAGAGTAACAATGAGAGAAAAAAAATTAACCAAAGCAAAACAAAAAACAAAACCCTGGGAAGTTATTTCAAGAAAATTGAATTGAAATTTCTTGTATAATATTTCCCTAAAGGAATGAATAAATGAATGTGTTACCCTCAACGCAAGAAATCTATACTTACTCCATTCTTTTTCCTTAATTTCAAAATATGTCTAAGTAGATAATAGCCTACTTTGTGGTTGAGATAGTTGCGTATTTCACATTGGCATCAACTACGCACTAGCTGGGGTATGAGGGGGTTCATGCCTTTCCCCAAGGCTATTAGCCCGAAAGTGGACGTAATAGCGCGGCTGGAGTTCGAACTCGCTTTCTAAAATGTTGCAGTTCAGCTTGTTAGCTACTCCACCACGGCCCCTTCCCGGCCTCCTTGTTGAACATAGGCTTTTTTAGCTATTGAAGGAGAATTAACTAAAAATTTTCAACAAAAATCTTTTTTTTTTTTGTTCATTGAAGAATTGGTGGAGATACGAGGCTTTAAAATACACCTGACTTAATGCTATTCATAGTGAATTTTTTGACAAAAATATCAATATTGATTTGTTTCTTGTACAATGAGGCATTTTTTTATAAATTAACAAGAATTACGACAAAAAAGAGAAGCCCCCCCACACCTCTAAATATATTTAACGCCCTAAGTTGGTTGTTTTCTTTCAAGTAACACCACCGAGACGACATAGCTGGGGACGTTGTTTTAATTGTCACCGGTAGCAATTTCTGAGGCAGGAGACCGGGACGTACTTCCTAATAAATTACCGAGATCTGTTCACAAATCCTTTGCAGTACAAAAAAAAAACTGTTTCTCGTACAATTTGAGGCGTAAATTACCAATACTAACAAAGAAAGTAGAGAATTTGAAGAATTGGTAGAGACATGAAGCGTATGAGTAGCACGGGATCCTTACGGTAAAGTGAAGAGCTGGTGGTAGGTGTGGCGCTCCACCTCGGACGCCAAAACAATCTCCTTGGTCTAACGCTAGTGAAAAGGGGATGGAATCCATTGCTGTCTGGCTGATACCGATATTAGGCCACCCCGACGACTTTACTTTTCATTTTTATGAAGCTTTAAAACAACCCTGAGTTCATAATATTCTTAGTGTCTATTTCCAACAAAAAATATAATTTTTATACACTAGGTATAACAACATTCATAAAGTATACCATATGGCTTTTATCTTTCTTTTTTTTTTTTTACACACGTTTTAACTAACAAAGAAAGCGGTGAATTTGAAGAATTGGTAGAGATATGAAGCGTATGAGTAGCACGGGATCTGTACGTAAAGTGAAGGGCTGATGGTAGTGTGGCGCTCCACCTCGGACGCCAAAACAATCTCCTTGATCTAACGCTAGTGAAAAGGGGGATGGAATCCACCGCTGTCAGGCCACCCCGACGACTTTACATCTTACTTTTATGAAGCTTTAAAACAACCCTGAGTTCATAATATTCTTAGTATCTATTTCCAACAAAAAATATAATTTTTATACACTAGTATAACAACCTTCATAAAGTATACCATATGCTTTTATCTTTCTTTTTTTTTTTTTTACACACGTTTTAACTAACAAAGAAAGCGGTGAATTTGAAGAATTGGTAGAGATATGAAGCGTATGAGTAGCACGGATCTGTACGGTAAAGTGAAGGGCTGATGGTAGGTGTGGCGCTCCACCTCGGACGCCAAAACAATCTCCTTGATCTAACGCTAGTGAAAAGGGGGATGGAATCCACCGCTGTCAGGCCACCCCGACGACTTTACATCTTACTTTTATGAAGCTTTAAAACAACCCTGAGTTCATAATATTCTTAGTATCTATTTCCAACAAAAAATATAATTTTTATACACTAGGTATAACAACATTCATAAAGTATACCATATGGCTTTTATCTTTCTTTTTTTTTTTTTACACACGTTTTAACTAACAAAGAAAGCGGTGAATTTGAAGAATTGGTAGAGATATGAAGCGTATGAGTAGCACGGGATCTGTACGGTAAAGTGAAGGGCTGATGGTAGGTGTGGCGCTCCACCTCGGACGCCAAAACAATCTCTTTGATCTAACGCTAGTGAAAAGGGGGATGGAATCCACCGCTGTCAGGCCACCCCGACGACTTTACATCTTACTTTTATGAAGCTTTAAAACAACCCTGAGTTCATAATATTTTTAGTATCTATTTCCAACAAAAAATATAATTTTTATACACTAGGTATAACAACATTCATAAAGTATACCATATGGCTTTTATCTTTCTTTTTTTTTTTTACACACGTTTTAACTAACAAAGAAAGCGGTGAATTTGAAGAATTGGTAGAGATATGAAGCGTATGAGTAGCACGGGATCTGTACGGTAAAGTGAAGAGCTGATGGTAGGTGTGGCGCTCCACCTTGGACGCCAAAACAATCTCCTTGGTCTAACGCTAGTGAAAAGGGGGTGGAATCCATCGCTGTCTGGCTGATACCGATATTAGGCCACCCCGACGACTTTACATCTTACTTTTATGAATTTTTAAAACCCTGGAGTTCATAATATTCTTAGTACCTATTTTCAACAAAAAATATAGTTTTTATACACTAGGTATAACAACATTCATAAAGTATCCCATATGGCTTTTATCTTTTTTTACACAGATGTTTTAACTAACAGACTTTCCCCACTCAATTCATTTAATGGGCATTTATAGCCGCTTTAGATTGCTCATGTTATTCATATAATTTTAAAAACAAAAATCAAATGATTTTTCATAAGAAGATTTTGCACCTAATCAATTTTGGATGTTTAATCCTGGCAAATAAAAATTTAATGCGTTTCGCAAACTTCCAAATGTTCGGTTAAAATAAAAGCCATTTTCTTTTATATTCGTTTTGCCAATACTTTCTCACAACGCACCAGTGAATAGATTTTGAATAACCGTCATAAAAGGTTAACCATTTTACTTATTTCTCTCTCTTTTAAGATTAAGTTGCTGTAGAAAATCAACGCCTTTTTATACTTCCGTTTCCCCGACAAATCTACAAACCACAATTATCTACAAAGCTCAAATTATCGGCGCAGTTATTGGCAGTCAACATCTGGTTAAAAAAGAGAGCCATAATCGTGAAAACTGCAACCAAAGTTTAAGCTTTAGAGCGATTTCTCCACTTATATATTTCTATATAAAACTAAAGCATAAAACCAAACAACCAATCGTGACAAAGAATATCTTATAATACTGTAACGCAAACTTAGACTGAAAAAAAAAGAAAAAGAAAAGAAAAAGTACCTACCAAAAAGAGTAAAATACAGCCAATATATAAGATCTTTCATGAATCAGACCTGCCATTGTTTCTTTATAGACCATTTCCGGTAAAATCCACCATGAAGTGAGAAATACTCTCCATAAAGATCGCTGAGAAATCCAGTTGTGCCATTACAGTTTCCCGAAGAATAATAAAAGGCAGACGTTAAGGACCAGCACTTTTAAAGTCAGCCTTTCCAAGTGGATCCTTTGTTCTGATAGGTCGATTATACGCAGGCGCACAAACGTCGGAAATCAATTGCCTAAGTGTCCCAGCAATAAATGAAAACAGAATTGATTACTTATGTGGGCACGCGAGCGCGCAACCACAATAGGTGGGAGTGGACGTTTATGTGTACACATTAAATTCATAAATGAAGACTGTGTTTAAATGCCTACATAAAATGACTAATATTTTTCTGCGCTTTTCTTCACTCCCCAGTGAGGCCTGACGTTCTAAGCTCAGCGAAATATCTGCAAAGATATCTACGAAATGATAAGTGAGCATTTATAATAGTATTTAAGCAATATAAACTATTCACGATATTATTTGCAGAAAACAAAGACGTTGCGCATATATCTATATGTGTATTCACATATCCGCACACATAGATCAAAAGATACACATAAATAATGATTAAAATTTAACGTTAAATCGTTTGTAATCCGTACCATCTTGAAAGTGCTCAATGCATGAAAACGCAGAGCAATATCACTATATTTTAAGGACCAAATAAGATATAAAACGGGTGTTTTACGCTTTCAATTCTCAGATGAACTAGTATTCAACGCGTCTGTCTTTTTGAATAAATATGTACTATTTTCTCTTCTTCGATTAGTTACGTCATGTAATTATTACGTGCTTGACATTACGTCACATGGCTCAATCCGGTACAAAATTACCAAGTTATTTTTGTGGTGTTATTTCGCTAAAAACTCCAATTTTATTTAATGATGTCTTTGAATTCAGAAAATACCAACAGACTTGTTAGATGTTTTCGATATCTTAAACCTGTTTTAAAGACAAAATTATGACTACAACTAGCCTGTATGCAACCATATCATTAATTCTCACATTAGTATACAACGTAATGTTTTTTAGTAGAAATAAAAGTTCAATTTTGGGGTCAATATATTGTTTAAAAGTTATTTAAATTTTGTTTGATATATTCTTTTCTATAGTTATGGTCAAAATGTCACGTATTTTTACAGCTCCCACCCCATGAATTAAAAATTCGAAACTCGAAAAAAAAAAAAAAAAAAAAAAAAAATAAATAAATAAATAAATAACATGAAAATTGTTTTACAGTCTCTAATACGCGACAAGTTAATGAATTCAAATCTGTAAGAATGGCGTATTTTTGTTGTTTATTTTTCTTGGAGATATGCTCTTTTTAATGCAATTTATTTCATGGTTATGATTTAGAAATTCATTTAATCTTTTTATATGCAAGTTTAGGCTCCACTCTTAAATAAACACATAAGTGTCAATTTAGAATTTAATGTTTTTAATAAAGGTTTAATGAAAGGGTACGGTGCAATCGTATTGAAAGCAATGTTTACGAAGAAATGGATAATACAGGGTTGTTCAAAAGTCTTATAACACCCTACTACACTATGACTAGTCAACTATAATTACATTAAATAAGCAGCTGCAAACGAAATAGAAAATTATATTATTATTATATATCTATTAATAATGGAGATTCGCTTCCGGTGTTTGTATCAAAAATTACGTCACATTACCCAACACATAAACCAACGTCATAACAGAATAAATATACTCAAAATATGAACATTCAACGTTAGACAATCCTCATTGTTTCAATAAATAGATGCCCGGCGTTATATATTTATATATAGATGGTTTTATTCTAATATAATATTTAAAGTTATCGGAACTGTTTCCATTTCAAATTGTCTTTCATTTTTTTTTTTTTTTTTTTTACTCCTTTAATAAATTTGACGATTTTACATACTTATGGTACACGCTCTGACATTGAATTTTCAGTCCCATCCCCGCAGGCAATATCTTTCAAAAAATTATTTTTACATCGGCCGGAGGGTGTCTTTTTTTTACTAGTATTATTAATAATATTACATTAAGACAAAATATTAAAAATATTGTGGGTGACAGGACTTTCGGACCACCCGGTGGATAAAGACAAAAGTTGCAACGTAATCGAATGTTTTGTAATGCATGCAAGTTGTTACATATTTTTCATTTTGAAATCTACTAAGAAAAACATGTAGGAAAAACAAGCTATACTAGACAATTGATCGGTTGTTTGTTTTACGGCATACCAACCTCGATGAGTCATTTAATGCCGACAAAGTTTGAAATAAATTCACCTTGATGGGTATTCAATTTTTTTATAAATACATTTTTCTATATAACCACTAGTGGGTTCCATAAAAATACTACTACTCTGGGCCAGAGTGGACCTTCCCATCAGAGTTTAATCGGAGGGGACATCTGACCGCCTGGCTATTCTTGAAAATTTTAAAATAAAATTTGGCATGTAGTAGAGGTAGATAAGTGGAGAGATGTATAAAAAAAAGTAGGATATTTATAAAGTGCTGATAAGGCTGCAACTTTATACTGTTCTTCTGGTTGAATCGTTCCTGTTAGCAGCAATGTAAATCGGCAACTTCAGAAAATATTGCTATTTTTTGCAAAAAAGTCTAAGAATCGGTCCACTTGATTAAGGATGAACAGATTCGAATAAATATTTAAAAGAATAACATTCTGATTTGCTCGTATTTTGATGGTAGGAAATTCTACAATATCAACACAATTATACGGTATGTATGGTTACTAATCAAATAATAATATTCATTAGTCTCACCGAGAAAATCAGAGAGAATAATGGAATTTCTATTGATATTTAAAAAAGATTAACTTAATGGACACAAGAACAAAGAGTGAGACATCTAGCGAAGATTGAAATAATTAGAGCAATTATAGTTTTTAAGATTAACTTGATGACGAAAGAGAGAGAGCGAAAGAGGGGGATAGATGTAGAGAGAGCGAAAGAGGGAGAGAGAGAGGTAGAGAGAGCAAAAGAGGGGGTAGGTAGAGAGAGCGAGAAAGCGAGCGAGAGAGTGAGAGCGAGCGAGAGAGTGAGAGCGAAGAGGGGGAGATGAGAGAGAGAGCGAAAGAGGGGGTAGATGAGAGAGAAGAGCGAAAGAGGGGTAGATGAGAGAGAGAGAGAGAGAGAGAGCGAGAGAGATAGAGAGAGCAAAATAGGGGGTAGAGGTAGAGGTAGAGAGAGAGAGAGCAAAAGAGGGGGTAGAGGTAGAGAGAGAGCGAGGTGTGAAGGGTAGAGAGGGTAGAGCAAGCGAAAGCGAGAGAGCGAGGTTGAATTTTATGGTATGTCAACCCTTGGTTTATTTTGTGCCGAAGACGTTTGTTTAATTTATTCTTGTCGAGTATTCGATTTTTTAAACATTTTTTATCTATTCAATCCATATGAGACACTAACAGATACTATCACACAGGGTGAAAGTGAAGCTGTGAGTAATGGAAATGAGGGAGTACTCCACCCTCCAGAACTTGAACCTTACCACTAAATGCAGTTTAACGTCGTACCTGCCACACAAAGACACTCGGCCACCGCCTTCGAACACATACGATAAAAAAAAGTATTGGGTATGCCATAAGAAGACTTGAGTCGGAACAATCATATAAGTGCTAAGGCTTGACGTAACAAACCGATTGATTAGGGGGGCTCTACATCGCCCGGCTTGTCCAACACTCCAGTAAATATGGTCGATATGCGATATAATCAACCAACCTTGCAATATTCTTAGTTCATACAACGTTATCATTAGTTCACATGTAATTGTTCGAAAAAAAATAAAAAAACAACAAAAAAAAACAACATTCGGTTGATTGGTTGTTGTACGGCATCTCGACTCTTCTTGGGTCATTTAATGCTGAATCAAGTTATTTTGATATTTGGTGTCTTAGAGTACCAGCTGTTTTTTTAAATTGTCAGACGACTAAGTACTCAGACACATCGCTGCTAAACTTCAGTGATCTAGTGGGGAAACAGTCTATTCAACGTGACTTGACCGTAAGCCCCAAAACACTCGGTGGCAACCTTTACTTGAGTTGTAATGTTGAAAGGTTTTAATTTATATATAGTGGGAGGGTTCATAAATTAATCCCCATGAATCAACGGGCAAGTCATGTCCTGGTGTAGGTAGTGACAGACATCCCACCATGTCAATTGAACACAAGGATTGATGAACGTGGGAAACCACGCACGAGCCAAAGCTCATGCGTGGCTACTCCTAAAAATTGTGTGTATCCCTTCGGTATTCATCTTGAGGTGACTCAGGCACTGGTCAATAAACCCAGCCCTGCCCCTATTAAATCGAGGGTACAGGTGTTACCTGGGTGGATGTCCCTCTGGGGTCACGCTAATATTAATATCTTACCGGGTCAAAGGTCGAACCTACTAGAAACAGCTTCCGAAGAACGCGGTATACTATCTTATTATAATGGAGATTGTGTGTTTTTCTGTCTGTAACCGAAACTATATTCCTACTGAAGTCACAATTCCCTTAGTTATTTACATCACATTCTCCATGATTTTATTTTTATCTAAATCTCAATTATTAATAAAATTGTCTTACATTATTAATACTGTTAACTATGTCTACGTACTGATAATATGCAATTATATTTATATATACAACAAAATAGCGGTTTACAGTGTGAACGGGAAGGCTAATTTGCATATTAATTTTTAAAAAATCGAATTTAATAAATATGTGCTTAGTATTATTGATTTCTAATTGTTTGGTTTTATTTTAATGAATATAAGCAAAAATCTCTTCAATGAATCTTAAATGAAATCCATTAACAAGATAAAATAACTGTCATTTTATTATTTACTTCCTCTTATAACTAAATACATAAATTAGAAAAAATAACAATGAAAGACGAGAGTGATGGAAGAGTAAGTTTCAGTTGTTCCATTTTTTATTATACTCCCTCTGTTTCAAATCTTTTTATCTGTATTCTTATTTAGTTTTATTAGCCTTTCTAATTTAATACAATATTTTATTACATTAAAACTTAAATACTTGCACCCGGAGGGTGCATATATTTGCTAGTAAAAATAAATTTGAAAAGCTTGAAGATCAGAATGCTTATGAATATTTAAAATATCTAAATAACTGACTTCACGAATTGCATATATATATATATTATTCGCAAAATCAACATTACCATTTTTTCAGAAACTAATCAATGCGTCATATAATCTTAAATTAATTGTGTTGTTTTGACATAAAATCGAAGTATCCTCGGTTACATTGCATTCAGTGAAAGTTTGCAAATACCAATATTTTAATCTAAAAAAGAAAAAAATAATACTGTAAATAGTATGAGAAAATTAATGTCATTTTTCTAAAATATAATTTTCATTTAATTTAAAATAAATTGAATTTGGCACGAATGCCAAAGGAACATTTGTCATCCTTGCGCTTTTAATAACCGACTGTATATCACTGGAAATAGATTCGAGGAAAGTTATCAGCAATTCAAAAGTTAGCCGAACAAATTAAATATAATTTGGTTGGTCGAGTCATAAAAATTCTTATCAGGCAAAAATTGCACCCAGACTGGCGAGGAGAGAGAAAAAAAAGAAGACTTTCTCCAGCTTTACACTTTTTAGGTTTCTCTCCCTCACCCCTCACCCATATTTGATAAGGTCAGGGATCAATAAGTCCTCTCACAAGCAGGTACTTGTCATTTGGTCAGATGTTGAAGGTTAACTATTAATACAAAAATCTCACAATGGAAACTCCTCCTCGCCCACTCTTTGGTTTGGTTTGGTTTGGTTTTGTTTTACGGCATATCAACCTCGGTGGGTCATTTAATGCCGACAAAATTGTGAAATAAATTCATTCCCAATGCATAATACAATTTTGTTTATAAACTCATGCTTTTCTATTTAACCCTTAGATGGGATCCTAATGGTGATGAAGGGGTGATCCTCATTCCCAAACCTCCAAACTGGAACCTCACCATCAGATAGTTTGACGTCATTCCCAGGACATGTAGAACCTCAGTCACCGCCTTCTAGCACACATATGATAAAAAGGGGTTGGGGCTTGCCATGAAGGCAATAGGGTTGGGAAAATCATATAGGTGCTAGGTCTTGACGTGATCAGCCGATTGATCGGGGGGGGGGGCTTCTCCGACTGCCCGTCTAGCCCAAGATAGGGCCAAAGTGGAGTATTGCAAGTCATGAACTGCTCATCCACCTGGGCTCTATCCTTAAGCATCACGGGTCGCCACACACGGCCAACAGGTGGCCCCATTGTGGGAGTCTTACCCCTCTGCAGAGGTGCAGTCGGTGCATTCTAACGCCCCAGCCGACAGGGCTTTGAGAAATTGGGTAAAGGCGGCTTTTTATTTAATTTCTGTGAAGAACAGCCTGAAGGAAGTGATATCAGAAGGGAGTTTGGATACAAAATAAGTAAGGGAAGTTGATGCAAGAACACACACACACAAATGTACATTTATAATACTAGTACAAAATAAAAAAAAACACCTCCCGGGCGATGTTTAAATTTTTTTAAACATATTGCCTGAGTGGTGGGAGTAAAACATTCAATGTCAGAGAGTTTGTACCCTAAGTAAGTAATATCATCAAATTCAATAAAGGATTAAAAAAATAAAACAATTTGAAATGTAAACTTTAAATATGTATTAAAATAAAACAAACTATATATAGATATATAATACCAGTCATGTATTTATTGAAACTGGTTTTAAAAAACAACGAGGACTGTCTAATGTTGCATGTTCAAATTTTGAGTGTATTTATTCTGTTATGACGATTTTGGGTAATGTGACGTAAACAGTGACGTAATTTTTGTAACAGACAAAAACCGGAAGCGAATCTCCATTATTAATAGATATTGGAGGTGCGTAGTGTAATCGTTAGAGTCGTAGGGGTAAAACTCCCTCAATAGGATCACCTGTTGACCGTGGTTGGCGAACCGTGATGCTTAAGGATGGAATCGTGGTGTATAAGCAGTCCATGACATGCAACGCTCCACTTAGACTAGACAGCAGGGGGGGGGGAGAGATGCACCCTCCGATCAATCGCTGTGTCACGTCAAGCCCTTGTACCAACATGATTGTCCCGACGCTATTGCCATTATGGCAAGCTCCAACCCTTTCTATCATATATCTGCTAGATGGCCCCGAGTTCAAATCCTGGACGTGGTAATTGCATTTCACTTAGCGCTAATACCCTTGGGAAAGGTATGAATTCTACTCACCCTCCAGCTATGGGTAAATAGTAGGGCAGTCTGGGCTCATTAACCTTGGTTAGGCAACCGGTCTAGGAGAAGGAAAACTCTGAATTCAAACCTGTTAAACTCCGCTTAAGAAATTGACCTTGTGTCACATCCTGGTCGTGCGGAGGGGTCGGTAAATATATATATGTGCTAGAAGTCGGTGACTGATGGTCTTCATGTCCTAGGAATGACGTTAAACTATCTGATGGCGAGGTTCCAATTCTGGAGGCGTGGGGAATGTGGACCACAACTTCATCACCATTGCTCCCTGGTCCACTTACCCGGAGTGGTAGTAACTGTTAGGGTCCCTTATATGTGTTAAATAAAAAAAAAAAACATGAGTTTATAAAAAATAATGAGTATTCATTAAGAATGAATATATTTTAAAACTTAGTCGGCATTAAATGACACACTGGGGTTGATATGCCGTAAAACACAACGTCAAACCTCTTAGCACCACAAAAAAAAATCCTTGTTACCGCTTTAGCACAGAACTGTCAATAATTATAAAAATGTTATTTACCAAACTTGGATTAGTTTTGGCACATGTAAGAATAAATATACATAGATTTTCGTCGCAACGAATACATACCAAAAACGGGTTTGAAATTCATTTGCTATCGTATGCATACGTAAGAATATATTTACATTTAGGAGAATACTGACATCGACTATTCTGTAAATTCCAACCGGCGGTCGTGCATATAAAGTAGGCAAATCTCAGAATTCTTTATTTACCTTTACCTAAGTTTTCCTTCAGACGTATGACCTTTTCCTCTTCTCGTCTCAATGACACGTTTTTATAAAATCGTTTATTTGCAGCGATAGTCAACGAAGACCTGTGCTGGTAGAAAAAATTGAATTCGTTATCAAGTCAGGGGAAGTGTTCGATGAGAAAATTATGTTACCGGTAGCAACTATGATGTACGTGTATATACAGTAGGATCACGTGGACGGAACACACACCGACTTGTTTGGAATATATTTCTTAGAACATCCAATACTGGAAATCTTTGAAAACTTCAAATATACGGCTCGATTATATTATGTAAACTCGAGTGTCTGAATCAATTCACCGTACTAAAAATGTTTCAGTTTCTTTTTTTCTCCCTTTCTTGAAAGAAAAAAGTATATAAATGACATTTTTTTAAAAAGAAATGAAAAAAAAAAAAAAAAAAAAAAACAAAAAAAAAACAGTGGCCTTACTTGGGCAACATGAGTTAACTTAATCTAGAAAAAAAAATACATTTCCTCAATTTTTTTTCTATTTCCTTCCTTCTGAAATCAAATTTAATATCTATTGTTAAAAAGAAGTATTTTTTTTTGTAAGGAAGCTGATGTTTGTATAGACAGAAGAAATTTTTGTAAGGATTGGGCTAGATATTTTTGATCCGCCCATAAGGCCCAAAGTGACACTATTCGTTTTTTTATCGTTTTCTTTTAATAATCTTTTTCTAGAAATCGAGAGGCCCCTTCCTGGAGTCAACACTGTTCTTTATGTATTGTACTTACATCTCTTTCTATGTATTGTACTTACATTTTTTTAGAAAGGGGGATGTTCCTTTTATAGCTGCTGTTTATACTTAGTAGCAGTTTGGTTTACCAGTTATTGTGTCAAGATATTTTTAAGATGTCTACACCTTGACCAACCCGGTTGCCCCAACCCCAACTGGTACAACATTAATGACTTTTAATGACCAAATTATTTTCGGTAATTCTTAAAGTTCTGCTATTTTGCTGTTTTTCCCATTTGGCCCTATCAAGGTTATATTAATTTGTGACAGCTACATAAATGAGTGCAGTCTTTTCAGGTTTATGCCATATGACAATATCTGGTTTGATGGTCATGTCTTTTATGTATGTTGTAGAACTCTTTAGGTTTGTTTTTGTTTTACGGCATGCCAAACATTTTCGGGTCATTTAATGCCGAATGTTGATATTCGGTTTCTTACAGTATCTGCTATTTCTTAAATGGTCATCCATTTAAGTATTGAACCGGCTCATCGCTTAACTGGTCTAGCGGAAACCGGATCTTTCGACGTGACTGCACCGTAAGCCGTTCAGTGTAGGGGTGTCTCGAATAAAGGTAGTGAATTTAGAAATTAACCAAAACGGTTTCGAATAACGGACTTTTTTTTTGGGGGGGGGTATTATTGTTCAACTTTTTATTTCTGTTTCGAACTTGAGGAGACTAGTCTTTAGAATTAGGTACAATGTAGATGTATTGCTAATAATCCTCCCATAAAATGCATTAAATATAAAAAAATAAAGCGATTTCTTGGATAACGTAAATGCACTTCAAATTATTTAACTATAGCAAATTAATGACTGATTTTACAATAGAAATTAATTAACATCTAGAAGAAAATTCTCAATATTCAGGAATGAATGGAAACATGACAAAGAGTCTATATGTATAATGTAAATACAAAACTAATTTTAACATTGGGAATCATCACATATCTTTGAGGTTCAAAATATTTATTCACTAAGTTTTGAAGTGGCACAAGACCGAAAATTGGGGAACCCGATAATAATCGAACTCCTTACAATAGTTTGCTAATCGTACTTGCTAATCATTGTACCCCGGGTAGGTGCCCTTGATTTTTAAAATAGAATGCATAGAAAAATGTTAAAAAATGGTTTTCAATAATATGAAAATAATACAAAATTTACTGGGGGAATAGAGATATTTTATGCAGTCATGAACCGTTTAAAAAGTTTTCAACCGTAATCTAAACATTAAAAGGAAATGCCTCTTCAATTTTTAGATATTTATTAACAATCATCAAGTGCCTACAGTATAAAAAACTAAAATGTTAGCAAAAAGGAAGAAAAAAAAATGTTATTTTGTTCCCAACTCGGGGCAAATTTTTTATATCCTCCAAGAAAGGTTTTGAAAAATTCTAATGGTTAAACTTTTTTAGGGAAATTTCATAAAATTGAATAAGGGCAGGTTTGACTGATTTAAAATTTTTCTGTACAAGTCCTTATGGCAGACTTTTCAAAAACAAATAATCACCGGTTCACGTGGGTATCATTAAAAAAAAAACCCTCTCCAATCTTTCCTTTAACAAATTCGACGAAGATAATGACGATAAACTTAAACTTTGCGCAAATTTCAAAGGGTTTTTTACTCGTATATTCTTTTCCACTAAAGATCTGGTTGGTTTGGTTTGTTTTACGGCATATCAACCTCAGTGGGTCATTTAATGCCGATAAAGTTTTGAAATAAATCAATTCTTAATGGATAATACAATTTTTTTATAAATACATGTTTCTATTTAACCCATAGATGGGACCCTAACAGGTACTACCACTCCGGGTCAGAGTGGACCAGGGAGCAATGGTGATCAAAGGGTGCTCCACATTCCCCAAACCTCCAACACTGGAACCTCACCATCAGATAGAGTTTAACGTCATTCCCAGGACATGTAGACCCGCAGCCACCGCCTTCTAGCACCCATATGATAAAAGGGGTTGGGGCAATCATATAGGTAATAGGGCTTGACGTGACCAGCCGATTGATCGGAGGGGGCCTCTCCGACCGCCCGTCTAGCCCAAGATAGGGCCAAAGTGGAGTATTGCATGTTATGAACTGCTCATCCACCTGGACTCTATCCTTAAAGATCTGGGTACATGCCTACAACTTTAAGCTTCATTGAATGTTAGTTGGGATTTAAGTAAGAAAAAGTATTTCAGTTGTGTATACAAGCAATACTAATTCTGTGTCACGCACCGAAGAAATGCAAGAGTATTGTTGTCTCGTGAATTTGTGCTGCCACCCTTTGAATGAAAATAAATTGGACTTGATTTTAATTTTGATGATTGATTCCCTGTATAATGTGGTGACGTTTTTCCGCACGCTCAACGTCAATTCACGTTTTTTTCTCTTTATATGTGTGTTGGAGATGGTTTTACTTTCTTTTTTTTTTTTTCTTACTACTACCGCTAAAAATCCGACCGTTGTAGAGTTAAGATTAGTAAAAAGTGGACAACTTTGTTAAGTCTATGCATGCGTATTGATATCGAAATTAAAAAGGTAGGGAAAGACTTGTGAAAGTACTAGAAGATAGAAAAAAGAACAAACATGAAGAGAGGAGATACTAGATAAGCTTAAGTTTCAGAATGGAAAAAAAAAGTTCAAAATACTGGATTTCTAACCTGGCTTTTCATTGCCTACATATTTTCCCATTCCACAAATGAAATATCATTTTAGATGGCATAGATTCAATTTCTCTGGAGGTGTGAGGGAAGATTTTTTTCCTAGCATTTCTTCGAACAGTGAACGGAGAGTACTAACGATTATTTTATTTTTTTCAATCGTGTATTTATAGAGTAGTACCTCAGGTTAGGAGCTCAAGTTCGGTCCATTTTTTGTGTTTTAAGCTACATACATGCTTATGATAATAGGTTCACTAATAGCCCTTGTTTCCAAAGACAAATATCATTCATAAAAAAATAAAAATTAAAACGTATTACATCATATGATTAATTACATTCTATACTATATTTATTTAATTTAAAAAAAATAACAAAAAAAGGGTATTTTTGTGGGAGACTGGAAAGGAGTAATGGCATTTCAGTTTATTTCAATGGGTAAATTAATTTGATGTACGAGGAAAGTTACTATAAGAAAAAAATAAACACGTAGGTCAAGATATCACTGTATATCCCCTTTATTGCATTATATTGGGTAGTTCTTTTCCTTGTAAATAGAATTTCAATCTTTCCACCTCCCTCACAATTTATGTTAATAAGTTTTTAGATTAAGCACTCGTTAAGTTTTGGTGACTAATGTGAAAGATTTTTGGGGACGGGGGGAAAGATTATTTAAGCGAGTAATTATTTGGGTCAGTAATTACAACACTTTAAGATCGGATAGGGATGAGCAGCCTGCTCCCTCTACTTTTAGGCCTTGTACCAATTGTGTATACATTTTATTGTTGAACAATGAATTCGTTTAGACAATATGCATGTGGGCCGAAGAATTAATGCACTGACGGACGCAATACATTCAACACAAATTGCACATACATTTGAGTATGCATATGTGTGTATATATATATATATATATACCAACGCCTTCGTGCGAACAGGGTGTGGCATAAGGTCATCTTTAAGCGGAGTTTAACAGGTTTGAATTGAGTTTTCCTTTTAGACTGATTGCCAAACCAACGTTAAAGAGCCCAGTCTGCCCTACTATTCACCCATAGCTGGAGGGATAGTAGTTTGATAAATACATTTCCCAAGGTATTAGGTTTATGAGAAATGCAAACAGACTCGTCCAGGATTTGAACACGGGTCGACGAGTCCATTTTTTAAGACTAACCATTACACAACACGCCACCACTTCTAGTCCGAATTTTGTTTGTTTGTGCGGAAGGAGTTGTCACCAGAGAAGCATTTATAAACAAAGAGTTATCATACCTAGACACATTGCTGACCCATTCATAATTATGATAACACATTCACACGAACATCTTCCGTGACAATATGACCGTCTCAAAGTTCAATGGTCTGTTCTCATTTTCATATCATCGGAGATTTCTTTTTGTCAATAAAATTTCAACTATTCCCTCGCTTATCACGACATATGTACATATGGGATTAGTTTAGCATATCATAGAACGACTGGTGTATTTTGGTGACTATGATTTGAAAGATTCAAAAAATATATGCGACATTATGGGTGAAAAGAATAATATAGTTCGTTTGGTTTTGGTTTGGTTTGGTTTGTTTTGTTTTACGGCATATCAACCTCAGTGGATCATTTAATGCCGATAAAGTTTTGAAATAAATCAATTCTTAATGGATAATACAATTTTTTATAAATACATTTTTCTATTTAACCCATAGATGGGACCCTAACAGGTACTACCACTCCAGGTCAGAGTGGACCAGGGAGCAATGGTGATAAAGGGGGCTCCACATTCCCCAAACCTCCAGAACTGGAACCTCACCATCAAATAGAATTTAACGTCATTCCCAGGACATGTAGACTCGCAGCCACCGCCTTCTAGCACCCATATGATAAAAAGGGGTTGGGGCTTGCCATGAAGGCAATAGGGTTGGGAAAATCATATAGGTGTTAAGGCTTGACGTGACCAGCCGATTGATCGGAGGGGGCCTCTCCGACCGCCCGTCTAGCCCAAGATAGGGCCAAAGTGGAGTATTGCAAGTCATGAACTACTCATCCACCTGGGTTCTATCCTTAAGAATCACGGGTCGCTACCCACGGCCAATAAGTGGCCCCATTGGGGGAGTCTTACCCCTTTGCGGAGGTGCAGTCGGTGCATTCTAACGCCCCAGCCGACAGGGCGGGACTATGATTTGAAAGATTCAAAAAATATATGCGACATTATGGGTGAAAGAATAATATAGTTCGTTTAGGTCAGTAAATGAAACAAGTCAAAGATAGGATACGGAAGACCTTCCAATAACCCTCCATTTTCAGGCATTGCCAAATTTTGTATTCTCTATATACAAAGAAATATATATTCAATAGCCTGTAGTGGATATTTTGACAAAAGTGTAGTATTGGAGTTATGACAAATAAAAAAAGAAAAATGAATAGCCTATGACTTCAAAATAAATATCCATGTAGCATAATTTGATTAGTTAATAGATTAACAATTATATTAAATGATTAATCAAAATAAAATACTAATTTTCAAATTAAATAACTTTCAAACATGTATATTGAGAATTTGAAAGATAGATTGGTTATTTCACTTAACGTTTAATTATTTGGATTATTGCAAGAATTGGCTGTTCTGTAACCAACAGACTTTGTGAATGTGTTATCAAAATTGTATGAACACAAAGTTAATTTCTGTCTTTTAAAAAAAGGGGGAAATTGCGTTTTTTAATCCAAGAATAAGCCATTTATTTTTCTAACTTCTAAATTAAAAACCACAGCATAGATCGAGTGTCATATTTTTAAAATAACGACAGCAGTGACTGAATTTTTTATTGATTATTCCTGTTAGGGAATGATAATGAAAAATCTCCATTCAAAACGTCAGGAACATATGAATCAAATTTCAAAAAAATAAGATACACGTTTTTCAGTGTAAAGTTATACTAAACACTTGCCAACCTCGGAACCACAAGTTTCCGGGTTCAATATCGGTCCTCACCCACTCAGCATATGATTACCACAGCTTCTGTGCGGTAAAGTGGAGAGCTGCGTAGGTGTGCCGCTCCACCTCAGACGCATAAACTAGTCTTCCTGGTCTAGAGCTAGTGAAAAGGGGATAGATTTTCTCGCTGTCCGGCTGATACCAACAATAGGTCACCCGACTACTTTACTTACACCTCTTACAATTTAAAAAAAAGTTAAATTTGTCCTTAAGATCCAAAGAATTTATAATTTCTTGTGGAAAAAAAAATCAAAACGGATATTATTAAGCATTATTTAATACCAAATTCGGACCATATGACCATTAGGCACTCATTTTTTTTTATCTCGATTAAGAAAGGACATGTTTTTCATTTACACCGTCAATATACGGTTGTTTTAAGACAATTTTTAGATGTTTTTTAAATTATAAAACTAACCCATAATCCTAACCCCTAACAAACAAGCGGATATTGACGATGTAAATGAAAAACATGTCCTTTCTTAATCGAGATCAAAAAGGTGCCTAAAGGTAATTTGGTCCCCAAATTTATAGAATTGAAACTGTAACCAAAATATATTGCAACACTTCTGTAAACAAACACTCCACAGATCTTACTCTCCCACTGTCTTTCTCAATATATACGTATATAAAGGGTAAACTAATTTTAAAACTGCTAGATTTCCATAGTTTTAAAAAAGAAAATTAACTTTTTATAAATATAAAACAACTTTTTAGTGGTGACTATACGCCAATTATATTATACCAAGAAGACCCCTTTTGAGGAGGGGTTGTCACCTCACCCCCCAAACAAAAAATTGAAGTTACCTGGATGTAACACTAAAATGCATCTGATAGCGAGACACCAGTTCTGGAAGACTAGTTAGTGTAGTGTACCCCTTCATTCCCATTACTCCCATATCCACTGACACTGAGTGGTAATACCTGTTCGGGTACCATCTAGCTTTGTCTCAAAACAAACTATGTTATTAATGCGTTTAAAATCCTGAATCGGTATTGTATATCACCAAGGAATAAAAATTTACATATTATTTGGTGTGGATAATTTGCATACTGTTTTTAACAAAATCGATTTTGATAAATAATTACTCGGTGTTATTGATTTCTAATATTATAGTTTTTTTTCAGACATTAAATCAATCCTATGTATAATTTTTATAAATAAATCAATTGAAATGTAATAAGTTTAATCTTTTTATATGCGTTCTTATTTGGTTTCGTATTTCTAATTCTATACATATTTTCCTCGTACCCCACTTGTACGGGTTAGGCACAAGGCCCTATTAACGTGGGACCACCCACAAACCGAAGCTCATGGGTGGCAGGTGAAAAATTGCGTCGATCCCGTCGGCATTCCCCCTTAAGGGAGCACCTCAGGCGCTGGGCAATAAACCCCGCCCCGACCCTTTAAATCAAGGGGGCAGGTGTTGCCTGGGGGGATAGTCCCGGGATCGACGCCGTTAATTATAGCAATCCCCACCCGTTGGGCGGGGTTGCATTTCTAATTTTATACATATTCATTAAAACTGAAATACTTGCACCGGATGGCGCATATTTTTTGCTAGTTTAGAAAAAGCTGATTGTCATTGTTACGGTCCAATTCGATTATAAATCTTGGTAGACCTTCCCCATTTCCTTTCAAACCGGATTATTCTTTCAATCAGCCTTGTACGGCACACGAAAGCGTTCAACAACGTCTTCTCACACTAGAATCACGATCATTAGCAATTGGAATCAATTAATTAAGCTTGTCATATTCTCAACTAATTCATCAAGCCATATAAAAGTCCGAATCAATAAGGCACTCCTTAAATCAATAGTCATATGCGTCATAGCACGAGAAACGGAAGATCGAAGGCTGAATATATTAATTCCGTCTGATCGCTTGAGGAACTCCTGTATCTGATTTTACTTAAAACGATGAACGCAGAGTTGGCTTCAGTTTGTTTCAGTGAGGAAAAAAAACAAACAAAAAAACAACAACAAAACAACAACAAGAACAATAAAAAAACGACCTACATCGCTACTACATGTATATTTAGACGCCCACTAGAGCTCATTAATATATTGGATTTAATATATTCGTTCTCCGAGTTGTATAATTTCATTTACTTGCGCACTCGGCGTACACGTTAATTCTTTGAATATTTGATATTTTGTAAGTATATAAATACGTTAAAATCAAACTTTGTTAATCAAGGAAGGACCGACACACCAACCCCTGCGCATCAGGATGCGACACAAGGTCAATTTCTTAAGCGGATTTTAATAGGTTTGAATTCAGAGTTTTCCTTCTCCTAGACTGGTTACCTATCCAAGGTTAAACTGTCCAGACTGTCCTACTATTTCCATATAGCTGGATGGAGAATATATATAAATTATTATTTTATTTTTTTTACTGAAATTATATATTTTAGAAAATGATGGAAGGAACTTTTGATGTTTGCATTGTAGGCATTGCCTAAGAATTTTGAACACTTACCCGACGTAGATAGTTATATCAACTAGTGATATATATATATATATATATATATATATATATATATATATATATATATATTAATATTGAAATGAATGTTTGTGTACTATTCGTTTAAAAACTATGTCACTTTACAAATTAACCTGCGTTCATAACAATAGAAAATAAAAAAAACCCTCTCTCTCTCTCTCATATATATATACATATATTTATATGTCTGTATGTATGTATGTATGTATAGAATGTATATATATATATGTATGTATCGTATAGAAAATACAAAATTAAAACATAAGAAAATATACTATGTATGTATAGTATGTATGTATAATATGTATGTATGAAAATATATATGTATGTATATATGTATGTATCGTATAGAAAATACAAAATTAAAACATAAGAAAATATACTACTTCAAAATAACCCGAATATCGATCATCAGGTAAATATTGTTGATCAATACTTACATAATGTTCGATTTTCGTTAAACTTAAATTTACAAGTCAGGTGATCTTTTTTTCTTCATTTTAATTATATATATGAAAGGAAAATATGAAAATAAATACGACAGTATGTAGAAAAGAAAACAATATATATATATATATATACATATATTATATATACACACAAATCCCCACATATATATATGTGTGTGTGTGTGTGTGCGTGCGTGAGAGAGTGAGTGCGTGGGTGGGTGAGTGACAGCATTCATAATACCATTATACACCAGTGCCTAGTGTTAAATCGAAACTGTGCCACTTAAGATCGATACAGAATATATGACACATATACAACTTGACCTTACTAATTTAAGCTCATAATTGAGTGAGAATTTACCGGTGCTAGTCGGCCAAATAAGCAGTAAAGATAAGTGTAGAAGTTTAATGAGAAAAATGAGACTGAACAAAGTTTTCGATAAACCTAACATCGTTAAAGCAAGCCAGGCATTCCTTGAACTAACGCCAGCAAAGTTTTCCCTCACACCGTTAAGATCAACAATTAGCATGATTACACGTTTGTATGTACTTACGTTAGGCTTGACGTACTGGTTTTATGATCGTCATCACTGTCCCCAATGTGGCATTGGCTTAAATTGCCGCTTGATTTGCACATAGCGTCAACAGAACTACACAATTAAGAATTCGATGACCCTTGATATTCTGCAGCATAACCCGACTCAACCCGTTTAATGAGGTGAACAGTATTCAGTAAATAATGGCTATACATAAGGGCTGGCATAAACATGCAACTGAATTATACAGTGGCGAGAACCGATTGGCTGATTAGCTCAGTGTACGCCAATCAAAATTATTCTTTCACTTTAGTTTTTACGCATTTCGCCTGTCACAACACTGAGGTTTTTGGGGACATGTTATTTAGAAGAAGCAAAGAAACATTTGCTATAAAATCAAATTTGTCACGATTTCTACTAATGAGTTTGGACCCAGTCAAAATTGTCAACATAGATAACATTTTACGTTTATTTATTTTTTGTTATCTATTACAGACTAAGTAGGTATAGTGGTTATGGATGAGCAGTTTGCAAGTAAACTGAACTTGTGTAATGGTCATCGTCGTAGAAAATAACCAGGCGACACGTGTTCAAATCATGGACGAGGCTGTTCAGGCTTCAGGTCACGGTACCGTCATACCCATGAGAAAGGTTTCTACTAATGAGTTTGGACCCAGTCAAGATTGTCAATATAGATAAAATTTTATGTTTATTTATTTTTGTTATCTATTACAGTCTAAGTAGGTATAGTGGTTATGGGTAGGCAGTTTGCCAAGTAAACAATGCTCGTATAACGGTTATCGTCGTGGAAGCGCGTGGTGTAATGGTTAAAGTCATGGGAAATGGACTCGTCACCCTGAGTTCAAATCCTAGATGTGGAAATTGCGTTTTCACTTAGCGCTAATTCCCTTGGGAAAAGTATGAATCCCACTCTCCCTCCAGCTATGGGCATATATTTGGGCATACGGGGATCTTTAACCTTGGTTCTTTAGGTTTGATTTAGCAACCAATCTAGGAAAAGGAAAACTGAATTGAAACGGTCTTTCCTCCCCTTAACAACTAACCTTGTGTCACATCCTGCCCATTACACAAGGGCTGGGTAAATACATCCTCTCTCACCCACCTTCCTATTAATCATCATAATACGCCAGGGAGGAGACTTGGTAATGATATAAAATCTCTTATTTTTATATCATTATTTTATACTAAGCGTGATACCGAATATAAGTTTTGAAAAGTTTAATCATTGTTCTTAAACAGTTATTTTGTTAATATGTATGTCTTTAATTTTATTGATTGCTCTAAAAAAATCATTGAGTGTCCTCGTGGTGTAGTAGCTAACATGCTGGACCTCGAATGCCAACTCCAGTTGCGCTATTATGTTCAATTTCGGGCTAATACCCTTGAGAATGGTATAAGCCCCCCCCCTCTACCCCATTTATGGATTAAATAGTACTACTACTACTACAATCATAGATTTGGTATTAAATAAACTTCGACGGCTGATACGTGATTAAACAAAGAAATAAAAACAACCAAACCTACTCTAAAAAGTCACCGCCTTCTAGCACCCATATGATAAAAAGGGGTTGGTAGTTTGTCATAAGGGCAATAGGGTTGGAACTATCGTATAGGTGCTAAGGCTTGACATGACCAGCCGATACATTGGAGGGGCTAACCCTAACGACCCGTCTAGCTTAAGTAAAGACCAAAGTGGAGTGTTTGAGGTATTATACTGCTCAGCTTCAAGGATTATGTCGTTAAGCATCACAGATCACCAACTATGGCCAACATGTGGCCCCATTGTAGTGATTTTACGCCACTGTAGAGGTGCGGCTTGTGTATTATACAGCCCAAGCTGACGAGGCGAGCCATTTTAAAAAATCTTCCAAGATATTAATATTCTAGAAAAAAAAAACATGTCAATCGACCTGTCTCGTGGTTGCGATAGGAGTTTATTTTATTTCTGATGTTAGATGTAAAACAACATTTGAAACACTGATTGCAAAGACAAGGAAGTCACTTCGACATGAAAGACTCTTCCAACTCTCCCCACCCCCGCCATTCAGTTCCATGTGCTGTACTAAGTTTCCCCTTTTGGAGATAAGCAAAATAAATATACCAATCTAACATCAAGTTCAAACTCTTCTCCTATTGATTTAAATATGGCTTTGACTCACAATTTCCAACATTCAGTCTCTCAACTGTGTTGTATTTTTTTTAACGCAAATATTATTCCAACTCATTCTCCCTTACTTCCTGCATCGCTACAAAAGATGACATCTGCGACCTTCAAATACGATAAGGAAATATAAATTATGAGTACAGATTTAAGTTTCAATTTCACCTATTGAATATCAGATAGCAGGTCAGAGCAAACATGATAACATCCATGTTCTTTTTTTTTCTGGTCTCTGTGTGTGGGTTTGGGAGATGGGAGAAAACAGCATATGGCAAATTCTATTTCTCGTTAGGCGGTTAACTAAAACAGTTTGAATGAAATATGTAACTTAGTGCGCCGAGTTGGATAGACCTTCAATAAAAAAGAAAATCAAAGTTTACTGAACATATTTCAATTTGACTGGCTTCATTTTCTTTCTTTTTTCTGTTTTCCCCGATCTTGTGTAACTGTTCATAAATTATCCAATACAAAATTTCTAGTATTGATATTTAGTTTACTCAAAGATTTTAAAATTAACATTGACAAAGTTTTTTTTTCTTTTATTAACATATGGAAGATTCCTAAGTATCTATGTAGCCGGCCATGTTTATGCACTAACGATGGAATCATTCAGGTATTTTAAAAGCAAAATTGTTGTGTTTAACGTATAGCAACTAAACAATTTACAGCTGAAGCAATTAAACCGGAAATAGATGCAATTATTCAAATATTAGTCTTCCCTAATAAATTTTAAAATATTTTTTTTAAGTTTATTCTCTAGATCACTAGCAGAACTACCCGGCGTTGACCGGGGTTTAACTCTTTGCCTACCAAATATAAACCAACGGCTGTAACATATTGTCTTGGCATTTCTTTAACTGTATAATGAGATATTTCAAAATCCACTATCTATTAACCTCAGAACTCATTCTATTCAAATAAACTTCCATTATTATTGTAAACCGAGTTCTGCTCAATTATACTGAATTAGCATTGAACTCAATTATAGCGAACTCGCAGTGATGAGAGAGCCTCTGTGAGCGGTTTGAAGTAGTTAAAAATTAAGAATAAATCTCTTGTCTGTGTGTATATCGATTAATAAAGAATTTTTTTTCTCTATATTCGTTTTATAAACTTTGATTCTTTATATATTCTTGTTTTTAAGATGTTTTTTTTAATTATTTTTATTGCTTGTACTTTTCATTTGCTTTTTATTATGCCAATTTGTTTTATTTCTTAACCATTCTTTTAATCAATTTTAATTTATTATTGATTTATACTTTGATTATATATTTTTCTGGCTTTTCTAGTGAAAATGAAGGGGTAACATAGTTTTTTATCACCCACGGACAAAATTAGGGTGAGGATTTTTGTGAACTTTGGTCTTTGTTAGTTCGTTATACACACAGGCATATATAATCTTCACATATATATATAGTGTTTTGCAACAGATTTAAAATGTACCTACAAAGATGGTGGTCATGTTGAAAGGCTATAATCAAAAAGTATATAAAAAAATAAGACTTCAAGAATTAAAATTTTATTTAGTTTTGACTAAATTAGACTTTATGTGGTGTAGTGGCTAACTGACTGGACTGCGATATTGTATTAAGCGAGTTCGAATTCCAGTCGTGATATTACGTTCACTTTCGGACTAATACACCTCATCTTCCAGCGATGGGTTAAAGTGTATCACTACTGCTATTCTACAAGGATGACATTGCTATCAAATAACCGACAAAGGTTGATATGCTATTTAAACAAAAAACAAACCAACCAACTGTAATTTACCTTAAAAAGCTGACATTTTGTCAAATCTTGCTTGTGGAGGTTCTTATTTAGAATCCTTCGGTAGTTTCAATAATAAAGCGTTGCCAAATGATGTAGCAAGCCCCAGAGGTAAAAAATGATATTAGTTGGATATTTTTTTACAGAATGGCCACAATTAAACGCTTGAAACATAAAGCTATGAAAAATATTAAAAGAACAATAAGGTTAACATATTTAGAAAATACCAAGGAATTAATTAAAAGAAGTAACATGTCACCAGGAAAAAAATCATCTTGTGTCGCATCTTGCTGGTGAAGATTCTTGTTTAGAATCTCTCAGTATTTTAAATAGTAAAGCGTCGCTATATGATGTAGCAAGCTCCAGAGTTAAGAAATGATATTCTTAATGTACGACTGCATTTCTGTAACGATCTTATTGTAAATAAAATGCCTAGCGAGTATTTATTTCGTGGGGTCGGGTGCAGAGGTGCAGTGGTCCACATCAAATGAACTCGTGTTCATTTTGGATAAACGACTCTTTGTTTGTTAGACATCGGAGTTTATTCAAATAAGAGATCAGCACATGTTCAAACGGCATCTAAAAATCAGTTTGTTATAGATTGTAGAGGGGTCACTATGGCCACAAACCTTTGCACTTGGTAATGGTGTTCAAACAAAGAAACTGTGAAGAGGTATTAAAAGAGAGCTTAACAAGTGCATTTCTCTTTGAAATCCGTATAGTGGTCTCCCTTAAATGGCAGAGGTGACATAAGAAAACTGTCCTCTCCTGGTTAAGAACGAAAGCAAGTTCACGCGAGTAAAAATCGCAGTATTAGTGAGAGCAATGGGGGTAAAGTTTAGGTACCGTACATATATGCCGAAAAAGGGTGTTCTTAAGGAAAAAGTATCATATTGGAAAAAGTACCTGGTACCTCTTAAGCAGAATATTCATTTTCTAGGCGTAGATTTGATATAAGTAATATATATATATATATATATATATATATATATCCAAATAAGAATAATTAATTCGAATAATTTCATCTATTTTGTTATTGTTAAAAGTACTACAAGGGTTAAATCACAAAAATACCTATAGTACCTGGTTATTATTTTGGTAATGACCCTACTTTATAGGTCACAGGTTCTTTTTATAATATCACAAATTTTCCCTGGGGGGAACCCCCTCCCTTTTCGCCATATATGTCCGGTACCTAAACGTTGACTACCAGAAGAACTTGTGGTATATAGTAGTTATTGTCCCAGGTGTTATACTGAAACTAGCTGATTCTAAATAAGAACCTCCACAATGAATATCCGACACAAGGTCATTTTTTAAGGTAGAATACAGCTGGTTTGGTTACTTTGTTTAATGGTACATCAACATTCATGGCTTATTTGATGCCAACGCCATCCTTGCAGAAAAGCAGTAGAGATACTCTTTAAACCATCGCCAAGGTATGAGGCGTTCACATCTTTTAAAAGAGTATTAGTCCGAAAGTAAACATAATAGCACGACTGGAATTCGAACTCACCAGCTTTGACCATTGACCAACTTTGCTAGGATACTGGATACTGCGCAGAGGACCTCCCAGAGACACTGAATGATAGAGAAGGTTGGCGAGAGATTTTCATGGATATCCGAGCTAATTGCGCAGCATGAAAACACTTTGTATAAGGAAGTTGGTTATTTTTCTATTTTATTAACTGTTTTCAGGCAATTTAATGTCGAGTCAAGTCATAATAATAGACAAAGGACTCGAGTTGCTAAAATGACATTAAAAAAGTTGTTTGTTTTACAGTACCTGTTATTGCTTAAGTGGTCACTGAATTAAGTATTGAACAGGCTCATCGCTGCTGAGAGAAATACTACACAAACCTTTCCCAGGATAATTTATAGGAAAGTAGTTATTTTTCGCT
>CM042155.1:92862350-92872350 GCA_023376005.1 Doryteuthis pealeii
TTTACACACACACACATGTATATATACAACCACTTACTCATACACAATCACCCAAATACTCATAAGAATAAAATACAGACTTTAATACACTCATTCATATACATACACACAGTCACTGGAACACGCACCCCCAACACATCCACACACATGCATTTATACACACACATTATATATATAAATAAACTAAAATAAACCATTAAACATATATATATATATATATATATATATGTGTGTGTATTAAAACAGTTAAAATCCTCTTCCCATACTGTAGCTAACGATAGCTGAGCGGTTAAGCTGTCCGACTGATGCTGAATCGATCGGGGTTCTATCCCGGCTGTAGGTAGCTTACAAATATCTAACCACACCGAAGAGAAGTGATACTTCGAAACGCGGTGTCTGTGGATGACTATATATATTTACTAGCAGAAGTACCCGGTCTATGAAGAAGAACACTAGTGATTGAGAGACAAAACAAGAGAGGAGTAAGAGAAGAAAATGATTTAGCAAATTCTCATTAAATTAAGAAAAAAGTCATTGAGAATTTATACATTACAATGTTTATTTTACGAAAATACTAAAACCGTCCAATCGTGGCGTAAAGATAAGTAAGCTAGTTTCACAGATCTATTACAACTGAATACCGATTTCTATTCTCGCTGGATGCCCCAAACATGCGAACTTTATTTACATCCTAACTGTGGTGCGATTCGGGTAAATAAGGAATGCATCCCTTGGCGGTGTAACATCCTACCCATGGCGAACGTGTTGGGTAAATGATGATGGTGTACCATCGTGATGTAATGGTTATTTTTTGATTTTCACTGTATGACCTTGTGTCTCATCCTACACAGATTTGAAAACATCCTAAGCGTGGCGAGCAGTTTGTGTAAAGAATAAGGACGACCCATCATAGTGTAATTGCTAACAAGGTAGTCTCGCAGATGCGTTATTACTGAATAGCGAGGTCGATCCTCGGTGGATGCCTTATACTTGTGACTGTATCACATCCTACTTGTAGCGAATGGGTTAAGTAAATACCAACATTTAGAATGTTTAAAAATCATTTACTCTAAACTAGTAAGTGGTTTGAACCAATTTTCTTTTTCTTTGTGAGTTACAATATTAGAAAATGTGTTAGTTTAATTCATTTTCTTTTTTTTACCTCAGACAAATGTAACAATACAAAAAATTAAAAAATATACATTTTTTGTCATTCATTTTTTTGGTGGGGGGGGGTACATTTAGAATAGTAATTCAAATAAAGGTACCCATTGGCCTCAAAGATTTCTATGATTTTTTTTAGTTACTAAAAAATGTCCTTTTTTTTACAATTACTACTGGATTATAAGAAAATCTCATATTTGAATGGGAAATTGGAATATTTAAACATCGTGCATCGTAAGACTTTTTTAAATTTATTTATGAAGAACTAAATACTAAATTTTTATCCTCGCCCAAGCCGGAAACTTGCTGTTAAAAGATCTGAAACTGAAAGCGGCGTACGGCGAATTATATTCACTTGGAGATGTTCAATTGGGTGGGTTAAACTACAGCAATTCTTTCTGTACTTATGAAGAATTCTGACGAGTTCCACAAATCTTTTGATTTTCATTTAATTAATTAATTATCTCACTTAGTAAAAATCACGAATGAAATTTTGAGTGTTTCTTAGTTAGACGGTTATTAAAGTATATGCAATATTTCAAAACTGGATGACTTATATTTTCGGAGTTTTAGGTCGACACGATCATACCAGGAAATTCCTTGAGACACTTTATATATATATATATATATATATAATATATATATATATATATAAAACTAAATGAATTAAAAGGATAAACTATGTACGAGTATTTTACTCATGTAAATCTTTATGATAAACAATAATTGTTCCTAAAAAGTAATTTTTTTTTTTTTTACAAAAAAATGTCATTTATCGTTAAAGTGGCTCACGATTGATCTGATACTCTACAGTTTCCGTGCAATTAATAATGTACTGACAGTGAAGAAGCTCTCACCCACAGGCTAAGCTAAGGTAGATAATTATTCCGCGCCACGGATGACCGGTGAGCTTACTCATGTTAGATAAGTATTAAAAAGACTAATCTTAGCTTATATTTGGTACGTATGGGGGAACACGTATGGATCGAAGTCATCTCTAATTGTTTACTAACGTGTTAACCATTACACAACGATTAGGCACCCAATTTACATTTGAGAATAAATTTGGGAATATAATATTCATATTATACGAGGGGCGTTCAATAAGTAATTCCCCTGACCCACTTCCAGTTGTTTGATCTACCTGGAATTTTGCATGTGCAATTATTTATATCTCTATAGATTAAGCGGCAAAGTACAGCGCTGAACTAATTGTGGTTTCTGATTTACAGGTGTTTGAACTGAGTCAAGTGTGAAATGGAGCCTGTTGAGTGTCGAGCAGTGATCCGGTTTTTGTATTTGAAAGGACGCACACTACGAGAGACTTTTGATGAAATGAAAGTAACTTATGGTGATGATGCCCCCATCATATGACCTTGTAAAACGCTGGCATCGTGAATTCAAACATGGTCGGAACTCTGTGGAAACAGCTCCCTGGTCTGGTCGAAAGGAAAGCGTTTCCCAGATGATGTAGCCTTGATTTCTGAAGTCACGTCGTGGTTGGAGGACCAACCTGGGGTGTTCTACAAAACGGTCTCCAGAGCTGCATCAAACGATGGGAGAAATGCGTAACTCTGGGTGGTTCCTATGTAGAAAAAGATTAATAACTCTGCCAAGTTTCGTTGCTCTACTGCTATGGGAAGTGGGTCAAAGGTATTACTTATTGAACGCCCCTCGTATTTACAAGACCTGTGCATATACCACATTATGATAATTTAATCATTACGTTTTATCTTGAGAGCTATTAAAATATAGTTCCATTTGTAAAAAAGTATATTAATCTTAATTTAACTCGCTCTCACTTATTTTCTTTTTTTCATCTCTTCATTTTGTTTGATCGAAACGGATTTGCATGATCGCTCACCTCCTCTTTGTATATTTCTCATAGTCTTAATTTCTTTCTTTCTTATTATATTTTTCTATGTAGCATGTCATTTTTCTTCCCTTTCTTTATAAAAAAACGGAATGGTTATTAGCTGTGGTGACGACAAACAAGAAATAAGCATCCGACAGATAAGCAGCATCAGATAATCAGGATTTACATTTTTTACATTTCATCTGAGCGATTTGGACGGTCTCATTTTAACCAGAGAGTGCTGCATGATAACGGTGGTACAATTAAGGAACACAAGTATTAATATATAGATATGAACAATTACAATTTGGTGAAATGTTGCTTAATGGTGAAATCTAAAAAAAAAAAATAAATAGATAAATAATAAAAGTGAATATTCAATTGCAAAATTTTAGCAATTTATTAGAAATACGTTTTCTGCTCTTGGGAAGTTTCGTTTTATAATTTGAATCCTTTAGCTGCCAGCCGTTCTTAGAATTCGATGGTGAAAAATACAGAGCTCGTCTGTGATGCAAATTAGGCGATGAAAAAACAAAACAACTTTTCCTGTGAATAATTAGCCTCGGGTGTGTTAAAAATATTTTTCTTCCACCTACAAATAATCATTTTCTCTTTCGCCTTGAGTGCACAAGAAACTTCATATACAACAATAATTATATGGAATATATTTATTCTAGATGAGCAAATAAAGTTCTTATGAACCCTAACACATTGCTCCTCGTCATACATCTAAAATGAAAAAGCGATTTGTTCAACAGCTTGACCCAAATACCCTGTTGTGTCTGGTTTGGTTTGGTTTTACGGCATATCAACCTCAGTGGGTCATTTAATGCCGATAAAGTTTTGAAATAAATCAATTCTTAATGGATAATACAATTGAATTATAAATACATTTTTCTATTTAACCCATAGATAGGAACCTAACGGGTACTACCACTCCGGGTCAGAGTGGACCAGGGAGCAATGGTGATGACGAAGTGCTCCACATTCCCCAAACCTCCAGAACTGGAACCTCACCATCAGAGTTTAACGTCATTCCCAGGACATGTAGATCCTCAGCCACCGCCTTCTAGCACCCATATGATAAAAGGCTTGCCATAAGGACAATCGGGTTGGGAAAATCATATAGGTGCTAGAGCTTGACGTGACCAGCCGATTGATCGGAGGGGGCCTCTCTGATCGCCTGTCTAGCCCAAGATAGGACCAAGGTGGAGTATTGCAAGTCACGAACTGCTCATCCACCTGGGTTCTATCCTTAAGTATCATGGGTCGCCACCCACGGCCAACAGGTCACCCCATTGGGGGAGTCTTACCCCTCTGCAGAGGTGCAGTCGGTGCATTCTAACGCCCCAGCCGAAAGGGCGGTGTTGTGTCTGACATAGGTTTATTATTCTTTTGGTACAAATGATATAAAAAAGAGATTCCAACGCGCAGCTTTTTAACAACGATAGTTAAATCTTTGTAGCAAGACTAGCTATAACTCGACCCCTCTCTCCTGTAATTCGTATTATTTATGTGTTTCGTTGGACGAGTTCAACTCTCTTTTAGGGGAAATATCTTTCCTTACTACACCCTAATGTTGTGCATTCATCTAATTTATGGAGGCGTATGGTGCATTGCTTATCATCGTGCGAAATTAACACGGTGAAGAGAGATCAAATCCTGAATGAGTCTGTTGCACATCGTATTGCACTAATACCCTAAGTAAAAGTATGAATCCAATTATTCTCCCTCATGCTATGCGTAAATAGTATGGAAGACTGCACTCTTGAATCTTGGTATGGCAACCGGACAATGAGAAGGAAAACACCGAATTAAAGTCTGTTAGACACCGCTAAAAAACTGACCTTGTGTCGCATCCTGCTTGTACGGAGGGGTTGGGTAAATATATAAAGTTATTAAATTTCACTCAAGAACCATTGAATTTTAGATCACAAAAGTAAAGTTCTACTTTTCCTTTTTAAGCCTTATTTCAAATAACAATGAAAAGGCATTATGTTACGCACTTTTCTTCCAAATTTTTTTAAAACGATTCATATACTTCTCCCGGTAAATCTGAAACCAAATTTTAATGGGCTGAACTTGCACAAGGATGTCAAAATTAGATTGACCCAGAAAAAACAGAACCCATATTATTTATTTATTTTCTCATTAAACTAACCTTAAACCCCTAAGCCTAAAACTACCCCCCCTAGTTTAAATTAACAGTTTTATTACAAATGTGTGGGTTCTGTTTTTTCTGGGTCACCGGTATACAGGGTGACCCAGAAAAAACAGAACCAAAATTATTCATTTATTTAAAGTTTTAAAATTAGGCTTGGATCGGATAATGCCCAAGCCTAATTTTATGGTAGGAATTTACGAGTAAAAAGTTGAAGATTACTTTTTGTTGTTATTTTTTCTGCTTTGATACTCTAAAATAAAAACGTCAGATTTTAATCATCGTCGACGAAAAAACAAAATTACGGTCATAAAAGGAGGATCCAATTTATGTCTAAATTGTAAAACGACCCCCCCCCTTTAAACTAAACATTCTCACAAAATAAAAACTTTTAGAATATACACATTGAAGTGGATATAAAATAAAGAAAATATAACTTTAAAAAAATAAATATTCTTGCAAAACACGGACATAAAAATGAGGGTTCAGTTTATTTTATGGTAGAATTTACAAGGAAAGAGTTTAGGGTTACCATACAGTAGTCCCATATAATATAATTTGATAATTATATTGTTTTTAAGTAACTATTACATTTAATAATAGACTTATTTCCTACTTGGAGATGATCAAGAGGACGTGGAATCATAAATGAAGAACCCTCCAAAACAAACATGAAAAAAAAATAATGATAAAAAACTTCTGTAAGTAAGAAAAATATAAAAAGATATCTATATGAGCAAGTCCCTCTATTATAAACATCTGTCCTGGGCGGCTGACTGACTGCAACTTGGGATACCTTTGCTAAATGCTCAGTTGAAGGAATGGTGCTTGGGACTTTATTTTTTTTTAATTTTCTCATTTCTCTCTCTCTCTCTCTCTTCCTTTCCAACCACCCCCTCTCCTCCTCCTCCTCCTCATCCTCCTCCTCCTGTGTGCTGGCAGCAGCATTTATTCCAGCAAAGAATCTTTGGGTGCAAGTATTCCTATCTAATGCTAATAATTTGAAACATGTATTTGACAAACAGATGGGACGATAATAGATTACGTTCTCTGAGGAGACCTGGGAGTGAAGACAATACTCCTACAGCTCTCCAAAACTGGAGCCTAACCAGCGGATGTAGTTTGCTGTCATACGTAGTACATCATTTTTTGTGGTGGTGATGCTGGTGGTGTATCTTAAAGCCACACTGACACGTTTGTTTAAAATGGTTCTCGTCTTTTCGGCTTGTGGGTGGGCCCACGTTAAAACGAGGCCTTGTGCCCAGTCCATACAAAGTGGGGTATGCGACAAATATATTCTCGTCTTTTGCGAGATACTCAATATTTTACAAATATTTTGAATGAATTATATTTACTGGTCTTTATTTTGGACATTCAATATATTAACACTTTCCAAATGATGTTAAGAGGTGGGTAGAATTTTTGACATCCCGCAATTAATATTGTCAGAAAATTCCACAATTTTTTAATTTATCCCCGAAAGCGTATTGAAGGGGAATTTATAAAATTTGACAACAGAAATCGAAAAATCAAATAAAAAAAAAAGAAAAAGTCAATTAATAATAAAATTAAATAAATAAAAATTAAAAAAAAAAAAGTATTTTAAGACTTCAATTACAGAAGGCATTAACAAGTTCTAACAAGAGGAATGTGTCACATCTTTAAACAACGACAAAGCCTGTCCTTCGTCCTTTGTTTGGAAAATGTGCACAGAGGCGTGCCAATTTAATCTTACTGTTTTGAAGGAATTATTTTTAGCGCATTCATACAGAAGGGGGTTTAATAAAGACCAATTGCAAACAGGGATTTCATAAAATGTTCGCAAAGCCAGCATCTTTCCAAGAATGATTCTTCAGTAAAAGACGAACAGGAAAATTGAGTTACTCGACTTTTCTTCAGTATAACTTAACGATGGTCCAATGTGAACTCAGATAAAACGGAGTTAATGTGCTTTAACTCTTTGCCTATTAATCAACCGCTGTGGCGTTACTTTCGTATTTGCCTGGAGAGTTGTCTGCCCGTTTAGTTTGCTGGTTCCCGCTAGGGGCCTGTTATATTTAAGCGGCTGGTTTGAACGTCTCTTTCTCTTTTCCCCTGTTGCTCGACCTACGAGACACATGGGTTAGACTCTGGTCTACCCTCTCCTCGTTGGGGCTTTCGGCCCTCAACGCCGTGACTAATCACTGTAGTGATTTATACAGCATGGACTATTCTAGTCTCATGTCTGTGCTTTTTATGTTTTCCTCTTTACTTATGTATGTATGTTTATGTACACCTCCTTGAATAGTACTCTTAATTCTTGTGCTGTATATAAAATGTGTTGTCTATCAACTTTATCGGAGTTTTTTCTCAAGTATTATCACTTTAATCTTACACTCCTATGGCTGTGCCAAATTATTCCATTCAAATGCTTCCCCATTACCAAAGGATCAGATACAAGTCTCAAGGTTGGTTCACCGAGGAAACAATGCCAGGGGCGTTCACGTACGTAGTGATTTATCTACGACATATTCTAGAGCCGCTGCCAACGGTTTACAGTAGGATCGCAGTGGTGAGAGAGCCGCTGTGAGCAGTTTAAAATTAAAAAAAGGATCAAATAAAAGTCTCAAGGTTTGTTCATTGAGGAAACAATACCAGAGGCGTTCACGTACGTAGTGATTTATCTACGACATTCTAGAGCCGCTGCCAACGGTTTACAGTAGGATCGCAGTGGTGAGAGAGCCGCTGTTGAGCAGCTTAAAATAGGCAAAGAGTTAAACAACAGCGGAGTAGTGCTGGTTTGCATTCAGTTCTCCTTCTCCTAAACTAGTTGCCGTAACTTAGTTAAAGAAACGGGTCTGAAAGCCAGAGTGAGAAACAGATGACTTCCTCTCTTCCCTAAAAGCATTAGCACGAATAGAAATCCAAACAATTTCGTCCAGATTTTGAACTCTGCTTTTAATGTCCATTGCCTAAATCTGATAACCGTTACACCACGCTCTTCTCCTGATACGCTCAAAGCAGAAAACAATTGATAACATGGCCAACAATAGGTGTATATATTTATTTTCGAATTCAGTTCACATTTAACGTCATATAAATCCACTATTACATACTTGTAGCTTATCCTTGGACATCCCGTTGTAGAGAAATAGTTAGCAAGTTAGTCTCACAGATCAATTACTAGTGAATAGCGAGGTTTATCCTTGCTGGATACTCCATACTTGCGATCTGTTCACATCATATTCAGTCACAAACGCGTTGGGTAAATATCTAACGCATCCCGTGGTGGTTTTAAGAATAGCAAGCTAATCTCACACATCCTTACCAAGGAATAAGTAGTTTGACCCTTGCCCGGATGCCCCATAAGTGCGACCTTGTTGATATTACTCGTGGGCGAACAGTTGGGTAAATATCTGCCTTTCTAAGGGTATTAGTGCAATGTGAAATGCAAATAGCCAGTCACGGATTTGAACCCTGATCACCGTGTCCATTGCACCACGAGCCTTCAAGCGATATAGAGAATGTAGTTTCCACATCTGAAGGTGTTTTAAGAAAATTTATTTTAAAAAGCACAGTAGACTCTGTAGTAACTAATTAATTGGTTGGATGTTACAGCATGTCAACCCCTGTATAGTATTAAGACCTCCAATGGGTTCACCTGTTGACCCTAGATAGCAACTCGTGATGCTTAAGAAAGGTATCCTGGTCGCAGAACACTCCCTGACATGAAACAGTCCATCTTAGCTTTTACTTAGGTCACTTCAACCCCAGCACCTGTATAATTCTACAAAACCTATGGCCAACTCCCAACACTTTATCATATTTAGTTTAGTCTAATTAATGGTTGGATGTTACCAGCATATCAACCCCCTTGTTGGTTATTGTATGCCAAAACGCTTTGTTTTATTCCTTCTTAATCGGATTCAGATATTTTTTAATTTAAACTTTAAAAAAAACACAACATTTTCTATTTAACCCATAGATGGACCCTAACAGATATTACCCACACCGTAACAGATGGGCATGAGAGTAATTGATGTAAATGGTTCAAAGTATATATACTTTGAATACAAAACTCCGACGAAGGTTAACTGGTAAAACATTTAATATCTAGTACAGCACATGGATATGACGAGATACAAAGTACAAGGTAAAACAATACATACACATTCATGAATGGTACAAATAAACATATAAAAGTACAACATGAGACTAGGATAGTCCATGCTGTGAAGAACTTACAGTAATGTAAGTGGGCCAAAAGCCCAACGAGAAGGGATAGACCGTGACTAGCCCATGTGTCTCGTGGTTACTGTAATCGGAAAATAGGCCGAAAGGGTTTGAACCGGCGCTTAAATACTATAGCCCCCTAGCGGGCACCAGCAAACTAAAACCGGGCGGACAACTCTCCCAGGCAAATACGAAACTAACGCTACAGTGATCACCACTCCGCCAGATTTCCAGAATTGAAACTTCACATGATGCAGTTTAACGTCATATCTAAGACACTAATATCTCAGCTCCGCTTTTAGCCAATATGTGACAAGAAGAAGGATTGGGTTTGCCATAAGGTAAATAGGTTAGGACAATCATATATGTACAATGACGAAAGGAAGCGCGTGTGAAATGGTTAAAGTCCTGGAAATGGTCTCGTCGCCCCGAGTTCAAATCCTGACGTGTAATTGCATTTCATTTACGCTAATATCCTTGGAAATGTATGAATCCTACTTTCCCCCCACTATGGGTAAAAAGTAGGCCATACTGGGCTCTTTAAACCTTGTTTAGCACCGCTAGGAGAAGGAAAACTCTGAATTTCAAACCTGCTGAACTCCGTTAAA